>LR738711.1:391544878-391580247 GCA_902687465.1 Secale cereale | reverse complement strand
AAACCTAATACTTGCTATATATAGACCCTTCTCTTCCAAAAAACTGACACCTACTCCTCTTCTCCTACCTCCCAGCCACCTCCACCTCGAAATCAGCACCACCGCCCTCGATTTCAGCTCATGTCCACCTCGCCGCCACCACCTGAGAGCCGCTCCAGCCAACCAGAGGCTGCCACCTAGCTAATCAACGTCGCCCTCTCAGCCCCCTCCCCGCCGTGGCCGCTGAGCCCAGCCGCGGCCCGCGCCGGGCCCGACCGCTCCTCCGCCCCCGCTCGCATGCCCGTCTCCCTGCTGCTCCCTATGCTCCTTCGAGCCATGCCCCGTCGCCGGAGTGCGTCTCTACCGCCGCGCCCAACCACCCCGTCGACCGAAGCCCCGCCGGATCCCAGGTTGCCACCCCTTGCCGTCTCCTCCTTCCTCCCCATCCCACCTTTCCTCTCTCACCAGCGTCCATGCATGCCGCCGTTCTCCCTGTTAACCGCCGCCGCCAGAGGCCTTTGTCCCAAGCTCCCAACGCCGCCACGGGCGTCCTCCAGCCAGATCTAGGGCGGACCCGCCCGGATCCGCCCGTTCCTCGCCTCGCCGCCGTCACCAACCCCCTCCCTCGCCGTCGGTTGCCAAGCCGTCGCCGCCATGGCTCGGGATCGAGCAGGAGCTCGTCCCGCTCGCTTCACTCGCCCGACCGCATGGGACGGCCTTTTGCCTCATGGGCCAACTCCCCGCCGGCCCGGCTCCTCCGGCCTCCTAGGCCCAACCCCGCGGCCGGCCTGCCAGCTCCGCGAGGCCCAGCGCGCCGGCCCAGTCCGCCTGCCCCGTCGGCCTGCTTCTTCTTCTTCTACCTGGGCCGGGCCCTCTGGTGAGCAACCGCCCTATCCATCACCCTGTGCGCTATTTAGTTATCCGCCGCTTGGTTTTCGTTGCAGAAATTTCGACTAAGTCATTTTTCCATAATCATCATATAGGCATTTTTGTGTGACTTGTAACTTTGCGCTCGGTGATCCAAATGAAGCATATGATATATCAAAATGTTCATCTCATAGTGCTCTAATGTTGGCATGGTTTGCATGCCTGTTACAGTTCATCTTGTTGTCTTAATATTCGTTGCAAAACTGCTATGTGATGTTACTGTCAAGTCCTTGTTTTCTGTCAACAATATGTATGCATGTTTAACATGGTGTAACTTTGTGCATGTTGCTCCAAATGGAGTGTATGATATGTCAAAATGATCATTGTGAAGTGCTCTACATGATGGTGGGTATTGGATTCATGCTAGGTGCCATATTGCCATGTTTATCTCTGTTGCAAGGGTGCATATTGTTGTTAAGTGCTGAAAACTGTTATGAGATGCTAATTTGTCTTTTTCATATCTTTATGTGTGATTTTTGTTTGAGCTACATGTCAATATGTTTTAGAAGCACAATCATGTCATCTTTGTTGTGGTGCAATACACTTTCCATAATATGCCTTGTGGTGAGTGCAACAAGCTTGTAAAGTGGCATGCTCGCTGTTTGCTGATTTCTTACACTTGTTGAGAACTGCTAAGTCTAAAACTGTTATATTGTGATGCCATGTTTGCTTGATGCCCCAGTCATATATATGCACATTTGGAGATGTCTAATGATCATGTCTTGAAGTCCATGTTATGCTCTATCCATCCATGTCCTTGTTTGCAATTATAGGCTGATGTAGCTTGTTGTTTTCATGCTCTCAAATTGCCCTAAAATATTTCTGTCAGCCTGTTAACAGTAAGTTCAGTTTTGCCATGTGAATAGCTAGTGTTCTATGTATCCTATGACCATGTTCTTGCCATGAGTAGCTTCATAAACATGTCCTCTTGATGTTGATTATATTCACATGCCATGATATGCTTTGAGATGAGCTGCACAAGTTTGCAAACATGCTTACGTGTCGTTGTTGCGGCCATGTTTAGTTTATTTAACTAAGTTTGTGAACCTGTTATCTTTTGCAATCTTGCCATGATGTTTTAAGCATGTTCTAGTGGTGTTTGGTAGTAGCTCAGTGATCATGCTTGTAGTGCTTGACATGTACATGCTTGCCATACCTTTGATGCCATGAAATGTTCCTGTAGCATGTTGTTTTGGTGTCAACTATATGCCTACTTACTGTTTTGGGCTGATTGTGTTTCAAACTTTCTTCGTGTGTATGTGATGAACCGTTGCTCCATTTTGAGCGTGCTCTATATGGAACTTGTGTGTTTTTGCATGTAGATGCCTAATAACATGTTGTATACCTGTTTGGAGTGTGTTTGCTTGATGTTTGGATGCGTTTTGCATCAATGACATGCTTGACTTGTTTTGTTCATATCTTCTAGGCCGTAGCTCCGAATTAAATGAACTTTATATGTAACTTGACTAGAATTTCGAGTGGATCACCATGGTGCATGTTAACTTGTTGTTTAACAACTTTAACTTAAGGTTTGTTCAGATCTGGACCAATCTCAAAATTTGCATATCAGGACTTACCAGAATTGTTATATGTTGTTTCCGGCCTCATTTAAACTTGTTGGGTTGTGTTCTTCTTGTATGCATCATCTCTTGCCATGATTTGCATCATGTAGCTTTGTCATGCATCATACTTGGTTGGGCATCATGTCTTGTTATGTGTTGTGTGTTTACCCTGTTGCTTACTTCTTCTCATTAGTGCTTGTTTCGTTGCGATTGTGAGGATTCGTTCGACTACACTTGGTTCGTATTCGTGCCTGCTTCTTCTTCATGGACTCGTTCTTCTTCCTTGCAGGATCTCAGGCAAGATGACCGTCACCTTGGATACCTTTACTATCATTGCCATGCTAGTTGTCTCGATGCTGTCGCTATATGTCACGCTACATATCTATTTGTTGTCAGCCTCTTCTTTTTGCCATGAAACACCCTCTAACCTTTGACATCATCCTAGCAAACCGTTGTTTGGTTATGTTACCCACTTGCTCAGCCCCTCTTATAGCATTGTTAGTTGCAGGTGAAGATGAAGATTGCTCCATCTTGGATCTTGGTTGTTGGGATATCACAATATCTATTACTATAATTAATGCACATATATACATGGCAATGGGTGGAAGGCTTGGCCTTTTGCTCGGTGTTTTGTTCCACTCATGCCGCCTTAAGAACCGATAAACCGGTGTTATGTTCCTTGATTTTGCGTTCCTCCAGCAAGGACCAACTTTGGATAAAACTCCTCCAGTTCCATGACCCCTTGACAGTTCGCTTTGAATAAAACTCCTCCGGCAAGGACCAACTTTGGTTTTAATTTACAACATAATAAAAACTTAATTAATTAATTAAATTGCATATGGAGTTAGCGCTACCCGAGGATTCTTCTACATACAGGGAGGGGCCAGTGCCAATGGTGTTGGTCCCAAATAGAGCACTTTGCGTGCCAGCCCCTGATAACCCTCAACCGTAAGGGATCGAGATAGTCTTCGCGGGTAAGAATAACCCAATTTATTGATTCGACACACGGGGAGCCAAAGAATATTTATAAGCTTTAACAGTTGAGTTGTCAATTCAACCGCACCTGAAATATACTAACTTGCAACAAAAGATAAGTGGTAACAGTGATAGGATAGTGATGATAGTAATAGTAAAGGTAAACAGCAAAAGTAAATAGCAGTAGTAAATGGCAGAAATAGCAACTAGTGACAGGCAAGGTTTAAAATACTGTAGGCTAGGGAGATGGATGGTTGGGCATTGCATGGATGAGATAGTTTCTAACTCGGGGCACGGCACACGGAAAAGTAATGATCATCTAGGCAAATATCAAACATTAGGCATGTATCCCGTAGGTAGTTGTACGTGCTTGCAATAAGAACTTGCACAACATCTTTTGTCCTACCATCCCGCTACGAACGGGGCCAAAAGGAACTAATGGATATTAAGGTGCTCCTGTCAAAGAGCACCGGAACAAAGCAATGAACTCAATGGATACATGTAATCCTCAAACTACGGACCATCCCCTTTGGTGTCCCAAGCTGTCACCTTTGGGATTGCCGGTTCCGAACCGTAACAGGTGCATACAACTCATAGATAGGATCAAGAACACAAATATATTCATGCAAACACATATGGTTCAGATCTGAAATCATGGCACTCGGGCCCTAAGTGTCAAGCATTAATAATAACAAGTTGTAGCAAAGATGATAAACACCATACTAGATGATAGGCAACATGCCCCCAACAATCTGACGAACTATTACATGATCTAACTCATCCAATCCCTACCATCCCCTTCGCCTACAGCAAGGGAATTACTCACACATGAAGGGGGAAGTCATGGAGGGATGATGGAGTGGTGATGATGATGACGATGGCGACGATCTCCCCTCTCCGGAGGCCAAATCAGCCTCCAGATTAGCCCTCCCGAAGAAGAACAGAGGGTGGCGACGGCTCCGCGACGAAAAACAGCGAAAGGACTTCCGATCTGGGGTTTCTGCATCGCGAGGAAAAATACGGGCTAAAGTAGGGCACCAGGGGGTGTGGGCCCAACCCAGGCGCCCCCCCGGCGCGGCCCAGGGGGGGCGCGCCCACAGGGCGCCTGGGCACCCCCTGGCCCCCCTCTGGCCCCACTTCTGGTATTTGGTTTCTTCGGGTGCGTGGATTTTTCGTGATTTTTCGTGGATTTTTCTGAGATAGTTAAAAATCCGTTTTCCTGCACACAAATAAACCATACAGGCAGCTCTGCTGAAAACAGCGTCAGTCCGGGTTAGTTTAGTCCAAATCATGCAAGAATGAGGTCAAAACAACATCAAAAGTGTTTGGAAAAGTAGATACGTTTGAGACGTATCAACTCCCCCAAGCTTAGCCTATTGCTTGTCCTCAAGCAATTCAGTTCAACGAACTGGACGCGACAAAGAAAACTTTGACAAACTCTTTTGCTTCATTAGATGTATATAAGCATGTACTACGAAAAGAGTCTAGCCAGTATTGAAACAGTACTTATGAGAACAATGCAAGGAGCAATCCTTCTTTCAAGTGACCAGTCACAAATAATCAAGAGTAAACAATATATTACTGAAAATCAAGACAAGATCACATTGCACATAGCTTGAGCATATTAAGGTGGTATCTCGCTAGCCTCCATGAGTGAAGCAAAACATAAATGCAGAGACTCCTCCAGAGTTTTAAAGGAGACTAGAACGAAGAATTTCAGAATAAATCATATCACAAATATGCAGAAGACAATGTAATACTTCAGAAGACAATGCACATTACACTCAGAATGACAATTATGCTCTCCTAGTCAGTGCTTTGAAGAAAGAAGGTGAGACTCTCGAACCGTGGCTTTTATTGGCAAAGTTGAAAACCCGTGATCGGAAACAAAAACTAAACATGTACCAGAGCTCTTGGTTTTAAGAACAGAAGTAAATATGTTTTTTGAGAGGTGCATATTTCGTCAACGAATGCTAGCAGATAACTCAATCACTTTTTAAGCTAGACAAGTCTTGAGGAACGGCTCCCGCATGAGGACGATCACATCCTCTTAATCTCCTTTGTTTATCACTGCCAAAGTTTTCTGATTTCTCATGAACAAAGCGTGAAGGAGGGTTTGCTTGTTATATTATCTTTTCGAGCCGGGCGCACTCAATGCCAGTTCCTTTTCATATTAGGGGTTCGCACATTATACATGCAATCCAGGGGTGAAACTTGTCCAACTTAAAGAGATCATGAATTAACTACTACTTCCTCATGAGCTAAAACATAGGCACAAAAAGGGAAATGCTTTTGATTAATTTCGAGATGGTACATGGAAGTCTTCGTTAGGGATGGCAGGTAAATACCATGTATAGGAAGGTATAGTGGACTCATATGGCATAACAGGTTTAAAGGTTTTGGATGCACAAGCAGTCATTCCGCTTAGTACGGGTGGAGGTTTAGCAAAAGACTGGGAAGCGACCAACTAGAGAGCAATAACGGCCATAATCATGCAGAGCGACAAAGCAACATTGAATCGGGCATGAAAGTGATATAACTATTCTAAAACTCAAAGATCATCAAGGCAAAGTAGACTTTTTAGTCTTAAACATGTGTAAGCATGTGCCAAGTCAATCCAAAAATTCTCTAAAGGGAAATACCACCTTAGTATACCAGACTATGAACAGTGCGATGCATGTAGATCATTTCAATAACACATTATATACTCTAGTTATTGGAGACTAGCCACAAGGAAAGCATGAACCACTGGAATAGCATTGTAAACATAGCACTATGTCGCTACACACTGGTCTCTAGATCATAAGTACAGGCATATGTACAAAAGTAGAAACAATAAGAGTTCATACTGGTCTTCCTTGTTGCTTCCTTTCAGTCGATCTTCGTCATTACTGCTTGTCACTTGCACGATCGAACGTAGGAAATATAATCAAATGCCATCACGAACTCGAGCTGATCTCTGAAAACAAAGCAAACTAAAGAGAGCAAGGAAATCTTTTTGGGTTTTTCAAAGGTTGAATAAAAGCAAAAGAAAGAGAAAATCTTTTTGTTGTTTTTGCAAAGAGAGAAGCAAAGAAGAACGGACAAAAACTTCGAAAAGATCAAAGCGAATAAAACGGATAATACAATGGAAAAGTGAGAAGGGCACGTACTCCCCCAAGCTTAGGCTTTTGGCCTAAGTTGGTAGCAGCTACTGCCCCCAGGAGCCTCCTGCTCCAGGGGTATGGTGGTGAGACCAAGGGTCGTAGAAGGATGATGGCGCATACACCGAACTCCTTGGAGTCTCCCACGAGGAAGGCTCCGAGCGCCAAACAGAGGAAGACCCTTCACCAAACTCGGTGGCAGTCTCTTCCTGAAAATGTGGTATCTCACCGTGCCTCTCCTCGTCGGGCACAACCCCCTCCATGGGGTTATGGAACTGATGCTGGACCATGAACTCATCGAACTGGACAACATCAAAGGACCATCCGTTCCTGCGAGAAACATCAAACAAAAGAGGTGCAGGTAGACGGATCTCGCGTTCCGCGGTAGTTCCGAAACGCAAGATATAGACAAGGTTATCAAGCTCAGAACCCATGGTAACAAACTTATGCATTTTCATAGCAGCAAGATCAAAGCTTAAATAAGTAAAAGGAGTATCATCAGGATGTGGGGTGCCTCCAAGATGCTCTAAGATAAGTGTGGCATAAATGCCACCATATAAGTCCCCCTTGTTACCGTTCATAGCAAGGCGTCGAGCAATTAAGGTACCAATATTATAATCAGACCTCTCTGAGAGGGCTGCTGCCAAGATAGCAATATCCGGAGCAGAAATGCTGCTCGTGTTGTCACGAGCTAACACCCCTCTAGCAATATAATATGCAAAATACCTGAGGTGAGGAAACAAGATACTGGAGATCTTCGACCGATGAATATCCCTCGTACCCATGCTGCAGAGAGAGTTGATGACGGTTTTCAGCTCGGAGGGCTGAGTAGCCATCCTTGTCGTCCTCCCAACGTTCGGCACACCTATTACTTCACAAAAATTTCCCAAAGTCATGGTGATAAGATCATTATAAATTTTAAACTCAATAGCACCTGATTCAGGATTATATCTAAACCTGTTAATGAAAATGGAGGTGAGTTTTTGATACTGAGTAACACGGCTGGTGACGAGCCGTGTCAAACCTGCATTAGCACAAAGATTATAAAACTCATCCTTGATTCCCGCAGCTTCCATGAATTCGTCACATGGATATGTCATCGCACGTGCTGGACTCGTATCTTCCAACAACTCCAGGGGCACATGATCTTCATTATAGCTCACCCTGGCAGTCGTTGGTGAAGCTGCGGCCCTAGTGACTCGATCGGAGTGTGCGGGCCTCCTCTTCTCAAGCCATCCTTTTGCCCTTCCTAACAAACTAATTTCTGAAAAAAAAATACAATTCACAAAAACGAGGATTAAAACAAAGTGAGCTAAGGCAAACTACTCAACTCACTTGCCCAAGGCATAAACTTGCATCAAAACTTGGAAAACAACTTTCTACACATGCATGCAAGCTCATCTCTACAGCACCAAGAACTACTAAATACTCACAAATGAGGCCACCAATCAAAAATCTAATTGGAGGAGTGGAGGAGTCACATACCAGGGAGTATTTGCTCAAAATTTCAGCTCAAATGATGGGCTGTAGAGAGAGATCGAAGAATCGCCCCCAAGAACAGCAAGAACAGCAAGAACAAGACCAGAATTCGGGTTTCTGGAAAAAGAGAGGGAGAGGGGAAGAAGAAGTACCTGGAGGGGGGTCTCGTGGGCCCCAGGCGCCTTGTGGGCGCGGCCAGGGGCTGGGCCGCGCCAGCTGGCCGCCTGGGCCACTGGTAGCCCCCCTGGCTGGCCCCAGGGCTTTCCGGGTCTCTCCCGTTGTGGAAATTTTTAATATAATTTTTCTGGAATTTTTCTGAAAACTTCACTGTTGAAAATTTTTCGAAGTTCAAAAAGCTGCGAAACTCTCTGAAAACTTGAAGTAGTTAGTAGTATTGTGAAGCTTCAAAAACATAGATACTTGGTACAGCAAGTATGACAACACTAAAAACAAATAAATACATAGAAAGCTCAACTTTTTATCCGTATATAACACGTTCACTAGTAAGGTTGATCAAGTCTTACCAACAAACAAGCGGTATATAGAACAAAAAGTCTCACCTCCTACGAAGTAATCACTGAACTTTTACCTTGATGGACATTGTCCCTACCATGATAGTTTTGTATTTGTGAGGCACATGTAGTGGGCAATCCCATTCTCCAATTTTCACGGTCTCGATATTCTCTATTGAGTTGAGGGCATGCCTCCTGTCGGTCTTCTTCGGAAAATATACCGTGTGTTCTTTATCATTCACATGAAAGGTAACCTTCCCTTTGTTGCAATCAATAATAGCACCTGCGGTGTTAAGGAAAGGTCTACCAAGAATAATGGACATGCTCCCATCCTCGGGCATGTCAAGCACAACAAAATCAGTAAGAATTAAACAATTAGCAACTTCAACTGGAACATCCTCACAAATACCTATCGGAACAGCGGTTGACTTGTCAGCCATCTGAAGGGAGATATCTGTAGGAATTAGTTTCTCTAAACAAAGCCTCTCGTAAAGAGAGAGAGGCATAACACTCACTCCCGCTCCAAGATCACATAAAGCAGTTTTGACATAATTATTCTTTATGGAGCAAGGAATGGTGGGTATACCTGGGTCACCGAGCTTCTCAGGAATCTTTCCATTGAAAGAATAGTTAGCAAGCATAGTAGATATTGCATCATTAGGAACTTTTCTTTTGTTAGTGACAATATCTTTCATATATTTTGAATAAGGGAGTAACTTAATAGCATCAGTCAAGGGAATTTGAAGAAAAAGAGGTTTAATCCATTCACAAAACTTATTGTAATGCTCTTCTTCTTTAGATTTGATGGACTTACCTAGAAAGGGCATGGGTTTCTGTACCCATGGTTCTTTCTCCTTCCCATGTTTTCTTGCGATGAAGTCTTCTTTAGTGTACCTCTTACGTTTGTCAGGTGCTTCTTCCTCTCGAACTTCAGGCGGATCATTCTTCTCATTATCATTACCTTCAGGTTCAGCACCGTCTTCAGTCTCAGCATCGGAGATAGATACACTGTTGGGATCAATAGCTGGCTCTTCATCTGCAATAGGATCATTAGAATTGTCAGTCTCTTTATGTTTTTTTTTCTTATTTGGAGAGACAACAATTTCTTCTTCCTGCATTTGAGAATCTTGCTTGATTCTCTTCGGATGTCCCTCTGGATAAAGAGGATCTTGAGTACTAGTTCCTCCTCGGGTCTTAATCCCAAAAGCCTGCAATTTATCTTGTTTGGCATTGTTAGCAAGCAAATCTCTTTGCACATTAGAAATTTGATCAAGCTGAGTTTGAACCATATGAAAATGCTTCACAAGACATTGGACATCATTAACTGTTCTATCTAAAACACCAAGCAATTTTTTGATAGCAAGGGAATTATCATGCAACTGACTTTCTATCCTCTCATTAAAATGATTCTGTTTCATAATAAAATTATCAAACTCATATAAACATTGATCAAGAGGTTTACCATGAGGGATGTCACTTGCGTTGAAATCTAAAAGAGAGTGTACCTCTACCATAGGAGGGTGAGTGGTAGGCTCACACAGCTTCTCAATAGGGGGTAGATTCTTCACATCTTCGGCTTTAATACCTTTCTCTTTAATACACTTCTTTGCTTCTCGCATATCCTCGGGGCTTAGAACAAACATGCCCCTCTTCTTTGTTGGTGGAGGTGGTTCAGGGACGGACCAATCTTCATGGTTTTTGGCAATCCTGCCCATTAGATCTTCCGCATCGTCCGGTGTTCTTTTCCTGAAAACACAACCAGCACAACTGCCCAAATAGGACCTAGATTCATCAGTTAAACCAGCATAGAATATATCAATTAATTCATTCTTAGGAACTCCATGTCCTGGTCTAGCCTGGATCAAACCGCAGTACCTCCCCCAAGCTTTAGGGAGGGACTCATCCTGCAACTGTTTAAAGTTATAAATTCTTTGTAAAGCAGCATGTTGCATATGAGCAGGAAAGTATTTATCAACAAAAGAGTGAGCTAAGTCCTGAGGACTCTTAATAGAACCGCATGGGAGTGAATCATACCATGCTTTAGCACCTTCCTTCAACGAGAAAGGAAGAAGCTTGGTCACATAAAAGTAGCGTATCTTCTCATCTGTGGTAAACAGGCTACCTAGCTCACCAAGTTTAGTTAGGTGTGCAATAGCATCATCATTTTCTCTGCCATAAAAGGGGTCAGCTTCAACCATAGGTATAAGTGAAAGATCAACAGAGAAATTAAAATCAGGATCATCAATGCATATAAGAGATGTAGCAAACTCAGGATTAGGAACGGTTTTGTTTTTCAAAGAGTGTTTTTCAAATATTTTCTTAATAGTTTCAGGGTCAGAGCCGGCAAACTCTGTCAGTTCCCTGCATAAATCTTCATCAAGTATATAGTAATCATCATCAAGGAGCCTCTCCTGGAGTTTACTCAATTCGGGAAAATCATAAGTCTCACCAATAGGGTAGCGAGTAACAGGAAGTTCAATTCCATATTTTTCAGCAGCAGCAGTAATTTGTTTCTCAAGAGCATAACCAAGTGAACTAATATCATTATCAAAAGTAGTAGAAGCATCATCAAGTGTATCAGACATAGTAACAGATTCAGTAGGAGCATCATGTGGTGGTGAGGCAAACTTACTCATAACAGAAGGTGAATCAAGTGTAGCACTAGTGCTCAGAGCAGTACCTCTTCTTGTAGTGGATCGTAAGATCGGAACCTTGGGGTCTCCTTTCTTACCCATAGTGAATAAAGTGCAGCAGGTAGGATACCTCAAGTAGACTTGTAAATATTGCTATGCTCCCCGGCAACGGCGCCAGAAAACGGTACTTGATAACCCTCAACCGTAAGGGATCGAGATAGTCTTCGCGGGTAAGAATAACCCAATTTATTGATTCGACACACGGGGAGCCAAAGAATATTTATAAGCTTTAACAGTTGAGTTGTCAATTCAACCGCACCTGAAATATACTAACTTGCAACAAAAGATAAGTGGTAACAGTGATAGGATAGTGATGATAGTAATAGTAAAGGTAAACAGCAAAAGTAAATAGCAGTAGTAAATGGCAGAAATAGCAACTAGTGACAGGCAAGGTTTAAAATATTGTAGGCTAGGGAGATGGATGGTTGGGCGTTGCATGGATGAGATAGTTTCTAACTCGGGGCACGGCACACGGAAAAGTAATGATCATCTAGGAAAATATCAAACATTAGGCATGTATCCCGTAGGTAGTTGTACGTGCTTGCAATAAGAACTTGCACAACATATTTTGTCCTACCATCCCGCTACGAACGGGGCCAAAAGGAACTAATGGATATTAAGGTGCTCCTGTCAAAGAGCACCGGAACAAAGCAATGAACTCAATGGATACATGTAATCCTCAAACTACGGACCATCCCCTTTGGTGTCCCAAGCTGTCACCTTTGGGATCGCCGGTTCCGAACCATAACAGGTGCATACAACTCATAGATAGGATCAAGAACACAAATATATTCATGCAAACACATATGGTTCAGATCTGAAATCATGGCACTCGGGCCCTAAGTGTCAAGCATTAATAATAACAAGTTGTAGCAAAGATGATAAACACCATACTAGATGATAGGCAACATGCCCCCAACAATCTGACGAACTATTACATGATCTAACTCATCCAATCCCTACCATCCCCTTCGCCTACAGCAAGGGAATTACTCACACATGAAGGGGGAAGTCATGGAGGGACGATGGAGTGGTGATGATGATGACGATGGCGACGATCTCCCCTCTCCGGAGGCCAAATCAGACTCCAGATTAGCCCTCCCGAAGAAGAACAGAGGGTGGCGGCGGCTCCGCGACGAAAAACAGCGAAAGGACTTCTGATATGGGGTTTCTGCATCGCGAGGAAAAATACGGGCTAAAGTAGGGCACCAGGGGGTGTGGGCCCCACCCAGGCGCCCCCCCAGCGCGGCCCGGGGGGGCGCGCCCACAGGGCGCCTGGGCACCCCCTGGCCCCCCTCTGGCCCCACTTTTGGTATTTGGTTTCTTCGGGTGTGTGGATTTTTCGTGATTTTTCGTGGATTTTTCTGAGATAGTTAAAAATCCGTTTTCCTGCACACAAATAAACCATACAGGAAGCTCTGCTGAAAACAGCGTCAGTCCGGGTTAGTTTAGTCCAAATCATGCAAGAATGAGGTCAAAACAATATCAAAAGTGTTTGGAAAAGTAGATACGTTTGAGACGTATCAGCCCCTTGGCAACTTGGGGTATCTGGCTCCCGTACGCGTCGCTCATCCGGACGTGGCCTGAGATGAGATACGCGCGGCTACTATCAGGGTGTAGGCACGCTGGGAGGTCTTGCTGGACTTGTTTTACCATTGTCGAAATGTCTTGTTGATACGTCCAAAACGTATCTATAATTTCTGCTTGCTCCATGCCTCTTTTGTGTGATATTGCTATGATATTTATGCACTTCCATACACTTTTGATCATATTTGGACTAACCTATTAACTCAGTGCACCCCAGTGCCAGTTTTTGTTTTCTGCTGTTTTTGTATTTCAGGTTTTCCCATTACTTAAATTGCCAGAAAAATTCCGAGAAAAATATATAAAAAATCAGCGCTCCAGAAGCTTCTGTGCGGCCAAAGTAGGGCCAGAGGGGGGCCACCAGGGCTCCAGGCGCCCTGGGGGCGCGGCCCCCCTCCTGGCCGCGCCGGGGGGGGCGCCTGGGCCCCCCTGACCTCCGCTGATGCCCCCCTTTGGCATATATTTACACCGCGTCCCGAAACCCTCGAGGACGGAACCCTTTTTCGTGATCTCATCTCTGTTCCGCCGTCGCTGCGCTTCCAAGATCGGGAGCACCAGGAGAACTCTTCCCGGCACCCTGCTGGAGGGGAGAACCACCACCGGGAGCCTCTCCACCACCATGGACGCCTCCCGGATGAGTTGTGAGTAGTCTCCCTTGGACCATGGGTCCATGACCAGTAGCTATGTGATGTTCTCCTCCCCTCTTTGTTCTTCATCGATTAGACCTCGTGAGCTGCCCTACATGATCGAGGCACATATGTAATCCTTATGCTGTTGCTATGATGAGTTTGCTGGGATCCGATGGATTATGAGATTATGTTCAGATTGTGTGTGAGTAATATATTTGATTTACCTCTTTTATATTTATGTTCTTGAGTAATTCTTGCATGTTCTCCGTTGATGTTTATTGCTTTGGCCAAGTAGTAGGTAGTAACTCCAAGAGGGAACGTTATGCTTGATTGTGGGTTCATGCCCTCGATGACTAGCTTGAGTGACAGAAACATGAGTCTAGGGGATGTGTTATTGCCACAAGGGGGAAAACAACGGTGCTTGTACTTGCGGGTGCAAGGATTGTTTACTTTACGCAAAGTTCTTTTAATGCAGTTGTCTGTTGCTTTGAGTTTACACTATGGGTGTGACTCGCAACTTAATACCAGCGAGATGTTCTGGATAGATATCTCAAGGTGGATGATTAGTAGTAGATGCAGATGGATTTCGGCCTACTTGCCTTGGCGTACCGCCCATGCTTTTGAGCCTCTACCTTTCATGCAGCATAGTTAGCATTGGTTTGCGCACATAATCCTGTCAATTGCCCAGCTGTAATTCGTTTACCTCGCTTAGCTGTTTTATCGTCTTTTGGGAGAGAGGCATCACTAGTGAACATCATGGGACCCCGGTCCATATTACCCTCACTGATCACACCCATTATTTACTTTCTGTTCTTATTTACTAGTTGCAGTCATACCTATCACTATTATCTCTTGTGTTTGATCCTTTGTAAACGACAAGGCCGGAGGGATTGAAAACCTCTCTGTACTCGTTGGGAGCAAAGTTATTTGTATCTGTGTGCAGGTCCTGTCAGCCGCTAAGTATCTGGCGCCGTTAGCAGTTGACACCTTCTTGTTGACCCTCGGAGTCTCACGGGATTCGATCCTTGGTATCTTTGCCAAGGGAAAAACTACCGCTACGCTACATCTCAAACCTTCACTTGGGGTAACCAACGAGGGGCGAGAAGCCTTCAGCAAGAGTTTTTCTGGCGCCGTTGCCGAGGACTCCACTCTTCAAGATAGGGGAGTTGCACGCTATCTTTTACCTTTGCTTTTTAGTCTTGTTAGTTTACCTTTCAGTTTTTGCTTTAGTATCTTTTATCAAAAAGCACGAAAATAGTTACCTCATTCTTTAGTTGTCATTATGTCTGGTCCTTTTGCCTTTGGTGAGGCAGAAGTTCTCACCTTTAAACAAAGAGGTGGGGAAAGTCTAAAAGATGCTTGGTATAGAATTAATGATTCTCAAAAAAGAGCCACCAAGAAGCAATCTACTACTATCCTGCTTAGAAAGTTTTATGTTGGAATTACTTCTTGGAATAGGTTTATTCTAGATTCTGCTATCAATGGGAATTTCCTAGAGGCCCCAGTTTGGGAATCTCTTAGTATTATTGAAAATCTTGTTGGAAATCCCCCTCTTGTTAGCATTCAAGAGGACATTACCCTAGCTCACATTATGAAAAAACTTGAAAAGATAGAGCTAGAGATGCCAAACATTAATAAGATAAATGAGTTGGACCGTAAGATGCAAGAGAATTTGAATAGGCTTGATAGCTCCATGCATAAAATTCTCAAAACTTTGGAGACCATCAAATCCCATGACTTGGATTCTTCTAGGATAGACAAGATTGAGGAGATCTTTGATACTTTAGGAACTACTTTCTCCTCAATCAAAACCAAAAAGGTAGAAACTCCGGCAAAGAAGGAGCCTAAGTTCGTTTACGTTCCAAAGGCTCCTCGCTCCAAAAGTAACCCATCTATTGCCAAAGGGGTTGAAACTATAAAGACTTTGGAAGAAACACCTCTCTTTGATAAATTTATAAATGAATCTTCCCTTGACTTTTTTCCTTTTGGTCTTCTTCCTAGAAGTATCTCTATTAGGCCTTTACTCGAAAATCCTCTTAAGACTAGTTGTACTATTGAAGAGCTTTTTGATGATCTTGATGATGGTTCAATTGATACAACTTGATCTCTTTGCATTATGCCTAGCTTAAAGGCATAAAAGAAAGCGCTTTTTGGGAGGCAGCCCACAATGAATAAAATTTTATTTTGCTTTTGTTGTGTCTTGATGTTTGTTACTACAGTAGCATCATCATTGTATCTTTACTTTTCAGCTTTGTGCCAAGTTTAGCCTCTGATTACAAGAAAGTTCAAAAGTTGTGACGTGCTGTCCAGGAAACAAATTCTGTCCTTGGACAGAAAAATTCGTATAAAATCACCAGATCATCTTTTTGGTCTGAATTTTTTCGACAGCGTGCTCTATACAATTGGTTTTCGGGCGTCTGTTCTGAGTTTTTTTATTTGAGTTGCGGAAGTGCCCCGAAAAAATTATTTACTACCTGCTGGTCTGTTTTTCACAGATTCTGTCCTGTTTTGCCTTTTCTTTGTTTTGCAAACCTTGAGCTTGCTTTTTCTTTGCAAAAACCTTTTGGCAATCTTGAGAAACAGTAGATCTTCAAGATTATCCTTATTTCCAGTAGGGAAAAGTTATTTTATTATGGGTACTAACCTCGCTAATCAGATTATGATGAGTTATGTATGAAGAGAGTTTTCAAGTGTGCGAGGGAAGATGATAAAAAGATTCAGGAGTGTCAAACGCTCAAGCTTGGGGATGCCCCCGTGCACCCCCAAGAAATATTCAAGAAGACTCAAGCGTCTAAACTTGGGGATGCCCCCGTGCATCCCCTTCTCCATCAACAATTATCAGTTCATCTTTCGTTCCACTATATTTTAATCACTTCATGCGTTATGTGCTATGCTTGGAGCATCTTGCTTTTAGTTTCCTTTTTAGTTTTCTTTAGCTTTGCTTGCTTTTCATAACAAGTTAGAACCCAGCTTTCTTTGTGTGGGAGAGAAACACGCTCCACTTCAACCTAGAACATAACATGGGATTTTCACGTTTATCTTTGCTATGTATGTTCTTTGTCTTTCAATAGCTACTGTCATGTTTAGCTCTTAGTTTTCATGCTTTTCTTTTTAAAGAGCTCTTGTTTAGTTGGTTGCTTCTGGAACTCTCTTGAGTTATCATGCTTATCTTGTTAAGAGAGTTGGCTTCCGTGGCACTGGTTGATATGTCTATGATAAAAATGCTATGTGCATAATGGTGCTTAGTAGTTCATGTTTTCTTATGGTTAGTCTCAAATAGCTGGGGGGGGGGGTTCTCAATGTGTTATTGGAGTACCAACATGATTTGTTTGCCTATGATGTGGTATGGTTTAGTGATATCTTCCTCCAAGAATTTATTTTGATTGACTTGGCATATGCTCACGCATATTTAAGACTGTAAAGAAAGTCTATCAAGCCTTGATGATCTTTAATTTCTGAGTAGCGATATAACTTCCATGCCCGATTCAATGTTGTTTTGTCGCTCTGCATGATTATGACCGTCATTGCTCTCTTAGTTGGTCGCTCCCAGTCTTTTGCTAACCTTCGCCTGTACTAAGCGGACTGACTGCTTGTGCATCCAAAATCCTTTAAACCAGTTATGCCATATGAGTCCACCATACCTTCCTATACATGGTATTTACTTGTCATTCCTAACGAAGACTTTCATGTACCATCTCGAAATTAATCAAAAGCATTTCTCTTTTGTGCCTCTGTTTTAGCTCATGAGGAAGTAGTAGTTAATTCATGATCTTTTTAAGTCGGACAAGTTTCACCCCGGGATTGCATGTCTAATCTGCAAACCCCTAATACGAGAAGGAACTGGCATTGAGTGCGCCCAGCTCATAAAAGATAATACAACAAACAAACCCTCCTTCACGCTTTGTTCATGAGAAATCAGAAAACTTTGGCAGTGATAAACAAAGGAGATTAAGGGGATGTAATCGTCCCCGTACGGGAGCCGTTCCTCGAAACTTGTCCAGCTCGAGAAGTAATTGAGTTATCTACTAGCATTCGTTGACGAAATATGCATATCCCAAAAATAATTTTTACCTCTGTTTTTAAAAACCAAGAGCTCTGGTACATGTTTAGTTTTTGTTTCCGACCACGGGTTTTCAACCTTGCCATCAAAAGCCACGGTTCGAGAGTCTCCACCTTCTTTCTTTAAAGCACCAACTATTGAGAGCATGATTGTCATTCTGAGTGTAATGTGCATTGTCCCAAAGTACCATCGTCTTCTGCATGATTATGATATCGTTTATTCTGAAATCATTGTATCTAGTCGTCACTTAAACTTTAGAGGTGCCCCTGCATTTATGTTTTGCTTTACTAAAGGGGGCAAGTGAGGTATCACTTTGTCATGTTTGCACACCATGCTCACTACAAATCTATTTGATGTTTCAGTATCATATTGTAAAACTTTCAGTTCTTTGTGATATTCTCATGAGGCAACTTAATTACTAAAGATTCATTATCTCAGTAAGCATTTGTCCTGTGACTGTGAAAAGTTCTTATATGGTTGGTAGCATGTCACCACAGAAATTATGCTTGTTATCATTTACCTACTCGAGGACGAGCAGGAATAAAGCTTGGGGATGTTGATACGTCCAAAACGTATCTATAATTTATGCTTGCTCCATGCCTCTTTTGTGTGATATTGCTATGATATTTATACACTTCCATACACTTTTGATCATATTTGGACTAACCTATTAACTCAGTGCACCCCAGTGCCAGTTTCTGTTTTCTGCTGTTTTTGTATTTCAGGTTTTCCCATTACTTAAATTGCCAGAAAAATTCCGGGAAAAATATATATAAAATCAGCGCTCCAAAAGCTTCCGTGCGGCCAAAGTAGGGCCAGAGGGGGGCCACCAGGGCTCCAGGCGCCCTGGGGGCGCGGCCCCCCTCCTGGCCGAGCCGGGTGGGCGCCTGGGCCCCCCTGACCTCCGCTGATGCCCCCCTTTGGCATATATTTACACCGCGTCCCGAAACCCTCGAGGACGGAACCCTTTTTCGCGATCTCATCTCTGTTCCGCCGCCGCCGCGCTTCCAAGATCGGGAGCACCAGGAGAACTCTTCCCGGCACCCTGCCGGAGGGGAGAACCACCACCGGGAGCCTCTCCACCACCATGGACGCCTCCCGGATGAGTTGTGAGTAGTCTCCCTTGGACCATGGGTCCATGACCAGTAGCTATGTGATGTTCTCCTCCCCTCTTTGTTCTTCACCGATTAGACCTCGTGAGCTGCCCTACATGATCGAGGCACATATGTAATCCTTATGTTGTTGCTATGATGAGTTTGCTGGGATCCGATGGATTATGAGATTATGTTCAGATTGTGTGTGAGTAATATATTTGATTTACCTCTTTTATATTTATGTTCTTGAGTAATTCTTGCATGTTCTCCGTTGATGTTTATTGCTTTGGCCAAGTAGTAGGTAGTAACTCCAAGAGGGAACGTTATGCTTGATTGTGTGTTCATGCCCCTCGATGACTAGCTTGAGTGACAGAAACATGAGTCTAGGGGATGTGCTGTTGCCACAAGGGGGAAAACAACGGTGCTTGTACCTGCGGGTGCAAGGATTGTTTACTTTACGCAAAGTTCTTTTAATGCAGTTGTCTGTTGCTTTGAGTTTACACTATGGGTGGGACTCGCAACTTAATACCAGCGAGATGTTCTGGATAGATATCTCAAGGTTGATGATTAGTAGTAGATGCAGATGGATTTCGGTCTACTTGCCTTGGAGTACCGCCCATGCTTTTGAGCCTCTACCTTTCATGCAGCATAGTTAGCATTGGTTTGCGCACATAATCATGTCAATTGCCCAGCTGTAATTCGTTTACCTCGCTTAGCTGTTTTATCGTCTTTTGGGAGAGAGACATCACTAGTGAACATCATGGGACCCCGGTCCATATTACCCTCACTCATCACACCCGTTATTTACTTTCTGTTCTTATTTACTAGTTGCAGTCATACCTATCACTATTATCTCTTGTGTTTGATCCTTTGTAAACGACAAGGCCGGAGGGATTGACAACCTCTCTGTACTCGTTGGGAGCAAAGTTATTTGTATCTGTGTGCAGGTCCTGTCAGCCGCTAAGTATCTGGCGTCGTTAGCAGTTGACACCTTCTTGTTGACCCTCGGAGTCTCACGGGATTCGATCCTTGGTATCTTTGCCAAGGGAAAAACTACCGCTACGCTACATCTCAAACCTTCACTTGGGGTAACCAACGAGGGGCGAGAAGCCTTCAGCACTTGTGCACCGGGATTCCGAGTCTGATCGGGCCTTCCCTAAGATAAGGGGTTTTTACCTCTGCTGATCGTGAGAGCTTGTGATGGGCTAAGTTGGAACACCCCTGCAGGGTTATGATCTTTCGAAAGTCGTGCCCGCGGTTATGTGGCAGATTGAAATTTGTTAATGTCCGGTTGTAAAAAACTTGACAGAGGATCCTAAATAAAACACACCAACCGCGTGAGTAACCATGACCGTCTCTTTTCATTTTGAGAAGAGAACACGATGGGGTTATGTTTGACTGGTAGGTAGTTCAGGATCTTTAGCGATCATTACTAGTTTGCGACCGTTTGCGTAGATGCTCATCTTATTCTTGTACTCGTAAGTTAGCCATCATACATATGCTTAGCCGCTGCTGCAACCTCACCACTTAACATCTCCATACCCATTAAGCTTTGCTAGTCTTGATACCCATGATTATGGGATTGATGAGTCCTCGTGGCTCACAGATACTACAACAACAGTTGCAGCTGCAGGTTTTCGATGACTTGACGTGAGAGCGATGTTACTTGTGTTGGAGTTCTTTCTTCTTCTTCTTCGTCGGTCTTGGGATAGGTTTCTGGTCGGCAGCCTGGGATAGCAGATGGATGTCGTTGTGTTTTTCATGTTTTCATCTGTAGTCGGATGTCTTGTGTATGATATGTTGTATTCATGTGAAGTTGTATGACTTGTATGTATCCCCATCTTTGTATGTAATGGTATTATGTAATGATATCCATCTTGTTAAGCGCCCGAAATGCGGTTGTGCCCCAATCACGAGTTCATCACGTGATCAGGATAGAATCGCATCTTGGGCGTGACAAATGACGTCTAGGGCAGCGTGCGGGCCGGCAGCATGCGGATGAAGACTTTTTTATATTTTAATTAATGTTTAATTAGGTTTAAGTGGACTTTGGCCGACGGTTGACCGGCCACTTATGTTTAATTATATTTATTTTTGTGAGCTGCTTTTTTTATACACCGGCATATTTGGCTTCGCCTCCTGTTAGACGGTCAGGCCGACTCATTTAAGAATGCGAACGCGTACGTCCGTCTGGCCGATCCAAACAAACGAAAAACGAACAAAGCGTGTGTCCGTTTGAATCACCCTGTTGAAGTTGCTCTAATGATATTAGCCTCGAGCGTTGCCACGCAATCCTCCGTTCTACAGAGCATAGGCCCAATAGCTTTCATTTTAACAGCCAAGGCGAGAGAGAATAGTTTAAGATCGCTCCTTCGGGTTCGGGTATCCTCCAACAATTATTTGAAAATGGGATGAGAATGCGTTATTTGGTGTGCTTTTAGCCATCGTCACGTGTCGTACTTTGGGTGTTTCGTACTTTGGGTGTTTCCTTAAGAGGAGGGAGGGATCCGCACATGTTTTCGACGCGCTTTTAGCCATCGTCACGTGTCATACTTTGGGTGTTTTCTTAAGAGAGGAAGGGTTCCACACATGTTTTCGGCTTTTTAGACGAGCTTTTTTAGCATTTTTTTTGTTTTCCATTGTTCCTTTTTAGCTTTTGGACGAAAAAATTGAATATTTTATTTGCATGAAAAACGTGTTTCTTTTTCTTTCGTGAAAAACACGATTTTGTTTTCGTGAGCGGCACAGCCATGCCTATCGGCAACGAAAAAATATACGTTTTTCCTTTCATCAGATATGATTTTTTTCCGCAAAAAGAACGGTTTTGCTTTCGCGAAAGACGTGGTTTTTCTTCCACGAGCCGTTGCCTCTTTTGAAAAGTTAAAAATAGAAGACGTGCTCCCAATTTAGTATTTTCGTCTGGTTTTCTTCAAAAAAAAATTATCAAAACCTATCAACATGGAATCTAGTTTTGAAGATCTCGGCATGATAAATCCAATAGTGAAAACCGTTTAAGATTTGAACGTACGATTTAAAAGATATACATTTTGAATAAACGAATTTAAGAAGAAAAAAGGGGAAAACTCCTCACAAGTGGTGGACATCCAGTGCGCCTTAATTAGTTAGGAGTGATCTTTGTAAAGAGTACTCCTTAATTAGTGATTTTGCATAGGCAGCTCAAATTCCTCGTGAGACATCGATTGAGAGTCAGAAGCAATGTCCAGCCCAAGAATTACCTCCAGAGCAATGGAAATTTGTAGCTCATGTGCCAATCCACTTGTTCACCCCACCGTTGCACGCTCTTCGCGGTGGCCCTCAGTTTGTTATTCAGCGTATGGGATTTCCGGTCGACAAGAATGTGCTGGATCTTGTCAAATTGTGGGACGCTGTCTGTTTCGATCGATCGAATATTGCTAATATCCTCCAAGAAACCTAAGAACTTTCTAGAAATTTGCTACTTTTCATATCTCCGTCGTTGAGCAGGAAGCTGACGAGTTAGCCCGCCGCTGAGCAAGACAAGCTCGTGAGAATATAAGTTGTATTACCCGCAAAAGAGAAGAATATAAATTGTATCAGCAGAGAACAAAGCATTCTGACAAAAAGAAATGGACATACCTGAGTGTAAGGATCATAAGATAACCGGAATTGAACCCATTCTGCCGGGTGGGCTGACCTTGGTTGAATGAATTGCATCTTTTTCAACTTTTTACTACAGATTAGTTACTGGGATAATTTCAACTATCAAACTTTGACGTATACATTATCAAAGAATCCTTTCAAAGAATCCTTTCAATATGTACATGCTATCAGAAAAAATGTACTGTATTTAGTCAGAACAACTACGAGGTCTATTTACATGGTATTGTTCTAAGCAGCCTGAAAGCCAAAAATACTAAGGGCCTCGAGTGATGTGGCTCCTCATGGATCAGTTAAAGACCTATCAGCTAAGCCTCTTGTAAAATACTGGGATTAGTATTTGCAACCATTTGCAGAATCGGACGCCTAGTCTGGCTTGGTGTACTCGAGCAGCATGTGCGGTGACCTGTAAACATTTACCAATGTCCAATATAAAACTTCTTCCACTTCTAACTCGCCCTCTGCCCGCGCAGCATAAATGCCTTCACAGATGTCGAGCAACCTATAAAAGACAGGCATACGTTCTTAGTACAATTATACTGTTCTGGTTATGTAAACAAAATGCCTTGAGGTAATTGTAGCATCAATTAGATCCGGAATTTTTCACTTATGAGCTTCCAATCCCACAAAAATGATCCATTTTTTCCTCATTTCAGATGGAGCCAAAATAAGTCGACCAAAAGATCGGGAGGTTAGAGCATCTGTTGCAAATACCTTACCCTATATTCCCAAATCATATCCCTTATCCAAGAAAAGCTATTTTTTAGGGGAATTAAAGAATTCTTCATCTAGCTGACCCCTTAAATCTTAATCCCAAAAGAACTCACACAAATTCATTTTGTTCGAGAAAATGCAAAAGGATCTTTGCGTTTCATTACATTGAAAAGATGAGAGAGAGTACATGCCTCCTAGGAGGTTATAGTTACAGAATCCTAGCGCCCGATCAGTGGACATCCCAGGAGGCGGGCAAGACAAACCTCAGCCCATGTGCCCCAGCTTTTGCCTGTTAGAGTTATATTGATGATGGCCTTTGGCCTTTTGTATTCTTGCCTTTTGGCATGCTGATGTACATCATATATATGATGGCTTTGGCCTCCTAGTAATACAAGTTGCTTCTTCTCCTAACATGGTATCATGAGCTAAGGATTTTTTTCGCACACGCAACTCGTGCGATCCGATCACAATTCACGGCCGTGCTATCTCCTCGTGTGCCGGCGCTGCTCTTCTGTGCCTCCACTGCAGGTCAACCCTGCTGTCCGCTCGTGCCACCCGCGACGCCTCTGGTCGCCCGCGTTTCAGCCGAACCACCCCGCTGTTGTTCGTCTTCGATTCGACTTCGTCCGCTGCTCCTCTTCAATTTGATCGTTGCCGGCTCCGTCGGATTCCGTCATCATCCGCGTTCCTCGCTGGATCTCCGCCGTCGGTCGCCAGATCCCGCCACCTCTGGTTGGATTCAATCCCCGGGCTGCTCCTCCGGCCGCCGCCCGGCTGCTCCTCCGGCCTCGTCTGCCCGTCGCCGCCCGGCTGCTCCTCCGGCCTCGTCTGCCCGTCGCCGCCCGGCTCCGGCCCAGTTTGCCCGTCGCCGCCGGGCCCTCCCGCCGGCCACCCGTCCAGCCCCGGCCTCTCCCGCCCGTCGTTGACGGCCGCCCGCCGGCCCGGCCTCTCCCGCCCGTCGCCGCCGGCCGCCCGTCCGGCCCCGATCTCTCCCGCCCGTCGTCGCGCAGTTGGCCGCCACGTGCGCTCGCGTGGTCGTGTGCGTGTGTGAAACTGCCGCACTTTCAGTTCCCGTTCAGATCGATCCTTGTGTTTCCGCAGGCGCTTGTTGCTTGGGCTGCTGGTGGGCCGCCGTGAGTGGTCTGCCAATTCTTTTGGCTCTTGGCTCTGCTGTTGTTAAAAAAAAAAAGAGAAAAAAAAAGAGAGAAAAAAAAAAGAGTGCAATGCTTTCGTCTGGTACACCTCTCCCTCACCGCTCGATGTTTTTTGACGGTGTTCCATATATTGATCCCATCTCGCACATGAGTCGTTCCTCGGTGCTTGGTGCTCACCCACTTGGAGGTGGTGGTTGTCGCTCTACTTCGACACCTATTGCGACATCCAACGGTGCTGCTAGTCGCTCTACATCGACTACTCTTGGGGCTTGTGCACGCGGCGGTGACCGCTCTATGTCGACTCCCCATGTGGCTTCCACATGTGGCTCTATGTCGACTCGCTACTCTCGGTCGACTCTACATTCGGCTTCCACGGGTGGTGGCGACTGCTCATCGTCGGCACATGTTTCTACCTCGACGTCTTCTGTCCTGTCCCTGTCTGCATCTGAGATTGCACAGCTGCGATGCCTTCTTGATGCTTGGGATTCTTCACCGACAGTTTCTGCCGGTTCCGTGACTGGCTCTTCCGGCATTGAGAAACCACTTCCTACTCATTCAGGTACATCCCCATGGATTCTTGATACTGGAGCGTCTTTCCATATGACTTATGATTCTTCCTTTTTGACCTCCGTTCGACCTGTCGAGTCTCCTGTTCGTGTCCTTACGGCTGATGGCACTCCCCTCCCTGTAGCTAGTCGAGGCACTCTTAGCACTTCTTCATTTCATGTTCCCTCTGTCGCTCATGTTCCTCGACTTACCATGCAGCTCATATCTGGTGGTCAGATTGTTGACTCTAGTTGTAGGGTCATTCTCGACTTTGATTCATGTTCTGTTCAAGATCGTCGCACGGGTGCTCTACTTGGTGCTGGCCCTCGACGTTCTGATGGTCTCTGGGAGCTTGACTGGCTTCGTCTTCCCTCCGCTGCCACCTCTGCCAGTCTCGCAACCCCTATTGTTGCATCTACCAGCTCCTTTCAACAGTGGCATCATCGTCTTGGCCATTTATGTGGTTCTCGTCTCTCGTCTCTGGTTCATCGTGGTGTTCTGGGGTCTGTCTCTGGTAACGCTTCGTTGGATTGTATGGGTTGTCGGCTCGATAAGCAGATTCAGCTACCCTATCCTCACAGTGAGTCAGTGTCTGAGTGTCCTTTTGATCTCGTTCACTCTGATGTTTGGGGTCCGGCTCCCTTCGCTTCGAAAGGGGGTCATCGCTACTATATTATCTTTATAGATGACTTTTCTCGGTACACTTGGATCTATTTCATGTCTTCTCGTAGTGAGGTCTTATCTATATACAAAAAATTTGCTGCCATGGTTCATACCCAATTTTCCACTCCTATTCGTGTTTTTCGCGCAGATTCAGCTGGTGAGTATATCTCCCATGCGCTGCGAGGATTTCTTGCTGAACAGGGTACTCTTGCTCAGTTCTCTTGCCCTGGTGCTCATGCTCAGAATGGTGTGGCTGAGCGCAAGCACCGTCACCTTCTTGAGACGGCACGAGCGATGATGATCGCCGCCTCTCTTCCGCCTCACTTCTGGGCTGAGTCTGTTACTACTTCCACCTATCTCATCAACATTCAGCCATCTGCTGCTCTACAAGGTGGTATTCCTCTCGAACGTCTTTCTGGCCGTACTCCTGATTATTCGGCGCTCCGTTTGTTTGGTTGTGTCTGCTATGTTTTGCTTGCCCCTCGTGAACGCACCAAACTGACTGCTCAGTCTATTGAGTGTGTCTTTCTTGGATACAGTGATGAGCATAAGGGCTATCGGTGTTGGGATCCTGTCGGTCGCCGGATGCGTATTTCCCGGGATGTGACCTTTGATGAATCTCGTCCCTTCTACCCGCGTCCATCCTCCTCGGCTTTTTCTACGGAGGACATCTCTTTTCTTACTTTTCCAGATACACCTCCCTCTGTGCATAGTATTCCTACTCCTCATCCTGCTGATGCAGATCCGACACCATCCTCTCCTACGGTTTCTTCGACTCACTCATCGTATGATTCTCCACCTTCATCGCCGATAGCTTCCCCTTCTCCACCTTCATCACCGATACATTCCCCGTCTCCACCTCCAGTGATTCCACCTCTTCCGTCGTTTCCTTTCCATTATACTCGTCGTTCGCGTGTTGTGAATGAGTCTACCAATGTGCCCTCTACTTCTGATGTGTCGTCTTCCTCCTCTCACCCAACTTATGGTCTTCGTTCTCGGCCTTGTCCGCCGCCTGACCGATATTCTCCTTCTCGTTATGGTCTTTCTACCGTTCTTGAGCCGACTTCTTATCGAGATGCTATTATTCATCCTGAATGGCAGTTCGCGATGGCAGAGGAGATTGCTGCCCTTGAGCGCAACAGCACATGGGACCTGGTTTCTCTTCCCCCTCGTGTTCGTCCCATCACTTGTAAGTGGGTCTATAAGATTAAGACTCGCTCTGATGGTTCTCTTGAGCGTTATAAAGCTCGTCTTGTGGCTCGCGGCTTTCAGCAGGAGCATGGTCGTGATTACGATGAGACTTTTGCTCCTGTGGCCCATATGACCACTGTCCGCACACTTCTCGCCGTGGCCTCTGTTCGCCGCTGGTCCGTGTCTCAACTTGATGTTAAGAATGCCTTTCTTAATGGTGAGTTGCGTGAGGAAGTTTATATGCAACCACCACCTGGGTATTCAGTTCCTGATGGCATGGTTTGCCGTCTTCGTCGCTCTCTATATGGCCTTAAGCAAGCCCCCCGAGCTTGGTTTGAGCGTTTTGCCTCTGTGGTCACTGCAGCTGGTTTTTCGCCCAGTGCTCATGATCCAGCGTTGTTTGTCCACCTTTCTGCTCGTGGTCGCACTCTTCTTCTTCTATATGTTGATGACATGATCATCACTGGCGATGATTCTGAGTACATTGCCTTTGTCAAGGCCCGTCTCAGTGAGCAGTTTCTTATGTCTGATCTTGGTCCTCTTCGTTACTTTCTTGGGATTGAGGTTTCCTCCTCCTCTGATGGCTTTTCTATTTCCCAAGAAAAGTATATCCAGGATCTTCTTGCTCGTGCGGCTCTTAGTGACGAGCGCACTGCTAAGACTCCTATGGAGCTCAATGTTAACCTTCGTGCTTCTGATGGTGAGCTCTTGTCTGATCCGACGCGTTATCGTCATCTTGTTGGGAGTCTTGTCTATCTTGTTGTCACTCGTCCAGATATCTCCTATCCTGTACATATTCTGAGCCAGTTTGTTTCCGCTCCCACTTCAGTTCACTATAGTCACCTTCTTCGTGTTCTGCGATATCTTCGTGGCACGATCTCTCATCGTCTCTTTTTTCCTCGTTCTAGCTCGTTGCAGCTCCAGGCCTATTCAGATGCTACGTGGGCCAGTGATCCTTCAGATCGCCGTTCACTTTCTGCTTACTGTGTTTTTCTTGGTGGTTCTCTCATTGCCTGGAAGACGAAGAAACAGACTGCAGTTTCTCGTTCGAGTGCTGAGGCCGAGTTGAGAGCTATGGCTCTTCTGACGGCAGAGGTGACTTGGTTACGATGGCTACTGGAGGATTTTGGTGTTTCTGTTACTACACCTACCACCCTCTTGTCCGACAGTACAGGTGCTATCAGTATTGCGCGGGACCCTGTGAAACATGAGCTCACCAAACATATTGGTGTTGATGCTTATTATGTGCGCACTGCTGTGCAGGATCACGTTATTGCTCTTCAGTATGTACCTTCCGAGTTACAGCTAGCGGACTTCTTCACGAAGGCACAGACTAGAGCACAACATAGATTTCACCTCTCCAAACTCAGTGTTGTCGAGCCACCATGAGTTTGAGGGGGGGTGTTAGAGTTATATTGATGATGGCCTTTGGCCTTTTGTATTCTTGCCTTTTGGCATGCTGATGTACATCATATATATGATGGCTTTGGCCTCCTAGTAATACTAGTTGCTTCTTCTCCTAACATTGCCCAACATTTGGCTTCGTCTTTAACCCTATCAACTAGTGCATCTATCGAGGGTGTTACATTGTCGAAAACGCATTCGTACCTTGATCATCCAGGGGACGAGCAGTGTGATCAATTGCAGAGCTTTGCGTAGTGTAGGAGGGGTCTGTGCCTTCGCACGCAGCCACCAGTCCATCATGGTAAGTTCGTTGGCTGGCGGTTGGGCAGGTATACACGCCCGATCCAGGATGATGTGCCAAATCTGCTTAGCGAATGGACACGCCAGGAGCAGGTGTTGCATGGTCTCCGGGTCTTGATCGCAGAGGAGACACCTGGGGTGGTGCTACAGGCCAGCCGCGACGCCGTCCAACATCGGTCTTGGTTAGGAAGCCAGTGGAAGAATTTGACGCGGGGTGGCGCCCAACTCTTCTAGATCAGCTTCCATGAATGACAGCGGGTAGATCCCTGGAATGTGGCGGCGCAGCAAGACTGGGCCGAGTATGTAGCTCTGGTCGTCCATCTCCAGAGCAGCCGGTCGGGTTCATCTGAGAGGGGGAAATGCTGTACCGCCTGCCAGAGCATCAGGTACTGGCCAATCTCGTGTATCCCGAGGCTCCCCTGGATGTCTCAGGCCCAAGTGTTCCCGTCCCAGCCTTCTGCCACTGTTCTCGTCTTGCGTCGCCGCTTGGGGATGCATTGGTATAGCATGGGGGCAATCTCACGGACAGATTGGCTGTTTATCCATCGGTCGTCCCAGAAGAGTGATGTCCGACCATCGCCAAGCACCATAGTGGTAGATGCGAAGAACAGCGCATGCTCCTCCTTGGAGAATTGGAGATCAAGGCCCTTCCATGCGCGGTCGGTGTCCGTGCGGGCAAGCCACATCCATCGCAGCCGTAATGCGACGCCGGCGCGCTCCAGGTCGCGGATCCCAAGCCCTCCATATTCCACGGGGCGGCGGGCATGGCGCCAGTTGACGTGTGCCCTCCGTTGGCGACAGCACGGCCGGCCCAAAGAAAGCGCAGCTGATGAACTGGGATGGCGCTCAGCACCGACTTGACCAGTGCGAGCCTCCCGGCTTTGTTCATGAGCCAAGCTTTCCATGTCGGGAGCCAGGCTGCCACCGAGTCGACGAGGGGCTGTAGTTGTGCAGCAGAGGGTCTACGAAGCGTTAACGGGATGCCAAGGTAGGTGATGGTGAGCTCAACCACCGGGCATTTGGGTGATCATCTCGGCTGACGTGGGTTCACCATGGAGGATGGTAGCTGAGCTCTTTGCATAATTCACCCGGAGCCCACTAGCTCGGCCAAACAGGGTTAAGATACCCTTGATGGCAGCCACGTCGTCCTACGTTGCATGGCAGAATATCATCACATCGTCGGCGTAGAGTGAGATCGCTAGAATAACTTGTCGGGCGTGTAGCGGCCGTAGTATGCTGCAGTCGTGGGCGCGTCTAGTGAGGCGGCTGAGTTTGTCAACCGCGAGCACAAAGAGCTGCAGGAACACGGGGTCTCCCTGGCGCACAGACCGCATCGGAGCCAGGTTGGTGGGCCGGGTTCGCCGTTTATCATGACGTGGGTGCTGGACGTTGTGAGGAGGATCGCTATCCACTCCCTGAATCGAGGCCCGAATCCGTACTGACTAAGAACCTCGAAGAGGAACGGCCACAATATGGAATCAAAGGCTCGCATGAGGTCTAGTTTGAGCATGAACTGCGGGGCCTGAGTTGATGCAGCAGTTTCAGAGATTGCCTGACCAGAACAAAATTGTCATAGAGACTCCTGGCGGGGATGAACACATTTTGATTGCGACTGACTAAGCCGCCAAGTCTGGGGGCTAGTCGGAGCGATAGCACCTTCACCAATATTTTGGCCACGAGATGTATCAAACAAATCGGGCGGAAGTCGCGTAGCTCGCTGGTGTCGGCACGCTTGGGAAGCAGGGTCAGTAGGGCCTGGTTGAGCTGGCTGAAACCTCGGCTCCGCAGCTCAAATAACTGCTGAAAGACGTCAAGGAAATCTTGTTGGATAGTGCCCCAACAGGCTCTCACGAATTCTGCCGTAGACCCGTCCGGCCCGGGAGCCTTGCGGGCCGGCAGGAGTTTGATGGTGTTCCATATTTCCTTTGGGTTGATGGCTCGTCAAGGCCTGCCAGGTGGCAAGGCTCAATGAGGTGATCAAGGTCCAGCGGCAGGGCAGCCGAAGAGCTCGTCGAAGTGGGTGAACGCTGCCTGTGCCATCTCCTGGCCGGTGATTACATGGCCGTTGGCAGTGAGGGTGTGGATGTGGTTCTTCTGCCGGCGGTAGGAGCATTGCCTGTGGAAAAAGGCCGTGTTGGCATCGCCATCTTTGAGCGTGGTGATGCGGGCACGCTGCCTGGCTATGGTTTGCTCTAGGAAGGCCAATCCGAGGTATGAGATCTTGAGCTGCCTACGCAGCCAATCCTCCGGAGGCGATAGGACACGAACCTCTTGAGCCTTGTCGAAACGCGAGATGAGCTCACAAGAGATTGCCATCCTATCCCGTATGCAGCCAGTGGTCTTAGCGCTCCAGCTAGTGAGCATGCACGTTGTTGCCTGAAGGCGCAGCATCAAGCGACGGAAAGGGTCCAGGTCATGCACCGAGCCCCATGTCGTCAAACCCAGCTAAACGCAGCCAGTAGTCCTCGAAATGGAAGCGGCGCCGCACCGTGCATATTGGCGAACAATCGAGCAAAAGTGGATTGTGGTCAGACACGACGGACGTGAGGCAACGCAGGTGGTAGTCTGTGTGCGCGTCTTCCCAGTCCGAGGTGCAGAGTACGCGGTCCAGGTGTACCAACATGGGTGGCGATTGCTCGTTCGACCACGTGAAGCGTCGTCCGTTGAGGTATATTTCTTTCAGCATGAGGTCGTTGATGAGGCGGCGTAACCGGCCCATAATGCGGCGGTTCAAGTTGCCCCTGCTCTTGTCCTCGTCGTGAAGCATTAGGTTGAAGTCACCACACACCATCCATGGCCCAGGGCAGTCCGCGCGTACGTCTCTAAGCTCTTGCATGAATGTGATCTTGTCCGCATCCTCCTAGGGGCCATATACAACCGACAGCCACCAAGGCATGCCCGTGGCCGCAGTCACCTTGGCCGTGAGAGCGTTCATGGCGAACAAGGGGTCCGTGAGAGTCACGGCTCTGCTCTTCCACGCAAGTAGGATGCCGCTCCGCGTGCCTTGTGCCGGGAGGTACATCAAACTCGGAGCCTAGAGTGTCAAGAACAACCGAGGAGCAAATCAACGCCATTTTTGTTTCTTGAAGGCAGACAATGGAGGCAGAGATTGTTTCAATCAGCGAGCGGATCGCCGTGCGTCGGGCGCGCGCATTAAGGCCGCGCACATTCTAGACAACAAGCCTAAGGTTGTGATCCATGCACACAAAGGCGACCGGGGGAGGGGGTGCGCGTTCGGCTCATGGCACGCGTACCACAGTGTTGCTTCCCGGGGCGGTTGTTGAGGTAGCCATGCGCGCAGGGATCTCGCGATCAACCAGTGCGGCGATGGGCGTGAGCACGGAGAGCGGGATGGGTGATGCGAACATGTCATTGTACGCCTTCATCTCTACCGAGGTGATCCTCTGGTTCGTCCCAATGATTCCAAGGGTGCGTAAGATCTGAACCTGCGATCTTCTTTCGGCAGTGGGCGGTGCCGCCGGTGGGGAGGCCGCTGCCGAGGCTGAGCGGCCGCACCGCGGAGTGAAGTTGAGCGGGCGCCGCGGTCTTCTCCCAGGGGTAGGCAGGGCTGCGGTGATGTGCTTCGTGGCGGCAGCCAGGAACTCACCAAGAGTCCAAGTGCGCGGCGGGGCAGCGCAGCCGCAGGATCGTTGTAGCGTGATCAGCGGGGAGGCGAACTGCCCAGATGTTGATCACCTCAACCCCCCCCCCCCGTGCTGGATGGACCGGCCTCGTCGTTGTTGGTGGCGGGCTGATCCACGGCATTAAGGCGAACCCGCTGGCCTCCTCCTCGGCGAGTTCGCCTTGGATGTCCTCGCAGAACTTCGCACACTCAACGTCACGGCAAGTGCGCTCACGACACTAGCGCTCGATCATGCACGCGCTCTCCAATGAATCGAAGATCGTGTGGTTCTCTGCAACAATCTCCGGGTTCACCACAAGTACGGCCATGGCATCGGCATCGACGCGCTCGGGCTCGAGTTGCGCCTCGGCCAACCGGTCCTCCACCTCGGCCGCGTGCCAACGCTGCTCCGCCGCCTCGGCCATCGACAGGAGGCATATGTTGTCGCCCCCGGCCGCCACGTTGCCACCTCGAAGTTGGTGGCGGTGAACCCGACGTGAATTGAATTGGCAAGCACAATTCTCACTAGTTCTCCGGCCTACTTTTAGGTAGAGCCGGTCGCCTTGGGCTAGCTATGTATGAGACATCAAACCGTCTCCCGAGTCAAGAGAGCTTGGAGGCTTGTCAATGACACCACGAACCGCGCATGGTACGCGCTCCTCGTGGCAAGCTCCGCGTGCCGCTCGGCCGTAAGCACCTTGCATGTAGTCACCTTTTGGCAAACCATGGCGGGCGGAGCTTGGGGAAGATGACGCGGCCGGCGATGGAGAAGACAACGAGACAGACAGGGGAAGCAACCCGGAGAAGATGGCTCGAGACGGCGACGGAGAAGGTAGAGTGTATGACGGCGTGGGAGCTCACAGTGTGGCGAAGCATCAGGCCATCGGGACCTCCAGCTCAAGGGTGGCGCCGGCAGCGGCCCGGATCAGGGTCGATGGAGGCCCGAATCGGCAGAGGCAGTGGCGGAAATGTGTTGGGGGTGTTGTGGGCGAGGGTTTGGGGCCACGTTGACATGATTTATAGCTGGTGGTGGTTGAATCGGGCAGTGCGACGGCCTCGCGGGCATAACTCCCCATTTTTACTGGGCCCAGTAAAAATGGGCAGAAGTGCAACCATAGAAGGGATACAAAACTATTTTTTTGGAAACTGAAGGTTTGGGGGATCTACTACATGGGGTTTAATCACCTAAACCAGAAAGTTTTCCCCCAAATATATCTATTGGGGGATCTGCTAGAGATGCTCTTAGCTTGACAATCTTTGCCGAAAGGAAAATAAATGTTTTGCAAAGTATGTTACCAAACGGATCCTAGAAATAGGGGGATTTCTATGTTAATCTGTAAATGTATGGATGTTCAGCTGACAGTATCATACGCTATTCTCTTTGTTTACCACTCAAAGCCTCAAACATAAAAACTTTTTTAAGCCACGGGCTAAAAAAAGGTTGACAACCATGATAAAAAGAATAATCTTGTCATTGAACTTTAGACCTTCCAAAACAATAAATTGGTGATTACTGGTGAAATAAAGCATCCCGGACCACTCAATCTAATTGACAGAAGGAGAAGCTAGATTTGAAAACATTCATAAATTTCCGTTTAATTCGAAGGTACATATATACTAGTTATGTTTATTGGCTCTGCTATATACCCCGCTGTTATCAGACGTTTTCTGTATATTTACACATGTAACTTGTATATTTATACTGGCCCTTGGCCTTCAGGAAATATAAATTGCATATTTCCAGTCACGGCATCATAGCCTAGGGTTTTTTTCATTCCTTGGGGACAAATATTTTGGATGCCTCAATTCATCCCATCCTGATCAATTCTCTTTCTTCCCTTTGCTATCGGTTTCTTGATAAATTTCTCTCCCGCATGCTCTCATTCTTACTTCAGATTGATTTATTGGTTGATTTCCCAACAACCACAATACCAACTCCCACTCGCCTATTGTTCTCATCACCCACTTCGTCTCGCCGGTCTCATAATAAAGATCCCATACCTTCAACCATTGATATGTTGCCAGCTTGTCAATTGGGGTCACCAGCTGCTGCTCAGGTCGCCTTGCTCCGTTGCTAGTTTTCCAAGACATCCTAACATTGAAACCAGCTCGCCTAAGCTCATCTTCCGCCAGACAAGGTCCGGCCACTGATCCTCGTCTGCTGGTCACTACCCCTTCACCGGCTGCTCAACACAGTCATGAGGCCCTGCTCCTTCGCAGGCCTCCTATACCTCCCTTGCAAGGTCTAAAGTCCAGGCGAGTGGCTCACCTCCCATATGATGCAGACGTCCAACAGACATCACGATGAACTCCCCTCCAAGTCCCGCAAGCTCCAAGTGGGCCCATGACAAGGGCACTGCTCGCGCCATACAAGCCGAGGTAACTTCACTCCTCTTTGAGCTCCCTATGCATTTAACTGGGGTATTGCTACTACCTCATGCTCGGATTCTATGTGCTTCGGGTTGAAGGAGAGGCATAAAAGGACACGAGGAGTACCTTCTGGAAGCACCGAAGACAAAGCTACAACTCTCGGCATCAAGTTCAGAGGCTGATCCCAGTGCCACCGCCTACAATCCCGGTGTTACCGGAATCAATCTCACAATAGCGTCAATTCATGAGGACAATCTCGGTTCTACCGGAATCAATCTCGCTGCCCGCTGGGATTCTTCCTAGCCAAGTCATCAAGGATCCAGAGAGCAATCCTGGAGTTACTGCCTTCAATCCTAGTCCTACCAATATTGATACCGCTGCTTGCTGGGATTTTGAGTTGCCCTGGATAAGGATCCAGAGAGCAATCCTGGTGTTACCGCCTTCAATAAAGATCCAGATTAGAGTTGCCCCACGGGCTTGTAAGTGGGCTTAGCCCATCTAAACCTAGGGTAAGTATGGGAAGACTATATATAAGATGCTCCTCACTCCTCATTAGGGTTGGAAAAAGTATTAGAACCAAAACTAAAGAGAGCTTTGCTCATCTTCCTCCCCCAAGTGGATTAAAGGCCTCGTGGATAAGACTCCTCTTTGATTTGAAGAGCTCCATCTCTTAGGAGTTGTGGATGAAATACCCTTTTGTTTACCTTTCCCTTTGATATTGTTTGGCTCAATTGCACCTCTTGTATAGACTTTCGTGTTATCAGATGAGTACTTGGTAGTGAATCTTATCCTCTCCTTGTATATTTCCTTGTGATTTTCCTCTAGTTCTCCTTCCTCTTGTGTTCTTCCACAAGTCAACCTCAATTTGTGAAGATCGAAGCACCCCTAAGGTTGCCCCGTATCATTCAGTGTTAAGAACAAGGTTGTCACGAATTGGATCCTTAATCCCCCAAGTTTCTAGCCTCTTTTGACTTTTTATTGCCTAATTTGAAAAATACAAAAAAAAATAGCCCAAAGACAACTTCAAGTGATTTGTTGGAATCTGTCAGAATTGGTTGATTTCGATCCATATATCTCCTGCAAAACTAGTTGACCTACCTTCCTTTGCTTGAATTTGGCCCAATTTATTCTT
>LR738711.1:391532646-391544852 GCA_902687465.1 Secale cereale | reverse complement strand
CCCCCCCCCCCCCCCCTAAAATTTCAACCAAGAAGTCGTTTTTTTCCCCCGGTGCTCAGATCTAAAATTTGAAGCTTTTCGGGCTTCAAAACTGAGAGCAAACTCAAAACAACCGGAATTATTTCTTCAGCCTGCAAAATAAACACCGTTTTCGTCGTAACTTTTATTTCGTATTCCAATTTCGATGTTCTTGCGCTCGTTTCAAGCTATCGATGTGCTTAAAATCATCACATTAGTTTCCACATCATTTGTATGAGACCATTTTGGAAATACTGCCTTGGGTGTGTGCGTGTGTTCTGGTGGCGTGCGTTGTACCAGGTTGTTGATGATCTTTGCTTTATATATAAAGCGGGGCGAAAGCCTTTTTAGGTAATCTCACAGCAAGCTTGTGCGCTTGAAGGAGATGAGCTCTCCTAGAGCATCGCTGCACAACCATGGCCCAAACTGAATAATCAATTCAGTGAGGCAGCGCCATGTGGGATGTCCATGTTCGCCTTGTACTACTTGTACCACAGTTGTGCATCGCCCGTCAGGTGTAAGGTGGCGATGCCTAAAGTTGCACATTACCCGTCAGGTGGAAGGAGGCGATGCCCACCATCTCCGTGCAGGTCCTGCACTAGTATTGTGGAATTGGTCGCGGCAGTTCAACCAGGCGAGTGGGTCAGCTTCCCCTAGGGAATTCCATTTTGAAGAAGCACGGCGGATGGGCGTCCGCCGCCTTAGGGATGGTTATAGGCAAGGAAAGCAGCCCGCCATGCCCCTTCTTGTCATCCACATCTGTGCTGGACTCTTGCTGCACGCCAGTCTCTAGCTTGGTGACAACCAGATTATGGGCATGGACGTCCTGGCTGGTGTCGCACAGATCGGCAGAGATGAAGCTGAGCTTTTTGTTCTGTCCACTGAATCTCTGCTTGCTGCCGTCTAAGCGCTGGTGATGAGCATGATGTTGATCTTCTTTACATCATCAGTTGTAGCCAAGATGTTATGAACGTGGTAGGCTTCCGCACAACAAGAGCGAGGAAGAAATAGAGATAACTGGGATAATTTTCTGCTTGCCTATTGATTGATATTGCTAGGCATTATTTAGCCAGCTTAAAAACTTGGAGGCTAAGCCGAACTAACAAACTTTAGGAAATAAGAAACCTGGGAATCAAGAATATCTCTAAGAGGTTTAAACTGCTAAGGATAACTAGGGATACTTATCCCCTTAAGTTTCAACCGTAACCCTCTCCTTGGTGGCTTTATTACAGAATATATTAGCTTTTCATGTGAGGATGTACTCCCTCCGTTCCTAAATATAAGTCTTTCTAGAGATTTCAACAAGTGACTACATACGGAACAAAATAAGTGAATCTACACTCTAAAATATGTCTACATATATCCGTATGTTGTAGTCCATTTGAAATGTCTAAAAAGACTTATATTTAGGAATGGAGGGAGTAAAACTTACCGATCGATAGTCACAAATTATTTGAGCTGTGAATATTAAATTTTGAAGACATCAGTACGTCACATCAGCAATGTGCAAGCAAATAAACACCCAATATTCATATTAGTTGGTGCAACTCTCAGCCTCCTTGAGGCAAAGCTGCTGCCTTGTGACCATGGGTCACGGGTTCAAGTCCTGGAAACATCCTCTTACAGAAATGTAGGGAAAGGATGCGTACTATAGACCCAAAGTGGTCGGACCCTTCCCCGGACCCTGCGCAAGCAGGAGCCACATGCACCGGGCTGCCCTTTTTTTTAACTCTCAGCCTCCTCCTATGGTTGGTTACAGAATACGCAAGATGAAAGTTTATCATAAAATAATTAGCACACCTGTCGCAAGATGGGAGATTCTCATAAGGTATCCTCATTCTCAAGTCTGAGCATTGCAGTCTAATAAATCTTGCAACAGCTAACACAAAAGTAATGTACAAACTCCATATGCTGAATTTGCTGAGTGTTTCACCAATAATGCCCTCTGATCAGTAAAAGTACATATATAAATGTTAGCAGGAAAGCAATAACAGATAAAATCAACTTTACTTTATTAATAACACTGATCTTGAAAATATATTCATAAACACTCATGCTTTTCAGTATGAACAAGTGTAGCAAGAGCAAATAAGTAATTTTAGAAACATGGATAGATACATACGAGGTGTCTCCTCAGACACAACGATTGCCATAGGACCATTCTGCCCTTGACAACCTGCCAGATCTGATGGGTTTGTATCGTAGAATGACCACCAAGGAGGAGTGCCATTATTCAAGAGCAGTTCACCACTTACTGAATCTATCTACACTTACGAACAGATAAAATTATTTAGCTTCTTTTCAGGAGAAGTAACAAGAAAACAAAAGGCTGCATTCAGTTGCGTACCGATGACTCTAGTCGCCGCACTTCACCTGATCCAGTAACCCGGAAGTACCTAGGGTAAGCATCAGTTATCCTCAAACTGTGCGCAGATCCATTGAGCACTTGCTTAACATTCTCTACACTCGGGCACTGCTCGACGGGTGATTCATATTTCACTAACTCCTTACCTTTTGGTCTAGCTCTGAGAAAATCCCAATTTAAAATAAGTTCCATCTTTCCAAAAATCATTTCTGTCTCTTCAAGGGATCGAACGAATCTACTTTGGACTGGAGGAGGTACCAACCACATTGTGGATGCATCAGGTTGGCAACAGATTAGCTGAATGTCCTCAACATTGTAAGCCCCTAAGTAATCTAGAGGATCAACATCATTATAGGCCTTCAAATACTTCCAAGGTATCTTTTCACAAGCAGTTGTTTGGAAAAATGTTAGCCTTCCACCAAGAGCCTTTATGTCAATCTTAACACTTACATCAATAATTGGATTGGCAATATTTGTGGGATTACCACTGCTGTAAATCTGAAATATAAATTTGTATATGGAAATTAGCTTTAGAACACCAATGAGCTTATAAGAGTTCGTGCAGACACATGAACAAATATTTAACTGGCTGAGGTTAATTAAACCATTTAACAAAGAGAAGAGGAGAGAATCAATAGGGGGAAGCATAATCAAGATATCCACAATGTTTATTCGTTTACATTTACATATGGTAAAGCTGTTGTGAACCTTAGTTCATAGTGGGTAACTACAGCAGAGAATAGACCGATGAAATGATGAGACCATAAGGTTAATGAAAATTACAACAGTGCCTCATTTAGAACTGTCTCTTGGCAGATCCAATATTAAACCAAACTAAACAACTAAAGATAAGATGCAATCCGACATAAATCACTAATCTCCAACTAAGTAAATTATACTCAACCCATGGAATAAGACCCACACACTACAGTAACACACAAGCAGTACACAGTATCACGCACGCTGCTAATGCCAAGCCAATATCAAATGCAAGCAGGTGTCGGTTGCTCCGCCAAGAACTATAGGGCTACGGAGAAGTAAATATGAGTATATAACCAAGGGGAGGATCCACAAGTATGGTGGTAACTTGTAACTGGAAAAGAATCAGCTGGCTCTATGTATAATAGGTAAGCACGCTAACTAGAAGGACTGGGTAGGCACCCTGAATAAAAGGTTACCGACATTCTCATGGTCCAAGCACATGCCTCTTTCTACCAGATATGCAATGTGCAAACATCAGATGCTGAGAAAAGGTAGAACGGTAGATATGCTCAGGGGTGCACCCACACATGCTATCGCGTTGAGGCACCCTCAAGTTCTGAATTGTGAAAAAAAATCATGTTCATGGAATAACATGTGAACCTGCAAATTTTCGTCTGAAAAATATGAACATTTCTGGCCTGCACTAAGAAAAAAGAGGTAGGGCAGTGATTTTTTTTTCGAGTATCAGTAGCCAGCAAGCAACCATTCCGGAGAAGGCACCACTGCTCATTCCGCATGGTACAGGAGCCGCTTGTGGACCAACGGTAGATCACTGACATTGGAGAGGGGGGGGGGGGGCGCTCAGCCCACTCGCCCTCTGGCAGTACATCCAGCTCTGGGTGATTGTCCGCCGTCGTATTCGACAACACAAAACCCAACACTGCCATTCTGCTCGACACGATCAAGTCCAAGGCTCAGTCGTTGGAGAGGGCAAGGTGCGGTGGGTCTTGACATGATCCTCCAGGGGTAACTACTGCCTAGTTGCCTCGCATCGCAGGGTGTTGGTCATCTGGACTTGTACTGACCTCTCTATCTATCAATGCATCGACACCAAAGCTTTTATGTTTTCTTGAAAACAAATCGAGAAAACGCAAGCTTGTGTTTCTATGTATTGAGGTCCTAAAAGTATTCCGTGTGTCAGCTGGATCCTAAAAGTGGATAAGTGATTCATCGCAGGTCCTATCCAACTCTTGCCTGCCTGCGTGACGTGTTGACCGATGCTATCTAGGCACTACTTTGTGAAGCAACCTCGCTGCCATCCGCAAGATGAAGGGTGGTGGGCATCCTCGCTGCCATCCGCAAGATGAAGGGTGGTGGCTCCTCGTCAGACACTGGGGTTAATGTACACTTGAGATGGGTTCCAGCACTACTTTGTCCTACAGGAGGAACAGTGGCAAGCGAGGCAAGGCGTGCCACGTGCACCAGCTCTTCAAAATTAGAAGAGAGAGAAAGATGGGTCACGAAAATAGAAGACACCACCTTTTAGGGGGTTTTGTGAAAAATATTGTCCACATGGTGGCGGTCAATCCGCCACACGTGCAGGTCAAAGCTAATCAGGGCTGTATAGGACCTCGGTGAACCACTTATCCACTTTTAGGACCCAGGTGTGCATTTTTATACTTATAGGACCTAGCTGACACACGAGCAATATTTTTTGGATCTTTGATGCATTTTACTCAAAAAGAAGTATTTACAAGCTTCAAGCAAAGCTAGGTACAATGCACTCACAAGAAACAGCTAAATGTTTACTCTCTCTTCTTTCCTGCACAACCACAGATGGAGATATTTTGGATGAAATTGTGCAGTCTCACATGTTCTAGCAGACATTATATCCATGAATATATATCATAATTTTGAAAGTTAGTCTCAACCTAACAGCATGTGCACGCGCACCCCTGAGCACGCAATCCACATTCGAAAATGCAGTAATTCTTTTGCGGGAGTGAAACCCAAAATTGCACAGCATTTTTGCATGTGCAAAGAGGTTGGAATAACATTAGTGTGACTATTCTAGAAAGGTATTGCATTCACGTACCAACATTGGAGCCCAAATAACACAGATAAGTACGAAGAATAAGCATATCCCACCACAGAATTTTGTCATTTTTGTTTGCTTTTCCCCGTGTTGATGATTTGCCCTATTTAAAATTGTGTCGCATTTCACAAGGAACAAGCTCGCATATATGTCCTCCAACTGTGCAGAGGAACAAAAATATCAGATGCCAAAATTTGCTCTATTACAGCAATTAACACATTAGTGTAAAAGCTAAATACAAGAAATATGGTGAAAAGGTACATTATGCTGCATAACTAGTACCATCAAACGTTGTACCTAACAGATTCCTAGAAAGCTGTTTTTACTTTATCGTACAGCGCATGAACAAAAATGAATGTAGGAGAAACTGCAAATATTCATATTTGTAAGACAAAGCCCGACTCCAACTGAAGCCTTAAATAAGCGGAATCAGGTGAGCAAGGAACTTTTGGACTAATTATGTATTCTGAGACTACAAATAGGCTAACTAATTACCAAGCAGGGTTCCAAGTACAAGTTCAGACTTCAGAAGCCTACAACAACCAAAACAGAAACAATTGTGATGAAGTAGACTAAACAATTCAATACAGATCACCAATATCACACATATCCAACTACTCTCGGCAGTTTTTCGCAAATCAATATCTAAAAATGAAATGCTAAAGTCACAGCACGGCAAAAGTAGAATCATCATACAGGATTATATGGGTTAACCAAAGTAAAAACATACTGGTGTTTAATCTAATTGTTGTACCAACTGATCAGGTGGTCCAAAATAACAAAAATTAGTATCAATCATCATAGACTATAGTACCCATTCTTCGGCACCTATATGCTAATTAATTTATGGCAGAACTACCCTCATGCTTGCAAAAACAGATCTACTGATATGTACCCTAAGCCAATCATACATTGTTAACGATGTAGTCGTGCAAGACCAATCAAGAACACATCGAAGCTCATACACAAACGCTAAAGCTCGGTATAGCCGGAAACCCAACTACTCTCGGCAGTGTTCGAAAATCTATATCTAAAAACGAAATGCTAAAGTCACAGCACGGCAAAAGTAGAATCATCATACAGGATTATATGGGTTAACCAAAGTAAAAACATACTGGTGTTTAATCTAATTGTTGTACCAACTGATGGTCCAAAAAAACAAAATTTAGTATCAAACATCATAGACTATAGTACCCAGTCTTCGGCACCTATATGATAATAAATTTATGGCAGAATTACCCACATGTTTGCAAAAACAGATCTACTGATATGTACCTTAAGCCAATCATACATTGTTAACGATGTAGTCGTGCAAGACCAATCAAGAACACATCGAAGCTCATACAAGAACGGTAAAGCTCGGTATAGCCGGAAACCCAAGTAGTTTACTTGTGTTACTTTGCTAGTCAGAAACTGTCTATACAAGTTACTTTTGTTAGGGATACCATATCTGATCTGCAAAGCCTGCAGTGCAAGGGAAATTGATTTTGTAAGGTAGATGGCACGTAAAACAAATCCTCCAACATCCCTGTGAGCTAGCTCCATTCCCCAAGCATACTCAGTGACCGAGTATGTGAAGAGCACAAGATTGAAAATGTAGAAAACAACTTTTCCCGTGGCGAATGACCACAAGTATATAATGCGGTCCACTACAATCAAGAAAAAGAGAATCTGCAAAATTAAAATATCATGCATTAGAAACCTAAGCAAAGAGAAGTACAACAGCATTCAAGTGCAATAATAACCATGTAAACTGAAAGATGAGCTCTCACCATTAGGATGAAAACAAACTCTTTAGGGAATTGTTCTTCCAGCTGATAAACTTCCAAAAATTCACTCTTGTTTTTTAGGATAGATTGATAGAACATGAGAACAAGAAAGAAAACTGCCATGTCAGCGCCAAAATAATATGCATAAAGATCAATCTCTCTTTTACCGCCGCCAATTACAGAGACAACTGGGTAGGGGAAATTTATTTCTTCAAAAAGACCTGCCTTTTGTGAGTCATGAATCTCCCTTTCTACATCAGCTGCTGGAGTAAGTGATTTGAACCATCCTGCTGACTGGCATTCTGTAGGAGCAGCATAAACAACTTCTAGCACAGCAAGAGCCATACTAGGATTTTCTTTGCTCCGTTCAATACTTTGAATCCGAACTCGACTAGAAGAATGGCATGATGAAGGCGAATTAGATTGACATCTTTCTTCATGGGCTGTCACAAGTACCTTATTTATTGCTGACTCTATCCTCTCTGGTTGGATTCCATCTTCTGGCCAATGTTTTACTTCCATTGTAACTTGCACAAAAAAGGGAGGAGATTCCGCACCCTGTGTTAGTGATTGCCAATATCTAGATAAGCCCCTCCCAAACATCCTTGTAAGATTCATTAAAGGCATGTGCAAACTTTTTACCCTATCTTTCCAGTTGTATGGTATACAAAATTTCTCTTCAATGTTATTTCTTGCACTAAGAAAACTGAATTCTGTTACAGGGACCCATTCACCATCTTTGGCTGTGATTGAGCTCTGCAGGAGAGTAGATATATATACCAAAAACAGAGGCAATATGCTGACAACAAAGGATGCTTTTATTTTATCATCAGGGAAACCTAATCTCTGAAGAAGTGGCAAATGTATATTCAAACCACAGTGTTGGATAATAATCTGATATATATACTGTGATAGAATGTTGAGCTCAGTGTAGATCAGAACAATGACCCAAAACAAGTAACTTGGCCCGTAGTTGACACAAAGAGCATATAAGAAAAGCGCTCCAAGGTAGACCATGGAGAGCAAACTAAAATTCCACAGAAATACCAGGATAAAACAGCAATAGCAAACATAATCATAATTACTTCGCATCTGATACCATATATACCGAAAGATAACACCAACTGGCATACTTGCTGAGGATTCTGTTGCAGTTCCCAAGCTATCTGAATGTGTCCTCAGAAACTGGCCATCTTGTGTTCCACTCTGGTTTTCTACTACATCATAAAAGCTACCTTCTGTGGGATGCTCATTGGAGAGTGATTCTTCTGGATCAATGTTCAAGAAGCTCACAATGTTTGTAACTGCCTGGTTTCCAAATGACTGAACTTGGGAAACACCATCACCAATTAACTGCACAGCAGATTTAAGTGGGTTTTCCTTGGGTTGTCTTCTTTCCTTCTCCTCTTTTAGTAAGTTAGGATGCAATTTGATATCACACTCATCAAGCTCAATAATCTCATATGTTGAGCCCACGGAATTTTTAGCATTATCAGCCAGCATAAATTCTTCACTTCTCCCCCTGATTGGTGACCGTGGAGCATCAGACGAGCTTGGGAACAATAAATCTGGTATGTTTCTCTTTGTATCTGCTACAGAGAATTCAAATGACTGAGATGCTGCAGCTGGTGAACCAATCTCATTATCTAGCAATGGAGCATCAGTATCACTGTACAACCTAGTAGTCCTCCTGCGCCGTAAGCCTTCATTGCGGGAAGCATTATTGATTGGGGTGAAGGAATTCATTGTATTTAGTTGACTTTGTAAATTGTACATCTCAGATTTCATCCTTTCTACTTGCATGTTGCGTTGACGTTTTTGCTCCTCAGACCTGCGAAGATGCTGCAGCTGTTCAGTTTTCTTTAAAGCCTTCTTCTCCTGTTCACGGACCATTGCACCGATTTGCTCTGCTTCAAGGTATCTTGATACATAATCAAACTCACCAGAACTAAAGATGTATGATTGCACTGCCACCAATAAGAAGATCACTATCTCAACAAAAGCTGACCGTGATGTTATCTTAAAACCATAATCATACTTGTAGAATCCAATAATTTCATAGAGGTAATCTATTTGATCACACTTGCCAGAGCTAAACTGTCCAACATAAGGAGATTGATATGCAAGTGACAAAACTATAACAGCGAAATTATACATCCGTAGATACTTGAAAATCTTATTCTTCTTCTTCAGTATTTCAAGTCTCATTCGGAAGAAAACCAGAGCAAACCCGAGATAACCGAGGTGTAAAAAATCATACTCCAGAGTACCAGTAATAGCAATTAGTGCCAAAACAATATCTAATAAATGGCAGTAAGCATAAAGCCGCACATAATCAAGAAAGGTCCAGAAGCTTTTTGTTTCCAATGAGAGGTCCCTCCAAACAAAGGCATTTTTCCTTTGGGATCGCATCTGACGGTATGTATCTGAGTCCGAGAAACCAGAGAAATGGTCAGAGCGTAGCTTGAATGAGGAAAAAATGAACACAACATAGTAGCTAACCAACATTCGAGGATCATCAGCTATGAACCCTGCATCAAATAAATGTACATATATTTCATAAATTATCTGTTTTAAGCTGAATAGTAATATAGCATTAGATTGCAGAAGTTCAAGCTATGACAGTTAGGACATACCTAGCCAGCATTTCGAGCAATAATCAAAGAAAATCTGCGAATTTTTCCAGCATCCGTGGCAACGCATTTCAATATCATTGACACCCTGTAACCAAAGCATTCCATCTTTCCAAAGGGCAAAATACTCGAGTACCAAGACAGTAGCAAAGAGAAACACGAAAAGGGGCCACAGTTTCTGGATTAGATCTCTGTTCATAAGAATACATGCCACGAGGCACATGATATAAAACATCGATACAACATTTAACAATGTAAAGCTTGCCAATAGTAACACAATCATGTTAATTTCCAGACCTCGCAGTTTAAAAAGATTTTCCATCCAGAATATTATGTAGCTCTTAAATGTCGACTTCTGGGTGTCAAATCTTTCTCTTTTCAGAGATACGATCCTTTGCTTATCCCACTTGTGGCTTTCTTTTGACATTCCCCACATCTTTGCAAATGAGTACCTTTTGTCCTCATCCAAACCCTTGGTCGCATTCTGGACAGCTTCTGAGGTCTGATAAGTGTTCCCTGAACTAAGAGATGAAGATAAGCTGCTACCCACAAGACCTTGGACTTTAGAAAACAACAAGGCAAACCTATTTGAGGAATGTAGCTCCTCCCTGTTGTTCATAAGACTAGCAGATTGATCGGAAGAGATAAACAGCTGACAAGGCTCTTCCCATTTACCCTCATGTACTAGAGATGCTGGCATTAAGTCCAGCCAGTGGAACACATTATATTGAATGGTGCAAGCCACAATCACCAGAACTTTTCCTCTAAGCCCATATTCAACACCCCAAAGCCCAGAATCGTAATGTTTCAAACCAAGAAATGCAGCAAATCCATACAAGCGCTGACCAGGACACATTTGAGCAGGTTTGCATAGCATTTGGAAGAGGTATTCAGATACAGCAAGTAAACCAGTGTAGACTAGGTAGACCTTCGAAGGAATTCGAGAAACTTTCGGTAAGGTGGAAAACACAATGAGACCTAACAGATAAACTAGGCCAGATAGACTGATTGATGATAAGCAAGCATAGAACACACTAACTGATAGTATCTTCTCACTGTGCCAAATTAGCAACCTTCGAAGGAACCCTAGAAGCCCAGATACAGAAGCATCAGAAACACTGAAGTTCTTGTCACTGTTCTGCCTTCTTTCATAACTGTAAAGTTGCATCACTATTAGAATAGACAATGATTGCCAAACATTTACCAACAAAGAGGCTTCAGGATCAAATCCAAGATCAGGACATAGTTTAACAAACTTTGAGACCAAGCGCGCAAAGAGTGGAGAAATACTCAGGCTATAGGTGAAGATAAACACCACAGCAGCATATACTTTTAATGGAAACCAAAGTCGTCTCTTCGTCTTTTCGACAAGCTGCCTTCCGATTATCCAAAGTAGAAGGAACCAAAGGTAACCAAATGATATATAATTGGGAGTCACCAAGTATAGAGTCAATAGAATTGTGAGGAAAGCCACATAAGTTCCGTATGAGCGATACATAGAGAGAAAATTCTGGCCGATTTTACTGAGATATGACGCGATCTTTTTTTCTGCAAAACAAAAAATAAAGGGTTGGCATAGTAAACATATATTCAGTCAATAACTCATGTCAAACAATAGAGTGGACATCTGGAGTCATCCAAGTACCCAAGTTTCAAATTTTCTACTAAGCAATTAAATATAAATTTGTAGTATCCCTTTATGAAAAAGGCACACTGTGAAACAGTTTACAAAGGATCAAGGAAGCGAATTAATCCTGCATTGGTCCTCTCCCCATGCACTCTTTTCGGCACAAACATTAGCCCTGCACCTAAAACATTTTTCTTATTTGTCAGCGACAAAGAGCTCTTGCCACCATGAAGAAGCATGGCATCTGAGAAGTACAAAACCTAGTAACGTTAAGCATGACATAAGTTATGTTGCAGTTCATTTAACAAGTAAAGGCTGTGCCAAACAAGAAATAATTAATGTAGATGTCCATGATGCAAGAAGATACCATGTAAGTTACGGCAAACTTGACCTTCTCGTGAATTTTGTGAGCTATAAACTGACAAGAGTACTGACTTATTCAAACCAGCCTTTAGGATACTGAACCCAACAGGTGGACACGGTGTATGCCGAAGAACAGCAGAGAGGGCAAAAAGCATTTTAAAACCATGGCTATGGACAGCACAGAAGCATATAATTGAGCCAATCTCCATTAAGTCTTTTGCTTTAGCATTACTTGAGAGGCCTGTCAAACATACGAGAAAAGGAGTGCTGTTACTGTAGTATAAGAAGTATGCTGTGGTTCACCATTTAATTCAAGAGAACTATTAGATATGTCAATCTGTGCATCCATTGTTCAAAACTCGTTAAAATTGTTAAGAGTATTTTGCATGTGGACATATACTGACCTACGGCCTCATCGGAATACAAGTTGCTATTTCCTTAACATGGTATTAGAGCCTATGGTTTTTTTCCTCTCCACGCACACGCAACTCGTGCACCATGATTGATCTCGGCGTGCTTCCTCTCCGTTCTCATATCTCATGGGCCGACCCCTTCCCCGATTGGATCGACCAAGCATTTGTTGCCTCCCCATTGGAATCGGGCTACCCTCCCAAATCGCATCGCAACCCCCCCC
>LR738711.1:391517682-391532601 GCA_902687465.1 Secale cereale | reverse complement strand
CCCCCCGCCCGAGCAGCGAGCCACCCAAGTCACCATCCCGCTAGGCTCTCCCGTATCGTACATACACCTTCTATTATGTTTGGTGCTCATCTGCTAGTTGCTCTTTTCCGCTGCTTCTCGTCGGTATCTCACATGCACGACTTCTTCCACAGGCCACAGGCTCTTCTGTATGTACGAAGGCTCTTGCATCTTCATTCGTATACTTCCTAGATTCTAGCTCTATATTCCTGCTGTGTCCACCAAGTCCGTTACTCTTTTTCATGTTTCTCATGTCATGCGAGTCCACCATACCTTTATGGCCGGCGCTAGGCGGCATCCGGATGTAAACTCGATTGCTACATCCGCATCTATAGCCGTTCGATACAGCCAAGCAGGACCCTCAGATCTCGCCCGTAGCACACTAGCTACCACTTGCCTCGTGCGCAACACGCTAGTAACCATCGCGCCTAATGTCATGCTCTCACAACGGAATAAAGAAAAGCTTTCGCAGCACGACGAGGGTGTTGTTGTCGACACATCGAGGTCTTTGTGGCCGTGAAAGCATGGGCACACGCTTGCAGCAGCGCCGCGACCATCGTCGCCGCCTCGACGGGGATGGCCGACGGCGCTGGCCGTTGAAGCATCGGCCAACACTTGCGGCATCGTCGTGACCGCCGGCACCGCCTCGACGGGTACTGCTCGTCGAAGCATCTCGTCTTAGCCGTTGAAGCATCGACCCACACCTGCAGCATCGCCGCGACCATCGACGCCGCCACGACGGGTGTTGCCGTCGACGCATCATCGTCGTTGCCGTTGAAGCATGGGCCAATGGGCCAGCAGCATTGATGCGGCCATCGACGCCGCCGTCGAAGCATCGGCTCACACCTGCGCAGCATCATCGAACACGTCGACGCCGCCTCGACGGGTATTGCCATCAAAGCATCTCGTCTTGGCCATTGAAGCATCGGCCCACGTCCGTAGCATCGCGACGACCGCCGATGCCACCTTGACGGGTGTTGCCATTGAAGTATCTTGTCTTGGCCATTGAAGCATCGCCCACGCCTACAGCATCGCCACGACCGTCAACGCTGCTCGTCTTAGCTGTTGAAGTACAGTCATTTTGATAGTCGAAGCGTCGGGCCATTGAAGCACGCCTGCAACATTGCCACGAATGTCGACGTCATGGCCATGCCGTTGTAGCCGAGCCGCCGTCAATGCAATCGCACCGTGGACGTCGAAGCATGCCTCGCAACACCATCACAACACGCCTCCTTGCCATGGTCGCCGAAGCATGACTCGCAGCATCGCCTCTACACTCCTCGTCGTCAGTCATTGAAGCACCACGCCTCGTAATCATAGCCGTTGAAGCACGCCTCGTCGAAGCATCGACGCACCGTTGAACCACGCCTGCAGCATCGGCATGCAGTTGAACACCGACGTCCTGGTCGTTGAAGCCGAGCCATCCTCACACCATCGTCGCACCACGCCTCGTCACCGTGACCGTCGAACAGGCCTCGCAGCACCTTCACAGCAAGTTGCCTCCCGTCACAGCAGTGAGAGCATCATTGGAGTCCTCCGTCGCAGCAGTGGTCAAAGCATCACTGGCGTCCGCCCTCGGTTTCTCGTCGTAGAGTCGCCGCTTGCAACACCGGTGACCGCCTCCATCACAACACGGCATCGCCGTTGGAAGCACGTTGTCGTAGCGCTGGCAGCCTCCCCTCTGAGCTGCATCGCAGCACCCACGTCGCCGCTTGCAGCACCGGCGGACGCCATCAGAGCCCCCCGTTGCAGCACCATCGTCGCCGTCCTCGCTGCATTCCTTGTAGCAGCTCGCCATCGAGCGCTGCCTTGTAGTTGTAGCACGGGCTTACTGGTTGTAGCACTGTGCAGGGAGCAGTACTTTTGAGGTGGAGCGCCCCGACGAGGTGGTGGCAACAGAGTGCTGGTTGTGCAAGGAGATGGAAGAGGAAGGAGAAGATGAGATGAGGATTGGGAACGAGAGGACGAGGTGGTGGCAACAAAGTGCTGGCTGTGCAAGGAGATGGAAGAGGAAGGAGAAGATGAGATGAGGATTGGGAACGAGAGATCGACGACGGGCTGGGGAACAAGATTAGATAAGGCTGATGTGCATGGGGCCTACTGGACACGCGCATTGCTCGCAAGGCGGATGTCGATGCGGCTGTCTACAGCCGGATGATTGGAATCAATTTCCTACCTTTATCCGGCAGCCTTTTTCTAGTCCTTGTCCTTTCTATAGGATTTTCGTGGCCTCTTTTTGCATTGTTGATCTACACCCATTATCTTGTCACCAAGCTTCTTTCGCTGCGGGTTTTCTCGCGCTATGATTTTGTACGCAATGCTTCATCCTCTCGATGTGCCATCTTCTCTTGTATCTTCTACTGATGCGATGTTCCTCTGATGCGTCATCTTCTCGTTATCTCCTTTGCCTTTACTCGGCAGGTTTTGAAGATTCTCATGCTAACGACGACACTCTCAAGACGCGGACTTTGGATTATCTTTTTTTCCCTAGTGTTACACTTCTACAAATGCAATGCTATGGCATACGCTTTGCATTTGAGAGGGGGGGTCTAGGAGTCCTATTAGTATTAGGTGTAGGAGTCCTATCAGGCTATGTTTCCTTGTACCCCATGAGCTATGCAATAGAGATAAGGTGCATCCATAACAATGTGCATTGCCTTGCTGTGCAGAACCCGAACACCTAAGAATACACCTTCAGCACTGGGTTGTCATTGATTTAACACAGAAACAAGGTTAACTTTACAGAAAAGCAAAGACATGAAACATAGAGTGCGCACCTAACTGTGAGAATACCTCCATCATAAGTGGACCACTGCGCTCAAGAGCATTGGAGACTAGATCAAGCTGAAGAATGTACAGTATTGAAAAATGCACCTCGCAAAATAACACTAAGAATTGGCGTAGTCTTTTATTGATTGAATGATTCACCAGAAACACCAGGAAAAAGCACACTGAGACAAAAGTAATGCTCATTAGCCATGGCTCAGCTCGAGGCAAAAACATAAAATGTAGATGCTACAAAATAATTTATAAGATCCATCAAATGACTGTGGGGGTTGGGGTACTAGAGAAGAAGATAGTAAAATGAAATCCAGAAATCAATGGGACAAATAACAGCAACTTCGGAATTAATTAAATAAGATAACACAGAGAAGGATATTGCAGCGTACTGTAAACAGCATGAATAAATCCAGGTTTCATCACAAGAAGAAACAGTAACATTAAAGTAATTGCACGTGAAAGTTTGCGTAGACCCCATGCTAGCGTTGCTACAATCAAAACCATTGCATCTTCCTTGTCTGCAAAAATAGGCCGCGAACAAATCAGAACTAAGTCAACGGGGGCGTACAATCAAGTGGTGTTTGCAATATTAGACATAAGATAGCAAAACTGTGCTGTAATCTATTTTGAACGAAAAATCAAGAATCAAATTGTGAAAAACATGATAAAAGTTATTAAATTTATGAAAAACATCAACACTATGTACCATTTACGAACTTAAAGAAAAATCTGTAGCCTTCTAACAACCACAAGTATTATCATTTACTCATTTTTTCGAGAAAACGCAAAAGCTTTGCGTTTCTTTGCATTGAAAAGTGAGGAGTTCAGTTACAAACGTCCGGGGACGTGTGAATTACAGCAATGATTAGTGTACATCCCATGTTTGTGGCAGTACCAGCCGTAGGCCGGGTGCCCCAGCAGCTGCCCAAGAGGAGGCCTCGTCCTTGATCCTGTCGAGAAGCGTGTTCATGGATGGTGTTGCGTTGTCAAAGACCAGTTGTTCCTGTGTTTCCAAACCATCCAGGGCACGAGCAGCGCAGTGGATTTCAGGGCTTTGTGAAGTCCCGGTGGCGTGTTCTCCCTGGCATGCTTCCACCAGTCCATGAGGGAGGGCTCGCGGTTGGGGATCGGGGCTGGAATGCGCAGCCAGGCCAGTACCTCGTGCCATGCCTGGCGGGCGAAGGGGCATGCCAGCGGCAAGTGCCGGAGCGTCTCCGGTTCTTGATCGCATAGGAGGCAGCGGGGGTGATGTTGCAGTCCATGTCGAGCCAGCCTCTCGGCCGTCCAGCACCGGTCTTGGTTGGTCAGCCAGTGAAAGAATTTCACTCTCGGTGGCGCCCAACACTTCCAGATGAGCTTCCAGGAGTAGCAAGTGGTCGATCCGTGGAAGGTGGCCTGGTAGCAGGATTGTGCGGAGTAGGTGCCGCTCGCTGTCCATTTCCAAATCAGCTGGTCCGGGGCGGCGGAGAGCACCGTGCGTTGCATGACCTGCCATAGCTGCAGGTACTGCCCAATCTCGTGCAAGCCCAGGTTGCCGTAAATGTCGCGTGCCCAAGAGTTGCCAATCAGCCCATCCACCACGGTTCTTGCCATGCGCCGACGCTTGGGGATGCAATCATAGAGATTAGGCAAGAGTTCGCGGACGGATTGGCCATTGATCCAGCGGTCCTCCCAGAGCAGGGTGGTCCGCCCATTCCCGATGGCCATGGTCGTGGATGCCCAAAATAACGCGCGCTCCATGGGTGAGAACTGGAGATCGAGCCCTTGCCATGCTCGCTCGGGGTCCATTTTGGCGAACCACAACCATCGCAGCCATAGAGCGAGCCGGCGCGTTCAAGGTCACGCACGCCTAGCCCCCCAAGCTCGATGGGGCGGCAGACACAGCTCCAGTTGACGTGGCAGTGCCCTCCGTTGGCAGCCGGCCCAGAGGAATCCGCGCTGGATCTTCTCGAGTTGCTTGATGGTCTTCTTGGGGGGCGTGAATGCCAGTAGTTGATGCACCGGGATAGCACACGGGACCGATTTAACCAGTGCCAGGCGCCTAGTTTTGGTCATCAACCAAGCCTTCTAGGATGGGAGGCGCGCGGCAACCGCGTCGACCATGGGCTGCAGCTGGGCGGCAGTTGGACGACGCGTGGACAGGGGGATGCCGAGGTAGGTGAGAGGGAGTGTCACCACCGGGCAGCCGAGGTGCGCAATCGTCTCCGTGGTCGTCTGGTCGCCATGCAAGACAGTAGCGGAGCTCTTGGCGAAATTCACCTGGAGACCAGAGGCAGAGGCCCTGCCGAACAGGGCGAGGATCTCCCTAATTGCGGCAACATCGTCAGCCGTGGCATGGCAGAAGATCATGACATCGTCGGCGTATAGGGAGATCGCCAAGATGTTCCGATGCGGGTGCAGCGGCTGCAGGATGACCAAGCTGTGGGCGCGTCCCAAGAGCCGTCCGAGAGTGTCGACAGCGAGCACGAAGAGCTCTGGGAACATAGAGTCACCCTGCCGGAGCCCTTGTCGATGCCAGATGGGTGGTCCGGGCTCGCCGTTCATGAGAATGCGCGTGCTGGAAGATGACAGGAGGATGGCTGTCCATTCCATGAAGCAGTTCCCGAATCCGTATTGGCGCAAACCCTCGAAGAGGAATGGCCAAGATATGGAGTCGAAGGTGCGCGTGAGGTCGAGTTTGAGTATAACTCGCGGAGCTCCCAGTCGGTGCAGCATCTTGAGCAACTGCTTGACGAGGACAAAGTTGTCGTGTAGGCTTCGTCCCAGGATGAATGCATTCTGGTTGCGGCTGACAAGGCGGTCAAGCTTGGCGTTGAGGCGGATCGAAAGCACTTTGGCAAATAGCTTGGCTACTATGTGGATGAGGCTGATCGGCCGATAGTCGCGCAGACCATGGGCGGCGGCATGCTTGGGGAGCAGCGTCAGCAGTGCATGGTTCGGCTTGTTTAACCCTCTTCCTCGCAGGTCGTAGAGCTGTTGGAACACGCCGAGGAAGTCCTGCTTGATAATTCTCCAGCACACGCGGAGGAACTCCGCCGTGAATCCGTCGGGACCCGGCGCTTTGTGCGCGGGGAGGAGCTTGACAGCCTCCCATATCTCCTCCATGTTGAACGGATCGTCGAGGTCGGCGAGGTCTGTCGGCTCAATGAGCTGCGACAGGTCCAGGGACTGCTCGCGGTCGGCAACGGTGCCGAGCAGGGTGTCGAAGTGGAGGAAGGCCGCCTGCGCCATATCAACATGCTCCGCGAGGACTCCACCGTCCGCGGCGAGGCTAAAGATGTGGTTCTTCTGCCGTCTGAATGAGCACTGCCGGTGGAAGAAGCCCATGTTGGCGTCGCCGTCTTTAAGGTTGGCTATGCGGGAGCGTTGACAAGCGATCGTGCGTTGCATGGACGCAAGTCCCAGGTAGGAGATCTTGAGTTGCTTGCGTAGCCAGGCCTCCGGGGGCGAGAGAATGCGTGATTCCTGGGCCTTGTCGAAGCGCGAGATAAGCTCGCAGGAGATGGCTAGCTTGGCCTTGATGTTGCCCGTGGATTTGGAGCTCCAGCTCGTGAGGCAGCAGCAATTTTTGAATAAATTGCGGAAGTCAGGATTTGAATTCAAGACCTTTAGGCCCTGATATCATGTTAAGCTTCATGCACTAGCCAATGCAACCAGAAGTTCGAACTGGGGGAGAGGGTCCGATATTATACTCCAATAGTCATCTGGAGAATTATTTACCAAGGAGACATGGGCTCAACCAGCAGGTATAGTTTTGGCTAGTCCAGAAAATCAGCCAGGATTCCATTTAGTCTTTATTATTTACCAAAAATAGAAGAAATGTACATAGTTTGATGTCGCGGTTTCTTTTTCAGTGTGATGTGGCAATTACTTTCGAGTGCTCATCATTGCCCATGTCAACAATATGTATCATGCATATCCAATCATTTCATCAATTTAAGACATTATCTCACAGAGAATATATTTTTTACTCAATTGAAAAGCAGGCAGCAAGGAAAAGTAAACTGAAAATGTTAACAGTGACAAATTCACTTACCATCAATAAGGTGATCATCACTAGACGATGGCCCCTCCTCAGAGGTAAGGTAATGAAAAACAGAATTGTTTACAAGATTACAAAGTGCTACAAAAACACCAAGGCAGAATTGTGCGAGTAGAAATAGTCCAGGAATAGAATAATGCCATAGGCCAATAGTCTCCCATATCATCGTATCCTGCAAAATTGACCAAAATAAATTTTCACGAACTTCAATAATCAATAGAACATGGATATCTAAGTCTGATACCTTCTGAAATCTTTTGTTGAAGAATGTGAATGCCACATTGAAGACATATGTGCTTACTGCCCAAAAAAGGATAAACACTAGGAGTGACCCATTCAACCGGTGCATTTGGAACAAGGAAGGAAAAGCATATAAAATGTATCCAACGTATGCAAGGAGACCAAAAGCGCAAATACTAGTGAAGTTGAAACTCCATAAGGAAAGGGCAAGAAGCAAAACCTGCAATAGTCATCAATTGTAATCTCGAATAAGATGTTCTTTCAGTTTCTCTAAGACACAATGAGCAAAAGAAAATTGCTTGAATTCAGAAACAAAAGTTAGAATATAACTGGAAATGATATCCATCACTGCATCCAAGAGTACTATCATTTGATAAACTGCTCAATATTCTATTTTGGTCTTAGTAGGCAAAGTTGAGCCTATATCCTGCATGACCTACCACCACAAAAGAAATTTACACGTGTCTCATGCAACTGATATTAGAGTGGTCAGTAAGCCACAACTAAGTCTATTGTTGATTTACTGAATTATGCTTGTTGAACAATATTTGAAGTTTATGAACGGAAACCAAGGGCATGTACAATGCTAGATGCGTATATGTGGACACTTAAGAGAGAGTATACAGCCACATCATCAATCACTTATGTAAGCTTTCATCAATTCGATGCTTCTTTGTATGTTCTTACATGATTTTCTTATTTATTATTTGGTGCTAGTTATATGCATAAGCACTTGCTAAGCACCAGCGCCTAATCAAGCAGCCATGCGACACTAAATGGCACAAAAAAAAGGCTTATTTTGCTAAGTCATCTCCAGGAAGCTGCACTGTGAATGTGCTTAGTGTGAGAAAGCTCATGAACACTATGCGCAGCAACACGGATATCATCTCATGCTGATAGCCGCATGGATGAATCATGTTCTTGCCCTGGTAGAAACACAGGCAATGTTATTCTGCACATTTGTGAGGGGCGAGGAATTGCATACCCCAACAAATATAAGAGTGAGAACTGCAATTAATATGCAAAAGGAAAAACATGGACTGAACGAGGAAAATAATATGGAGAAGAATACCGGAAAGCCATAAGTGAAGAAGTTGATACTGAATGTTCTAAAAACTGAACCTCCTAGTAATACATTAGCATGCCTTCTGCCAGTTCTGAAGTAGAAAAAGTTCTTTAGCAAGAAAATACAGTATAAAATTGTAAATCTAGGTAAATAGGTGTGGTTAGACAGAACTATCGCAGAAGTTATTCAGCTTGGCAAGAATATACTACCATTTAATACATTTCAAAATGTGTATGGCTACAAGTATATTGACCATAAAAATGAAGGAAGCGCAATTAAAAGGTTTGATGAATCAAAGAGAAAATTGTGTAAGTTACAAACTTATACTGCCAACGTGAAAGTAGTTTTAGCACCTACAAAAGCTGCTGACTTGAACATGTATGACATAGTACACGGGCATTAGTTTCCCCTTTGGGTGATTAACATTTCTTCATTGTCATCACTGCATTTGGCACTAATTGCATTCAGCTTGCTAAACCTGCCAATAAGGTAAGACATGACCAGTACAAATAGATGGGATTGCACTATCTAGGTAGGAGAGGAAAAGGGACGAAACAGAAGAGGTAGCAACAAGATGAAAAAACCGCCCGATCTGAAAATCATGGAGACGATTTTGCGCCCTCCTCTCCCAGGACTGCCATGGTGGCGGTGCCAGCCATAGCTGTTCCCCTTATTCTATCATTTACTCATCCATGCTGTCATGAGGACGCCAAGAACAGCATTCGTGCCCAGTGTGCGCACCCTACTGCGAGAGCGCCACGCGTCGAGCCACCCACTCGTCCGCGACCATGAAGGACGGCACACACCACGCTGCGAGGGCACAGTGCATCGATGCACCCCCTGGTTTGCGACTGTGAAGAACATGCACCCCCAGGCGACAAGGCAATGACCCCTGTTTGCCTCTTTTCTTGCTCGCCAAAGGAACCCTCCTCTGATTTTATCGGAGTTGTGCATGTGTAGCGCCAGCCACACGCACCTTGTTGCGAGCCGCAAGTACCTCATTTTGTTCCTCGCGGAGTCTCCCCCATCTATGGTGGGGACTGTGCTACCCAAATCGACAAAGTTGTCGGCTATGCCTGTTCCTTTTGCGCTGAGAGCGAGCATGCCGCCCCTTTGGCTCATCTTTGCGTGTAGACGTACACTCACCGATGCTGACCGCTAGGCCGTTGAGCCGGAGACGGAGCTCTAGATGAAGGCCAGGACGAGCAGCGATGCATCCGATCTTGCAGACGGCATGCTTTGGACTGCTTTGGACTACGGTGCACTGGCGTATGCTCGATGGTCGTTGATCAGCCGAGGGCGGGCGCTTATCTTTCGGCACGCGGGCAGTGGCCTGCACACAGGGAGGCTCCCAATGCCGGTGGCGGTGTCCGGCGCTGATGGGGCAGGGTCGCACTGGTGATGTCTGCTTCAAGGACGGCGACGTTCGCCTCTCTTCACCGCCAGCCAGACCCTGCACACACTTCCCACGGAGGACGTCGAGACCTCGCAAAGTTCACATGGAGGACGCCGGGGAAACGGCTTCAAGGTTGTGGTGGATGTTGCAGGTCGGTTTACGTCAGTGTGGAGTGACAGCGAACCCATCTGCTCCAATATTTCTTTAATTTCATCTGACAGGCACACCACAAACAGATGAAATTAAAGAAATATTGGAGCAGATGGGTTCAACTACCAGATATCATCACAATAACTGTTTAATGCAGAAAATAACAGCGTTATAACTGAAATAAAGTTTATGTCCTCCTAGTCTTTCAGAGATCTTGGAGAAGCGGCGAGGAAGAAGACTGCAGGGACACAAATTAGACCAAGCAGTGGCAATGCTGGCTGAATGAGCAGCAATGGCTGCTAGTACTGGCGACAGGAGTTGATCAGGGAAGAAATGGGCAAGTGCATTTATTTTATTTTTGGGAAACTTACAAAAGAGTACTTGCTTTATGCAGTGTCATTTTCCATAATAAACTCTGATCAGTGTCATTTAGTAACTGAGCTCCTTTATGGTGTTGTTTCTCTAATTTCACCATCTGTGGTGTCCGTGAGCTAATTTGCGTAATTATAAAATACTCCCTCCGTCCGGAAATACTTGTCCTAGAAATGGAAAAAATGGATGTATCTGTAACTAAAATAAGTCTAGATACAACCATTTTCAGGACAAGTATTTCCGGACGGAGGGAGTATAAAATAACCAGCATGTTCCGCAGTTCAGGAAATAAAAAGGAAGTTGATAATTCAATGATTTTTTAATGTACAAAAAAAATCCATACCGAGATTGACGAACCAAAAATGCATTCCTAAAAGGGAGAAGGTCCTCGGTTAAGCTGTCGCTTTCTAGAGACATTAGACTATCCATTTCTTGTATGTCTCGCTTGAATGATGACAGCTACAATGAGAGAAAAAGAGCATTAGAAGGCAAAGATCTTTTGACTACTGACATGTGAAAAGCCAAAGGCCCTGAAAAGTGATGGTAGAGTGTAACTGATTCTTCATTAAGCGCCGGTAGAGTGTAACTGATTCTTAACTAAGCGCTGGTAGACTGTAACTGATTCTTAATTAAGAGGACTAACGCAAAGTTATTTCTAATGTTACTCCCTATGTAAACAAATGTAAGACGTTTTATTTAATATATTTTATAATATGTCACTTCACTTTCATTTGTTCATTCCATGGTTTTTAAGGCATCACTTAGGCGCTCAGGCTGCAGCGGAAGGCATCCACCTGAGGCATTTGGAGCGTCAGTTAGCCGTAGCCATAGGGCGTCGCCCCAGGCCAGGGAAGCCATCACAAGAGCATCGAGCTGGAAACAGGAAAAAAAAGATCAAGTAGGGATTTGCGCGCGGGGATAAGAGAAGGCGGAGAGAGAGTGATGCTAACCAAACCACTGACAAACAAAAGTCTGAACTAATGGAAAGGGCTAGGCAATCCACATAAACACTTCAACAGCCCCCTCTCACGTGTGACGCGAGAAGTCAACACGTGAATAGATTCATAGGTATGGCTGAAGAGGCCTATACGTGGACACAAAGGGGCAACAGCAATTTTTGGACTAATTCCGGAAGCCAAGACTTGAACTCAAGACCTTAGGCTCTGATACCATGTTAAGCTTCATGGACTAGCCAATGCAACCAAAAGTCCGAACTTATGGAAAGGGCTAGGCAATCCGCATATACACTTCAACACTCTGCACCAGGGAACTATCAGGTACAAAAACAAAGTAGAGGTTGGTCACAGCCCTACTCTCAGGAAAGATATAATTACTGCACCGTATAGCAGTGAATTAGGAGGGCGCTCAGGTCAAGAAGCAACTTATCAGACTCAAACTCCTCTTCCACTGGTCTGCCATGAAACAAGATGTGCAAACCTTCATTCAGCAATGCCCTGGGTGCCAAATAAACAAGCCTGACCACACACAATACACAAGCCTCCTCCAAGCACTCCCTATACCTAAATTTGTCTAGACCCATGTCAACATGGACTTTGTGGAAGGACTGCCATTGGCAAACAATAAAGATCTCATTTTGGTTGTTATGGACAATTCACTAAGTACAGTCATTTCATTCCTCTAAAGCGCTCCATCACTGTTATATTATCCCTTGTTGCAGGCTTGCAGCCTTCACTGACAACATCTTTAAGTTGCATGGCATTCCCTCGCCTTGCGCATTAAGCGCTTAAAAGGTGAAAAGGGGCAACGGTGCCTCACCTCACCTCACCTTACCACCTTAAAACCCATGGTTCATTCTAATTTAGGCCCTGTTCGCGATAGAGGAAAAGCGTAGCAAAAGTAAAGGAAGTTGATTCCTGAGGAACTGTAACAAGTTATGGTGTGCGGAACGCGGGAATAGCCTTGTACCAATCCTTTGGAAAGTTTCTTAGCCCCGCACTTTCAAAGGCTGATCAACCATGCACTTTGGGACCCACATAGAGTTCAAAATGGGTAGCATGCATGCATGCTGGGGCATGTCTGGACCTGAACTCAAACAATGTGACATAGAAAAATTATCCGGTGAGACCTACTTGTGTAGATTTCCTGGGCTATTTTTCCTGCATTCCAAACACCACCAGCGGTGTTCAAATGGGGTATTTCTGTCTCTATGTTTTACACTTTGTTTCCATTCCTATTTCTCCATTTTATCCCAATCCTATTTTTTTCTTCCCTTTGATCCAAATAGGACCTTATATGGTGTATATCCATTATGTCCATCCAAACAAACAACCAGCACCACTTGTACTGGATGGAACACATACCACATTATGGGTAACACTAGGCACTACATAATCCGAACTGATGGAAAGGGCTAGACAATCCACATATACTGTAACACCCCCTCTCACGTGTGACGGGGAAGACAAGTCAACACGTGCAACCGGAAAAGAGCGACGGCGCGCGAAATTCACGTATGACTCAAGAGGCCTATACGTGGACACAAAGGGCGGCAGCAGCAATTTTTTTTAAAATAAATTGCGAAAGCCAGGACTTGAACTCAAGACCTTAGCTCCGATACCATGTTAAGCTTCATGCACTAGCCAACGCAACCAAAAGTCCGAACTGGTGGAAAGGGCTAGACAATCCACATATACTGTAACAGATCCTACATTGGCTAAGCTCTACCTTACTCGTAGCCTGCGAAGTTACCACTTCAATTTGCTGGTACAGTATTCATAAACTTCTTCCAACCATCTTACAAATGCATGTTGACAAGCAACAACACGTCATTTCTAATTAAATTAAACATGTGTTAGAATAATTTAAAGAAGATGACATTCCCGTTATTGCTTGAAGCTATGTCCCCGTATGTAAATCACTAGTCCTCTTACTTCAGAGTTATCTATTCCTTTTACTATTTAGACTATTTGATGTAGAATAAATAAGTCGACGAGAAGAAATATTTTTCAAATGGTTGTACATACATATTTTCTTAATAAAGCACGAATTGAATGAAGTGACGACAATGGCATGAGTTTGCCATTTTACAGCCTCTCCAAGAATTTGGTACAATTTCATTCTCTGGAATTCTACACATGACATGAGGGATACTAAGCAAGTAAGCTTGAAGCATCAAGAACGAGCAAATAAAAAACATAGACTATCAGTATCACTGCCAACAATATATTATGGTTTTTACCATATGGATTCAAAATATCCCCACACTGTGTGTGCCCAATATATTATATTTGAGATTCTTAGCTGCTTACCATGAAGTAATACACCAGAAGAGAAATACCGGAGGACAGCTCAGGCCATTCTGATTTTGAAGAAACTTTGAATAGACCGATAAAGTCAGCAAATGCTACCACAACATAGGGAAACTTGACACGCAATTGGTAGATATAAAGCAGAAGAATGCTGAAGACCGAATATATCTCAAGTAACCTCCACCACCTTCAGAATGCATTGCAAACACAATTTAACAATTATCAACAAATGTGCAATCTCAATATAATAAACTAATTGTTCGCAGCAAAGAAGAAAAGGAAAAGATGGAGCTTACCGGAAAAGACCAAGAAAGTTGCTCGTTAAGGACCAATCCACAAGACCAATGCAACTAAATACAAAGAATGGCAATGAAATCCAAGAAGGGTGACTGATACTGACAATTAATTGGACAGCAGGCAGCAACAAACAGCACGCAACCCGAAAATGATAACCTGCACACAGAAAATGCATATATCCATTAGACAGTAGACAATGGTAAGTACTGAACTAACGTTTCTACAGTTCTTCAGTACAGACCTATGGTAAGATAAACAGCTCGGCTGCATCCTTTAAATAGCAAACGAAGTAACATCATTTCCTAGTGGTATGAATGAATGTATTTCACAAAACAGTTTGAAATCTCCTATTACACAGTCTAGGAATATGACTATCATTTATTTAGGCTAGTCTGACTCGATGCACAGTGCACCACATGCTTACCTATTTGCTCAATGTCAAAGGAGAAGTTGAGCCAACATGAATCTTGATGGATCCTGCTTCCAAAGACTTCAACCAAAGAAAGGACAGCAGCAGATAGCTGTACGATAAGAAAATAGATAACAGATGGTGATTCCCAAGGTTGGTCCCTGCATCAACTATCATGATTAAGTGCAATCCAGATATTGCCTGCATAGGAGTCATATAAAGACAGTTGTACTCATGGATATGAGCAGATACATGAACATGAACACAACAAAAGTCAATGCAACAAATGGAGTCGTTTAAATACCTTGCAAAACCAACCAGCTTCGCCCACCAAGAATGAGCCACAATCCATCCCTTTCCCTCAATTCCCCATATTATATGAAACATAACTTGAGCTAAAATGGCAACTGCTGAGTAAATAACCGTACACCAGTATAATAGGTACAGCCTCCAATTGTGAAATCCTTCCAGATAAGGATAGAACATTAGTTATCCAAGACGTGCAGAAATAAATAATGTAGATGTAGATTATAGATAATACACAAAGAAAGCAGTTTCTCATGTGAAAGTTGCAACCAGACTACATATCATCTTTGAATTCAGTACTCCCTCCGATCCAAATTAATTGACGCAGCCTCTATACAATGTCGCCCAAGGGGGCAAAAATATAGTACAAACACAAGGAGATTATGACCACAAGTCAATCTACCGGAGACTAGGAACTAATAGTACCTTAATACGGCCCGCCCCCTCCCCAATAGAAAGCATGTGTCACGTAAACATCCGAAATCTGAGTTTTGATAGCATCAATCTAGAAAGTGTCAAGAAAAGAGAGAGAGAGAGAGAGAGAGAGAGAGAGAGAGAGAAAGAGAGAGAGAG
>LR738711.1:391488188-391517581 GCA_902687465.1 Secale cereale | reverse complement strand
AGAGAGAGAGAGAGAGAGAGAGAGAGAGAGAGAGAGAGAGAGAGAGGCTTGGCAACAAACTCAGAGAAAGGAAGGCAATGGCGTCATGATGACTTCTACAATCAAACCATGTCAAAAGAGGTCCCACGATCAGGGAAAAAGACTGGAACCAGAAGCAGAGGTTGATGGACAAAAAGGTTGTGGACTTGCGCCATACATGAACATGGCATAGCAACGGACCTTAGTGGATGCAACAGAAGGAACGATTCTAGATAGAAAAGACGTGAAGCATGCATCAGCTCCTTGGCCTTCACAAAAACAGAAGACATAGCTCACCAAATTCTCTGCCACAACAAGACCATCGCAGAAGCAAAACACAAGCAGACCACCAGCAATAGCCACCCAAAAGAGGCACAAAGTAGCAACAGCCCAAGTAGTAGCAGGCCCAACAAAAGTCATCATGGAGCTCTTATAGTTGCAAAGGCAAACAATGGTAAGTGACGCTTGATGAAGATGCCCAGACAGGTTGGCCTCCATGATGGCCCAAGAGAAGGCAAGGTTGATGAAGACCACAACCTGCAGATAGAGATGAGCCACAATGGGTCCTGTTCCCTCTCCCTGTCACAACAACACCAGTCAATTACCATCAGTAATGACCAAGTCCCAAACCACTGCAGCTGCCAACACCATGCCTGCACTGAATTGAGTACCCATCGCTTTGCACTGAGAAGCAGCCTCACAATGGAGCCCCAAGCCTGAGCTTGGGCGCTAGTGCCACAGCTTCATCTTGGTAAGGAGTATCAGTACAGGTCTAGGTCTTTTTTAAGTAGTCGTATTAGTCTAGGTTTCCTTCCTTGTACCCCAAGTCTACTGTGCTATATATTTGCCCAACAGGCTATGCAATACAACTAGGTTCCTCCTCCAACATGGTACCATGAGCCCTGGTTTAGGGTTTTCAGCATGCCGCAACGCACGCTCCGATTGGGAAAAAAACCAGTCACCACCTCTCTCAATCGATCTCATCAGTCTTCTTCCATTGTAAATCATCGTTCTCATCGAACATTTCCTGAATGCGCTACCCATCCACCGCCAACCCGGAATTTCCTCACCCGGCTCATTTTCCTTCCTGTTAGGAAGTATTAGTATTGGTCTAGGAGTCCTTATTGGTCCATGTTTACTTTTCTTGCACCTCAAGTCTTGTGTAATATATATGTGCCCCTTGGGCCTTCAATAGAGATAAGTTGCTTTCATAACATATGGTATCATGAGCCCGGGTTTAGGGATTTTTTGGGGCGCTGCAACTCGCCCACCCGACATAATTCACATCGTCGTCTTCTCCTCCTGGCTACGCTCCTCCCGCCTCTGCTGCCTCCCGAATTGATTCGTCCGGCTCCATCAGCCAGTCAACTGCCGCCAACCACGTACTACCTCCTGATTGATCTACCCGCCGCCACCACCTGTCCACCGCCCGATCGATTTGTATGAAGACACGAAGCCACGACGAGCCGTCCCGCCAGATCGGTCCTGCCAGTCTGATCTCTCTCCTCGGGCTCAATTTGCAAGTCCACGCCCGCTGGATCCCGTCCGCCTCCAGATGCTCACGTCGCCCGTCCGCTGGATCATGTCCGTATGCTGGTTTTCGTCTGTATGCAAGTCATCGCTCATCCAGCTTCCGTCATCACGCTGGGACGTCTCTCCAGCCAGCTCGGTGGGACGTGGCTCCAGCCATCCGATCAAGGCTGTGTTGGCTAGATTGATTCAACAACAAAAAAACACATGTGCTACGTGTTGCTGGCGTGCATGCTACTACCTTCTGCTGCTACATGGTGCCTGATGCCATGATTCCTCTCGATCTTAACAGTTGTGGGTTGCTCTACTGTGATTCCTCTCGTGACTTTCCCATATGATGATTGTATTGTCCGGTGATTTTCAACCGTGGTCGTTTCATCACTTCTTAAGGCACATGCACCTTTCTTCGGTATTGTGTGCTCCTCCGCTACCATTGCTCTAGTCTAGTATATGCTTTCTAGATTCCTATATTTTCAGTTGCGTCCACAAAATCCGTTGATATTTTGTGTTTCTCATGCCATGCGAGTCCACCATACCTTTGTCCATTAGCCTTTCTTTCGTCCTAATCCTTTCTATACAACTTTTGTGGCCTACTTGCCCTTGTTTTCTATGGGATTTTCTGGACTCTTTTTGCATTGTCGATCTACGCCCATTGTGCCTTACCCGCCGAGCTTCTTTCGCCGTTGGCTGTCGTGGGCTATGATTTTCTGCGCAATGCTTCATTCTCTTGACGTGTCATCTTCTTTTGACAGCCCAACTTCTCTTGATACTTCTCTTGTATCTTCTATTGATGCGGTGTCTTCCTCTGATGTGCCATCTCTTCGCTATCCCCTTTGGCGGCTCGACGGGTTTTGAAGACTCTTCATGCTACGACGACGCTCTCAAGACGCGGATTTGGATTATCATTTTTTTCTAGTATTACACTTCTTCAAATGTAATGCTATAGCACGCTTTGCATTTAAGGGGCGTGTTAGGAAGTATTAGTATTAGTCTATATATATATATATGCCCCTTGGGCCTTCAATAGAGATAGGTTGCTTTCATAACACATCCATCAATCGAGCCTCCTTTGCTTCAGATCGAAGCCACATATGATCACATGAGCCGCTAGGTGATCCAGCTTCCCGACTCCATCTAGCACAACCAAGAGATCAAGGTTGGCATGTACCAGTCGTTAGCTTCTCCACGGGGCCTACTCCGTCTGGACCAGGCCAACGTTGGGCCATCTTCTTGCCTACTCCGGACTTCCTGGATTGACGCACCTCTCGCCGGCCTTTGTCGAAGCCTGCTCCCCTCAGATCGAGTGACATCGCCGCCATCGAGATCTCTGACCAGCTCCAACACTTCGTCGCTGCATCGCACGCTTGTGCTGCTCCGCCCGACACTAGGATTCCTCAGCCAGTTGATCCACGTCTCAGAGGCCTACTAGCCGGTCTGTTGCATCACGCGTAGGCAGCTCTAAGAAACAGCGCACTCCCTCACTGTTGTTCATGCAAGGCTCATCGCCAGTTGTCATCGACTCCACCGATTGCTCTCCCGCCATGCGCTGCGACTTCTTCGGCCCGTCCCTGCCATCCTGCACGGCAGCTTTCCATCATCCACACATCCCGCACGCATGATCTCCTTGCCAACACGTCCTCCTCACGCGCCCGCCCTGGTCAACATCTATCTATATGGGCCGGCTAGGACGCCCCACATGCCTCGTCCAGATTGAAGGTTGCTCGCCTCCTAGGACGCGACGCAGCAGCCACATCCAGTCTGATCACTCAGCTCGCCGTCATCTGTCCCGCCACCTCCAAACGAGAGCTCGCTGCCACTCAGACGCGTGACATCGCCACAGTATCTCCCTTAGTCCCCACCACCGACGACAGCCTCAGGCTGATCTGCCCGCCATCTCCCCATCTAGCGCTATTACAGCTTCCAAGTGGCATCGTGCACACCCCTAAGCTCGAGCTAATTTTTTTAAAATAATACATTTTTTAAATTAATTTTCAGAAATAATACACGGTTTTGATATTTTTCGAAAATAATACGGCCTCGTCTTCCCGAAGGACGACTGGACCTAATCGTTCTCCAGGAAGATGATTAAGCTCCAGTCGTCAGTCGTCCTCCAGGAAGATGATTAGCTCCAGTCGTCCTCCAGGAAGATGATTAGCTCCAGTCGTCCTCCATGTAGATGATTAGTTCCTGGCCTAGTCCACAAAACTTTTTCATAACCGTGTTCCCGGGAACCCTTTGCCGTCATCTTCTTTCCCGCCAAACCTGCCTTTCCCGCCATCTTCTTTCCAGCCCAACCTGCGTTTCCCGCCATCTTCTTTCCCGCGAACCCTGCAGTTCCCGCCATCTTCTTTCCCGCCAACTTATTTCCCGCCACCCCTTATGTTCCCGCCATCTTCTTCCCCGCCATATTCTCTTCTCGACTTATAAAACCCCCCTCCCATACAGAAAGGGTTGGTAAGCAATGCATTGTAGTCTCGTCAAGATGTCTCATCCTCATTATCCTTTCGATCGTAGTTTCCACCCGAGTATGTCAAAATGTCTTCTGAGGTTAGCCAGCAATTTCGAGGAGGAAGCTCAGACGTTACGGGGGGTGCCCGAACGTTACGGGGAGGAAGCTTAGACCATTCCTGGTCATACTGTGTTTCCTGTGTGGGAGGTGGTGTCAGAGTCGAATACATGTCCACCCACTCGTTGTGTTGCGACAACTAATCATTTTCCTAGAGGACGACTGGAACTAATCAATCATCTTCCTGGAGGACGACTGGAGCTAATCATCTTCCTGGAGGACGACTGGAGCTAATCATCTTCCTGGAGGACGACTGGAGCTAATCATCTTCCTGGAGGACGACTGGAGCTAATCATCTTCCTGGAGGACGATTAAGTCCAGTCGTCTTCCAGGAAAACAAGGCCGTATTATTTTCGAAAAATATCAAAACCATGTATTATTTCTGAAATTTAATAAAAAATGTATTATTAAAAAAAAAGAAAAAAGTCCAATTTACTACCCTGAAGAAAATGATTGGTTCACATAACCCCCTGATCATTTTTTCTGCTCTTTTAACCCCCTAATCTATCCCATACCGTTCAGAAATCATCCTGGGTTGGTTTTCTCAGGTGGTTTGCTGATGTGGACATGGTCAAAGCGGTATTTGACCTCTGGTGGGTCCTCTTGTTAGGTGAGATGTGTCATTGACGGGTGGGACTCACAAGGGTCGTTTGAATTGGCGTTTTCATGCTATAAGGAGGGAGAGGGCGGTGGCGGCGCTCGCCGATGAGGTGATGAGCTTCAGAGCTTGGCGGTGCTATGTGGCTCAATAAAGTGGGCGGGGATGCTAGGATGCTCGAGAGGGCTCGTTGACCGGGTGCTGCTGCACACAGATGAAGGCAGGGTCACTGGCAACGACAGCCTCATCTCCGACGACGGCGGCTGCGGGACGAGCTCGTTCTCCTCTGTCTGGGCCTGCAACTTGCGCAAACGGCCATGCAATCAGCCGGAGAACACCCAGTGCAAGCCAGGTATGTGAGGAAACGAAGCTTGGTTCACCACACACTTCGGCAGGCGCAGTACGACGGCGGTAGAGCACCGGGTCGATGCAGGGGAAGGGTACCTTCCGGCTTGATTCCTCGCGTGGTGACTCAATTAGAGTGGATGTGAGAGGGATAGAAGGCTCAGAAGGGAAGGGGTTGGGGTGCCGTGGCTAGCTTGGTGGGCGGCGCTGCAGGTCTGAGAACACAGGGAAGAACGGGAAGAGGGATGAGACGACGAAGCTGGCTGCTAGCGTGGGCAACTTGTTCGAGGCCACTTGCAGGCTACGGGATGACGCGGGAGCACGGAACCCACCCATGCGAGAGAAAGATCGATGACCAGAGCGCGCCGCTTTGTCGTCTGCGCAGCCGGGGGCCACACCGATATTTGAGGCCTTATCCATGAGTTTCTACACATTCAAATATGTCTTTCCGCTGAACTAATTGGACACGTATGGCTCGGATCGACCGCTCCCGAGTCTTCTTCCCCGCCGTCGGTGTCCGGCCGACACGCCGTGATCTCCTCGTATGGCGAGTCCCAGGCCTCTTCCTTGGCCTCCTAGCATCCCTATGGTACTACTAAAGATGCGCACGTCCTCCTCATCGAGCCTTGTGACCCCGAGCAACCATCCCCGCGAGCTCCAGACTCCGTCGCCGCTGCCCTCGTCCATGGTGTCGCAGCCGAGCCTCTTTGGCCTCGCTAACCTCTGTATTGAGCTTCTGCTGGGCCTCTAGTGCTGCAACACCTATTTCCCCTCACCCTCGTGTTGTCCATTCTTCCCGCAGCCAGCACGACCGCTGTGCTCTGACGCAAGCTCTCTCCAGCGCCAACTCCCACGGGTCAAATACCGCTTTGACCAAGTCCAGCTTAGCAAACCACTTGAGTATACCTGCCAAGGATGATTACTGAACGGTATTGAATAGATGAGGGGGTTAAAGCAGTAGAAAAAATGATCAGGAGGGGGTCATGCGAACCAGCCATTTTCTTCAGGGTAGTAAAATGAACTTTTTTCTTAAAAAAATTAGCTAAGCTCGATGCATACGTCTAGCATGCCTGCCACTTCAAGGACGCCACCAACGGCTGCACCATGAGTTCCCTCTTGGATCGGGCCGCCTGTACCGACCACGTTACTCTACCGCCCCTTGCACCACTGCCATCTCCCACCAAGCCACTGCGATCCACCCGCATCGTTGTCTCCCATCCAGTCTCGGAACTCCACTGGCCACCCTTACCGCCACAGTCGTCGCCTACTCTCGCAATGCCTTGGCCTGCTTAGCACCTGCCCGTGTGGGCTTCTTGCACGCTTGTCGACAGGCCACTAGCCTTGATTGTTCTTTTGACCAAGTGTAAGTCATTCTAAAATACGATCTTTAAAAAAGAGCAATCAAAATGTCCTTGTCGGCGAGCATCGTTTCTCTCCTTTGGTGGTCGATGATTCTTGATGGTGGTCGTTTCGCCGACTGTCTCTCACACATATACCATCAGTGTTGGGTGCTCGTCCGCTAGTTGATGTACCTGCATGGCCTCTTCTGCCGCCTCCTCTACAGGCATGACTGCTCATGCATCATTGTCTTGCATCTGCTTTCTATTTTCCGTCAAATCCTTATTTGCCAGCCTTCTTTTCTTTTCTGGGCCTGGTCCTTTCAACATAACTTTTGTTGCCCTTATTGTCCTTGTTGTCTTCTATAAGATTTTTGTAGCCTCCTTTTGCATTGTCGTTGATCTACACCCATTTCCATGCCGCCGAGCTTCTTTTGCCACCGATTTCTTGGGCTAGAAAATTTTGCGCTAAATTCTCTTGATGTGCATCTCCCTTTGCCGCCCATCTAATCTTGTATATTCTCCTTATTGAGGTGTATATGTGGATTGCCTAGCCATTTCCATTGGTCCGGACTTCTGGTTGTGTTGGCTAGTGCATGAAGCTTAACATGGTACAGTTCCAAGTCTTGGCTTTTGCAATTTATCCAGAAATTACGTTTGTCCCCTTTTGTGTCCACATATAGGCCTCTTGAGCCATACCTAAGTCTATTCACGTGTTGACTTCCAGCATCACGCGTGAGAGGGGGTGTTGAAGTCTATATGTGGATTGCCTAGCCCTTTTCATCAGTTCAGAATTTTGGTTGTGCATGAAGCTTAACACTCCTGATGTATTATCTTCCTCTGATGAGCCATCTTCTCGTTATCCCTCTTTGGATTGATTCAACGAGTTTCTCAAGATTCCTGGCTAAAACAACACTATCAAGACGCGGATTTTAGAGTTCCATTATTTATTGTTAGTGTTATACTTTTGCAACCGCTATTCTATTACATACACTTTGCATTTGAAGGGGGGTGTTAAGGAGTATTAGTATGGGTCTAGGTCTCATTACTTAGTCGTATTAGTCTAGATTTCCTTCCTTGTACCCTAAGTCTACTGCACTATATATTTGCCACATAGGCTATGCAACGCAACTAAGTTGCTCTAAGACATTTGCCACTGCCTTCGAGGGCAGGGTAGTAACGCGGCAAATTTGTCCTGGTAGCGTAGGAGGGTTGTGGTGAAAATATCCTTCATGGGTAAAGGAGCTCAGTGGTAAGTCTCTTGTAATGGCAGCCATGAAGATAGGAAGGTAACAAAATGGCAAGATAGAAGATGAAGCATATGGAACTGACGGACAAGCCACTGTCTTTTAGCGCTAGAATCCACAAATTGTGTTTTGACACTGCCTATCTAGCTTGCCTATGAACGCTTAGTTGTTCTGATCCAAAGAGTTGCTAAAAGGGTTGTGAGAGGTTGGATGTTATGACCGGCATAAACTACAACCCAGGCAGATAGGGGCCTGGCCCAGTTATCTTATTGTTATTAGGGGCTTAGCCCAGTTATCGTATTTGGAGATTATATAAACTCATATAAGGACTCGTTTGAAGTTAAGCAGAAGCAATCATATTTGCTTGGCTTCCTGACGGGAGCCAAGAGACCTAACCCTAGCCACCGCCTCCTGCGCCCTCCCTCTCTGGCGACGGCGCCCCACCGCCGGCGACCTCGCCTTCCTCCACGCCAAGCCCCCTTCCACCCCTACAACCTACGAGCTAGACCTGGTAGGATCCCAGCTCCTATCAATCTGGTATCAGGTGTCTCATGCTCGATCATGTCCGCGCCACCGCCCACCCCCTCCCTCCCGCTGCCGATGACCACCGCGGCCAGCACGCAGTCCCTGACCGGGCTGGTCTCCTTCGCCGCCTGGACGCCGCCCGCCCCTGCCGTGCTCACCCCCGAGGAGATGACGGTGGCGCTCCGGGACCTGACTCAGGCGATCCAGGGCATCTATACCTTCCTCACGGGGCACTATGGGCTGCAGCCGCCCGCCCCCGTCACCACCATCACGGGGCCGCAGCAGCTCCCGTGGCTGCCGCCACCACCGGCGACCTCCGTCGCATCAATCATGCCACTACCGCAGCAGCAGTTGCCGCCGCCGCCGCCGGCGATCTCGGGGCCTTCCTTCGACGGTGCCTGGGGTGCCCATCCACCAGGTCTGTTTCCCCCCGTCGCCATCTCCGCTACCGGCCTGGCTCGCCGGGTCCATTGAGTCGGTCTACGCTGGCCTCAAGACAGCCGCACGTGATGTCACCGCCGGCGCCACCCCCGACCATGCAGTTTGGCGGGTCCTCGGGTGCCGCGGGTCCCTACGATGGTGTGGACGGGCCCCTTTTCCATGGCGGTACTCTGCAGCCCGCACACTCGGCGCCGTCGCCCTCACTGTTCCGCGTGGATGACACGTACCCGCCCGTCGTCCACGCCCAGCCACCGCCGAGATTCTCCAAGCTGGAGTTCGAGACCTACGACGGTACTGTCGACCCCCTGAATTGGCTCAACCAATGCGACCAATTTTTCAGGGGGCAGCGCACGCTCGCGTCCGACCGCACCTAGATCACCTCCTATCATCTACGAGGCGTCGCCCAGACGTGGTATTACGCCCTCGAGCAGGACGAGGGCAGCATGTCACGGGACGTTTCCGCGATTTGTGCCTCTTGCGCTTCGGTCCGCCTATACGCGGGAGCCGTCTGGCGGAGCTTGGGCGCCTTCCGTTCCTCACCACAGTGCAAGACTTCACCGACCGCTTCCAGGCACTGTTGTGCCACGCCCCCGGCGTTTCGGCTCGCCGGCGGCCTATCGGACCACATCCGCGTGGACGTGGAGATGCGCGGGCCACATGACCTCCAAACAGCCATGTACTACGCCCGCGCATTCGAGCGCCGCACGGTGGCCATCCAGCAGGTGTCATCGCCCCGGGCCGCTGGGCCACCACCCTGGTCGGAAGTTCCCGCGCAGGGTCGTCCTGCTCAGGCTTCTGCGGCGCCCCTCGCCTCGACCGCGACGCGCCCGTTCCGTCGGCTCACCCCGGCCGAGCAACTCGAGCGTCGCCGCCAAGGGTTGTGCTTCAACTGCGGCGAGCCCTACATGCCCAGCCACGTCTGCCCGCGACTCTTCTACCTGGAGGCTGCGGACTACATTGCGGAGGATATCGCCGTCGCCGGGCTCGGCGACCTGCCCGCCCCAGCTGACGCGTTGGTGTTTGGCGCCCGTTGATCACCTTGAGGAGTTCCGCAAGCGCTTCCCCGCCTTCCAGCTCGAGAACGAGCTGTTTGTGCAGGCGGGGAGAGATGTTATGACCGGCATATACTACGGCCCAAGCAGTTAGGGGCCTGGCCCAGTTATCTTATCATTATTAGGGGCTTAGCCCAGTTATCGTATTTGGAGATTATATAAACTCGTGTAAGGACTCGTTTGAAGTTAAGCAGAAGCAATCATATTTGCTCGGCTTCCTGAAGAGAGCCGGGAGACCTAACCCTAGCCGCCGCCTCCTGCGCCCTCTCTCTCTCGCGACGGCGCCCCAGCGTCGGCGACCTCGCCTTCCTCCACGCCAAGCCCCCTTCCACCCCTACAACCTACGAGCTAGACCTGGTAGGATCCCAGCTCCTATCATTAGACGACATAGAACCAAGAGGAAGAGGAGCAGAATGGTGAGAGGTCACCCGAAAAAGGTGAGCAGCAAGGATGGGAGGTCACACTAGAGGAGGAGCGACAGTGGAGGATTCAGGGTCTAGGAATACAGTGTGCATCATACTCCTCTCCTTCCGCAACATACCTAATCGAGTACGGCAAATTATGGAACCCTAGCATGCCAACCCGATCTAAGCCGTCTATTTGCTCTAATCTACACTGTCCATCTGCTCTCCTCTATCTCTTTCTCCAGCCTGTTCCCTTCAACACACACATCGATGGCAACAATGGCCGGCGCTGCAGCTCCTCCACAGCAGCATCTCCTTCCCCGGCGCTACAGCTCTTCCCTGCAGCCACATCTCCTTCCCTGCCGCCAGAGTACCTTGTCGGCCGCCTAATAGTTAGTGTGTTGTCTGGTTTTATAATTGATCGGAAAACAGATTTTGGCGTGTAAAGTTGAGGTTTTCAAAGAATAAATCAAGGACAGGGTACACCGCATTACTAGCCATACGAAAGAGAATTTATTTGGTATGAGAAATACTAGTCTCATGTCAATAAGAAGAAGAAAATGTTCTTACGCTTTGCAAATGCATTTTTATAGAAACACCTAGATACCACAATACAAACTATCCACAGCAATTAAATAGCATAGGAAGACACTAATGTAAAGTTAAGAAATGAATATTAAGTTCTTAACCGCACATGTCTATAGTAACTTGATTGACAAGAGTTCGCAGTTATAAGAAAGGGATTATTAACTTTTATGTTGAGGTGCTGTAGATTAGTTCTTCAAACAGTATATGGATCCAAACAAAGTGTAGTTTAGCTCCAAAGAGATATATTGACAATACTTAGCTAACGTGGAAAAAAACAGGCATACCTCTCCTTGGAGCAACAAAGCGGATAGCAAAGAAGATAATCATATTAACAAGAGAAATCAAGCTCCAGTCAAGTAAAGAAGCTGCAAAAAAAGGTACACATTGAAGGGTTAGATCACAGAATCCATGTTAAAGCTCAAAAAAGGTTTCAAGTAGTTATTGTATCCAAACATCCAGAAATAGGTGTGTTTGCAAACCAAAACAAAGCATACCAACCACTCGGCTATCTAGCAATCCGTAAGCAAGCCTTATGTTTCTAGATTAAATTATCATGACAAACTCCAATAGCTAAGTCTTCAAACCAAAATTGTGGGCACTGATTGATCCCAGAACATATAACTTTGTTGTCCTTTACAAATACTGTAGGAGCTATCGTATATAAGCAATAAGTATAACAAGACCCCAAGAAGAGACGAGTGGCATAAATATGAACGAATCCATCTTGCAGTGGAATTTTACTGTTTCTTCTTTTGCCATTCTCCCAATTGGCCAATAGACGTCGTATGAAGTGGCAATATCATATTTTATGCTAATCCGCATTTCAAAAGGGCTCGGATCGGCAGGGGGAGGAGGAGCCGCACCTATCAGGAGGAGCAGCGGCAGAAGACAGCGGCCGGCGCACCCACCTGTTCGCCACGCCATCTCGAGACGGCAGCCGCGGCCGCTCCTCTCCTTTCGGTCCGACTAGTCCGATGCCGGCAGCATCTCGCGAACCCAATCTTGCACGCGGGGGGAGAGATTAGGATTTTAGGACGATAGGGTGGCGAGGGGATCTTCTTCTGTTTTTATTTGCCCTTTTGTGGTACCTGGACCCGGGTGTGTGTGCGCTTCCCGTGCTCCATCCTAGCGTTGACCATCGGCTTAATAGTGTGACTTTGGCCCGGTTGTTTTCGGCTGGTTAGAGCAATTTAGTAGATCTAGCATCCCGCCGGTCCGTAAAACGTGTTTGTAGTTCGCGCAAAAACGCATTTGCGAGTCGGCGTGGACGGCTGCAGATGCAGACACCGCATAATGAACCCGTAAAAAAGATATTTTCGGAATATGCATTTTTACGGGTCATTATGCAGGGTTTGATGGCGCAGCTCCTCTCGGCTCGCAAAATTGAAATGTGCACCCTAATTTGATTTAGCGTGTTGCATTTCTTTACTTTTCCAACAACATTGGATACAAAAGACATCACGAAATCTTTGCTAGAATAGCAAGCCCAAAGAAAACAAGAACCACAATTATGCATTTTAGAAGATTTCCAACTTTCATAACTCCTCCCACTAGTTGGACTAATATATTCTTCATGCATTCGTTGTTGATCTGTGGATTCTTGATTTTGCATTCTTCTTTCTTCATCTTTGGTTCGAAAGAAGTAGACGTTGCTTCCCCTCTAGTTGCACATGCAGCCGCATCATTGCCTTCTATTCTACTAAGGAGTGCATCAACATCTATTATGTTTCTTTCTATCAATAAATCAATGTATTGGCCTTCCCAAAACTAAAATGAGCATCCATCGTCCTACACAAAAGAATGAGCAAGCTCGAAGTGAGCTACCGCAATTGAACTAAAGAATGAGCTATCAAATGAGCTACCGCAAGTGCACATACCCCGTTGTTTTCGCATATGAAGAACACCCACCCGGGGTGCTTCAGCGTGCCCGAAGTGAGCCGCAACACTTTTCGCGTGCAGTCGTCGCACTGTATGAGCGGCATCGGCAAGCCACAAAGACGTTACGCGAGCGCCGAGCTGGGTGGACGGCCGGACGAATCCATGCCCGCAAACCTTCGGCGGCGGCGGGCGGATGAACCCGTACCTGCATGCGGCGATGCACCCTTGCCTAGGCTGCGGGAGAGGCTCCCCGACCACTCCATCGCTTGGGGCAGCAACCGGCGGCCGGAAAAAGCCAAATCCAGCGGCCCGCGATGAAGTGTCGCATATCTGCAGATCCGGCGGCCTATCGACGCAGGGGGGAGGGAGGGGAGGCCTCGTGCGCGTGGCGGCCTTCCGGCGTGCTGCTGCCGGCTGCGTTCGCCGGATTCTTGGGCGGCGGCCGGCGGCGGCGCGAGGAGGGAGAGGAGAGGTGGTTGATGGGAGAAAGCGTAGGATGAAATGCCTCCCCCCACCAACCGCTTCCACTTATATGCAGGGCACCGCAACCGCGAGGGGGAAACCCGCGTTTTCCCGGGTTGGGGGGGATTTTGCCGCGCCCTCGAAAAAAAATTGCGGGCCGGGGCGGGATGCGGGGTCTGATCGGGCAGATTATTTCGCCTCAGCCCACATTTTGGCGGTTATTTTGCGGGTCGGGGCGGGATGCGGGGTCTGATCGGGCAGGTTATTCCGCCCCAGCCCACATTTTAGCGGTTATTTTGTGGGTCGGGGCGGGATGCGGGGTCCGCTAGAGTTGCTCTTAGTGCTTCTACAACCAGGTGACCCAAGTCGGCCTCAAACATTCGCCCGGTTCGCCGAGTCACTCATCGGTCACGAAATTATAACATAAACGGACACCTCAAACGAGTCTCAGACGTTCGGATTGACATGTACCTATTATATTCAGTCCAAATATAAACGCGGATATGAGACGTCCGAGCGCAATCGGGTGTGTCCGTGACGGTAGACGGGCGACGGGGTCCCTCGTGAAATTGCCTGGAAACACAACGGTCCAAAGCTCGTCTTCTCCGTTGAAACGACGTCGCCGCGTTGCGCCATTCCGGCGGGCCGCATGGTGCCTGGCCCGGCTATTTAAGCTGACTGTCGACACCGAAACCCTACCCCTCCACATTTTCCTCCGCTTGTCCGACGCCAACATCACTTTCCGCTCCCCGTTCGCCACCACTAGTAGCCATGCCCCCACGCCGCCTGGTGAGGAGCTACCCATTTCTAATGCCGGAGCGCTGGTTGCGGCTCTTTGAGCAGATCCAGGCAAGGCGTGAAGCCTGGATCGTCGCGGGGCTACCTTCGGATATAGTGGATCCGAAGGAGGAGGAGGATGAGGGGGAGGAGGAGCCGGAGGAGGATGTGGGGGGCGCCTAGCGACGCAGATCTGCATGCGATGCAGCAGGCCATTTCTCGATTCCCTCTGCTCGGAATCGGCTGCGGACACGGATGGGAGGACACTAGGCAACTCGTAAATTTCCTCTCGCATCCGTCCGCGCACAGGTCCAGTCCGCAGACACGAATGCGGGAGGGCGCCATCCAGCGCTAGTTGCATACATTTCAAACCGCGTTTTAACTAATCGGACAAAATACATGCAAAGCGGCTGATATTCATCAAAGTTCGGATAAAGAATATCACAAATCATCTATACATAGTATGCAAATTAAGTCTAACACAACAATGTCTCTAATTCAACTAGACCCCGGATGTCCAACAATTTTTTCATGAAAGGATCATATCGTCCCACACATACTCCTCATTCAACTTCATCGAATAGTGTGTGCACATAAATGATCGTCCCTCTGTCCTTTGGTACACCACGGCGGCACCTGCAGGCTACATATAATGTATAGACAAACATTGAGTGAATGAATCAATCAACAAGTTGAGCAAGAGAAGTAAAACTTACGACCTCGTTCTCTACCGCATGCAATGGCCACCTTGCCTCGAGTTGACGAAGCACGTTGCAAAACTTGATGACGCTGATCTGGATAGCTGATCTGGATAGCGTGCTAGTGATATGACAACAACCTCATGTTCGCGGTTGAATCATGTACATGTCGAAGGGCGCAATATGCTTTCATGCGTGGAACTTTTCATGCACTTGCTCCCTGAAGGGCTCCCCTCTGCTCCTGCATATAAAATCTGCGGATACGGCCAGCTATGCATCACACAACTCATCCTCTATGGTCGAGTAGCTCACCATCCTTCGTACTCTAAAAATGTCATAAAATTTAAAAATAAGCTCAATGACATTTGACCAAACACCTGTCAGGCGTGGTGTCCGCCATGGAGGTCGTCGACACGGGTCAGAGTGTACCTGGGTACAAACGGCTCCAGGGTGGGCAGCTCCGTCGTAACGGCGAGCAGGTGCGTCGCTGCTGATTGCGGGCGTCCGGCAATGCCTCTGTGGCGACCCGAGACGTACAACAGTAGCAGCGGAGGCGGAGGGTGCGGATGCAAAGGAAGGAAGAGAAGGGGCATAGTGGAAGAAAATGGGACCGAGAGGAGGATAGGGTGTGTCGGGGCTGTCACCGTCCTAGGTTTCGGGTGTCTGGACTCCCGCAAAACACCCCCGCTTTGTTTCCAATCTACGAGAGAAATCGCGTCTCGTCTTGCTTCTGTGGTCCAGACAGCATGGTCCGGACGGATGTGGGCGGTTTACGGGTCCGCCTTGGAGATGCCCTTAGAGCATCTATAACCAGATGGCCGGTCTGCTCATACGTCTCAAACGTATCTATAATTATCTATTGTTCAATGCTATTATATTACCAATCTTGGGTATTTTATATGCTATTTATATTATTTGTTGGGACTAACCAGTTAACCAAGTGCCTAGTGCCAATTGTTGTTTTCTGTTTGTTCTCGGTTTTTCATAAAATCAGTACCAAACGGAGTCCAAACGTTATGAAACTTTTTGATAAAAACAATCTGGACAAGAGAGACCCTAGAAACTTCGGGAGGAGACCAGATGTTGACACACGAACACGTCACGTGTACCCTCGACGCCGGGGGTGATGCACGGCAGCTCACGTCGAAGGAGGCCCGACCGACAGCGCGATACGCAAGACAGTCGACGGGCGCTTTTGCGGACCCGAAAACCCCACACCCCCGGGAGGGACCCCGTCAGGGAGTGCGGCGGCTATGGGCTGCCCTAGGTCGATTCGCTCGCCCCTAGAGCCTCGAGATTCGCAGCTCTTAAACACGAAGAACAGCGAAGAACGAGAGAGAAAAACGATGGAGAGATAAAACGTAAACTGGAAAAAGTAGTATATTGATTTGTTCGATTGTGTGTTGTTCAATCGGCCGTCACCCCCAACATATATAAGAGGCGGCTGGACTTCCCGTACAAGTAAAGGATTCATCTAGGCTTTCTTTACAAGAAAATTACATCAATTCACGTCCTAGAGTCCTAGTTTTACTCCAACTCGGATTCAGCCCGGATCTGATCCAAACTTCTGTCCTGCTTCTTGCGCGAACCACCGAGCTTGCATAAGATCTCCGATCAAGACGGCCCAAATATCAAAATCGTGTGCCTTGACAATACGAACAATTCTCATGTTGATCACTTTTTCAAATAAGGCAATCATGAATACCTTTTGAGGTCATCTTTACCTTCTAGTCGGATTCGTTCTGGCAGCAGACTGGATTATCCGAGTCTCGTAGTGAATTTGCATGCCATATACTATCTCTGATGACGATGACTCCAAAACATAATTTCACCGTTTTTACGATACGCACAACTTCCGTATTGAACACTTCCCCATCCGAGATCATCCTGATAAACTTTTGGACACATGTTCAGTTTCACTCGGATTCGAGCTTATCCACTCGGATATTAGAGTCTTTCACTCGGATGGTCCGACTGGACTTTTTCACTCGGATGTTTAGATTTTTTCACTCGGATGACTATATTTTCACTCGGAAGACAATCTTTCACTCGGATGATGACCACATTTTCAGTAGGAAGACAATCTTTTATTCGATCGATAAGTTTTCACTCGACCTTTTACTCGATCGGTAGATTTACACTCGACCTTTTACTCGATCGGTAGGTTTTCACTCGACCTTTTACTCGATCGGTAGGTTTCACTCGACCTTTTACTCAATCGGTAGGTTTTCACTCGATCTTTTACTCGATCGGTAGGTTTTCACTCGGATGATAAAACTTTTCACTCGACCTTCCCGACTGAAAACACAGCCTGATCTTGATTTGCCTCTCCAGGTTGCATACTAACTCGGATTAAGACAAACTTTATATGAAAAACGATCGGCTCGACGAGGCGAAACTTTTTTATGTTGAAGGTTTTTCAATTTAAGGCCGTCCTGATGGCCGAATTACTCGCGCAACCTATCAGACCACTGTGTGGTACCTCGCGCCATATTTCCATATAGTTTCGGTCTGCAGTGTATTGCCTCTAACTTTTGCATACGAATTCGGATTAAGATGATTTATATATCAAAATCGATTGCCTCGATGAGACGAAGACAATTCCTTTATAGTCCTTCTTCATCCGAGACCCCCTTGAATGCATGATTGGCCAAAAACCACTCGGAACATTGAATTATGCCACTCGGAATATAGTTTCGGTCCCTAAGATAAGGCCAAATGATGATAACCGAAACATCAAAGTTGTTCCACTCGGCGACGTGAATCTTTTCATGCTGAAAACCCTTTCACTCGGGACCATCTTCATTGCTTTATGTATCTTGCCAAAATCAGGTGTCAACACATGCCCCCCTGTTTTTCGGCAAAGCTTGTATGCCGAAAAATAATATGTACCGTCTTTGTTCTAAGAACGATGTCAACACTCCATCGGCCATTTCTATTTCTTGGGGCGATAATTATGTATCGGCCATGTTTGTGCTAAGGGCGATAGTCGTATATCGGTCATTGCTTACTCAGGCTTCTTGCCACACACTCGGGTGGTATTTCTTCAAGTACTTGCCATTGAGAGCTCGAGGTAACAATGTCCCATGTACGGATTCCACCAAATATGAGTTTCCGGGAACTATTCTTGTAATCCTAAAAGGACCTTCCCAACTTGGAGACCACTTCTCGAATTTTCTATCTCTTGAACCAATCGGCAGAATCACTTTCCACATGAGATCACCAACTTGAAAATTCTTCAACTTAACTTTCTTATTGTAAGCTCTTGCTACCCTCAACTTGTCTCTCTATATGGCCTTTAAAGCAACCAAACGTTTATCGGCAACCTCATCAATATTGTCCATCATCAAGTTATAAAAGTCTATTGCCGATAAATCATTCTGTTTGGCTATTCTCAAAGCATTCAAATTCACCTCCACTGGTAAAACAACTTCTTGACCATATACTAGCTCATATGGAGTCACCTTTGTAGCACCATGCCTTGAGATTCTATGTGCCCACAAAGCTTCAGACAACAACTCATGCCATCTCTTTGGATTGTCCTCAATCTTCTTCTTGATGAGTTTGATTAAAATTTTATTGTTAGACTCAGCTTGTCCATTGGCTTGGGCATAATACGGAGAGGAATTAAGAAAATTTATGTTATAAGATTCGACAAACTCTCTGACTTGGTGTGACATGAAAGATGAACCTTGATCTGTAGTTAACGTTTGAGGAATACCGAATCTATGAATAATGTGCTCAGTTATGAATTGAATTACCTCCGTATGTGTCATATTCTTGAGAGGTACTGCTTCAGACCATTTAGTGAAATAATCGGTTGCCACCAATACGAACCGATGCCCCTTTGATGAAGATGGATGAATTTACCCAATAAAATCTAAACCCCATCCTCTGAAAGGCCACGGCTTGATAATAGGATGTAACATAGCAGCAGGAGCCAGTTGAATATCACCAAATTTTTGACAAGCTTCACACCCTTTATAATATCTGAAGCAATCATTAATCATAGTCGGCCAATAAAACCAAGCACGTCGCAATAACCACTTCATATTGGGAGCCGACTGATGAGTGCCACAAATGCCTTCATGCACCTCTCCCATAGCAACTCTTGCTTGGTCTTCATCCAAGCATTTTAGAAGAACGTCATCGACTGTTCGGCGATAAAGACCATCATCTCCCATTGTATACTTGAAAGCCATACGCCGAACATCCCTGTCCACCCTTTCACTCGGATTGCATAAGTAATCAATAATGGGCTTCCTCCAGTCGGGATTGTTACCTGCACTAGAATTTTTGTTAATGGCCGAACTAGTGGGTTCAGGTTCAGCCTCTCCCATGTTGGCAAGACAAGACATCGGTCTTTGAGAGATATGAAACATGCCATGATCAACATGATATCCAGATGCTTGTTGTGCCAACTCATTTGCTTTCCAATTATCATGCCTAGATATATGAGCAATGCTAAAACTGTCCAAAGTAGAGATTATATCTAGACATTTATCAAGATAAACATTAAGTGATTCGTCCAAACACTGAAAGACTTTGGATATTTGCTGCACCACTAGTAACGAATCACCAAAAGCCTCAATATGTGTAACACCTATAGCAACTAACATCTCTAGGCCGAATAACAAAGCTTCATATTCGGCCTGATTATTTGTGCAAAAGTATTCCAAGCGGCATGAGGCCTCAAAAACAGCACCACGAGGAGATATATAAACAATACCAACACCTTGGCCATTGCTACAAACTGAACCATCAAAATATAATCTCCAAGGTACTAAAGAGACAAGGTTTATATCAATGTCATGCTTGTCATTAATCCGATGCTCAACAATGAAATTAGCAACGATTTGGCCTTTCATGGATTTTAGAGATTCATAAGCCAAATCATACTCAATCAAAGCATAAGCCCACTTGCCAATTCTGCCACTAAGAATTGGCCTATGCAACATGTATTTAATGACATCGGTTTGACAAGCTACTATGCAAGCACTCGGCACTAAATAATGTCTCAATTTTCTGCAAACATAATATAAGCATAGACATAGTTTTTCAATAAATGTATACCTTGTCTCGGCGTCCAATAAGCGTCTGCTTAAATATGTAATAGCATGCTCTTTTCCTTCGGTTTCTTGAGTCAAAACAGCACCAATAACACCTTCTTCTGCTGCAATGTAAAGCTTAAAAGGCTCCTTATGCTTGGGTGCTTTCATCACCGGAGGAGTGCATAAATAATTCTTGATCATATCAAAGGCTTCTTGTTGTTTTGCCCCCCAAGTGAAATCAACATCATTCTTTAACCGAAGGATAGGTGTAAATGCATCAACTTTCCCTGACAGATTAGCTATGAACCTTCTCAAATAATTGACCTTGCCAAGGAACTTTTGCATATCTCTCTTGCATGTTGGCGCTTCCACTTTCTGTATAGCTTCTACTTTTTTGGGATCAATTTCTATGCCATCTTCATGAATAATGAAACCCAAAAACTTACCAGCTGACACGCCAAATGCACACTTCAAAGGATTCATCTTCAGTCCATACTTTTTCATTCTTTCAAAAGCTAAACGCAAATCGGCCAAATGAGATTCAAAAGCATCCGATTTGACAACAATATCATCAATATAAACTTCAAGTATGACACCAAGTAAATCATGAAAAATCAAATTCATAGCCCTTTGATATGTGGCGCCAGCATTTTTTAATCCGAATGTCATCACCGTCCATTCGAATAAACCAAGGAAACCAGGGCATCGGAAAGCCGTTTTGGACATGTCCTCTTCGGCCATGAAAATTTGGTTATACCCCGCGTTACCATCAAGAAAGCTAATGACTTTATGCCCAGAAGCATCATTAATAAGCATATCGGCTATTGGCATGGGATATTCATCTTTGGGTGTAGCCCTATTCAAATCTCTGAAATCAATGCATACCCTTAACTTGCCAGATCCCTTTTTCTCCACTGGGACAATGTTAGAAATCCACTCGGCATACCTGCAAGGTCGAATGAAATTAGCTTTAAGCAGTCGACAGATCTCTTCCTTGATCCAATCATATGTTTTTGGATTAAACTTTCTGGCCGATTGTTTATATGGTCTAAAACCAGCCTTTATAGGTAACCGATGCTCCACTAGCTCTCGACTTAAACCTGGCATCTCATGATATTCCCATGCAAAGCAACAAACATATTCTTTCAATAGCTCGACCAACTTAGCTTTACAATCGGCTTTCAAATTTTTGTTTACAAACGTCGGTCGAGTGACTGAACCATCTCCAATATCTACCTCTTCTAATGGATCGGCCGATGTAAAACCTTGTCCAAGCTTATCCATGTCATCTAATTCCTCTATAGATTCATACATATCGTTCTCACTCGACCGATATTTTACAAGACGTTTTTGTAATCACTCGGAACTAGAATCCATTCAAACATATCATACCTTGGAGCCGACTGCATTCAGTCGGCTTTAAAGAAACGGGCACGAAACCATTCTTGGTCGCGCTGAGAAAATCAAACTCTGACAAGTCACGTCCCGTCAAGCAAGTAGCATTGGGATGTTGCCAATCCACCGATGCGTCGGCCAAAGCAACACAGGCTGAGTTATCCGCATGAATGACTTCCACTTCATCATCAACCCACTGGATCAAAAACTGGTGCATAGTGGATGGCACGCACTGGTTTGCATTAACCCAATCACGGCCTAGTATGACATTGTAGTTACCTTGCACCTCTGCGACAAAGAATGCAGTAGCCAAAGTTTTGCTTCCGACTGTAAGTTCCACATACATCACGCCTTTGGCTTCATTTTTCTCTTTGCCTTCAAATCCATTGAGCACCATATTCGTCTTTATCAACTCTTCATCGGGCAAACCCAATTTCTTGAAGACCGAATAGGGCATCAGATTTACCACAGCACCACCATCAACAAGCATCCGAGTGAGAGGTGATCCATTGATATGGCCTCTGAGATACAATGGTTTCAGATGCGTTACTGGGTCTTTTGGCTTCTCAAATATTGCGTTTTTAGGGCCAAAATCCAGCTGAGCAACCTCCCCTTCCTCATCTACAGCACGAAACTCAGCAGGCAAGTAATAAACCATATTGATATCCATACCTTCATGAACCGGCGTCGACTCATAATCTAATATATCATCCTCTGCCTCAAGTGCATCCATCAATTCTGAAATCTGTCCGAGTGAAGGAGAAGTAAGAAGTGTTGTAGACGATGTGATAGCTGTTGCATCGTCCTCCTTTGGTGGTGTAGGTATTGCTGTGATAGATGTAGAAGGTGCCTTATCTCGTATTTGTTTAGGCCTCCACACTTGTTTTGCTGGAACCATGGGCCGAGTGTCATTGAACAACTTATCCCTTTGCTTCTCGGCCTCCTGTTCTGCCATCTCTTGGCTCCTTAACCTCTGCAGTTTCCTTTTTTGTGTCTTTGTTAGCCCGGGAGGACACCACTTTGGCCGAGTGTATTTAGGATCCTTTGCCTTTACTTGGCTGGTGCTTGCTTCATGATCATTACCCGAGTGCTTTGGCGCGATAGAAAGTATCGGCTCAGTCGAGTGGTTATGCACAGTCGGCTGTTGTACGGGGAATGTTTTGGTGCCCAAGATAAGTGAGTCGACATCCACTTTCTCTTTGCCTTTTCCTGACTCGACCGCTGCAACACTTGGTGATTTAACACGCCATTCTTTTCGATTTTCTGGATGCATGAAATTTTCACTCGGGCGTACCTTTTTACTTGGATGGATATCACTTGGATAGAATCTACCTGGCCACATTTTTTCACTTGGATAGTTTCCGTTTGGCCACATATTTTGACCAGTCGACTGAAGTCACCGTTCAGTCGACCATTGTATGAGTAGTCGAGTCGATCCCAAACAGGTTGCCTTTGTTCCTCTTGAAACGGTGCCCTTGGTCCAGCCGGCCTCACATACCGACTAAACATATCAGCTGGTGGTGACTTTGGTCGCTTCAGGTCTGTTGGCCGGTTAGAGCTAGAACCGGTCGACTAATTGGCATACTTGGACAGCAACATATCAAAAGTTGGCTTGATCCGCTTACGCTGCACTTTAGCCTCGTTCCTCTTCCACTTGCCAACTTCTGGACTCTTGGGCTTAACAAATTTAACACGAGCATTTTCTTGCACTTGTGGTTGCCCCCCCCCCCGAGTGTAGGATTCTTGATGGTGATCTTGATTACTTCCTTGCCATCGGGTTGCTTGTCAATCATAATCTGCCTCCCCAAGATCTTGCTGTTCTCCTTGTCCTTCCTGGGCTCACCAACAATGACATTAGCTTTATTAGCAGATTTGGCTACCTCTGGCCGAATGAGTAACTTCTTCCCCTCCAAATCCATGGTATTCATTGGAAAGGGTTGTTTATCAACTTGCATCTCAGAAAAGTTCAATCGACCGTCATTAATGGCCGATTGTATCTGTCGTCGAAAAACATTGCAATCGTTAGTAGCATGAGAAAAAGAATTATGATACTTGCAATAAGCGCGCCGTTTCAGCTCTTCAAACAGCGGTAAAGTGTGAGATATTCTAATAATTTTAGCTTGCAGCAAAGCATCAAATATTTTATCACACTTGGCAATGTTAAAAGTAAACTTCATCTCTTCATCACGATTCTTATGAATCGGTTTCAGATCATTGCAAGTAAATGGTTTGGCCTTAGATGGCCAAACAAATTCAGTAGTATACATGTCACCCTCATCGTCTGAGTGATCATTATCATATTCAACTATATTCATCTTTGGACGATCAGCTTTTTACCTATACACTTCTTTGAGATCTTTGCTTCGACTTTCCTGAGCCAAAGCCCTTTGTAAGACTTGGTTAATATTTAAGAACTCATAGCCTTCTAGCTTTTCTCTAATGGGAGTCCTTAAACCACTCAGCACTAGGTCTGCCAAGTCTCTCTCGGTTATCACCAAACTATAACAACGGTTTTTTGTTTCTCTAAATCTCTTGACATAATCGAAGACCGATTCATCATCCTTCTGTTTAACCGATGTTAGATGTGATAACTTGAGTTCATTGTCACCGCTATAAAAGTGATCATGAAATTTCTGCTCTAGCTGCGACCAAACCCGAATGGAACCATGTGGTAAAGAAGAAAACCATGAAAATGCGGTACCAGTTAATGATAAAGGAAACAAACGCACTTTCAATTCATTCAATGAACCCGCCTCACCCAATTGTGCTAAATATTGACTAACATGCTCCCATGTGGTTTTTGTGCCTTCTCCATTAAACTTAACAAAATCTAGAATTTTATATCCTGGAGGGCACTGGATGGCATCAAAGTACTCGGGGTACGGCTTTTGGTAAATCCGATTCCGAGGTAACTCAACTCCAAAATTCTCTCGAAGCATCTTAGCCATCTCCTCTCTAAGATTAGCTAAACCATCATCCATAGTGGACGATGAAGCTTGTGGCAGTGGCATAGGAGGAGTAGGGTTACTAGCGGTGGGTAGGAACTGAGGCATGTATGTCGACCCATAACTTGGTAGTGGTCGAGTGGTTGTAGCTGTAGGTAGGGTTTGATTCGGCGTTGCCACCGAACCTGGCATGCTCATGATAGGACTAATTGGTGCAGCCACAATCTGATTTGTTTGTGTAGGATAATAAGTCATCGGCATGGGAGGTGCCGATGAAGTAGGCAGAGTCAGATTAGGGTTTTGCACACTAGCAGCTATACCACTATTACCACTAGACGATTGAGATATATTCTTCTGAGCATTAGTATTTTCTATGAAAAATTGATAGACCAGATTGTTACCATTAGCAATACGACTCTCAGTCTCAGCCCACTGCTCAGGAGAAAAGGTAGTACTCACAGAGGGTTTAACCTGCTCGACTTGAAGATGAGGGAACTTGATTTCTTCAATCGAAGTGATGTTGCCTTGTCGATCCTTCTTGAACTTCACAAGGAACTCCTGCAACTCCTTCTCTTCGCGCGCCTTCTTGTACTCCTCATAGATTCGGCGATGATCGGCCGATATCTCATCACGACTGGGCTTAATGATGTTATCGGCGTTTACCTCAGATGGCTTGGGAAGATCGGACATGATGGATGATGATGATTGACCTTCAGTCCCCAGCGGAGTCGCCAAAAAGTGTGTTGACACACGAACATGTCACATGTACCCTCGACGCCGGGGGTGATGCACCGCAGCTCACGTTGAAGGAGGCCCGACCGACAGCGCGATACGCAAGACAGTCGACGGGCGCTTTTGCGGACCCGAAAACCCCACACCCTCGGGAGGGACCCCATCAGGGAGTGCGGCGGCTATGGGCTGCCCTAGGTCGATTCGCTCGCCCCTAGAGCCTCGAGATTCGCAGCTCTTAAACACGAAGAACAGCGAAGAACGAGAGAGAAAAACGATGGAGAGATAAAACGTAAACTGGAAAAAGTAGTATATTGATTTGTTTGATTGTGTGTTGTTCAATTGGTCGTCACCCCCAACATATATAAGAGGCGGCTGGACTTCCCGTACAAGTAAAGGATTCATCTAGGCTTTCCTTACAAGAAAATTACATCAATTCACGTCCTAAAGTCCTAGTTTTACTCCAACTCGGATTCTACCCGGATCTGATCCAAACTTCTGTCCTGCTTCTTGTGTGGGCCGCCGAGCTCGCATACGATCTCCGATGAAGACGGCCCAAATATCAAAATCGTGCGCCTTGACGAGACGAACCAATTCTCATGTTGATCACTTTTTCAAATAAGGCATTTCTGAATACCTTTTGAGGTCATCTTTACCTTCCAGTCGGATTCGTTCTCGTAGCAGACTGGATTATCCGAGTCTCTTAGTGAATTTGCATGCCATATACTATCTCTGATGACGATGACTCCAAAACCAAATTTCACCGTTTTTACGATACGCACAACTTCCGTATTGAACACTTCCCCATCCGAGATCATCCTGATAAACTTTTGGGCACATGTTCAGTTTCACTCGGATTCGAGCTTATCCACTCGGATATTAGAGTCTTTCACTCGGATGGTCCGACTGGACTTTTTCACTCAGATGTTTAGATTTTTTTCACTTGGATGACTATATTTTCACTCGGAAGGCAATCTTTCACTCGGATGATGACCACATTTTCAGTCGGAAGACAATCTTTTATTCGATCGATAAGTTTCCACTCGACCTTTTACTCGATCGGTAGATTTTCACTCGACCTTTTACTCGATCGGTAGGTTTTCACTCGACCTTTTACTCGACCGGTAGGTTTTCACTCGACATTTTACTCGATCGGTAGGTTTTCACTCGACCTTTTACTCGATCGGTAGGTTTTCACTCGGATGATAAAACTTTTCACTCAACCTTCCCGACTGAAAACACAGCCTGATCTTGATTTGCCTCTCCAGGTTGCATACTAACTCGGATTGGAACAAACTTTATACGAAAAACGATCGGCTCGACGAGGCGAAGCTTTTTTATGTTGAAGGTTTTTCGATTCAAGGCTGTCCTGATGGCCGAATTACTCGCGCAACCTATCAGACCACTGTCTGGTACATCGCGCCATATTTCCATATAGTTTCGGTCTGCAGTGTATTACCTCTAACTTTTGCATACGAACTCGGATTGAGATGATTTATATATAAAAATCGATTGGCTCGACGAGACGAAGATAATTCCTTCAGAGTGCTTCTTCATCCGAGATCGCCTTGAATGCATGATTGGCCAAAAACCACTCGAAACATTGAATTATGCCACTCGGAATATAGTTTCGGTCCCTAAGATAAGGCCGAATGATGATAACCGAAAGATAAAGTTGTTCCACTCGGCGACGTGAATCTTTTCATGCTGAAAACCCTTTCACTCAGGACCATCTTCATTGCTTTATGTATCTTGCCAAAATCAGGTGTCAACACCAGACGACAACCGAGGAGACGACAAGGTGATAGGATGCGCCCTAGGGGGACGTGCCATGTTACCTTGTGGGCCCCATGGGGCTCCGTCTAATCTAATTTTACTTCTATAAATTCTCGAATATTGGGATACCACCCAAGAGCCATCTGAAACACTTTTTCCGCCGCCGCAAGTTCCTATTTTTCTGCGATCCCATCTAGAGGCCTTTTTCGGTACAATTTCGGAGGGGGAATCGATCATGAAGGGCTTTTACATCATCCTTGCTGCCTTCCGATGATGCGTGAGTAGTTCACTACAGACCTACGAGTCCATAGCTAGTAGCTAGATGGCTTCTTCTCTCTTTTTGATCTTCAATAGAATGTTCTCATCGATGTTCTTAGAGTTCTATCCGATGTAATCTTCTTTTGCGGTGTATTTGTTGGGATCCGGTGAATTATGGGTTTATGATATGAATATTTGTGAGAAGTAATGGAGTTTTTCTAAACTTTATTATGCATGATTTTTATAGCTTTGTATTTCTCTTCAATCTATCCATTTGGTTTAGCCAACTAGATTGATTTATCTTTAGAGAGGTGCTTTGTAATGGGTTCCATCTTGCGGTGCTCTATATCCGAGCAACATAGTAGGGGACACGTATTTGTATTGTTGTCATTAAGGGTAAAATGACGGGGTTTATTCATATTGATTGGGTTTACTTTGTTTACATCATGTCATCTTGCTTAAGGTGTTACTTTGTTATTCATGAACTTAATACCATACATGCATGCTGGATAGCGGTCGATTGATGGAGTAATCCTAGCAGATGCAGGCAAGAGTCGGTCTACTTGTCTCGGATGTGATGCCCATATACACGATCATTGCCTTGAATATTGTCATAGCTATGGCTTTTCTATCAATTGTCCAACACTAATTTGTTCACCCACTGTATGACATGTGCTCGAGAGAGAAGCCTCTAGTGAAAACTATGGCCCCCAGGTCTACTATAATCATATATGTAATCCAAAAATACCTTGCTATAATTTTATTTCCTTTATTTTGTTTTGCAATTTAGTTTTCTATCTACCATTATTAGAATTAATCCTTGCAAGTAACGAGTCCAAGGGGATTGACAACTGTCTTGCCCGCGTTGGGTGCAAGTATTTGCTTTTGTGTGCGCAGGTGTTATCACGACGCTTTGTATGATTCTCCTACTGGATTGATACCTTCATTCTCACTTAGGGAAATTCTCTGTTGTGTTGCATCTCCTCTCCTCTTTGAGGAAAATCCCAACGTAGCTGATACGTCTCCAACGTATTTATAATTTTTTTATTGTTCCATGCCATTATAGTATCAATCTTGGATGTTTATTATCCAATTATATACCATTTTGGGGGACTAACCTATCTATAATACTTAAATAGTTCATCCCCACTAATATATTTCTCTTAACATGCAGCCTATCCACATCATCAATCCAACCACATCAGCATTTCACCACTCGCTTACATGAGGGACCCACAACATGTTGACCCAGACATCACTCCCCCTCGGTTCACCCAACCCCATCATCCCCGCCCCCTTGGTACAGTCTGGTGTAGCGCTCGCAATTGTGACGCCCGGATAATCAAGCTGCAGTAATCCCTTGCTAATGGCGCCATGTCATCACATTACTATTGCTAAACCTCATTTGATCCAAAGCATAATTCAAATTCAAATGCAAATTAAAGTTCAAAATCCAAATTTCTCAAAACTACAAACTAAAATGTTCATAGTGTGGAAAATATTCCATTACTAATTGTGCTGGTGACCCAACATTTTTGCAAAGTGTTTAAGTGCACTAAAATAAATAAAATAGTAGCTTAAGCGATTAATTAAATGCCTTTTAAATAATAAGATTATGCAAAGTATTTTATCATTGCACCAAATTTTTTGTGGCAGTATTATATTTAGTGATACTAATCTAGAAACTATTTTTGTATTTTATAAACTAAAATAAGATAAAAGTTAAATAGAAAACAAATCAACAGAAAAAAAGAGTAGCAGAAAATAAAACAAAAACAGAAGGAGCCGAGCTAACTATTGTGCACTGGGCCCTAGTGGCCACAGTGCACATCAGGCCCAGCCCATTTGTGCCTCCTCCTTCCTCCTGTTCACCTCGCTCCCGTGGACGCCCGTGCACCGTCCAACACACAGATGTCGTGCTGCCGCCCATCCCGCAGTTGAAGAGCTGGATAAGAACCTTTCCTCGACGCCCCTCTCGCTGCCATGAACCCTAGCTCCCTCCATCTTCCCCTCTGGCACCATTCTCCACCAAATCGAGCCGCACCAGAGAGCTCCCATGGCTGCGCCGTCGACGTTGGCGTGGCCAGTGACCTCCCCGACGTCTAGGAATGCACCAGGAGAATCGCCATCATCTGATGCTTCCTCTTCGTCCACGACCTCGAGCACGGATTTCGTGCATCGCGTGGATCGGGGGGCTTCATCGTCTTCGGCCACCGCTGCCTCCGCCATGGATCCGCGCCACCGCACGTCGTTGAACCACCCGAGCATGCCACCGACCTCCTCTCGGTGAGCAGCGTTAATCCCCCGCCCTTATCCCTAGTTTCCATCGATGTAGCCGCCGCCCAAGTCCTCCCGAGGCCACGGCCGAAGCTCTGCTTCCGCGCGCTCGCGCGCACCCCTGGCTAGAGCCGCCTTGCCTCACGTCCGACCTTTGCGTAGTGCTCCTAGCCTCCCCCGCAGCCGAATGCGCCCTCAAGTGCTTGTTGTCGTGCCCCGCAGCCCCTGCTCCATCGAGCATTGTAGCTCCGCTGCCGCCGGCCTCGTCTGATATGCCACCGCAGTTGCCGCTGACGTGTTGCTGTTGCTGCCGATGTGCCTCGCCGGCAGCCGCGCCCTTAGGCCGCCCCGCAGACCGCCAGACGCTACTGATGTACTCGCAACCGACGCTACCCCTTCCTCGCCACGCTGGCCCATGCTCGCCGCGGCCACCGCAGCTCCGCGTCGCGCCGCCCGCCGCTCTGACCCCGCCGTTGCGCCTCCCGTAGCCCCCCCC
>LR738711.1:391473336-391488158 GCA_902687465.1 Secale cereale | reverse complement strand
CCCCGCGCGCGGCGCCGCCCAAGCCCCAGGCCATCGGCCGTCGCCTCGCTGCCCCGGCGTCTCATCGCCCGCGCGCTCCGGCGATCGGTGCCCGCGTCCGCACCGCCGAGTCTGCCCTGACGGGCAGCACCCGCACCTCGCCGCCCGTTTCGCCCACACTCGCTAAGGCCCGAGTAGGCCAATGACCACTAGGCCCGGCCCCCCTTTAAAAAAAGAAATTTAAAAAGAAATTAAAATTAATTAGTTAATTAATATAATTAATTAATTAAATTAGTAATCCTGTTAAAATAACTAATTAAATTTAATTAAAATGCTAATTAACTACTGTTACTATGGCAGGGGGCCCCGTCACACGTTGACCAGTCAAACGTTGACTGGTCAACTAGGACCCCGTGGACTCACATCTGAGCCCCTTAGTGCATCCGTGTGTGCACTATGCTGGTACACCTAGCATTTTCCCATTTATTTTCGAATTATTTTAAATTGCAGTATATTAATAAAACTTTGAAAATCATAGAAAATAATCCGTAACTCAGATGAAAAAGTTTTATCCATGAAAGTTGCTCAGAACGACGAGACGAATCCGAATACGTAGACAGTTCGTCTGCCACACGTCTCTAACATAGCTAACACGCAAGTTTCCCCCGGCGGTTCGCCTATCCGAAAACGCCTAACTTCGGGAAAACTTTCCCGGATGTTATCCCCCTTCGTCGATATCGTGTAGCATTGTGTTATAGCACCCCTAGCTCCGCGTATTGCCATGTTATGCTTTGTCATGCACCTCTGTGCTTTATATTTAATGTTTCTTCCCTCTCTTCTTCTCCGGTAGACCCCGAGACCGTTGATGATGCCCCTATGATCGACTACGTCGACGACGACCCTCCTTCCAATTTAGCAGAGCTTCCAGGCAAGCCTCCCTTGATCATCTTGATATCGCCCATTCTATTATCTTTCGTGCTTGCATTAGATTTTGCTATTGTTATTGTTTGCTCCTATTTTGATGCATAGCCTATTTTTGTAACTACTATTGTACCTTACCTGCTTATCCTAAACTACTTAGTATAGGTTGGTAGTGATCCAGTGACCCCCACCTTGTCCTTGTTGCCCCTGCTTCATCATCGATGAATTGATCAACATGATCGATGACCAGAGCCCGACACCTCACATCACATCACGCCCCTTTCGTTGCTCGACTCTGCAGAGCTACTATCGAGTGCCGAGGGTGATGCCTCGTAACGCACTCCTGATGATGACTCGGTAGTGTAGCTATTCGGTCGTGGTCATCGAGGGTGATTCCTCTTTCACCATTCCCGATACGACTCTATCGTGCAGCACCTCAAGTGTGAACCTCGAGGGTGATTCCTCCTACGTTCGCATTGATGATTATATCAAGCGGAATCCATAGATGGTGATTCCTCGGGTTTCTCGCTTGATGTTTTTGACACACGGTTACCCGGACTTTACTTGAGACCTATTAAAGTCGGGTCGGCCCTGAGGGGTACCCGCGAGTTGATGTGAAAGTCGGACGGGCCCGTGGAGCACCCGCGAGTTAATTACGAGGCACGGCCGGGCAGGCAGGCCGCCCCGGAGTGGGCTGGGCTAGCCCTTGCCGTATTTCCACGAGACGGGGCGATGGGGTCACATTATCGTGAGTCTCTGCTCATCTTCGCGAGCTCCTGATACACTAATGGTTTGGTTATTTGTTCTGGATCGACCTCTAGCCTTTACACACTAACTGCCGCGTGAGAATAGTTATGAGCCTAGGCATCGTGGTATCAGCCGAAGCTTTGTTAGATGTCCAGTTCAGCATTGCGGCATGGCTGGGCCGGCACCTTCCTGTAATGTCGGAGCCTGGACCCGCCCTGTACATAATGACCCGGAGTGCAACGGTGATGGCTGATACGTCCAAAATGTATATATAATTTCTGCTTGCTCCATGCCACTTTTGGGTGATATTGCTATGATATTCATACACTTCCATACACTTTTGATCATATTTGGACTAACTTACTAATCCAGTGCACCCCAGTGCCAGTTTCTGTTTTCGGCTGTTTTTGTATTTCAGGTTTTCACGTTACGAGAACTGCCCAGAAAAATCCAGAAAAATTATATAAAAAATCAGCGTTCCGGAAACAACCCTGCGTCCGAAGGGCAGCCGGGGGGGGGGGGGCACCAGGGCTCCAGGCGCCCTGGCGGCGCCCCCCCTGGGCCGCGCCGGGGGGGCGCCTGGGCCCCCCGAAGCCCGTCCGGTGCCCCCCTTTGGCATATATTTAGAGGGTCCTCCGAAACCCTCAGGGGAGGAACTCTTTTTCGCGATCCCATCTCTGTTCCGCCGCCGCCGCCGCTTCCAAGATCGGGAGCACCAGGAGAACTCTTCCCGGCACCCTGTCGGAGGGGAGGATCACCACCGGGAGCTTCTCCACTACCATGGACGCCTCCCGGATGACTCGTGAGTAGTCTCCCTTGGACCATGAGTCCATGACCAGTAGCTATGTGATGTTCTCCTCCCGTTCTTGTCCTTCACTAATTAGTCCTCGTGAGCTGCCCTTCATGATCGAGGCACATATGTAATCCTTATGCTGTTGCTATGTTGAGTTTGCTGGGATCCGATGGATTATGAGATTATGTTCAGATTGATCTTGAGTAATATATTTGATTCACCTCTTTTATATTTATGTTCATAAGTAATTCTTGCATGTTCTCCGTTGTTATTTATTGCTTTGGCCGAGTAGTAGGTAGTGACTCCAAGAGGGAATGTTATGCTCGATTGTGGGTTCATGCCCCTCGATGACTAGCTTGAGTGACAGAAACATGAGTCTAGGGGATGTGCTGTTGCCACAAGGGGGAAAACAACGGTGCTTGTGCCCGCGGGTGCAAGGATTGTTTACTTTACGCAAAGTTCTTTTAATGCAGTTGTCTGTTGCATTGAGTTTACACTATGGGTGGGATTCGCAACTTAATACCAGCGAGATGTTCTGGATAGATATCTCAAGGTGGATGATTAGTAGTAGGCATTGATGGATTTCGGTCTACTTACTTTGGCGTACCGCCCATGCTTCGAACCTCAACCTTTCTTGCAATGTAGTCAGCATCGGTTTGCGTTCGTGGTCCTGTCAATTGCCCAGCTGTAATTTGTTTACCTCACATAGCTGTTTTATCGTCTTTTGGGAGAGAGACATCACTAGTGAACATCATGAGACTCTGGTCCATATTACCATCATTGATCACATCCGCTATTTACTTTTCGTTATTACTTACTATTGCAAAACACTATCTATCACTACTATCATCTGCTTTTAACCCTTTGTGAACTACAAGGCCGGAGAGATTGACAACCTCTCTGTACTCGTTGGGAGCAAAGTTATTTGTATCTGTGTGCAGGTCCACGTTGATTGCTACTATCTGGCGCCGTAGCAGTTGACACCTACTTGTTGAACCTAGGAGTCTATGGGGATTCGATCCTTGGCATCTTTGCTAAGGGAAAACACTTCTACAATACTGCATCTTACACCTTCCACTTGGGGTAACCAACGAGGGGTTTGAGGCCCATCAATGGCCCATGACCCCGGAGTGCTTAGGATGTAGACCGGCTGGGACCTCTCTATGAGCCTAGGAAGGGCTACGACATGTTGATCTTCTGAGGCCCGGCATTGACCCTGAAAAGTGTGTCCGGCCAGAGATGATCAAGCATGAGGGTAACGTGGTGCACCCGTGCAGGGAAGTTATCTTTTTGAATAGCCGTGTCCACGGTAATGGACGTTCAGTCTTATATCCTGATCTATTACAACTACAAATGGATACTTGAGATATGTGATGGATTTTGTTACAACATGCTTGTTAATTAAAATGCTATTCGGTACTCCCTTCTACTACTACAAGATGGTGGTTTCCAGAAGATGCTAGTCTTCGATAGGCTAGGCCTTTCCCTCTATTCGGGCATTCTGCAGTTCAGTCCACATATACAGCTCATTCCTTTGATACTGATACATAATTAGTATAGATCTGATGCTTGCGAGTACTTTGGATGAGTACTCATGGTTGCTTCGCTCCCCCTTCCCCCCTTCTTCTTTTTGGTTGTTGCAACCAGATGGCGGATCCCAGAAGCCAGATGCCACTCCAGTCGACTACTACTACTACCCCGGCGGAGCCTACTACTTCATGGAGACAGCTGGCGACCAGGAGTAGTTAGGAGGTTCCAGGAAGCAGGCCTTGCCTCTTCGATCATTGATGTTTGTGCTAGCCTTCTTAAGGCAAAACTTGTCTAACTTATGTTTGTACTCAGATATTGTTGCTTCCGCTGACTCTGTTGCTTTTGAGCTTCTTTATTCGAGCCCTCGAGGCCCCTGGCTTGTAATATGAAGCTTGTATTATTTTATTTGTGTCTAGAGTTGTGTTGTGATATATTCCCATGAGTCCCTGTTCTTGGTCGTACACATTTGCGTGCATGATTAGTATACGGTCAAATCGGGGGCGTCACAAGTTGGTATCAGAGCCAACTGCATGTAGGAACCCCCTTTCCAACTCCTTGGCCGAAGTTGAGTCTAGTCTTTGAAAAACTGATTTACTAACATGGTTGTGTGGCTTACGGACCCACGTCGCCAATTGGGTGGTATTAGGATCTTTTACTCCTCGTCTATACTCTAGAACTCTGATCCCTCTTCTATTTGGGTTAAATGATTTTGCTAACTCTAACTCTAGGTTCTCGTAAATACTTACTCCCGGAGAGCCCCTCACCCACAGATGATAGCTTGGTGCACCAGAAGGTTCTGAAGGTACCCTTTGATGTTTTCCCGAGACCCTTGTGCCTTTCATCATTGCGATCCCTACCACCATTAATTCCTTATGGGTAACTACCTACATTGTTGTTCATACCTTCATCCCCAGTTGCGCTTGTTATTACAAGATGTCTTGAAATACTCTCCGGAGTTCCGAGAATCCTTTATGCTTACCGTCCCGCAGTTCCTTGCCGCATGAATACCCTTATGAATAATTCCTCACACTTATCGAGGATTTGTTCACTACTAGTTGATCAAGGGATTCACAAGATACTTTGAAGTACTATCCGATCTTCCGATAATCCTCTCCAACTATTGCTGTTCAAATACTTATCTGCTTGCATTATGGTTATTTCCATATGTCTAGCAATACTCATTAGCATCCGTTGTCATCATAATTTTGAGCATTTGATTCGATATGTTTGTGAATGCTCGCAATCATCAATCACAATTCGAATTCTTCCCTTCGGCTCAAACGTCACCCCAAACATGAGCCGGTGTTCTTCAAATCAAATCTTGCTTGATTGTCGATCTATGTCTATGCAACTTGTCTTTGGTCAGAGCCTCTGCTTCTGATCCCCCGATTTGAGAATCGTAATTACGTTACATTTGAGCTTTGAATTAGTCAGTTGCTTCCATAATCTGATCTCCTTACATTCTTTCTTATTCTGGTTGAGTACTGTTGCTCACATCAGATCCCTCGTGGACCACCGAATCCTTTGATCGGTTTTATTCGACAACGTCCTTCATATTCAATAACCTTGTGAGCCTTTTCTCGGGTACATAATGCCTTTGGTAAGTTGTATCCTCTGCTTTCTCAACCATACTCTGCTTCCGGGCTTGAGTTAATTACTCGTGAAGTTTGTGGTATATGTTCCTAAGATGCCCAATGGCTTGAACCTACGCCTTCCTTAATCTATGTGAACCCGGAAATTACGCGGTTTATATCTACTAGCGTTTCTTCAGATAAATTTTCAATTCTACTACTTCGGCGAAGACGAGAAGTAAATGGAAGGTTATGCATCGATGAAGTGGGAGTCGACCTTGAACCTATGTGTTCATGCCCATGGACCCAATGTGGAACTTAACATGGAAACTTCTTGTAATAATGATAATCCCCTTGTGATAAGTTCATCTTGTGTCTATGTTTGATCCCTTGCAATCGTGGTTCCGACCATATTGTTCTTATTTAATCCCATTTCTCAGACAAGTTGAAGTACTTGTCTTCTGCATATCGTATCACCTGTCCAACCTCTGCTTTGATCTAGCTTCGAGTATTACCCTCTGCTGTCCCGAGAATATCATGGAACTATGTAACTTTTTATGAGTTCTTTATCAACTATTAATTCTCGTTGATTCCAATTTTCCACGGGTTCTGAGTTGTTAGACACTCGAGAACACCGATAACTGATCTGAGCCTACACCTTCCTTTCCATTGTTTTGTTTAGCCTTTCTTGTAACCTAACATATCTAAACAGTGATAAGTCCCTGTTTATGTAAACACCTTGGTGTGCCAACTCTGTCAGTAAAAACTTGTTACTATTGTTGATGACATTCCGATAGCCACCGATGGACGAGAACTCTGCCTATTGGTTTGCCTCGCCTTGAGAGCAGGAAAATGGCTCTCTTCGCCCCTCGTCCTTGGTACCGATGTTTTTTCCGACATAACTGACATGTTATCCTCTGACCTGCCTTGCTTTCATGACCGTGCAAATGTTAACGCCTTCTTGTTTTTATCCCACATGGTGGGCCCATAACCGATAGTTCCACAAGATCGAAACCTGACTCTCTTGTAAAACCTTGACTCCAAAATATACTTTGTACTTGGCTTCATATGTAATTCACGAGCCACCTTCCTACTGATCTACTCTGGTATCCGACACAATACTTATTTCCGTTGCTCTTAACCCCTTTCACTCTCTATTTCAGACAACGAACGGTTGCGTACCTGATTGAAGCTTCTTATTGCTCCTCCTTACATTGCTCTCGATGACTTTCTTGAATTTCAAATCGAGATGCCTTTATGCCACGTTCACCGAGATAGCCCCCACGTACCTATCTTGTGTTGAGCTCCGTCCTTCCCGAGTCTTTCCCCCTTATTCCACACCTTAAATCTTGGGACGTGATTTCTTGTAGTGGAGGAGAATTGTGACGCCCGGATAATCAAGCTACAGTAATCCCTTGCTAATGGCGCCATGTCATCACATTACTGTTGCTAAACCTCATTTGATCCAAAGCATAGTTCAAATTCAAATTCTAATTGAAGTCCAAAATTCAAATTTCTCAAAACTACAAACTAAAATGTTCATAGTGTGGAAAATATTCCATTACTAATTGTGTTGGTGACCCAACATTTTTGCAAAGTGTTTAAGTGCACTAAAATAAATAAAATAGTAGCTTAAGCGATTAATTAAATGCCTTTTAAATAATAAGATTATGCAAAGCATTTTATCATTGCACCAATTTTTTTGTAGCAGTATTATATTTAGTGATACTAATCTAGAAACTGTTCTTGTATTTTATAAAACTAAAATAAGATGACACTTAAATAGAAAACAAATCAACAGAAAATAAAGAGTTGCAAAAAATAAAACAAAAACAGAAGGAGCCCAGTTAACTACTTTGCACTAGGCCCTAGTGGCCACAGTGCACATCAGGCCAGCCCATTCGTGCCTCCTCCTTCCTCCCGTTCACCTCGCTCCCGTGGATGCTCGTGCACCGTCCAACACGCGGATGTCGCGCTGTTGCCCATCCCGCGGTCGAAGAGCTGGATAAGAGCCCTCCCTCGACGCCCTCTCATTGCCATGAACCCTAGCTCCCTCCATCTTCCCCTCTGGTGCCATTCTCCACCAAATCGAGCCACACCCAAGAGCTCCCATGGTTGCGTCGTCGACGTTGGCGTGGCCACTGACCTCCCCCCGTCTAGGAATGCACTAGGAGAATCGCCATCATCTGCTGCTTCCTCTTCGTCCACGACCTCGAGCCCGGAGTCCCTACATCGCGTGGATCGGGCGGCTTCGTCGTCTTCGGCCACCGATGCCTCCGCCATGGATACGCGCCACCGCACGTCGTTGAACCACCCGAGCACGCCACCGACCTCCCCTCGATGAACAGCGCTGATCCCCCGCCCTTCTCCCTAGTTTCCGTCGATGTAGCCGCCACCCAAGTCCTCCCGAGGCCACGATCGAAGCTCTGTTCTGCGCGCTCGCGCGCACCCCTGGCTAGAGCCGCCTTGCCTCTCGTCCGACCTTTGCGTAGTGCTCCTAGCCTCCTCCGCAGCCGAATGCGCCCTCAAGTGCTTGTTGCCGTGCCCCGCAGACCCTGCTCCATCGAGCGATGTAGCTCCGCGCTACCGCCGACCCCGTCTGATGTGCCACCCCAGTTGCCGATGTGCCTCACCAGCAGTCGTGCCCTTGGCCGCCCCGCAGACCGGCCAGCGCTGCTGCTGTACTCCTAGCCGACGTCGCCCCTTCCTCGCCCCGCTGGCCCATGCTCGCCGTGGCCACCGCAGCTCCGCATCACGCCGCCCAGCCACCCGCCGCTCTGACCCCGCCGTAATGCCTCCCGCAGCCCCCTCCCCCCGCGCCCGCATTCGCCGGCCCCTACCGGCGCCGCCCAGGCTCCAGGCCGCCGCCTCGCTGCCCCAGCGTCTCGCCGCCCAAGCGCTCCGGCAATCGGTGCCCGCGTCCGCACCGCCGGGTCCGCCCCAACGGGCGCACCCGCACCTCGCCGCCTGTTTTGCCCACGCCCACTAAGGCCCCAGTGGGCCAATGACCACTGTGCCCGGCCCCCTTTTTAAAAAAAATAATATAAAAAGAAATTAAAATTAATTAATTAAAATGCTAATTAACTACTGTTACTATGACAGGGGCCCCCGCCACACGTTGACCAGTCAAACGTTGACTGGTAAACTGGGACCCCCTGGACCCACATGTAAGCCCCTTAGTGCATCCCTGTGTGCACTATGCTGGGTACACCTAGCATTTTCCCATTTATTTCTGAATTATTTATAATTGTAGTATATTAATAAAACTTTGAAAAATCATAGAAAATAATACGTAACTCGGATGAAAAAGTTTTATACATGAAAGTTGCTCAAAACGACGAGATGAATCCAATTTCGCAGCCTATTCGTCTGCCACACGTCTCTAACATAGCAAACACACAAGTTTTCCCCTCCGGTTCGCTTGTCCGAAAACGCCTAACTTCGGGTAAATTTTCCCGGATGTTATCCCCCTTCGTCGGTATCATGTAGCATTGTGTTATAGCACCCTAGATCTGCGTATTGCCATGTTATGCTTTGCCATTCACTTGCGTGCTTTATATTTACTGTTTCTTCCCCCTCTTCTTCTCCGGTTGACCCCGACCGTTGATGATGCCCGTGTGATCGACTACGTCGACGAAGACCCTCCTTCCGATTCAGTAGAGCTTCCAGGCAAGCCCCCCTTGATCATCCCGATATCGCCCATTCTATTCTCTCTCATGCTTGCATTAGATTTTGCTACTGTTATTGTTTTCTCCTATTCTGATGCATAGCCTGTTTTTGTAATTGCTATTGTAACTTACCTGATTATCCTAAGATGCTTAGTATAGGCTAGTAGTGATCCATCAGTGGCCCCCACCTTGTCCTTGTTGCCCCTGCTTCATCATCGATGACTCGATCAACGTGATTGATGACTAGAGCCCCACACCGCACATCACATCACACCCCTTTTATTGCTCGACTCTGCAGAGCTACTATCGAGTGCCGAGAGTGAGACCTCGTAACGCACTCCTAATGATGACTCTGTAGTGTAGCTATTCGGTCGTGGTCATCGAGGGTGATTCCTCTTTCACCATTCCCGATACAGCTATGTCGTGCAACACCTCAAGTGTGAACCTCAAGGGTGATTCCTCCTACGTTCGCCTTGATGATTACATCGAGCGGAATCCACCGAGGGTGATTCCTTGGGTTCCCCCTTGATGTTTTGGACACATGGTTACCCGGACTTTACTTGAGACCTATTAAAGTCGGGTTGGCCCTAAGGGTACCCACGAGTTGATGTGAAAGTCAGGCGGGCCCGTGGAGCACCCGCGAGTTAATTATGAGTCACGACCGGGCAGGCAGGCCGCCCCGGACTGGGCTTGGCTAGCCCTTCCGTATTTCCTCGAGACGGGGTGACGGGGCACATTATCGTGAGTTTCTGCTCGTATTCGCGAGCTCCTAATACATAATGGGTTGTGTATTTGTTCCGGATCGGCCTCTGGCCTTTACGCACTTATCGCCACGCGAGAATAGTTACGGGCCTCGGTGTCGTGGTATCAGCCAAAGCTTTGTCAGACGACCAGTTTAGCATTGCGGCACGGCTGGGCCGGCACCTTCCTGTAGTGTCGGAGCCTGGACCCGCCATGTACATAATGACCCGGAGTGCAACGGCGATGGCCCATGATCCCGGAGTGCTTAGGATGTAGACCGGCGGGGACCTCTCTGCTGAGCCTAGGTAGGGCTGTGATGTGTTGATCTTCCAAGGCCGGGCATTGACCTAGAAAAGTGTGTTCGGCCAAAGACGATCGAGCATGAGGGTAACATGGTGCACCCGTGCAGGGAAGTTATCTATTCGAATAGCCGTGTCCATGGTAATGGACGTCCAGTCTTATATCCTGATATATTACCACTACAAATGGATACTTGAGATATGTGATGGATTTTTTTACAACATGCTTGTTATTTAAAATGCTATTCTGTACTCCCTTCTACTACTGCAAGATGGTGGTTTCCAGAATATGCTTGAAGATGCTAGTCTTTAATAGGCTAGGCCTTTCCCTCTATTCTCGCATTCTGCAGTACAGTGCACATATACATCTCATTCATTTGATAATGATGCATACTTAGTATAGATCTTATGCTTGCGAGTACTTTGGATGAGTACTCACGGTTGCTTCGCTCCCCCTTTTCCCCCTTCTTCTTCTTTATGGTTGTTGCAACCAGATGGCGGATCCCAGAAGCCAGATGCCACTCCAGTCGACTACTACTACTTCCCCGACGGAGCCTACTACTTCATGGAGACAACTGACGACTAGGAGTAGTTAGGAGGTCCCAGACAAGAGGCCTTGCCTCTTCGATCGTTCATGTTTGCGCTAGCCTTCTTAAGGCAAAACTTGTCTAACTTATGTCTGTACTCAGATATTGTTGCTTCCGCTGACTCTGTTGCTTTTGAGCTTATGTATTCGAGCCCTTGAGGCCCGTGGCTTGTAATATGAAGCTTGTATTATATTATTTGTGTCTAGAGTTGTGTTGTGATATCTTCCCGTGAGTCCCTAATCTTGGTCGTACACATTTGCATGCATGCTTAGTGTACGGTCAAATCGAGGGCGTCACAACAATCCCGTCTCACGTCCCTCCTCCAGTCAAAAAAATAAAATAAAATGCTTATGACCTCTCACAACTCCTAGCCTATCGATCCCTCCTTTCGTATAGAAATAGTTTCATTTGTCTACCATATCTATAGCGTATCGTCAGTTACCAGCTGGCATATAATTTTGTAATGTATCGTCATCTACCGATGGACGCAACATTTATTTCCTAGCTCGTCGTCTTCCCCACTTCTTCATCCCATCATGAGTTCGTAATAAAACTAAGATGCGCTGGATCAACTCCCCATCCCTCCTCCAATATCTCCATCGTTCCAGCCCACTACAAGTTGCTTTTACACAACAAAGGAGCTTCAACGCTAGCAGCCTCAACATCCAAGTAGGATCGAACGAAGATGCAAAATGCCATTGGTGTCTGGAGGGAGATGGACCAGATGGTGAAGGAATCAAGATGAATAATAATTCATGAATTTGTGCAGCTGCGCGGATCATTAGGTGAGACAATGTCCGAGTCCTCACTCCTTGTCACTTGTTGAACTTTCCATCAACATCTTATTAGTCTTCTTTAATTTTCAACAATATAATAATCTTATAATTGTGGCACGCAACAAGCACTCTCAAGTCTCCTCCCACCGCCCCTGCCGCGCGGCATCGACGAAAGACTATCATGTTGCGCATGCCCGTTCTGTAGCACCACGGACGTGCGTCACTTGATGCGGCTCTGAGGCGCCTACATCGGGCTACCATGCTGCAAATGCTTGCTCAACAATACCGACATAGCCTCGGGAATAACATGATGTTGCCCGCCATAGCATCTATCCCATTGATTATTTTTGCTCGAGAGGTATATATACTTCTTGACTCTGTACGATTTCAATTGCTATTTTTTGGTAGTGTTGCCATTTTCTTATTGTAGAATCAGAGAAATTGCAATTCAACTGGAACCATTTTCCATCACATAATACCTTCATTTGTCTCACGCTAGTTTTAGTGAAGAATAGGAAACCTACCCCCCTCATTTGATGATTTAATATGTAAAAATATGTAGTGTCATTTGAGTGATACGTCAATATATACGCATTTACCAGTGCCGTTTTAATTACTCGATGGCATGCCAACATTTGGTTTCCTAAAAATGGTCTGCAAGTTTCTTTTTCCCAAAGCCACTAATATGTAGCCTATGTTCAAGATTGTAATACTTGCTCTAATCATACTGGTTGTTTCTCATTTCCAGTTAAGTGGGAAGAAGTGTGAAACAACAAAGTGATATAGTCTATTAATTATAGACTGGATGAAGGTGACTCGCAGGGGATCGATAGCTTTTAGTATGTGCCTAATACTATTTTCTTGTTGATGATTCCTTTTGCCCTTTGTTAAATGTTGTGCAAGTTCTGTTGTACAAAAATATTAGAGATGTGTTGTTCTAGAAAATTTTGACAAAATGTTTACCGCCAATAGTTTTTAATCGTTTTCATGACGTGGATTCTGTTTTCAAACCATGTGCTCGCTTCACATCAATATGCAATGATGGAGTCACTATTTTTCCTTTTATTTTTTTGACATAATAAAAACGATAAGGAGCCATTGTTATTCATGGAGATGATAGGTTTCTTTAACATTCTCATATGTTGTTAACTGCATTATCAAGAAATATTATACAACTAATTCCCACTACGACACGCGGGGGAATCATCTAGTTAACCTAGTGCTCGATGCGAGTTGTTGTTTTCCCCTTGTTTTTGGCTTTTTAGAAAATCAATACCAAACGGAGTCCAAACACTACGAAACTTTTTGGCGGTTTTTTCTTGAACAGAAAGGGACCTAATACGTTTCCGTCATATCTACTCTTCCTGACGCTTTTGCTCTTGTTTTGGACTCCAATTTACATGATTTGAATGAAACTAACCCGGACTAACGTTGTTTTCAGCAGAACTACCATGATGTTGTTTTTGTGCAGAAATAAAAGTTCTCGGAATTGGTTGAAATTTTTTGGAGAATTTTTCAAGAATAAAAGCAAAATACTGGAGCAAATATCAACCTGAGGGGGACCCCGACTGCCCGCGAGGCACCAGGGCACGCCACCCCTTCCTGGCGTGCCCTAGTGGGTAGTGGGGCCCACGAGGCCCCGCTGACCCTAACTCCGGCACTATAAATTCCTATTTCTAGAGAAAAAAATAAGAGATAAAGTTTCATCACGTTTTATGATACAAAGCCACTACCACATCCTGTTCTTCATTGGGAAGCTAGATTTGGAGTCTGTTCGGGGCTCCATAGAGGGGGATCTTCCGTCTTCATCATCATCAACCATCCTCCATCACAAATTCCATGATGCTCACCACCGGGAGTGAGTAATTCCTTCGTAGGCTCGCTGTTCAGTGAGAGGTTGGATGACATTCATCATGTAATCGAGTTAGTTTTGTTTGGGCTTGATCCTTAGTATCCACTATGTTCTGAGATTGATGTTGTTATGACTTTGCTATGCTCAAGGCTTGTCACTAGGGCCCGAGTGCCAGGATTTCAGACTTGAACTGTTGATGTTATCACCATTATATATATGTTCTTGATCCGATCTTGCAAGTCATATGCACCTACTACGTGTTAGGATCCACATACCCCAATGTGACAATAATTGGAATTCTTTCCGGTGATTACCATAGTATGTGGAGTTCATGTATTCACTATGTCTTAATGCTTTGCTCCAGTTCTCTATTAAATGGAGGCCTTAATATCCCTGAGTTTCCTTATGGACCCTGCTGCCATGGGAGGGTAGGACAAAAGATGTCATGCAGGTTCTTTTCCATAAGCACGTATGACTACTTAGGGAATACATGCCTACATTATATCGATGAATTGGATCTAGTTCTATGTCGCCGTAGGTTATGACTGTTATATGATGAATATTATCCAACGATATCACCGACATAGTGCCTATGAGTTTTTTTGCATATTGAGCTTGCTAAGTTACTACTGTTCCTGTTACTGTTACAGTTGCTACAAAACAGTTGCTACTATTGTTACCATCACTACTGCTATGAAAACTATCATACTGTAACATCCCAAATTTTCAATTTGGAATGTTATACATTAGATCATCATGCATATCATATTTTCTTGCTTTTGGTGATCCAAGAAAATCCTAAGCAACTCAAGGACCCTCGGAGAGAGTTGGGATTTTAATATTTTCATATTTGAGGTTCTCAAATTTTGAAAATAGGATCATTTGATTTTATTTATTTTATCTTCAAGTATTTCTATCATAAAGATATGAGAGAGGGAGTAAAATGACTCTCCCAAAATAAAGAAATACGGAAGATTTAATAAAAAAGATCAAATAAGTTTTATTTGGATTTTATTTGAATTAGGAAAAATTGCATGTTTTCAAAAATGCATTTTAGTGCCAAGAAAATGTTCATCTTGTTCTAAATATTCTATTTAGACGGTGAAAATTTGTTTTTTCAATTTCTAGATTTTATTTTATTTTCTAGAGTTATTTTAGCGCCGGCGTAAAAAAAAAAAAATAGGGGGACCCGACCCGACTGGGCTGAAGCCCAGCCGAGCCAGGCCCATCGCCCGCCGCGCCGCCTTCCCCGCGAGAGCTCACCGTGGCCGCGTCGGACTCTTGCCGTCGCCGCCGTTTCTTGCCCCCTCCCCCAAGTTCTCCCCCCTATATATATAGCTGCCCCCCTTCCTCCACCG
>LR738711.1:391461384-391471646 GCA_902687465.1 Secale cereale | reverse complement strand
AAGTTCTCCCCCCTATATATATAGCTGCCCCCCTTCCTCCACCGCACCCCGCCGCAGCCACCGTAAGCCGCCGCCGCGAGCCCGCGACGCCGCCGCCGCGAGCCCGCGACACCGCCGCCGCCGCTGTACGCCGCCGCCGCCGCAAACGCCGCCGCCGCTGCCACCGCCACCACCGCAGCAGCCCCGCCGCCCGCCGTCGCCACAAGCCGCCGCCGCCGGCTGTTTTTGACGAGGTAGCCGCCGCCCGGTTTTCTTTTAGAAGACCGTTTTTTTCTTTAAAGAACTTTAGTTGTTTTTTCTTCTTTAGATCGGTTTTATTAGATCGGTTTTCCGTTTTTATTCTCTGGTTTAGTTAAGTAGTAAACGTTCACCCGTTCGTTCGTTCTAACGAACGAATTCGTCGTTTAGTCTCAGCTGACGAACGTTCATTCATTAAGCTATTTTAGTTTTCTTTTTCGCAGTTATTTTCTGATCGCGATCTCTGATCTGATCTTCGTTTTAGTTTAACTTTACGCTCGTTTGTCGGAATCAGGTGATTCAAGCGCCTGGAGTTTCATCTCGAAATTCTCTTTCCGTTTAACCTAGTCACTCAAGCGTTTGCCTCTGCTAAATTTGGACTATGGTCCAGATTGGTTCGGTAGTTGTTTCTCTTTCGCCGTTTGTCTTTCGTTGCTTTTTCTTTTGCCGTTTCTTTTGCAAACCGGAGTTCTTAAGTTGAACTTTCTGGTTAGATCTCTTATTCGAGTTTTACCCGTGCATTAGTAAGTACTTATTGTGTGCTTGTTTGTTTGCGATAGAGTACCCGGAGTGCGCCGCTTGCTACTTTGAATCTCTAGGTTGTGCGGATCATCAGCAAGGCAAGTAACAATTTGATCATACTTTCCAATTACCCAGTTTTCATTTGCATTAGTCAAACCCTCACACATTGCATGAGTAGGATTAATTAACTTGTGGGACTGGGAAGTAGATTGAGGTAGTACCTATTACCTGCATTACATTCAAACCTTTGGGTGTTACTTCTACGTTTGCTGTTAGGCCATGCTATGCTCGTAGACGTGGATTGGGTGAGTGTATTCCATGACAGATGTGAGTTTGTTAATTAACGGTTCAACTTAAGGTGGCAACTTTAACACACATCTGGGTGGATTGAGGCATCTGGGTATTCCAGTGATTGCCTGTTTTTCTTTTGGACCGCCACCCAGGCTCAAAGGGATCATGAGATTATTCATACTAGAAACTTCCGTGTGCAGCCACATGCCAATATGGGCTCTGGCATAGTTGAGTAAGTTGTGGGAAACCTTTCCATGATGGGCTAGCAGATGTAGAGGGATTGTAGGTGTACCGGCCTATCTATCTGGTTAAGGGGACCTCTTCGGAAAGACTGTGTCTCGGTCATCCGTTTCTCAAACACTATGCAGTGCGAGAAACCAAACGGAGGCGATCGAGTCTTGTGGGGAAAAGTGCACAAACCTCTGCAGAGTGTACAAACTGATCATGATTAGCCGTGTCCCCGGTTATGGACGTCTTGAGTATCTAGTACTTGGATTATCAAGTGAATCTCATCATGTTACTCTAATTTAATATTGTTGGGTTTAAGGATGATTTTTAATTGGGGTTGAGAGGATGTCTATCTTCTCAACGATGTTTCAACTACCATGATAGTTAAATTAAAATCTATTCCTTTGAAGTAGGGAAAAATTGGCTTTACGCAAAAACTGTAACCATAGAGCTTTCCACCAGCCATATTGCATATAGTATAGCATTACTTTCATTGCTCTCTTGTGTTACTTTGCCAGCATATTCCATGTGCTGACCCGTTTTCGGGCTGCAACGTTCATGTTGCAGACTTTTCAGATGACGAGTAAGGTGCCTTATAGGTCGTGGTTCTATACTCAGTGATGCCGTTGGAGTTGATGGACTCACTTATCTTCCAAGCCTTCCGCTGTTATCGTGTTAGATGGCCTTAAGCCATTTTTATTGTAATAAGTTCATCGTTGGAACTATCGATGTAATAAGTGTGTGATTGCTACTCTGTTATAAATCCTTCAACTACTGTGTGTGTCAGCATTACTGATCCAGGGATGACACTGATGCACAGAGATCAGACTGTTTGAGGTCTGGTCGCTACACATACTACCGTGCTACTGATGACTTTGTTGTGGATATTTAATCTCCAAGTGTGGTTGAATTGGCAACTCAACTGCTAATACTTATAAATATAATTTAGATCCCTTGGGTCGAATCTATAAATTTGGGTTGAATACTCTACCCTCGAAAACTGTCGCGATCCCCTATACTTGTGGGTTATCAAGACCCTAGAAGCTTTGGGAGAATACATGTGGAGCCACGAGGGAGCGACAAGCCCCTAGGGCGCTCCCTGGGGGTAGGGCACGCCCCCAGGCTGGTGGGCCCCTCATGGCGCCTCTTGACCAAATTCTAGCTCTATAAATTTCCAAATATTCCCAATACATCAAAGAGCCACCCAAAATACTTTTTCCACCACCGTAAGTTTATCTTGTTGCAAAATCCCATCTGGAGGCCTTCTTCGGTAGTCTGCCGGAGGGGGAACCGATCACGAAGGGCTTCTTCATCAAACTTGTTGCCCTTCCGATGTGTGAGTAGTTTACCACAGCGTGTCCATAACTAGTAGCTAGAAGGCTTCTTCTCTCTCTTTGATCTTCAATACAATGTTTTCCTCGATGTTCTTGGAGATCTATTTGATGTAATCGTTTTTTGCGGTGTGTTTGTTGGGACATGATGAATTGTGGGTCTATGATCAAATCATATATGAATATTATTTGAGTCTTCTCTGAACTCTTTTCTGCATTATTGTTATAGCTTTGTATTTCTCTCTGATCTATCCATTTGGTTTGGTGAACTAGAATGATTTATCTTGCAACGGGAGAGGTGCTTTGGGATGTGTTCGATCTTGCGTTGCTCAATCCCAGTGACAGAAAGGGACATGACACATATTTGTATCATTTCCATTAAGGATATAAATATGGCTTTTATTCATATTGATTCGATTTACTTTGTCTACATCATGTCATCTTGCTTAAGGCGTTGCTCTGTTTTTTATTAACTAAATACTCTAGATGCATGCTCGATAGCGATCGATGTGTGGAGTAATAGTAGTAGATGCAAGCAGGATTCGGTCCACTTGTCTCATACGTGATGCCTATATACATGACTCGTCATAACTATGCGTTTTTCTATCAACAGCCCAACAGTAATTTGTTTACCCTTCGTATGCTTTTTGTTCGAGAGAGAAGCCTCTAGTGAAAACTATGGCCCCGGGGTCTATCTTTATCACATATAAAATTCAAAAATACCTTGCTACAATTTATTTACTATTTTTTTTGTGTTTTTGTCTATCTATCTATCACTACGAGATCTGATCCTCGCAATTAACTACCAAGGGATTGACAACCCCTTGTTTGCATTGGCTGCAAGTATTTTTTATTTTGTGTGTATGTGTTGTTCACGAGGTCTTGTGTGGTTCTCATACTGGATTGATAACCTTTGTTCTTAACTGAGGGAAATACTTATCTCTACTATACCGCATCAGCCTCTCCTCTTCAAGGAAATCCCAACGCATCTCACAAGTAGCAGGAAGAATTATCTCGTGCCGTTGCCGGGTAGACATTACCAAAACCTATCAAGTGCCATCGCATAAACTTTCATCTACTTGCATTTACTTTCATTTGCCATTTGCCTCTCGTTTTCATATCCCCCACTTCTAAAACATTTTCAGAAAAACACAAGAATATTTCTGCTTGCTTTTTCGTGTGTTTGCTCGTTTGCTTACTCTTATTGTCTTCATGTCAACACTTAAAAGAACAAAAAAGAAATAAGAAAAATAAGATGGATCCACATCCTATTGCTAATATTTTTAAAAGATCCAATTATGTTGAACCAATTGCTAGTGACTTGAGTGCACAAGATTATCTTTATGAAGTTTTGCTTGAAATTTATGAATCTCAAAATTGTGATGAAGTGTTAAAAGAAGAAATTTATAAAGTGATTCATGATAGCTCCTTGAATGAAAAACATGATTGCAATGATGTTATTATAAATTTTATTAATGCCAATTGTGTTAATGATATGCAAAACCCCAAGCTTGGGGATGATGATTTTGTTATGTCCACTACTCATTGTAATGATCATGATTGGGGTGATGCTTCTTATGATCTTGACAATCTATTTAAGCCTCATGATGAATATGAAATTGATAATAATGTTTGAAATAATATTGAAAGTGGGTTTTGAAGAGTGCAAACATTAGGAAAAAAGAATCCCACATATTTGGAGAGTGTTCAATCATATAAATTATCGATAAAAGTGGTTTTGGAGAGGTCATGACTTTAGTTAATGTTAATCCCACTATCACGGAAGATTATAAGAATTTTATGCATGTGGATCATAAAGAGAATATTTTTTATGATATTTATGTTGTTGAGTTTGAGTATGATCTTACATGTAATTATCATGAGAGAGGCAAATATTGTTTTAGAAATTTTCATGTTAATAAATCACCTCCCTTTGTGATGAAATTATTAATGCTTCCTTCTTCCTGTTTGCACATGGTAGAAATTGCTTGTCTTGATAATTTGTTTTCCTATAAAATTCCTATGCATAAGAAGTGCGTTAGACTTAAATGTGAATTTCACATGCTACCTGATGCTCGCTTTGTGTTTCAATTATTATATTTCTTGTGAGCATCTATAAAATCCCAAGCCTATCTTAATGGCTATAATGAAAGAGCTTGTTGGAAGACAAATCAATAGTTATTTTTCTATTTTTTGTGAGTGCACACAATTATGCCACTGCTATGGTTATGTTTTCATGTTTATTTAATTTTTGTGCCAGGGAAAGCCCTTGGGATGATTTGGTTGATAGTTGATTCAGTTCTGTGAAAAAAATAGAAACTTTAGCGCTCGGTCCAGAAAAATCTAAAAATCACTAGAACGTGTTTTGATCTGAATGTTTTACACATGATTTATATAAAAAAATCCCACGTTGTCCTAATTTTTCAGATTTTTTAAAACTACAGAAGTATGGTCATTGTTCGAATCTTTACAAATTGTTCTGTTTTTGACAGATTCTGTTTGCGTTGCATAGTTTGTTTGTTCTCATGAATCTATGGATTGTATTGGGGGGATAAGTCATGGTGAACTTAGAATACAATAGCTTGTATGCAATAATAAAGTATGAATGTGTTTACAACAACACCTAAAGTTTAAGATTTGCTTGTTATACTAACGGATCTCACAAGTTTTCTGTTGAGTTTCGTGTGCTGAAGTTTTCAAGTTTTGAGTGAGGTCGCAATGGATGAAGGAATAAGGAGTGGCAAGACCCTAAGCTTGGGGATTACCAAGGCACCCCAAGGTAATATTCAAGGACACCCAAGACTCTAAGCTTGGGGGATGTCCTAGATGGCATCCCCTCTTTCTTCTACCAACCATAGGTAAATTACTTGGAGCTATATTTTTATTCACCACACTATATAAGTTTTGCTTGGAGCATCATGTATTAGATGGGTCTTTGCTTTGTTTGTTTTTTATTTTGACTCGATCATCTTTGCTAGACACACCTTTTTGAGAGGGACACACAATATTCATCATTTGTTAGAGTACTATATGTCTTCACTTATATCTTTTGAGCTAGGCAGTTGCTCTAGTACGTCACTTATATCTTTTAGAGCATGGTGGTGGTTATATTTTAAAGAAATAGACATACTCTCATGCTTCACTTATATTATTTGAGAGTTTGATAATGGTAATGGCAATATGCTTGATTTATGAAATTGATCCTAATATGATAGGTATTCAAGAGGGGTATAATAAAAACTTTCATGTAGATCACTGAATATGATAAGTTTGATTCCTTAAAATTGTTTTATGATACAAAGGTGGTAATATGTGGTAGGTACTAGTGAATGATTGTGGTTTAGTAAGAATATTGGTGTTAAGGTTTGTGATTCCCGAAGCATGCACGTATAGTCTCTCATTATGCTAAGAAGTTGGAGCACATTTATTATTGAGTGTCTTCCTCTGGGTGAATGTCGGGGGCACGCGATGGTTAACTCCTACCAACCTCCCCCATAGGAGCATGCATAGTAGTACTTTGCTTTGAGTGTTAATAAACTTTTGTGAGTTCTTTATGACTAATGTGAGTCCATGGATTATACGCGCCCTCACCTTTCTACCATTTGCTATCCTCTCTGGTACCGTGCATTGCCCTTTCTCACCTCGAGATGTGGTGCAAACTTTGCCGGTGCATCCAAACCCCGTGATATGATGCGCTCTATCACACATAAACCTCCTTATATCTTTCTCAAAACATCCACCATACCTACCTATCATGGCATTTCCGTAGCCATTCTGAGATATATTGTCACACAACTTCCACTGTCCCGTTACTATGACACACATCATCATTGTCATATTGCTTTGCATGATCATATAGCTGACATAGTATTTGTGGCTCAGCCAATGTTCATCATTATTATACATGTTACACATGATCATTTCACATCCTGGTACACCACCAGAGGCATTCATATGGAGTAATATTTGTTCTAGTATTGAGTTGCAATTTTGAGTTGTAAGTAAATAGAAGTGTGATGATCATCATTATTCATTATTAGAGCATGTCCCAAGTGAGGAAATAAAAGAAGAGGCCAAAAGAGCCCAGCAAAAAATGAGAGAAAACGAGAGAAGGGGTTTCCCACACTTGTGCTTCAAAGTAGTAATAACCCACACGTATAGGGCATCGCAACAGTTTTCGAGGCTAGAGTATTCGACCCAAATTTATTGATTCGACACATGGGCAGCCAAAGAATATTTGTAAGTATTAGCAGTTAAGTTTTCAATTCAACAACACCTGAAAGACGAAATATCTGCAGCAAGGTGACCAGTAGCAAAGTAGTATGGTAGTTTAATAGTAGAGGTAATAGTAGCAATAGTAATGGTAGAAGTGACAGTAGCAGTTTTGTAGTGATTGTAATAGCAGCAACGGAAAAAGTAACTTAGCAAAGATCAATATATGAAAAGCTCGTAGGTGTTGGATCGGTGATGGACAAGTGCGTTGTATGATATTCATTATACAGTAGTTATAACCTAGGGCGATGGAGAACTAGATCCAATTCATCAATGAATGTAGGCGTGTATTCCATATATTGTCATACATGCTTATGGAAAAGAACTTGCATGACATCTTTTGTCCTACCCTCCCATGATAGCGGGGTCCATAAGGAAACTAAGAGATATTAGGGCCTCATTTTAATAGAGAATTGGAACAAAGCATTAGCACTTAGTGAATACATGAACTCCTCAAACTATGGTAATCACCGGAAATAATCCCAATTATTGTCACCTTGGGGTATGCGGATCATAACACGTAATAGGTGCATATAACTTGCAAGATAGGATCAAGAACCCACGTATATTCATGGAAACATAATAGGTTTAGATCTGAAATCATGGCACTCGGGCCCTAGTGACAAGCATTAAGCATAACAAAGTCATAGCAACATCAATCTTAGAACATAGTGGATAGTAGGGATCAAGCCCGAACAAAACTAACTCGATTACATGATACATATCATCCAACACCACCACCGTCTAGCAAGCCTACAAAGGAATTACTCAGTCCTGGTGGTGAGCATCATGAAATTGGCGGTGTAGATGGGTTGGTGATGATGATGGCGACGGATTCCACCCTCCGGAGCCTCGAACGGACTCCAGATCAGCCATCCCGATGAAGAACATGAGGTGGCAGCAGGTCCATATCGTAAAACGCGATGAATCCTCCTCTCTTGTTTTTTTCTTAGTGAATAGGTATATATGGAGTTAGATTTAGGGTTGTCGGAGGTCCATGGGGGCGCACAAGCTCGTAGGGTGCGCCCCCTGAGCTTGTGGCTCCTGGGTGGCCCCCTCTAGTAATTCTTTCCGCCAATATTTTTTATATATTCCACAAAAATTCTTCGTAAATTTTTAGGTCAATCCGAGGACTTTGATTTTCGCACAGAAACAACACCATGGAAATTCTGCTGAAAACAACGTCAGTCGAGGTTAGAGTCCAAAATAAGAGCAAAAGTGTTTGGAAAAGTAGATACGACGGAGACGTATCAACTCCTCCAAGCTTAACTCATTGCTTGTCCTCGAGCAATTTAGTTGACAAACTGAAAGTGACAAAGAAAAACTTTTACAAACTCTATTTGATCTTGTTTATGTAAATATGTCTAACCAATGTTTAGGTTTTCAGCAAAGATTATAAACTAACCATATTCATGATAACTCTTAGATGTCACATTTACTCATATCAATGACATAACCAACTAGCTAGCAATAATAAGATATCTCGGATGACAACACTTCTTCAAAACAATCATGATATAATATGACAAGATGGTATCTCGCTAGCCCCTTTTGAGATCGCAAAACATAAATGCAGAGCACCTATGAAGTTCAAGCACTGACTAGACATTGTAATTCATGATGAGAGAGATCCAGTCACACTCATACTCAACGTTAACTAAACACAAAGCATAAAAATGACAATAGTGTTCTCCAGCTGGTGCTTTAATGAGAAGATGATGACTCAACAATACAAGTAATAGATGGGCCATTCGCAGAGGGAAGCAGGGATTTGCAGAGCTGCCAAAGCTCACAGATTTTAAAACAGAGGTGCATATAATTTTGAGAGGTATGCTTTCATTGCCAACGTAACGATAAAGAGTTTTGAATATCCTCCATGCTAAACACATTATAGACGGTTCCCAAACTGAAAGGTAATGTTTTACCCCCCCCTCCACCAACAAACACAAGCCATGGCTAGCCAAATCCTTGGGTGCCCTCCATACCAACAACAATCTGGGGGAGTTTTGTTTCGTTATTATATTTTTTATTTTGATTGTAGGACTCGACATCCCAATTACCAGCCACTTTCTTGTGAATGACAAGCGAATAAACATTCATCGTGAGAATAACCCACCTAGCATGGAAGATATTGACCACCACATGTCGCTTCATGAGCGATTTGTGAGCATACAAAACAAATTATTATTTGAAAGTTTAGAGTTTGGCACATGCAAATTTACTTGGAACGACAAGTAATTACCGCGTATAGATAAGTATGGTGGGCTCCTATGGAATAACTTTGGGTTTAAGGAGATGGATGCACAAGCAGTATTCTCGCTTAGTACAAGTGAAGGCTAGCAAACAGATTGAGGAGCGACGAACCAGAGAGCGACAATGGTCATAAACATGCATTGAGATTAATCAACATCGAATACGAGCATGAGTAGGTTATAAAACAACATGAACATAAATATCGTGGAGGCTTTGTTGGTTTTGATTCAACAACATGCGTGAACATGTGCCAAGTCAAGCCACTTGAAACATTCAAAGGAGGATACCATCCTATAATACTACATCACAACCATTTTAAATGCATGTTGAAAGATAAGATAAACCATTATCCACTCCTAGCTATTTAAGCATGGCATGAGTAATTATGATCTCTAATTGTTGTTCCAAACATGTTCATTCATAATAGGTTTAATCAAGTACGATGAGCTAAACATATTTACAAAAACAAAATAGGTTGAGTTCACACCAGCTTTTCTTCACCTCAATCAATTCACCAAATTTCGTCATTATTGCCTTTCACTTGCACAACCAAACGATGTGAATAATAATAAGAGTGCATGTGCATTGGACTAAGCTGGAATCTGCAAGCATTTATGTTGGGTTCTACCGTAGGGTGGGTCGACTGCAAATTCAAATTCCTACGCGCAGAACATCCAAGAACATGCTACAAAGATGGATCACAGATCGTTACCACTAGGCGCGCAGTGCCGTGCAACGAAAGTAGAGTTGGGGCTAGTCCTGGCCATGGGCAGCCCGGCCCGGCGCAAAAAAGCCCGACCTGGCCCGGCCCGATGCTGCTCCCGGGCCGGGCTCGGGCCTGTATTTTGAGCCCAAAGACTAGGTCGGGCCGGACCCGAGCCCGCTGTATTTGACGTTTCCTGAAGAGGCCCGTCCCGAGGCCCGAGGCCCGGTGGTCTTTTTGTAGTGGCGGGCCGGGCTCGGCCGTGAAAAGTAGGCCCGGTGGATGGCCAGGTATAGTTGGGGCAGCGTGTCTCTGGAGTCATCTCCTCCTCGTCGATCTCCCACGTAGCTGACCAGATCCCGCGAACAGGTTCACAGGAGTGGCGCAAGTGCACCGCTTCTAACGGTATCTGCGTGTGCAGGAGG
>LR738711.1:391438046-391461374 GCA_902687465.1 Secale cereale | reverse complement strand
GGCTGGGCCGGGCCGGGCTCAGGCCTGAGTTTTTTTCCTCGGGCTTGGTCAGGCCCGGCCTGAAGCCCGGCCCGGCCCGGTGGATGGCCAGGTATAGTTGGGGCAGCGTGTCTCTGGAGTCATCTCCTCCTCGTCGATCTCCCACGTAGCTGACCAGATCCCGCGAACAGGTTCACAGGAGTGGCGCAAGTGCACCGCTTCTAACGGTATCTGCGTGTGCAGGAGGAACTTCGTGCGGCGGACTGTTAGGTCCGATCACACAACTGACGGCGAGTGGAGGTGGTTAGTTGCAACACATGCAAAGCCCTAATGACGGCACCGAAGTGATCAACTCAATAAGTGTGCCGCACCTCCACTATTTATAAGCATCCGTCGTTGTCTTAACACTTGGGCCTTGCACAGATCCTAAATTCCAAAGTCTACTAGATCGTGTTCCAAGTCCAGCTCGGATCACATCCGACCAGTGTCCTCGGACCCGACCTCATAGGTTCCTTCCCTTAAGCGCGCGACCCCTTAGGTTCAAGTCGGCTTGGTCAAAGTTTAGAACACCTCCGACCTGTATAGTTGGTAGCGGCCTATAGCAAGGCATGCGGACCACCAAGTAGACTATGAAGCTGGTTAGGAAAACATGTACATCACACTTCCATAACTTTTGCCACACGATATATGTTGTCGGGCTCAAGGCGAGTCTATCATCCTTGTGCTAGCCCGACCTCTTTCTCATTTCAATGATGCCACCACAAACCGGATTTCTCACAATCCTTGTTGCATGGCCATGCTTATCCTGGTCGGATCACACGAGTGGCCCAGAGTATATCTCTCTTGATCGGAGGGGCAAATCCCATCTTGCTCGACCACGTCTCGCAGCATGGGTCTAGACAAGCCCGAAACCTACCTTTATAACTACCCAGTTACGGAGTAGCGTTTGGTCGGCCCAAAGCAAGTCTGTCACCATCTTGAGTACATGCATCATCTCAGGTCTTAGGACATAGAACATATGTTGTACTAGAGACTCACAGATGACGTATCGTCGCGTCTCATAGTTGGGTCTGTCCGACTCGGACCTTATCTCGATTCGGATCCGACTATGTCGAATCCGACCAGACCTTTCCAAGTCCATATTATTCGGTTAGCATCCAATGCTTCATGGCTAGTGAGACCGAGCCATCCACCGTGTCATATGCTAGTCTAGTCATCTGCGTGTCCACACAACCCTTACGACTAGGGACCTTTTAGGGCAGTCGTCATACAATGCATAGTCCCACAAACAAGTCACGTACTTGCTAATATACATCATTGATAATGTCCAAGGACTATATTTATTCATAAACACATAGGAAATTTCTTCATACATGATTGCCTCTAGGGCATATATCCAACAATTTATTCAAAGGAGAAGACAAGGTAATAGGGGCTCTTTGTTAGATCAATAATAATGTATATGCGAGCCACTCAACATTTTCATTGTGGTCTTCCCCTTACGATGATCTAACGAAAAGAAACAGATTTCAAAGAAAAACACTAAAATATTTTTGGAGTTTTTTCTTCCGAGGAGAGCAAAAGAAAGAAAAACGAAAACGAGAAAAACTATTTACACTGGAAAACTCCCAACAAGCAAAAGAAGAACGAGAAATCCTTTTGGGTTTACTTTTAGTTCTACGAATTAGTGAACAAATAAACCAAGAAGAGAAACCAAAAGGAAATGATAAATATTTTGGATTTTAAAAAATTCAAACACATAAGAAGAAAGCAAAATAAATCCAACATGGATTATACAATGAAAAAAGATGGACACCCGACAACTGGAATGAATGTGTGATGCATGAATGTAATGTCGGTGAGAGAACATACTCCCCCAAGCTTAGGCTTTTGCCTAAGTTGGTCTATGACCACGGCTGGCCTAGAAGATACCCGTAGTCGTAGTTCGGATTGTACTGGATTTGCAGATGCCACCGCTTGGCGAGCTTCCTCGTTAAGGCGAGCGGTCTCCCTCGCCCTCTCATACTCCTCTGCCTCCTCCATAAGTATAAAATATCTCCATTTAACCTGAAAGTCAAAGAAGGCAGGAGCGGGAAGCATAATACAGAAAACGTGACGCCGGTTAAAGATTAGTCTGTACTGAAAAGGCGGCTCGCCCCTTTCAAGAAACTGGAAATGCTCCATAGCAGCATAATCAAGGAAAGCATGCAGAAACTCGGCATCATCTTCTTTTATTTGAACCCCAAGATAATTATCTAAATGAGTGGCATAAATTCCACATAGAAATCTCCCTCTAAAGCATTGTTATGTAACCGACATGCAACAGTAGCCCCTAAGTTAAATTGTTTATCGTTCATTACCGCACTCTTAAGAATGCTCACACCCGGAGCTCAAAGGTGGCTATGGTCATGTCTACCATTAATACATCTTCCTATGAAAAGAGCAAAATAATGTAGCACGAGAAAGTGAATGCTCCCTATAGTAGCCTATGTTATGCCTCTAGTTTCACACCTAGTGATGCTAGCAAGAAACTCAATGCAATCAGATTTACGAGGTTTAGTGTAAATGCCCCAATTGCGGAATTTTGCATGCTTCATTAAATTCTTCAAGGTCCATGCGAAACGAGTTTTCATAAAGATTAAATGTAACAACATGGGCATTATGATGGATTGAATACTCAAATTTCCGCACAAAGGTATCAGTGAGATTGTAATATGCAAGCATTTATCTGATATGAAGTCCGTTAAACCAGCATTGTCGTACATAACAAATTCTTCCTTGAAACCGGCTTGAGTCATGAAGTAATCCCACGACCATTCACAATGTTAAACTAGAGCTGCCGACGATGGTTCAAGGTTCGACTCACGTAGAGCAAGCCTTGGGGATTTCTTGCTCGAGGAACCACCTTGGAACGTCTTACTAAAGATTTTCTCCCTCTGAAATTTCTGATTTTTTAGTTACTCAAAATAAAAGTGAACCAAACTCGACAAAATTGATAGCAACTACTCCCACAAGTGTCTAAAGGCCATATCATGCACCTAAACAAGTTTGAACCGTATAAATTTGACATGAAAGCTCAAGAACATGGTCACCAATAGTAGCTAAATGCACAAATAATAAACAATCAGAACAAAAACTAATTGGACCATTGGAGGAGTTACATACCGATGAGCAATCCCTCAAAACAGTTTTGGAAATAGAGCTATGAGCAAGGAGATCGAAATTTATAGCAAAATGAGCTAGAACACGGGTTTGAAGGAGGTGATGACTTTTTCTGGAGTAAGAATAAGGAGATGGGTGGCAACAATAAGTGAGGGGGCCTACGTGGGCCCCACAAGCTTGCTGGGCGCACCCTGTGAGCTTATGGCTCATAGTTGCACCTCCCTAGGGTGTGTTCAGTGCCACTATTTTTTAAATATTCCAGTAAAAATTGTATTGAATTTTCAGGGCATTCTAAGAACTTTTATTTTCTGGTTATTTTTTTATTGCACGAGTACTTTAGAAAACGGTATAATTATGGCATTTCTACTTTATTAATTCTAAATAATAGAAGCTAAAAAGTGGGTACAAAAAGTTGTGTCTACTAAATTCATCGACCTCATGCCCGTCAAAAGGAATCCATTAATAAGGTTGCTCAAGTATTATTAACAAACTTCTTCCGGATGACATGAAACCGGAGAATCATGGGATAACACTAGGTTAACTCAATGGAAATATGCATATCCCCAACAATAAGAATTTCATATCTCTTTTTGACTCTTGGAATGGGGAGTTCAATACCTCCAATAGTAATTATTGAAATTTATCCAATAGAGTTGATACTATTCACTTGAGGTTCTTTCCTTGGAAAGTGTACCATATGCTCATTACCATTGGCGTGAAAGGTGAGATTGCCTTTATTGCAATCAATAAAAACCCATGCAGTATTAAATATGGTCTACCAAGGATGATCGACATACTGTCATCCTCGGGTTTATCAAGAATAACAAAGTTCGATAAGATGGTAACATTTGCAACTACGATAGGCACATCCTCACAAATACTGATGGGTATAGCAGTTGTTTTATTGGCCATTTGCAAAAAGATTTAAGTTGGTGTCAACTTATTCAAATCAAGTCTTTGATACAAAGAGAAAGGCATAACACTAACACCGGCTCCTAAATCACATAAAGTAGTTTTAACATAGTTTCTTTTAACGAAGCATGGTATAGTTGGTATTCCCGGGTCTCCTAGTTTCTTAGGTATTCCACTCTTAAATGAATAATTAGCAAGCATGGTGGAAATTTCAGCTTTCAATATCTTTCTTTTATTTGTGACAATATCTTTCATGTACTTAGCATATGGATACATTTTCATAATATCGGTCAAATGAAGACGCAAAAAGACAGGTCTAAGCATTTTAACAAAGTGCTCAAAGTCTTCATCATCCTTATTATTTGAAGCTTTAGGAGGAAAAGGCATCGGTTTATATACCCGTGGTTCCCTTTCTTTACCATGTTTCCTAGCAATTAAGTGTCTCTTAGCATATCTTTTATTCTTAGGTTGTGGGTTATGAAGATCAATTGTAGGTTCTATCTCCACAGCATTATTATCATTAGGTTGAGCATCTACATGAACATCATCATTACCATTATTGCTAGGTTCATGTTCATCACCAGATTGTGTCTCAGCATCAGAAATACAAATATCATTTGGATTCTCAGGTGAGTAGGTTCACTAGAGGCGTGCAAAGTCCTATCATTTTTATTTTTCTTACTAGAAGGACTAGGTGCATCAATATTAATTCTCTGATAATCTCGCTCAATTCTCTTTGGAAGACCTTCAGGATACAAAGGTTCTTGACTCATTTTACCACCCCTAGTCATAACTCTAACAACATGATCATTCATCTTATTATTCATCTCATTAAGCAAATCATTTTGTGACTTGATGACTTGTGCCACTTGAGTTTTTATCATGTATGCATGTTTACGAACACCCTTGACATCATTAACAGTTCTAATCATAAAGTCACTCAAGCGTTCAATCATATAAGCATTTTGTTTCAATTGTCTACCAACATATGCATTAAAAATTTCTTGTTTAACAATAAAGTTATCCAATCCATCCAAGCATTGACTAGCAGACTTAGTATAAGGAATATCACCTTCATCGAATCTATAGAGAGAATTTACCTCCACTACCCGTGGCGGGTTATCAAGACCATGTAATTATTCAATATGTGGCAAAATCTTAACATCTTCAGCTTTAATACCTTTTTATTACATTGATTTCTTCGCCTCTTGCATATCTTCAGGACTAAGAAACAGAACACCTCTCTTCTTTGGAGTTTGCTTAGGAGGTGGTTTAGGAAGAGTCTACTCATTATCATTCCTCAATATATTACTAGTACACATGCCCGTGCGTTGCAACAGGCGAATAATTCCTCAAAATTTACTCCACATGGCATTACACAACACTTCTTGTATCCAATTCTGGCAAATAACAAAAATAAGGTTAGCCCGAGTATTGCTTTTCGACCAGGATCCTTTGATCCTCTTCTCATGCGGTCTTCGGCCATTGATGTACCTCCACCCCATTTATCTATTCACCTATTTCTTCTGAGGTATTTTTAAAAGCATCATTTTTTATATTGAAAAGAGTTGACCCGCAACAATAAATACAAAAGTGATGCACATTTGAAATCATCTCCTTACCACTTATTGCTTTGGTTTATTCGGAAAACAAAAATTCAATACAATACAGAGTACCAAATTTCAGAATACAAGTTACTACAACACTTGCTAGACAAGAAGACTAAACTAAGATTGATTATGACATGCTAGCGGTGTGGTAAGCCATGCCCGAGAGGATGTGTCCCGTGTCATTCAAGCCTAGCTCCTCCTTTTGCTCCCAGCTCCTTTCATACTCCTGAACTGCAATAGTTAACCAATTATCAACGTCAGAATTATGAATTCTCAGAGGACAACCAACTGAAAACGGAAAAAATCCAAAGAGGATATTGCAATTCACAACAATGACTGAATCACTAAGTGCAGGCAAAAAAAGTTTGCAACGATCAATATCATTTGGTTCAAATTTTTTAAGTTTTATGGATGCATGATGCCGTTTATGATTGATTGGTTAGGCTAACTTGTTAGTAGCGGAGAAAACTTACTTGTTAGCTGCCTATCATCTTCTGTGGAACTCTAGCTGTAACAATGAACCAAGCCGCCAATGCATCAAGATTAAGGTCCGTGGCTCTTCTAGATTTAGAAACTGAAATGTACATATGCAGATTAAAATATGTGTTTAACAGACTAAACGGGAATCATAGACTGATTAACACATCGTATCCTTTGGCACCTATGTTCAAAAGGAACACCCCGAAACAATTAGCTATTATTCGGCCACCCTATACACACGTTAGCATGAGCCAAAAACAACCCTGCCAGACTTAACAATTATAACTCCCAAGAACTGATGTGCGCTCTATAATATTATGAAGATTAGGTGAAATAGAACCTTGCTACAGAAACAATGTTCAACGAATCAAAAAGGAAATGCCCACCTTCGCTAATCTCTCTGTGAAACCATCCTATTTCTTCTTCCTTTAATACATGATGTCACCCAACTGGAACCCATAAACTCTTTCAAGTGTTGTAGCCCCCAAAAAAGAAGCGTGTATTTGAGTTTCAGAAGAAAATAAGTTTATAGCCGTGACAAATCTACGATTACTTCATATTCTGGTGTACTTCACATCAACGTAAGGTGCATAAACTCTATTGGACGCACAGAAGCTTCCACTATACTAATTTTAAAGGCTTCCCCTAAACCTAAGGTAGACGCATAACAAATGAAAGTGCAAAGAGTAACAAACGTAATATGATTTTTTAATGACTACTTGCCTAGTCACTCTAGTAAGCTGTTAACAAAAGACTAAAAGAGATGGTTCTACATCTAGCTTTGAGAAGAACATCAACTATGCAATTTACCTTTGAGATACTTCCATCTTATACAAGCTAAAAGAATACTAGTCAACACACCTTTGACTTGAATTAGCATGGCTCTTGAAGTCAATTTTTGTCACATGAATAGAGGAGGCATTAATAAATAAGTGTGGTAAACATACCTTCACATATTTTCAAGACTTAACTTTCCACAGCTGCCATAATGCCACCCAGTGTTCCGCTTGATGGCTCAAACTCATGATCAGGTACACTCACTACGATTGAATCTAAATGAAGAAATTAAGAGGTTTCAATCAAATAAGTTACGTATCAGATATTTTGAGTCAATGTAAATAGGGTAATAGAGGTGAATTTATTCCTAAGATGTAAAGCGACGACCGATGAATGGCCTAACTCGGTTGCTATTCATATTATCATATTTTCTAATTCAAGTAGCGTATGAATTAGTGTCACTATACAATGCAAATAGCTGGATGTTCAGTCAATGAAGAGCCTGAAGATAAATTAGAGTTTCCAAACACACCAGTATTGCAACACAGTCTGAACATTCTTTTTTGTTTTGCTAAGTATTGCATACTGGAGCCTTTCTATCCATCCATTTTGGCATGGCAAAACTATAGTAAGATTCAACCCAAGACACATCCTGTTCCTTAAGTAATGGATAGTGGAGCCAATTCTATCCATCCATTTTGGCATGACAAGTATCACCTAGTTAGTCTGTTTTCACTCGCTAAAGACTCTAGAATACCTACCAGTTTAGTCCAAAACCTCTGATTCAAAACTTAATACCTACCAGTTTAGTTCAAGAAGAAAATTATGAGGGATAAGACCCAAAGAAGTAAAACTAATGTTCCCCACTCTATGCATATGTACACTCTTAATCTAATGCACATATATGAAACTAAGTGATCTGCATGAGAGTGAGAGAAAGAGAGAGAGTAAATTTCTAACCTTTATACATCAGACTAAGATCTTCTACATTTTTCACACTCAGTGTTCTTTTCTTTCCTTTAGCTAGGATTCACCACCATGCTTCAACTGATTAAAGAGATAATGTCATTTTTCAGTTCAGAAGTGTGACCAAGTATAACACTGTTAAATCCAGTTCTTTTCTTTATGATTTTTTTCCAGATATGACACTCAACTGACCTTTGACTTGTGATAACCACGTACATCACATGATGTACACCAATCTTGATCGGATTACATTGACGTGGACATGTGCATCATAACTAAAGCCAGATTAGTCTACCACAGTTGTACAATATGCATTGATAAACCTGCAAATGTGATTTAGAATTTAGGAGGAGTCAACTCAGGGAATGCATGTATATATCTTATTCTATAAAGAAAATACTTACTTTTAGGCATAAAAATAAACACCTCTTGGCAGGAGCCACAACACTAACATAGAGCAAAATAATTCCCCTATGTTTTTCAGATTATAAGCTTCCAGAGTGGTTTCATAATAAAATTCCTTTTCACTGAAATTCTCCTGCAAAAGAAGCACACCCCCCACACGCACACATGTAGGCGCTTCAACCGTGCATGGGAGAGCTCATAATTCTTTGCTTTGAGGAAAACACGATCGTGGTCATGCCCAAGGCAGCTGATGTAGTTGTAATGCCCCTGACCGAACCGTTGCCAACCTTGGCTTGTTGTAGGTCATGCCCTTGATTTAGATAGATGAGATGTTGGCGGAGGTACTGCCTGGTGAGTGGCGCGCGAGCGGCCAGTGGTGCCCTCCATGGCTGTTGCCTATGGTGTGCAAGACGTTGACCGCGGGGATGCAACAAATGGCACTGGCGACGTGCAACCATGGTGCTGCACAGGCGAGGTGGGTAGACACGGGAGGAGTCGCAGGGGACGGTGACCGGGAGCTGCACAAGAGGCCGGTTGTGGTGGCGGCCGGGCAGTCTCCGATGGGTGGCGCAGAATCGGGTCAGTGGGTGTCACACCCTGGTAGGGATTTGTGGGATGAACTCAATCTCAGTCTCACGAATCAGAGAGGGGAAAGTAGATATCCTCTAGGGTTTGTATTTCTATAAGATATATGTTTGAGTAATGAAATAGTTCTCAGAATAAGCAATGCATTACAAGACAGGGGTTACTAGCTTTATAGATCAGCTGGCACCGGGTGACGGCAACAGTGCCGAATTGAAACGCTACAGGAACAAAAAATGATATAGTGGGACGGTGAGACTTGCGAGCCATCAGATCGCTGGTTCGGTAGAAGATCTCGTCCACTCGTTAACTGAAGGTTGAGGACACTTGCTAACTGAAGATGCATGCCTGACAATGCTCCCGTGTGAAATCGAGCTTGTCCTCAAGGAGGTGTTCTGTTGAACCAGCGGTCGATGGTCGCTTTGAAGAATGTTGGGAAGGTTTTCTTCATAAACACCGCGTCTTCCCATGATGCTTCATCAGGTGGTAAGTTTGCCCATTGGACCAGCCACTGATCCACCGGCAAGTTGTTACGGGGAACATGGCGAGTGTCCAGTACCATAATAGGTTCGGCGAGTATTAAGCCATCTGTTCGAACCAGAGGAAGGTCAGCATAAGGAACAACCGTTTGCCCCACGTGCTTCTTCAGTTGGCTGACGTGGAAAACCGGGTGGATGTTGGTGCGGTCAGGTAGTAGGAGCTTGTAAGCAACATCCCCCCCTTTGGCCATGACACAGAAAGGTTCGTAGTACTTGCTTTGAAGCTTAATGTGAGTGCGCAATCCAAAGGCATTCAGACGGTAAGGTTGCATCTTGAGATAGACCATATCACCCACTTCCAATACTCTCTCTGTGCGTTTGCGATCAACATACTTCTTCATGCGAGCTTGGGCAGCTGTCAAGTTGCTTTTCAGGTGCCGAAGTAGTGCATCTCCATCCGTAAAAAACTGCCGAGCATCTGTGGTCAGGTTATCAGGCAGAATGTTCTCACATATATTGGGGGGTGGGTAACGATAAACTGCTTCGAATGGTGTTTTATGTAGGGAAGAATGGTACGAAGTGTTGTACTAGTACTCTGCCATGGAAAGATGTTGTGCCCATTTCTTGGGTTGAGTTGAAGCAAGGCATCTCAGGTAATTCTCAACACATTGGTTGACACGTTTTGTTTGGCTATCTGACTCAGGGTGGTATGCAAAACTGTAACGTAATTCAATGCCCATTCACTTGAATATATCCTGCCAAAGCTGACCGGTAAAGATGCAGTCTCGATCAGAGACAATGGCCAGGGGAGGGCTATGTAGTTTCATCACATTGTCTATGAATGCAGTAGCAACCGTGTGGACAATATACAGGTGATAAAGGGGAATAAAATGAGCAAACTTGGACAGTCTGTCGACCACTACTAATATGACATACTTTCCCTGAGATTTAGGCAGCCCCTCAACAAAATCCATGTTCAGGTGTGTCCAAACCATGTTAGAAAGTTGAAGGGGATCTAAATACCCAAGATAGGGGCAATTTTCTCCTTTGTTTTTCTGTCAGACAGGGCATTCTGCTACAAATTTTTCCACCTTTTGCTTGAGACCAGGCCAGTAGAATATCTGCTTAATCCTGTGATAAGTAGCTTTCATGCCTGAATGCCCTCCCAGAGCAGAGGCATGTAGTGAAGTTAGGAGCTTATTTCTCAAAGATAAATCCTTGTCAACATAGATTCTCCCTTTATGTCTGATAATTCGTGAGTGCAAAGTGTTCTGGTTCATTGAGTTGTTAGGGGACAACAAAAGCTTTTCCATGAGAGACTGGCAGGTGTTGTCATTGGTATATGACTCCTCTACTACAGAAACCCATTGAGGGGTAACCATAGAAATAGCCATAAGTGAGGTTTTTCTTGACAGGGCATCAACCACAATGTTTTCCTTGCCCTTTTTGTACTGTAGAGTAAAGTTAAACTCTAGGAGCTTCAACATCAACTTATGTTGTATGCTAGTGTTGACCTTTTGGTCTGTCATGAACTGTAGACTTTGGTGGTCTGTTTTGATAATAAGGTCGTTTCACAGGAAGTAATGCCTCCACTTTTTTAATGCAGCTAGGATTGCTAGAGCTTCCTTATCATAGGTGGAAAGGGCAGCATTTCTAGGTCAAAGGGTGGAGCTGTAATATGCTATGGGTCTCCCTTGCTGCATAATTACTGCTCCTAATCCTGTTCCAGAAGCATCTGTCTCTAGGACAAAAGGTTCAGTAAAGTTTGGTAGAGCCAGCACTGGGACATCAGTCATTGCTTGTTTTAACTGTTGGAAAGCATAGGTTTGGTTGCCTGTCCAGCAGAAATTGTCTTTCTTGAGCACATCATGCAAAGGCCTTGCTGTAGTTCCAAAGTTCTGGACAAATCTTCTATAGTATCCACACAGGCCCAAGAATCCCCCGAGTTGTTTTGGTGTGGTAGGAGTGGGCCACTCAGCTACTGCTGTCACTTTGGATGGGTCAGTAGAAACTCCTTCAGCAGTAATAATATGACCCAAGTAATCTACTTGTGTGACTGCAAACACACACTTGGAGAGTTTTGCATATAGTTGATGTTCCTTGAGCAATTGTAACACAATCTACAGGTGATCCAAGTGTTCTGAAAGAGATTTGCTGAATATCAGAATATCATCAAAGAAGACCAGTAAAAATTTCCTTAAGTATGGGCCAAAGATGATGTTCATGAGGGCTTAGAATGTTCCAGGTACATTTGCAAGCCCAAATGGCATAACTAGGAACTCATAATGCCCAAAGTATGTTCTAAATGCAGTTTTGGATATGTCATTTTCATCCATTCTCACTTGATGGTACCCAAACCTAAGATCCAACTTGGTGAATTAAGTTGCTCCATGTAATTCATCAAGTAGATCTTCAATGACAGGTATTGGAAACTTGTTCTTTACAGTAGTAGCATTCAACTTTCTGTAGTCAATGCACATCCTCCAGGTGCCATCTTTTTTCATTACTAGGATTGCTGGAGAGGAGTAGGGACTTTCGCTAGCCCTGATAATTTTGTCTCTAAGCATTGAGTCAATTTGCCTTTCTAATTCATTCCTCTGCATGTGAGGAACTCTATATGGCCTGGAGTTAGGAGGAGTTGCTTGTTCTTTCAAGGGTATCTTGTGGTAATGTGATCTTTTAGGGGGCAGGCCCTTAGGATCTTGGAAAACTTCAGGAAACTGATGCAGTACTTCTTCTACTAGTTGTGGCACATATTGTTTATCTGGTGTTTTCATAGTGGTGTCTCTGATGAGTTGTAGCACATAACCAGGAGCTCCTGAAGAGAGTAGTTTGTTCACTTCTGCAGCTTCAATATGAGTGGCTTCAGATAGAGTGTCACAAGCTTTAATTGAAACAGGGGTGGTCTTATCCTGCATAACTGTGATCTATCTAGGGTTGTAATGAAAGGCAACAGGGCTGTGCTTAGCCATCCAATCACTTCCCAGCACTATGTCATGCCCAGGGAGATCTAGCACTCTAAATTACTGTTGGAATTTGGTATGACCAGCATTGAATGTGGTAGTGGGTACATAGGAGCCAGACCACAACGTGCCTCCACCAGCAACAGTGACAACTCCGGTAGTGTCCTTGAGGATAGTACAAGAGGTTGTCAAAGCAAATTTGAGGCTGATAAATGTGGAATTACTTCCTGAGTCCACCAGAGCAATCGCTTGTTTGCCCCCAATTTGCACCAATATAGATATTGTATTGACATTATTAGATTGCATGGCCTGTGCAGAAATTGTCATGTAGTGCTCCTCTTTTTGTGGTTGTTCCTCTAGATCTTGTTCCTCTATTTCTTCTTGTTCTCAAGGTTGTTCAGTAGGCTCCTCACCTGTTTGCACATTGAGTGCAGGAGCTAGTTTGCACTTATGGCCATGAAACCAAACATCACCACCAATGTTTTAAATAGAGGGCTATTGCCAAATAGGGGCAGACCTCAAAATCAGCTATAGCGGAGCTATAGTGGGCTATAGCAGGCTATAGCGGGCTATTTGTACATGGGACCATTTAGCGGTACCCTGCTGAAAAGGCTATATAGCGGGCAATAGCGGAGCTATAGCCGGCTATTTAAAACATTGATCACCACACCTCCAACATTTGCTAGGTTCTCTGGCTCTCTGGTTTACCACAATTGGTTTTGGATCTGTGATTTTCTCTGTTACCAGGGTATATGTTTTGTGAAAACCAGTGAAGCTTTTGCTGGACCTGGGATGGGACAAATATGCTTTCTTTTATGCTGTACCCTTTTCCATATCGACTGCCAACCAATAAGCTTCTGTAAGAGAAGTAGGTCTGAGTGATCTGAACTGAAACTTGATTTGTGAGCGAAGGCCATTAACATAGCATTTGACAAACCACTATTCGTCCATGACCGGATTGTCAGTTTGTATTTCAGCCATTAGTTCTTCAAATTGGTCTGTGTACTTAGATACTGTTGAAGTTCCCTGCTTCAGATTGTTGAACTTCTGAGTTAGTTCATAAGAGCTTGTAGAGGAAAAACGGTGCATTATTTCCTCAATGAACTGTGCCCATGTCAATTGATTTTTGCGGATACCTGAACGACGCAGCCATATATCAGCTTTTCCAACGACATACTACCGGACAGGGTTGACCTTAAACTCTGCTGGTGCGCCTGCCATCTGGAAATATTTGTCACGTTGGCGAATCCACCCAGCTGGGTTTTCACCATCGAAATGAGGAAAATCCATGCAAGGGCCCTTGGTAATGCTTTTGAGGAATTGTGTTCGCATTTCCTGCTCGTACTGTTTCTGAAATTCTTCCCAGCCATGGTGCACCGCTGGTGGTTGGAAGTTGTGGAAGATGGGTGTGCAAGCAGTTTTGTAGGCCGTTGTGGGTGTGGCATTTCCAGAAGGAACATCTAAAACATGACCCGCGTCGTAACTAGGAGGAACAGAGGGTCTAGAAACTTGGATTGGTGGTAGGTTAGGAGGGATTTGGGCAGCAACCTGACGGGTCTTGGCCTGCTCGAGTGCCAGTCGTTTCGTCAGCTCTTCCGTTAGCGGTCTGTCCTCTGACGCATTTGTTTCCTTGTGCGCTGGCTGCTGTTCGGTACTTGGTTGGCCTGGTTGTGTTGATGTTGACGCCTCTGTAATTGCCATGGATTTGAGCAAATCCGCCATAGCCGCGAGCTGTGTATTTAGAGACGAGACAGCCTTTTGGACCCCATCCATTACTGAAACCATGGTATCCTGTTTGAGGCTGATGCCGTGCACATCCTTGCGCAAGTCATCGACTTCTCCTCGTAGTTCTGCTATATCCTCACGGTGTTGCAGAAATTTGCCCTTCATGGCCAGGAGTTCAGCTACCTCAGATTCGACGAGACTGGCCTTCTCGCGCCCCATCTTGGTGAGGTAATTCAAAAAGGAATTTTACCCCCAGGATGATCTGGGAATCGGATCTGAACGCCTACCCTGCCGTCGCTCGCTAGATCGCCACCGGAACAGCACCACACGCCGCACGACCTGGGATTTTACTGAGTGAGCGATGTGCTCAAACAACCAGTCAGGCTCGCCGAGCTGCCGTCGAATGGGTCTACCGCCGCCAATGCCGCCTACTCCGCTATCAATGCCACCGACGAAAGAGGGAGGGAAGGGTGGGAAATCATCATCGCAACTCCGATCTGTCGCGCCGCTGAGGAAAGCCTACGCTCATGATATCAATTGTCACACCCCGGTAGGGATTTGTGGGATGAACTCGATCTCAATCTCACGAATCGGAGAGGGGAAAGTAGATATACTCTAGGGTTTGTATTTCTATAAGATATATGTTTGAGTAATGAAATATTTCTCAGAATAAGCAATGCATTACAAGACAGGGGCTGCTAGCTTTATAGCTCAACTGGCACCGGCTGACGGCAACAGTGCCAAAATGAAACGCTACAGGAACGGAAAACGGTGCAGTGGGACAGCGAGCCTTGCGAGCCGTTAGATCGCTGGTTCGGTAGAAGATCTCCTCCACTCGTTAACTAAAGGTGGAGGACACTTGCTAACTGAAGATGCATGCCTGACAGTGGGCATCTCTCGTGCATGGCAGCGCAGTGGGGAAATAGGGGTTGGAATACCCTAGCGATTCATCTGTTTACCTTTGGATTGCAAGTTGACGACGGCAGGGCCCGGGCGGATCTGGCCGTGGTGGATCCATTTCAGGCGGCTTTGGCATGGAGGCGGCCGGATCAGGCGAGATTGAGGGCCAGCGGTGCCATGGAGGTCCCTGTCCAGCGAGAAAGAGGGAGAGAGGTGAGAGGAGATCGAGAAGGAGGAGGATAAGGGAGAGGGAAGAGGCGGCGGAGCGACCGGAGGTCCGACGGGGAAGATGGCCGGCGGCGGGGCGTGCCAGAGGTGTGGGGTGGCCGATGAGGCATCTTGCGTGCGCGAGGGGGAGCGAGGGCATGAGGGAGCTGCGGGCGGCGGCGCGGTCCGGTTCGGGCCCGGGCGGGATTAGAGAATTTTTTGGTAAAATTGAAACGTTTTCTTAGATTTCACTGAAAAAGGACTGCAAGTTTAATACAGGAAACCGTAAGGGCTTTTTCACAATAACGTCACGGCGGGATTATAGTTTTTTTTGGTAAAATTGAAACATTTTCTTAGAATTCGCTTGAAAAGGACTGCGGGTTTAATACGGAAAACAGTAAGGGATTTTTCACAATAACGTCGTGATGTTTACCCGACAGAGCCAATCCATGCTTCATTATTAGGGAAAGATTCAATAATTCTTCAACTTGTTCAACAGTTCGTTCCCTGAAAACACAACCAACACAACTATCTAGGTAGTCCCTAGAAGCATCGATTAGTCCATTATAAAGATATCATGTATTTCATTCTTCTTAAGAGGATGATCAGGCAAAGCATTAAGTAATTGGAGAAGTCTCCCCCAAGATTGAGGGAGATTCTTTTCTTGAATTAGCAAAAAGTTAAATATTTCCTATAAGGCAGCTTGTTTCTTATGAGCGGGAAAATATTTTTCAGAGAAGTAATAAATCATATCCTGGGGACTACACACACAACCAGGAGCAAGATAATTAAACCATATATTAGCATCACCCTTTAATGAGAAAGGAAACAACTTAAGAATATAGTAGTAGTGATTTTTTCCTCATGAGCAAATAAGGTGGCTATATCATTTAACTTAGTAAGGTGTGCCACAATAGTTCCAGTTTCATATCCATGGAAAGGATCAGATTCAACCAAACTAATGAACTCATGATCGGCGGAGAAATCATAATCCTTATTTGTAATAAATATAGGTGAATTAGCAAACTTGGGATCATATTTCATTCTAGCATTAAAAGATATTTCTTTCAACTTGAATAGCAATTTCTTAAGATCATCTCTATCTTTACAAGCAAGAAAATCACTAGCTACCTCTCCATCAATAACATAACCCTTAGGTATATCAGGCAATTCATATCTAGGAGAGGTAGATCTAATAGGTGTTTCATAATTTTTAGTTTTAATAATTTCATCAATTTCAGCACTCTCTAATTCTTTAGCTTTAGCAAGTTGTTCATCAAGAAATTCACCTAGTGGCACATTATCATCAAGCAAAGTATAAGCATCCATTACAAAAAAACACTTATGTGATAATACGTGTTTGTCACAGTAGGTCATGTTTTCTATCATGCATGTACATCCATGACGATTTTATGACAGAATCAAGATAGACATACCTGTGTTGTCATAGAAGTGACCCTTGACAATACCAAAATCATCATCACGAAAGTGTCCACTTCCATAACGATAAATCGCGCGACATGGAAGTTCTTTCGTCAAGGGTAACCAACACGTGGCATCCACTGTAACGGGTCACCATTAAGCTATCGGGTTCCAGTTTGGATCCGATAACATAGCCCCGACCAATGGGGATTTTCCACGTGTAAAATTCTTATTAGCTGGAGGATCCATGTGTCTGCTCAACGTCGGGACAAATGTCATCCACTCATTGACGGGAGGTGCCTATGATACGTTGGCACGTGGCAAGGCCCAACAGTGGCCCATTTAGATGAAAGAGGCTGGCCCGGTTAAAATTAGCAGGCCGGCCCATATAGGGTCTACTGGTGTTTGATCCATTTAAGCCCACGTCCCATACGAGATGTGCCAATTCGGCCCGTTAACAGCCCGTTAACTATTTGACACCATTGTAGCCCATCGCCAGTTCGAGCCTGTTAACAACCGACTATATGTTTGGGCTAAATATAGGCCCTATGTGGTTTCAGCGTGTTAACGGCCCATTCGAGGGATGGGCCAATTTTTAGGATGTACGTCTTTCGTCCTGTTAGCGACCCATTTAAGTGTTGGGCCAATTTTCAGCCCGGTGTGTCTTTCAGCCCGTTAATGACACATAAATGAGTTGGGACATTTGTAGTCTGACCTAAGTTTGGCCTCTTAATGGCCCATGCTCTTCATGACCAATAATATCAGCCCAGTTTCGTTTTCGGCCCGCTAAAGGCCCACAACATAGTTGGGCCAAATACAGTCCGACCTGACTTTCGGCCTCTTAAAGGCCAATGCTCTTCATGGTCCAGTACGAGCCCGATGTCCCTTTCGACCTGCTAAAGGCCCACAATACAGTTGGGCCATATATGGCCTGACCTTAGAATCAGTTTGTTAACGTCCCGTGAAATCAAATGGGCCCACTTATTGCACGCTTCGATGTCGGCCTATTAATGACCCGAGAGGTAACAGGCCGAGCATTAACTATTGGCTCGTTTCTAGCGGCCCAGCCTGGTTACGGCGCATAACATAATGTGCCCAGTAGAGTTCGAGCATGTATGTAGGCCCAATTATATATCTTCGATTCTGGCGCAACTATAATTTGAGGCCATTACGATGAACAATTATGGACAGGACAAAATCGATCAATCAAAGGCCTATGACAATTTTGTCCCATGCGAGCCCATTAGGGAAGTCCGTTAAGTTCAGTGGGCCACTTCCTTTATGTGGGCCCATGACTATACTGCTAACTAATTATTTCACTGCTTTTTTGCCTTCCTAAAGACCAGTTAGCTCGAATGCGAGGCACGCTAAGCAACCGTACGACATACAAGAAAAACGTTGCACATCCAGCATATAACACATGAAATTACATCCACTGGGCAATCAAAGATTGATGCCAGTTCAAATAAATGAACAGAACTTAACGATCTACAACCTCACAATCTGCAACCTGAGCGCAGATGACGCCCATAAGCATGTGAGCAAGTTCTTTCTGCTTTGCTACACTGTCTCTGAAAACATTGATCACTTCTTGTTGCGCAAGAATGTGCACCTCTGATTCCTCCATGATTTCCATGATTGCTTCGGCCATTAATTCATTCACAAACATACATTTTTTCCGTTGGATTTGAGATAGAGGAAACTCAATTCAGATGGGGATTTTTGGCAGGCTTGTATGATAGTGGAGGGTGTCTCGACCACTGCATCATAACATAAATTAGGAGGGGAACCAAATAGATTAATCGAGAGTTATTGCCATATTACCTGGGCAAGATTTATTGGAAGAAACAATGGGGTTGCCTTGCTATTTTCAGAGTTTGTCTTCTTATCTTCATCAGCCTGCACCAAATTAGCCAGGTCAGATAATAGAAAAGCAACATTGACACAACAAACATTTGGACAACCAGACCACACTAGCCTACACCAAATCAACACAATATGGCACATCTATCATCAGCCAGGTAAGGTAATAGGAAAGCAACATTGACACAATGAATGATTGGGCAACCAGAACAACACTACAATTTAATAATGTGCATGATATGAGATTGTACACTCATGCAGCTCAGAATGCAAAACTACCAGGCAGTTTTACTTACAAAAACAACATTGTCGCCTTTAATTATACATTTTGCTACAAATAAATTTAGATCAGATAAATGTTGTATTAACGCCGATTAACAAAATGCATGCTGATGTAAAAATTTAGTGATATAGAACGGGTACTTACATCAGCATTGGAGTACAGAGAATTCCCGCAAGATACTTTCCTCAAACACAATCCCACTTTAGAAAGTCTTCTATCCTTTAAGCTTATTTTCTAAAAGAGAGATGGGTAATAAACATGTAGAAAGTATGAGATGAATGCTATAAAATTTCATGAGGTGAGGATACACACACGCTTTTTAGAATGGAGTTGACATATTTTTGCTGGACTAGAGCAGACTAGTTATTTGGCCACTTGAATCTGCTTATTATCAGTAGGAATTGGGTTTCTCTGTACTAGAGAAGTATCTATGAACACTGGAGTTGGTTTACTATCTCCTGGCGTTTCGATCTTTTGCAAAGACCTTTGCAACCCTTCAGATTCTAACATAGCCTTCTTCCCCTTGCATGCCTTATATAGAAGAATAGTGCTTCAATTATAAAACATGCTACGACAGAGAGATGGAATAGGCACTGAAGAATAGAAAGGCATGACATATTGACATGTATTCCCTCCATCTGAAAATAAATGGATGTGTCTAGTCGTATTTTAGTTCTAGATACATCCATTTTATCCATTTCCGCGACATGTAATCCAGACGGAGGGAGTATGATGTAAGATTTAGGGATACGATAGGACAATAGAGTAAAAAAGTAGTTGAATGCAAAACTGTGTGATAGTAGAATACACACAGAAAAACACTAAGGCAACCTATGCTTGTATGATTGGGAAACTAAGATGGCATTGCCATGGACCACTAGAACAACACTTCAATGTAAAAAAACATGGTATGGTAGACAGATGAAGTACATACTGATGAATAACAATGCGTAAGATATTCAGAAGCATGATGTTCAAACTAAGCAGATGGCATTGCAACAGAGTAGAATGACAGTACTTGAAATTGAAAACATGTTACCATGAATGGAATAGGTACTAAAAAAAGGAACACATGACATATTTAGACTAGCCACAGTGGTAGTAACTTCAGCAGTAACATCGAGTCCAACTCAGCAAATTTGCTTATGTGGCAGTGGGTTAACGAGGAGAGAGGTTGTTTGAGTAACTTAGCTAGTTACTGTAACATCACATGTCCCAATGCAATATGAGTCTGTAACCTAATAAATGAAGATTTGCATGACACCACACTTATGTTACTACCCACCATGAAGGTAGTAACATAGTCTAGGGATATGTGTATGTTACTAGTGTATGCTACTCTCCATTGTGGCTAGTCTTACATGCATGATCAGCAGGCTAAGCACATGGCATTGCAAAAGAGTAGATGCACTCCAGGACGGTATATGCATGTTGTACCCATATCATGGGTCAAGTTAGAGCAAGGACCTTGTGGGGTGAATAGGATTAGACATCTTTCTGCAAGTCTTCTGAAGAACTGCCTTTACATGTAACATCATATTGGGTATCATTGACGTCAAGTTTGAGGGCCGTTACATTGCTCCCCGAGGTTCTTGTGGATATATCAGTGTGTGCAATTATATCCGACATGCATGGAAGACAACTAGTAGTTAGATTTATGTAATGAGTGCATGTAGGAGACGACATAAATAGTAGGACTGGGCTTAACTAGCAGCAACAGGTATCAAAAACTAAAGGGAGAACACAGATGAAAGATACAAAATATGTATTATTTGTACTCGAGATTAACTAGATGGCACACAAAAGTATTAAAGAACAACATAGGTAATACTAGAAGTGGTATAATTACCAGCTTGTGGGATAACATTGGATGATGGATGATAACTATGGAACATCATTACCTAAAGAACTCTCTTATCTGAACTATGGAACAATGTTAACTCTTCAACAAGACTCTTAAGAGAACATGGCATGCACATTTGATGAAGGGAACTGTTGAGTGGGGACTATAGCTCCCTTCTGGTGTATGCTTCCCTTGTTGGAGCAGCTGCGGTGAGCAGGAAGACGGTGTGGCTGAAGATGCAGAAAAGGCAAAATGTTAAGAACGACACATATCTCTGATATGAAGAAATACCCTAAGAGATCAACAGTAAGGTACGAGAGTGGTCACACGTCTGTTGACTGAAAACTAAAATGGGGTCACATGATTTTATTTTATTTTGGTATTGTCCGATCTACGTCGGATGACTTGATGGCCGTCTTATGCCTCCCAGCTGTGGCAGCGACCACCGGCAGAGCAGCCTGCCTCCGCCGTCCCTGGCCACGAGAGCTCCGACCAAAACCTCGCTCCCCGCTCGACCGCACTGCCGTGGTTGCGCCGCCCCCGGCTAATCCACAAAGACTCGCCTTCTTCCAGATCTAGCGGCAGCAGTACCTTCAACCCACGCAACTCTAAGATAGCCACCTAAGTGCTGCTTCCGCGGTGAACTTGCGCCCCCGCACCCTTACGTTAGACACCAGCCAATCGGTAGCCTAGGAGCTCCACCGCGTCGAGGGGTGCTGCTTCCCATTGGGAATCGACTGGCCCAAAAAAAAAATCAGACAACTGAAGCCTAAATAAAGTGATTTGAGATGAGTGTACGACCTATCTTGCGGCCCGGTGAAGTACGCAGCTCCAGCTGCCGAGTCGGTGAGGCCGACGCAGTTGCGGTGGCTACCGACGGCAGGAAAGCAGAGATGTCGCGACGGTCTACGGCTATGGGGAAGCAGCGCGAGGGCCCTTGATGCATCCGAAGTTGGAGCCGCTCCGGCGCCATGCACAACGGTGGGGGTGAATTGGCTCCGGTATGGTTCACGCGGCCATCGTCGAGGCAGCTCCGGCAGCACGGAGGAAGAGGCCCACAACCCCGTGCACGACGGTGAACGGACAGCGTCTCCGGCATTGGGTAGGAGGATGGCTGTGAATTTGGTGCGGTGGGGGTGCCATGGAGGAGGGGCTGTGGTTTCGCGGCTGGGGTGAAGGGAGCTTTCGGGGAGAAAGTGATTTGGCGCCCATGATGTATGAATGGGGAACTGGGAGGGGGAACCATGTCTTACACACGCATTTGTCTGAAATGTGGGGGAAGTTACATTTCTACCCCTGCCTTTAGGCTTCTGGGCTTGGGTCTGTGTATTGAGGGTAGGGGATAGTAGAGTAACTTTGCTTCTCCCAAATAGTGGGCACGAGCGATTTCAGAAGAGGAGGGCGTGTTTTGAAATAGTGGGCACGAGCGATTTCGGGCGAGGAGGACGTGTTTTGAAATAGTGGGTGCGAGCGATTTCGGGCGAGGAGGATGTGTATTGAAATAGTGGGCGCGAGCGATTTCAGGCGGGGAGGGCATGTTTTGAAATAGTGGGTGCGAGCAAATTTGGGCGAGGAGGGAGTGTTTTGAAATAGTCGACGCGAGCGATTTCGGGCGAGGAGGGCGTGTTTTGAAATAGTCGTGTCGAGCGATTTCGACCGAGGAGAGGGTGTTTTGCCGCCCATAGTTTATGAATTATTCGGCACGTGTCATTTCGGCCAAGGGGAAGCCGCACTTGGATGAAGTTACAAACCTACCCTCAATGTACAACAGGCCAATTGATGCGTGTCCCCACATAGGCCGGTAATTTAGCGTCTCCCATTTATTTGCTCGGGCGAATTCTACTGAGCAGAGGATGTTTAGCGGTTTTTTCAAATTTTGGGAGAACTAGCATCCACGTCTACCTTACCAAGTACTCCCTCCGTTCCTAAATATTTGTCTTTCTAGAGATTTCAACAAGTGACTACATACGAAGCAAAATAAATGAATCTACACTCAAAAATATGTCTACATACATCCGTATGTTGTAATCATTTGAAATATTTAGAAAGACAAATATTTAGGAACAGAGGGAGTAGATTTGAATAAATTTTTGAAATATTCGCTTGCCACTTCTTTTTAGATGATGAGATGATGCTCGGGACTAATGTGTTTTTACATGCTCGTTGCTAACAATTTAGTATAAGACATATAGTTGACCCACTCAAAAACAAGAATCAAACCCAAAATGAAATATCTCGATTCAACGGAATAGCTCGTTCACCATGTCAAAATAGTGAACTAAATTTAAAATTGAACACCTCAATTGAGTAGCATGTTGTACAATATTATAGTACTCCATGAACATGTTGAAAGTCAAATTAATGAACTTGTTTGATACTCATATCTCCGTTTATGTGTGGATTGCATACAACATGTTCTCCAATTCAAATATTTGATGCATAAACGCGACCCCCCTCTCCCGGGCTTGTGTTCTCTCTCTCTCTCTCTCTCGCCAACAATCATCAATTCTATCGCACGCATCCAAACACAAACCTTGTCGGTCCCTCTCCCTCTCTCTTTATCTCTCTTCGTGTGTGTGTGTGTGTGTGTGTGCGCGTGTGTTGGGGGGGTCTTTCTAGTTCGCGTGCACACTCCATGTATAGGTCTCTCTGGCACACTATGTATGGTTCTCTAGTGCAAGCTAAATATCTTAGGCACTCATCATACGCACACAAATTCCCTAGCTCGTTGCCCGTAACTCTCACACACCACTTTGCCGTCTCGGAGCTC
>LR738711.1:391355823-391437639 GCA_902687465.1 Secale cereale | reverse complement strand
ACACACACACACACACACACGCACTCTCCATCTCACCGGGTCACACATACACATGCATCTCACTTGCACTTGGTAGACCCATCTAAAACTCTCCCTCTCTCTCTCGTTCTCTCTCCATCTCACACGCGCGCACACACACACACACAATTTCAAGCATAGCCAAGTATGATTGTCTCTCACTGAATTGTAGGCACACGCAGTCCCCCTATATGTATATGACTAATTCTTAGCCTCCATCACAAACATGTGCATTGTCTCTTTCCCTCACTTGGTTTATCTCGATTTCTCTCGGGGCATTTTTCTATCGCACGCACACACCTCGTCCCTCGATCTCCCATCCATATAGTGCCCTCAGGATCTCGAGCGGATCTCTCTATCGCAGACACACACTCTCTCCCTCCCCATGCGTCCATCTTCTCCATGCGTCCCCCTCGACCTTTGTCCCTTGTTGGACATACCTCTATTGGACATGTGCTATAGGGGTGTCTATCTCCGTTGCAAACAATCACACACTAGCTATCTTCATGTATCTCCTCACCTCGCTTTTCTATCTCGGAGATGCATGCGTGATATGTTTGCACAAGAAACGAAATCTCTGTCTCTCTCTGATTTATCGTTTGTTGTCCCTTTCTCTTTCACACACACACACACACACACTCTTTGCACACTCACTCATTCTCCTTCACACACACTTGATCTCTCTCGACTTAGGCACTCTCGTCGGTCCATAGCATATAGATTTATTGAAACGTCAAACATCACAAACTTTGACCATGTACATGGAGAAAAACACTTACATCTGGAACGACAAACGTATATCATTAGTTTCATCATGAGATGTAGTTTCGTATGATGTATCTTTTGCACTGTATATATAAATAATATTTGCTTAACCTGGTCAAAGTTTCCAATGTTTGACTTCTAAAAAATTTATATGCACTGCATTATCGAAAGGATGGAGTATCTCTTTCCCCCTCTCAGCTATCTGACGCACCACTGATTAGCCATATCATGGATCCTCTCTCTCTCTCTCTCAAACTTTATATCTCCCTAATTCACACATACACATATCTCGCTCGCGCTACATAGACCCTTCTAACACTCACGCACTCTGTTGACACCAGGTTTTGGCATGGTCAATAACTTATCTAAGATGACCTCAAGTGGAGAAGTGATCTACATGAAAAAGTTCCGTATTGTTTATATGAACATCTTTAAGGTTTGGGCCATCGCCGTCTGATTTCATCTTGAAGGCCGAAACTATGCTCAAAGTACTAAGATCTCATATTCAGAGTACATTCTGGCCGATTAAGCCCCCAATACGACCTCAAGTGGAAAAACTTTCTATACGAATTCTCTTCACCTCGTCGAAACGATCAATTTTCATATATAAATCATCTCAATGCGAGTTCATATGCAAAAGTTAAAGACAATACACTTCAAACCAAACCTACATGAAAATATGGCGCGAGGTACTTGACACATGTCATGGGTCGTGCAAGTTATTTGGCCTTTGCCGGCTCAATGAAGCTTGCCGGCCAAGTAACAAGCTTGCCAGCACAATGAAAAGCTTGCCGGTGTGAAAGCTTGCTGGGTGGAAACCTTGCTGGTGTGAACGCTTGCCGGGGTGGAAACCTTGCCGGTGTGCAAAGCTTTCCGGGGTGGAAACCTTGCCGGCATGGAAAGCTTACTGGAAAAGTGGAGGCTGTAAAAGTCAATCCGACTAGAAGTTGGAGATGGGCTCAAAAGGTTATCCGGATGACCTCGGATGGAAAAGTGTTCTACACGGAAGTTGTGCATATCGTTGAAATGGTCAACTTTTCTTTTGGAGTCATCATCGTTTGAGATAGTCTACGGCCTGCAGAGTTGTTACAAGACTCGAACAGTTCAGAAAACTGCATAATTGAATCTGACCCATAGTTAAAGATGGGCCATAAAAGTCATAAAGATGGCCTTAAAAGGAGAAGTGACTCACGTTGTATTATGTAGATCATCGAGGCGGACAAGTTTGATGTTGAACTCTACTACATCGGAGTTAGTATGCGATTTTTGTGGCCCACGGAAGAAGCAGGACAGAAGTATGGGACATATTCGGGCTGAATCCGAGTTGGATTGAAACTAGAACTGTAGGACGTGAATTGATGTAATTTTCTTGTAAGGAAAGCCTAGATGAATCCTTTACTTGTACGGGAAGTCCAGCTGCCTCTTATATATGTCAGGGGTGATGGCCGATTGAAACAACACACAGTCGAACAAATCATCTACCACTTTTTACCTTTACCTTTATCTCGCTCCCTTGTTCTTCTTCTTCCTCGTTCTTCGTCCGTTCTTCTTGTTGCATGGCGGAGATCCACGAAGCCCTAGGGGCGACTAGGTCGACCTAGGGCAGCCCATAGACACCGCCTGTCCAGATGGGGTCCCTCCCGGGCGCGTGGGGTTTCGGGTCTTCAAATGCGCCCATCGGATTGCTTGCGTACCGCGCATCAGAACGGGTCTCCTTCAACGTGAGATGCAGTGCATCACCCTCGGCGTTGGAGGTACATGGTGACATGTTCGTGTGCGAACACACTTTTTGGCGACTCCGCTGGGGACCAAGCTTTGAACAGTCTCTAGCCTGTTCTTGCTACGAGAAGAGCGTCATCAAGTGGGTGCAATCTACAACGGTAACATGTATCATCAATCTCCTTACATAGATGCAAACAACCATTATGTTGGTGTGACTAGATCTTTCAATGGACATGTCATGTCGGCAAAGGCCGACTAGTTATTCCATTGGAGAAGCTTGGAATTTACATAGTCGCGACATGCAACTTATGAATCCGAACTTCCGTGCATCGGCAACAACTTTCAATATGCCGGTGAACAACATGATTTATTCGAGTAATCAATATATGACACCTCATGTACAGGAGGGTGTCTCGCAGTTTTATCCATCGACAGCCAACTCGCAATATGCGGGTTTATCCCCAAACATGCCGATGGGCGGGGGAATCGGCCATGCTTCCATGAGCTATTCAGCTGGTTATCCTCAATCATCATATACTACACCTCGCGAGATTAATTTTTTAGTGGCATATGAAACTAAAAATATTCATGACTCGTCTCACCTTCGCAGTTATGGCCGAGAGAATGGAGATTCCGCAGCAGCATATGTGCCTAATATTGCAGGAGATGTGGCTCTAACTGCATTAAAAAGTTTGGCCCAAAACAAGAAGATTAGTGCTCTTTGCCTTGAGCAACATGAAAAGGGGTTGGTTCCTGATTATGAGGCAATAAGAGCTAGGATTTTGAAAGAAGACGAAGTGTTGCCGATTGACCGAATTGGCGAGAGAAAATATTCAACAACAGTGCACATGTCTTCACCTATCATTGCATCATGTTGTACACCCTCTATACAATCGCAAAATTTCGGCAACATCAATTCATTGCCGAAAGATCCTAAAAGTATTGGTGGTGGGGGGGGGGGAGCTGATCCAAGTAGGGCTGAGTTTAAAGAAATGGCCCAAGTGGACAAGATCAAGCCAAAGCTCACAGGGAATAGAGTCAACAAATTTACTACACCTACCCTTCAGGAATTACCAGCAGAATATCGGCAGGCTTATGAAGCACTCAAGAAGAAGCGTGGAGTGGAATATTTGCAAGAATACGTCAAGTGCCTTCCTCCATGTAGCAACCATGTTGGCTCTTCTGCACTTTTGAGGCAAGATAAAAAAGAAGCTTTGCAAGCAAATCAGCAAAAAAGGATTCACTCGGCTAATATAGTGGATTGAGTTGAAGCCGGATTGAGCACTGAGACAACTAATGCCGAGTGCATCAAGCCAGTTATTACTGAGTGTACGAAAACAGAGGATGCAAGCTTCGCTGAGCAAAGGAACGACATACACATCAAATTGGTTGTGCTTGTTTTTTCTGGATGTAAGGGAGATCACATGCTACCCTATGAGTTTTGTGCTAAATATATTGATGAGCATCAAGAACAAACTAATATGGCCGAACATAGTCCGGTTAACGATGAACATCAAAACAAGAAAATACAACCGAGGAAAGTTCAACTGACGAAGAGCGTCCAAGTGTATACTCGGGCAATCCGAGTGAAATCTACTCGGGCAATCCGAGTGGTGAGGCACGAGATCCAGAGAAAGAGGAAGAGGCGTTCGAGAATTATTCAGAAGTGTAGAAAGGTATTGTTCCAGTGGTGCAACCATCTTCTCCTTCCAACAACTTCACAAAGGTACACCTAGCCGAGAGTTTACTCAATTTTTGATTTGGTCAAAATCATATTGTTGATACACCCGTTAGTAAGATTCTAATTAATTTTGAAAGACCAACCGAGATGAGTAATCTGTTTGTTTCAAATTATCTTGTCACTAATCATGCTGATCAACACATGGCATCATTCATAGAGGCTAATAATGACAACTTATCGCAACCAAAGTTGTTCCCGTCATGCCGACTGAACTTTATATTCATATGGACAACTTTGTTTGTTTCACGCCTGGCTGGCATTTGGTCTCAGAAGAGACGTATATTATGTAATTATTTTGGTTGCAAGAATATAAAGCTAGGTTCAAAGTTCTCCAGGATAGCCGATTCAAGAGCATCGGGAAAGGAGGACGAAAATCAATGCATAGCCGAGTCAGATGATGTTAAACTGACACCGCTCAGTTGTTTTGTATCGAAGCCGGTATCACAATATCGGTTAATAGACTAGGAGTGTACGTCCAGTGCATGCATGGTTTATCACATCATTGGTACATCACTGACTAATCCTATTATTATAATTGATCATGATGTCGAGCCATCAAGATAAGAGCCAACACAATGTTCGTTCAAGCAAAATGTCAAAGATTGCAGCATGATCCATCAAGTCGAGCAATCGGACAAGATAGGACGATTGGAGTTTGTTGAGGCACAATCATTTGGACACTCTGATCAGATTGGTTTCGATGGCAATCGAATGTTAACTCGGCTATCTCCAGCCAATTTATCTAAAAGTGTACATGTACACACCAATGATGATGGGGTCAAGTCTTCGAGTAAGGATATTGTTAAAGAGAAAATGTTAAACTACTCTACCACAGTACCACTACTCCACCTCGTACTAGTATCAAAAAGATATATAGGCTGGAGCTTCAGTGCTTGCTTGCTAAGGGCTGCCCACTTGCTTCTCACACTATCATTCTCTCTCAAGATCTGAAAAGGACGGCGATGGTCCCTCTCTCTCCCTCTTCATCCTCAGCGATGGTCATAGATCCGCCGGGGAAGAAAAGGACGTGCAACGTTAACGCACAGAGAAAATGTTAAACTACTCTACCACAGTACCACTACTCCACATCGTACTAGTATCAAAAAGATATATAGGTTGGAGCTTCAGTGCTTGCTTGCTAAGGGCTGCCCACTTGCTTCTCACACTATCATCCTCTCCCAAGATCTGAAAAGGACGGCGGTGGTCCCTCTCTCTCCCTCTTCACCCTCACCGATGGTCATAGATCCGCCGGGGAAGAAAAGGACATGCAACGTTAACGCACTCATCATCGGCGAGCGAGGTCACACACTGATGACAAGGCCGTCCTCTCAGACCTAGCACCCGCGCGGGATGGCCTCCGTCCCCAAGCTCGCTGCCGTAGTGTGTGTGCGGAGGATGACAACCATGAGCGAAGACACTTCCCGCTGACCCTCAGGTATGCTACCTCTTTTCGAACCATACCCTTGTTCTATTGCCCCCATCTGCCACGTCGGTGCATGTGGATCTTTTTTCACTCCACCATCTCCTTAATTTGCTATCCTCTGCTTTGCTGGTCACGTAGACAAAAACCTTAATTTGCACTATTAGAGGAAACCCTACTTCTGTTGGGAACGTAGCATGCAATTTCAAAAAATTTCCTATGCTCACACAAGATCTATCTAGGAGATGCATATCAACAAGACATGAAGAGTGTGTCTATGTACCGTCGTAGACCGAAAGCGGAAGCGTTGTATTAACGCGGTTGATTTAGTCGAACGTCTTCACGATCTAACCGATCCAAGTACCGAATGTACGGCACCTCTGAGTTCTGCACACGTTCAGCTCGATGACTTCCCTCGTTCCTTTGATCCAGCAAGGTGTCGAGGAAGTAGATGAGTTCGTCAGCACGACGGCGTGGTGACGGTGATGGTGAAGTGATCCGCGCAGGGCTTCACCTAAGCACTACGAGAATATGACTGGAGGCGTAAACTGTGGAGGAGGGCGCTTCACACGACCAACAATTGTTCGTGTGTCTTCTAGGGCGCCCCCCACATATATATATAGGTGGGAGGGACAGGGGAGAGACCAAGGGGCGCCCCAAGTGGGGCCGAATCCCACTTCGGCTCCTGCCCTGGTTCGGCCTCCCCCTTGTATAGGACAAGGGGGAAAGGAAGGAGGGGGGAGGGGATGGAAGTAGGAGTCCTACTTCATACTTTCCTTTTCCTCCTCTCCTTTCCTTTCCTCCTACCTTATCTTGCACTACATGGGGCTGGTCCGTCCCACTCTTGGCCCAATAAGGCCCATAACTTTGCCGGGGTTGCCCGAAACTCCTTTCCGGTGATCCGGTATCACCCGGAACTCCAAATACCTCGTCCTATATATCAATCTTTACCTCTCGACCATTTTGAGACTTCCCGCCATGTCCGTGATCTCATCCAGGACTCCGAACAACATTCGGTCGCCAAATAAAATAACTCATATAATACAAATCGTCATAGAACGTTAAGCGTGCGGACCCTATGGGTTCGAGAACTATGTAGACATGACCGAGACACCCCTCCGATTAATAACCAATAGTAGAACCTGGATGCTCATATTGTCTCCTACATATTCTACGAAGATCTTTACCGGTTGAACCATTATGACAACATACGTTATTCCCTTTGTCATCGGTATGTTACTTGCCCGAGATTCGATCATCGGTATCTTCATACCTGGTTCAATCTCGTTACCGGCAAGTCTCTTTACTCGTTCCATAATGCATCATCCTGCAACTAACTCATTAGTAACATTGCTTGCAAGGCTTCTTATGATGTGCATTGCCGAGAGGGCCCAGAGATACCTCTCCGATACTCGGAGTGACAAATCCTAATCTTGATCTATGCCAACCCAACAAACACCTTCGGAGATACCTATAGAGCATCTTTATAATCGCCCAGTTATGTTGTGACGTTTGATAGCACACAAGGCATTACTCCAGTATTCTGGAGTTGCATAATCTCATAGTCAGAGGGATATGTATTTGACATGAAGAAAGCAGTAGCTATAAAACTGAACGATCAATATGCTAAGCTAACAGATGGGTCTTGTCCATCACATCTTTCTCCTAATGATGTGATCCCGTTCATCAAATGACAACACATGTCTATGGTTAGGAAACTTATCCATCTTTGATTAACGAGCTAGTCTAGTAGAGGCTTACTAGGGACTGTGTGTTTCGTCTATGTATCCACACATGTATCAAGTTTCCGGTTAATACAATTCTAGAATGAATAATAAACATTTATCATGATATAAGGAAATATAAAATAACAACTTTATTATTACCTCTAGGGCATATTTCCTTCAGTCTCCCACTTGCACTAGAGTTAATAATCTAGTTCACATCGCCATGTGATTTAACACCGATAGTTCACATCGGTATGTGATTAACACCCATAGTTCACATCGTCATGTGACCAACACCCAAAGGGTTTACTAGAGTCAATAATCTAGTTCACATCCCCATGTGATTAACACCCAAAGAGTACTAAGGTGTGATCATATTTTGCTTTGTGAGAGAAGTTTAGTCAATGGGCCTGTCACATTTAGATCCGTATGTATTTCACAAATTTCTATGTCTACAATGCTCTGCATGGAGGTACTCTAGCTAATTGCTCCCACTTTCACTACACATCCAGATTGATACTTAGAGTCATCTGGATTAGTGTCAAAGCTTGCATCAACGTACCTCTTTACGATGAACTCTTTATCACTTCCATTAATCGAGAAACATTTCCTTAGTCCTCCAGTTAGTAAAGATAATTTTGACCACTATCCGGTGATCTACTCCTGGATTACTATTGTGCCTCCTTGCCAAACTCATGGCAAGGTACACAACAGGTTTGGTAGACAACATGGCATACTTTATAGAACCTATGGCTGAGGCATAGGGAATGACTTTCATTCTCTCTATATTTTTTTGCCGTGGTCGGGCTTTCAGTCTTACTCAACTTCACACCTTACAAATCAGGCAAGAACTCTTTCTTTGATTGATCCATTTTGAACTACTTCGAAATCTTACCAAGGTATGTACTAACCGAAATTATTATCAAGCGTCTTGATCTATCTCTATAGGTCTAGATGCCCAATATGTAAGCAGCTTCACCAAGGCCTTTTATTGAAAAACTCATTTTAAACAATCCTTCATGCTTTCCAGAAAATTCTACATCATTTCTGATCAATAATATGTCATTCACATATACTTATCAGAAATGTTGTAGTGCTCCCACTCACTTTGTTGCAAATACAGGCTTCACCATAAGTCTGTATAAAACCATATACTTTGATCACCTTATCAAAGCGTATATTCCAACTCCGAGATGCTTGCACCAGTCCATACATGGATCGCTGGAGCTTTCACACTTTGTTAGCATCTTTAGGATCAACAAAACCTTATGGTTGCATCATATACAACTCTTCTTTCAGAAATTCATTAAGGAATGTAGTTTTGACATTCATTTGCCAGATTTCATAAAATGCGACAATTGCTAACATGTTTGAACAGACTTAAGGATCAGTACGGGTGAGAAAGTCTCATCATAGTCAACTCCTTCAACTTGTCAAAAATCTGTTGCGACAGGTCGATCTTTGTAGACAGTGACATTACCATCAATGTCTGTCTCCCTCTTGAAGATCCATTTATTCTCAATGGCTTGCCGATCATTGGGCAAGTCCACCAAAGTCCACACTTTGTTCTCATACATGGATCATATCTCAGATTTCATGGCCTCAAGCCATTTATCGGAATCTGGGCTCATCATAGCTTCTTCATAGTTCATAGGTTCGTCATGGTCTAGTAACATGACTTCCAGAACAGGACTACCGTACCACTCTGGTGCGGATCGCGGTCTGGTTGACCTACGAGGTTCTGTAGTAACTTGATCTAAAGTTTCATGATCATCATCATTAGCTTCCTCTCTAGTTGGTGTAGGCATCACGAGAACGGTTTTTTGTGATGAGCTACTTTCCAATTCGAGAGAAGGTACAATTACCTCATCAAGTTCAACATTCCTCCCACTCACTTCTTTCGAGAGAAACTCCTTCTCTAGAAAGGATCCATTCTTATCAACAAAGATCTTACCTTCGGATCTGTGGTAGAAGGTGTACCCAAAAGATTCTTTTGGGTATCCTATGAAGACGCACTTCTCCAATTTGAGTTCGAGCTTATCAGGCTTTTTCACATAAGAATCGCAACCCCAAACTTTAAGAAACGCCAGCTTAGGTTTCTTGCCAAACCATAGTTCATACAGTGTCGTCTCAACGGATTTAGACGGTGCCATATTTAACGTGAATGCAGCTGTCTCTAATGCATAACCCCAAACCTATAGTGGTAAATCGATAAGAGACATGATAGATCGCACCATATCTAATAAAGTATGGTTATGACGTTCGGGCACACCATTACGCTGTGGTGTTCCAGGTGGCATGAGCTGTGAAACTATTCCACATTGTTTCAAATGAAGACCAAACTCGTAAGTCAAACATTCGCCTCCGCGATCAGATCGTAGAAATTTTATTTTCTTGTTACGATGATTCTCTACTTCACTCTGAAATTCTTTGAACTTTTCAAATGTTTCATACTTATGTTTCATTAAGTAGATATACCCACATCTGCTCAAATCATCTGTGAAGGTCAGAAAATAACAATACCCACCGCTAGCCTCAACACTCATCGGACCACATACATCGGTATGTATTATTTCCAATAAGTCAGTAGCTCGCTCCATTGTTCCGGAGAACGGGGTTTTAGTCATCTTGCCCATGAGGCATGGTTCCCAATCATCAAATGATTCATAATCAAGTGATTCCAAAAGTCCATCAGCATGGAGTTTCTTCATGCGTTTTACACCAATATGACCTAAACAGCAGTGCCACAAGTATGTTGCACTATCATTATCAACTCTGCATCTTTTGGCTTCAATATTATGAATATGTGTATTACTACGATCGAGATTCAATAAACCATTCACCTTGGGTGTATGCCCATAGAAGGTTTTATTCATGTAAATAGAATAACAATTAGTCTCTGACTTAAATGAATAATTTTATTGCAATAAACACAATCCAATCTTGTTCATGCTCAACGCAAACACCAAATAACATTTATTTAGGTTTAACACTAATCCCGAATGTATAGGGAGTGTGCGATGGTAATCATATCAATATTGGAACTACTTCCAACACACATCGTCACCTCACCCTCAACTAGTCTCCGTTTATTCTGCAACTCCTGTTTCGAGTTACTAATATTAGCAACTGAACAGTTATCAAATACCCAGGGGCTACTATGAACACTAGTGAGGCATACATTAATAACATGTATATCAAATATACCTTTGTTCACTTTGCCATCCTTCTTATCTGCCAGATATTTGGATTAGTTCTGCTTTCAGTGACCATTTTCTTTACAGTAGAAGCACTTAGTTTCAGGCTTGGGTCTAGCTTTGGGCTTCTTCTCGGGAGTGACAACTTGCTTGCCATTCTTTTGAAGTTCCCTTTCTTTCCCTTTGCCCTTTTTCTTGAAACTAGTTGTCTTGTTAACCATCAACAATTGATGCTCTTTCTTGATTTCTACCTTCATGGATTTCAGCATCACGAAGAGCTCGGGAATTGTTTTCGTCATCCCTTGCATATTATAGTTCATCACGAAGTTCCAGTAACTTGGTGATAGTGACTAGAGAACTCTGTCAATCACTATCTTATCTGGAAGATTAACTTCCAGTTGATTCAAGTGATTGTAGTACCCAGACATTCTGAGCATATGCTCACTAGCTGAGCTATTCTCCTCCATCTTGTAGGCAAAGTATTTGTCAGAGGTCTCATACCTCTTGACATGGGCATGAGTCTGCAATACTAATTTCATCTCTTGGAACATCTCATATGCTCCGTGGCGTTCAAAACGTTTTTGAAGTCCCGGTTCTAAGCCATAAAGCATGGTGCACTAAACTATTAAGTGGACATCATATTGAGCTTTGCCAAATGTTCATAACGTTTGCATCTGCTGCTGCAATAGGTCTGTGTCACATCCCTAGTTCTGGTATGACCTAGAATAGCTAGTCATGTGTGCATCATGTTTAAATTTCAATGAATTTGAAATGGGGACATGTGAAAGCCTCAGAAATCATTTCTGAACATGACCAATATAAAAATTGCTTTAAATAGGTCCAAGAAAATGTTCATGTTTCTCTCTGAAAATATTGGCTAGAGGTAAAATTCAAACAAATATTTTAGGAGCTCATAAATATTTATTTTGGGCATTTGGAGTTAATGCAATAATTATTTGCATTGAATTTATATTTATTGTATATTAAATATAACTCCAATAATTCTGAAAGTTTGTGAGTGGCTTTGAATACTTTAAAAAAAGGCACATAATAGTTTTCAGAAGTTTACGAAATGGTTTGTTATTTAAAACAAACCAAAACAAATTGAAGTAAATAGAAAATAGAAAAACAGAAACAGAAATTTCAAAGAGAGAGAGAAAGGAAGACCTACCTGGCGCTCACCTGCATCCCAACTGGCCCAGCCCACCAGCAGGTCGCCCGTCGTCTTCCTCCCCTCGCCCCGAAGCAGTTGCGTGCCAGCAGCAGCGTGTGACCGAGGCCACCTCCTCCTTGCCACCTCCTACCTCTCCCTTGCGCCACGGAGACGCCCTACGTCTCCCCTCACTTTCTCCTCGCTCTCTGGCTCTTCCCCCTCCCCTGCTCTCTCCTCGCAACACCGTCGGACATAGCCGTCGGTGCCGCTCGCTGTTGCCGCGGCCAGAGCCACCTCCTCGCCCTCCGTCCGTGTCAAGCAGGTCCGCCATCCTCCGCCACATCTCCTCGTCGAGTACAACGAGCTCGAATGCCCCGTGAAGCTGCCATCATCGTCTTCTTCAACCTCCGTCCGCCCAGATCACCGGCGACCCCGCGCTCACCTCGCTGCCTCTCCGAGCGCGATGTCCACCTCTACGTTATCACCGTGAGCACCTTAGCTTTTACCCCTATTTTCGTGCCTGATTTCTCGCCGTAGCCACCGATTCCGTCGAGGCTGAGAGTGCGCCGCCGCACGAGCTCGTCGCCGACGAAGCTCTGGTGACCAATTGGTCCCGTGGGTGTCTCTGTTGGATTCGTGAGCACTCGTAGAGCCCGTAGGTGCAAACCACTGGTCGTCCCGCGCGCCGTGTCGTCGATTCCATTGACACCAGAGCTCCGGCTGCCGCCTCGCTCGCCACCGTTGCCGTTTCCACCACCTCAGCACCGCTCGAGGCCACCGTTCGACGCGGCTCGGTCCCAGCTACCAGCAGAGCACATCCATGCATGCAGCCGCCGCCTGTAGCTCAAGTCCGGCGTGCTTCCGCCGCGGTGAGGCTGATGTGGCACCATCATTAGTGCTAACTACCGGCAGCTAATGCCCACAACCACTGACAGTGGGCCCCACACCTGGTCAAACCCCTGTAAGCGCAGGGTTCGACCGGGATTAGTCCCTGTGTCAGTGACGTGTGGACCCCACATGTCAGGTTTGACCTAGACCGCCCCGTTGACTTGCTGACGTCACAGTGACGCAGTGCTGATGTAGTAAAGAATTTTCTGGATTTAAACTTATTCAGGAAATTCCAGAAATTGTTATAAACTTCAAAAAATCATAGAAATTAATCTATAACTCCAAATGAAATAAATTATATATGAAAAATGATCAGAAAAATCCAATATATCCATCTGTACCCTTTTCATGCATGTTAGAACAACTTATAGCTGCTGTTTAGGACCAATAATATAAATGGCATTTGAATATCCACATATTGAATTTGAATTTGAATCTTGGATTCAAACCAACTCCATTTAACCCGTTGCTAGTTGCATTAGCTCAAATCACAGCATATTTACATGTCATGATCATGCATCATATTATGCATTGCATTGATTGTTTTCTTTCTCTATTGCCGGTGTTCGTCCCCTCTCAGTAGACGATGTTCCAACGATATGAGTTCGATGACACTGATGAAGAGCGATACTATCTTCAGAAGTGCCAAGAAAGCAAAAACCCCTTGAACATTCCGATACAATCCCACTCTCTCGCTCCTGCTCTCTTTTACTGCATTAGGACAACAATGATTCAACTGTTACATGCTGCAGTAGTTGAACCCCTTTCCACTGCATGACCTATCTTTGCCACAGTAAATAGTTGAAACCCACTAGCATGAGTTGGATTTGTTTGAGCCATTATGTGCCTACTCATTCATGCTTGTTTGTCATGCCTGCTACTACTTAGAGTTGAGTCAAGTCTGATTCATCGGGGATGAATTGGAGGTGTGTGAACAATGCCTACTGTTGAGAACTAAGTTGTGAGCATGATTTGGTAAAGGTAGCGGTGAGAGGCCATGCAGGAGTACATGGTGGATTGTCTCATTGAAACCATCCTCAGGAACTGAGTTCTGTGTTTGTGATCCATGAATAGTTACTACCACGCATTGGAATGCGTAAGTGCCCCTCTCAACTTATTAATCAACCTGATCTTTGTCCAGGAGTTGCAACTAGTTACTGGTGTTTGTAGGATATGTGTTGGAGGCCATGCGTAGCGCTGACCCTAGGGGTGGGCCATGACGCGGTAGATACACCGTGGCACGGTGTACCGAGTCGCCCGTTTGGTGTCTTGGGAACCCTGTACACATTGTTTGGGGCCGTGAGCGACACTCCGGCCGGATCTCCTTGTGGATGGAACCTGAATAGGCGATAAACTTGGACTAGAGACTTGCGTGGTTAGTCAGGTCGTGGCCAACACCCTCGCTGGGCTTCCGCTTGAAGGTTGCCGAGTACATGTCGTGTAAACAACGATAAGTGGTGAGAGCGTGTGTGAAGAAGTACACCCCTGTAGGCTTATAAATGATCTATTCGAATAGCCGTGTCCACGGTAAAGGACTTCTAGGTTGCATGTACAGTTCATAGACAAGTGAAAGTGGATCCTCTAAACTGCGCAAGATAAGCGTGAGTGCTATGGATGGCCTTCTCCCAGGGAGACGGGAGCAGATCCATAGTGGTGTATTGATATGGTGAATATGTGGACTCGTGTGCGCCACCTCAAAAGAGTTACTTGCGGTCATAATATAGGTTAGCCACTGAGTCAAAGCTAGCTTGCTACAGTTAAACCTCACAACCCCCTTTGTTGATAATGATACATATGTAGCTAGTTCTGATGTAAGTCTTGCTGAGTACTTTTGTACTCACGTTTGCTTAATTTATGTTTTTGCAGAGAGACTTCAGTCTCACTAGTGGTTCCGCGTGGACTTCGAAGTTTAGCTTGTTACCTCAGCTACGATCTTGTACCCTTGGGAGGGTCTTGTAGATAGTCAGGCTTCACATCCTTTTTCATTTGTAGTTGCATGTACCCAGATATATTAAGGTTCCGTTGCTTGTATGCTCTGTATGTTGGGTCATGAGATCCACTGCTTGTAATAAATGCTATGATGGCTCTTCTGGGCCTTTATCTATACGAGTTGTTGAGTTATGTTGTGATGCCATGTTGTACAACACATACTTGCATGTTATGCATACATATAATGTGCATTTCTATGTGTGGGATCCGACACCTAGTTGTTTACCCTTGCTAGCCTATCTTATGGGGAAATGCCTCCTAGTGCTTCCACTGAGCCTTGGTAGCTTGCTACTGCTCCGGAACACTTAGGCTGGCCGGCATGTGTCCTTCTTCGTTCCCATGTCTGTCCCTTCAGGGAAATGTCACGCGTTGTTCCTTTAAGTCCTTATAGCTTGCTACGACTTGGGTTCATACATTGATGTAATGCCCAGGACACGACTATATCTCCTACGTGTCGAGGCACGACTTAGAGACATAAGCGCATTCTGGAATGATCGCAAGTGTGGTATCTTTGCACATCTCATGTAAAAGTTCAGGGATGAAAGAGGAAAATAGTTGGCTTACACTCACCACGTCCCATAATGAATACAATAACATACATTCATCCAAATAACAAAGGGTCCGACTACGGACGAAATCCAAACGATAAAAGATACCACAAACACAAGTCCGGATCACTCCTAGTAGGAACCGGTACTGATTGTTGGGATACTTAACATAGAAACAATCATGCTCTTCATCGAACTCCCAGTGAAGTTCTGATCCATCTCCTGCAATGTTCTTGGCTGTACCTGCATCTGTTGTGTGTTGTAATCTGTGAGTCACAAGGACTCATTAATCCCATTCCCGGGTATCAAAACTAACAAAGCCTTTAGGTGCGGAGAGGTAGTAAAGTGTTTGCAGCAAGCACTAAGCAACTAGCTTACGAGTTCAGAGTGAGATGAGAAAATGTGCCAACGGTCGCCAAGATGATCAAGAAGTCATCCTAGCTACTCACGTTCATGCATAACCCCACCGTGTTCACTTCCCGAAACCCTTTGGAAAGAGTCCATCACGGTACTCACATAGGTAGTGTATTCTTAAGGATATGGTGTCAAGTTATCTACAACCGGATATTAACAAATTCCCATCTGCCACATAAACGCGGGCACGACTTTCGAAAGTTCAAACCCTGCAGGGGTGTCCCAACTTAGCCCATCACAAGCTCACGATCTACGAAGTCGCAACTCCAAATTGGGAAGACCCGAGTATTCTCAGAATCCCGTGCTCAAGATATTTCAGAAAGGTAAAAGTAATTCAGCAAGACCTCCCAGCGTGCCGACACCCTGATAGTAGCCGCGCGTATCTCGTCTCAGGCCATGACCCGATGGCCGATCCTACAGGTAATACCAGATACCTCGGGTTTCCCCAAGGCGGCCCCAGAACCCCTAGTTTGGACCAACACTCATGAGGAGCACTGGCCCGGGTTGTTGATTAAGAACTCGGGTTTATAACTCCCTATGCAAGTTTTTAGTTGTTAGGCAAATGTAGTACCAAATTTGGGTCTTGCTGGAAAAGCTTTAAGCAGAGCGAATTATCAAGGGGGGCCCATAAACCCCAACCGTGTTAGGAACGCAAAATCAAGGACCATAACACCGGTTTATCGGGTTCTAAGGTGGCATGAGTGGAACAAAACACCAAGCAGAAGGCCAAGCCTTCCACCCATTACCAATATATATGTGCATTAATTTAATTAAGATATATATTGCGTTATCCCAATAACAAGTCCGAACAGGGAGCAATCGTCGGAACTTCACCTACAACTAACAACGCTATAAGAGGGGCTGAGCAAAAGTGTACTTAGCCAATCAACGGTTTGCTAGGAAGGCGGTTAGAGTGTTTCATGGCAACATAGGAGGCTGACAAAACAGGAATATGCATTGATGCATAGCTAAAGAGCGAGACAACTAGAAAGGCAAAGATAGAGGTGATATCAAGGAATGGCCATCTAGCTTGTTAAGTCCACAGAGGGATCGTAACCTTGCTCCTCAAACTCAGTCTCGATAGGAACCTCGAACTCCGAATCGTCACCGGGCTCTAACCAACACAACAATACAAATACCAGAACAACAATCAATCACCATGCAATGCTCAAACACATGATGCAAGATATGATGCATATGAGCATGGGCAGGATATGATGCATCTCCAAGGAACATGATGGGTGCACATGTGACATGGCAATATGCAAGAACACAAAACATGTAGGGGACACATCATGCAAAAGAAAGCAAGATCAAGCATAGTCACATATGCAATTATTTAGTTGACCTATCCAAGCACCCAACAAGTTTTTAAAGTTACTTAGCATGGCAAGGGGTGCAACTAAGAACAACAACATCATGCAAGCATTTTAAATGGGCCGGAAGGAACAAACAACAATTCCGGGAACTCCCATGTACATATAAATTAATATAGAACAGATCTGTGACAACCATATTTTAGAGTTGTTAAACATGTAAAGTAACATCACCATCTTAATCTACACATTTTCCACCCCAAATACATATAAAGTTTGTCAAATTTGGAGCTACGGTTATTTAGTTATGAATTAAACAAGTTTGAACATGTCATTTGCAAAATATATTCAAACACCATTTTAAATGTTTTTAACATGGCAGCAAAATGCATATAATTAATCTACACCAAAAACTGAACATTTTTCATATATAAAGTATTTTGAACAGATGCATATTTTAAAAGATATGAAATATGCAAAAGAAATGCAAAAACTGAATTTAAAATCAAAACAGAAAAAAACAAAAACACTAAACAGACTGGTCCTGGACTAGCCACAGTCCCTGACCTGTGGGTCCAGGCGTGGCTGAGGTGGCGGCTGTGTGTGGAAGTGGGTGCGGGTGCGCAGTGGATGACAAGTGGGCCCGGGGTGTCAGTGGGCGGCGTGATGCAAAAATTGGGCAATAACCACTGGCCTTGCGAGGATTCGAACCCATGTCTGCGAGTTAAGAGAACGAGCGGCGAGCCATTGGGCTAGGATGTGTGTGTCTGACAGAGAAGGGGAACTACCCCTGAAATATATTCACAGCAGAGATCAAGCCACCGCACTCCGGCGAAGCAGAGGCGACGGCGAGGGTGTTGCGGCTGCTCCGGCGACCAACAAGGACGGCGGAGGCACGCGATGGGTCCGTGGAGGGATCCCACACCTCTGGGTACCACTAGATGCACCAGACGACGATGGAGTCAACGCCGGCGACCTACGACAAAAGCGACACGGCGGAGAAGAACGCGACGAAGCCAGAGGCTTAACTAGCAACTACACATGGGGATTCGCCTTAGAAGAACATGGCGAAGCTAACAGACACCTAAACAGGACGAGAGGAGGTCGGGGCACTCGTCGGAGACGAGGTCCGACGGCGGCGAGCTCGGGCGCACGGCGAACTAGTAGCTAGAGCTCGCAACCGAGGGGGAAAAGTGCATGGGGAGGACGAGAAGCTCACCACGAACACGATGGTGTGCTCGGATTGTTGGGAGGAGGTCGAGTCGATGACGAGGACAATCGAACAACCACGGTGGCCGGAGTTGAAGACGAGGAAGAATAAGTCGCAGGGGAGGCGTTCAGCTCCGCATAGTGGATGTCGTGGATGTAGTCGACGACGGGGAAGATGTCTGACACCGTCGGCGAGGCAAAGGAGGACGGGGAGCACGCCGACAACGAGGCCGTGCGCTCAAATGCGTGTGGGTCATGGTGCAGGTGGGAGATCTGGTGGCCTAGAGCACACCTGGCGGCGGGGAGAGGAAGAGCGGAACCCTAAAGGGTTGGTGGACAGCGAGAAGGCTTAAGAGGAGGGCCAGGGCAACAGAGCGGGGCGGCGTCGCGCGCGTGCTCGCGGTCCCCATGGCAAGTGCGCGAGCTGGACGAAAGGTGGGTGTGGGTGTGGCCGCGGTCGCTGACTCGCGGGCCCGACCCAGCCACGTGGAGGCAACGCAGAGGGGGGCGCGTGGGTGCATTGGTGAAAGAGGGAGAGAGGGACGTAGCGGGCTGGCTGGCGCGGGCTGCTGTGCTGGCTAGCTGGGCCAGCCTGGTGGCCGAGACTCAGTTAGATTGCGGGCTGCGGCTGCTACTTTTCTTTTCTTTTTTTCTTTAGACAGAAAAACAAAAAGAAAAGCCTAGGTTGAAAGAAAAGGAATTAGGAGGAAATAAAAATATTCCCTAGCTCCTGGAATTATGCGCTATTTTATAAAAATGAGTTGGACATTTTTAGAGGTAGAAAAATAAAACAAGTTTGAATACGATTCAAACTTCTGTCATTTTTGAACCTGACCAAAACATTTTAAAATAAGGTGAGGTTTTGCAAAGTGGCTTAGGACAAGGTGCCATAGAAGCTAGGAGAAGATGGACATTAAAGGAAGAGGCTAGATGCCACTTGCAAAATTTAAAGAAAGGGAAAAGAGAGAAGAGAAGGAAGGTGATGAACTTTGAGGGGCTTGTGAGATGAGCATGCCCTTTCATCAAACCACCATGACATGAGCAAGAAAAACTCACATGACAAAACAAGGATGAGAAAAGCACAATGAGAAGATGAAATGCCATATGATGTGGCCATGATGCAATGATGAAGATGAAGCAATATGCATGATAATGCAATAATGAAAACATGACAATGCAATAAGATGACAAGGCATAATTGGAAAAGAACCCCCAAGGAAAGGATAAGGACAAAATGGTAATTGTATATATTGCCATATGGAAGTTTTACATTTGAGATCTCGTCCCGAGATCTAGGACTGAAAGAAAGCGGGATACTCGGAATGGAGATGATCTTTTCGTTCCCATGTAGGTTTTCGATCAGTATGGTGTGACCACTTCACTTTCAAGAATTGGATGGACTTGTTGCGGCTCTTGCGTTCTGTTTCTTCAAGGATAGGAACGGGGTGCTCATGATAAGACAAGTCTTGCTGAAGATTAATCTCTCCAAAAGGAATGGTGCGTTCAGGCGTCTTGAAGCACTTGCAGAGTTGTGACACGTGAAACACATCCTGCACATTTGCAAAGTTGGAGGGAAGCTCGAGTTGGTAGGCTAGATCGCCTCTCTTGCCAATAATCTTGAAAGGGCCCACATATCTTGGAGCAAGATTGCCCTTGATACCGAACCTCTGAGTGCCCTTCATGGGAGAAACACGGAGATAGACATGATCACCAATGTCGAAAGTCAAGTCATGATGCTTGCCGTCATAGTAGCTCTTTTGGCGCGATTGCGCGGCTTTGAGATTCTCACGTATGACTTTGCACATTTCTTCGGCCTCTGAGATCAAATCATTTCCAAGGAGTTGACGTTCACCAGTCTCGGACTAGTTGAGAGGGGTACGACACTTTCTGCCATAGAGAATTTCAAATGGTGCTTTGCCTGCACTTGATTCGAAGCTGTTGTTGTAGGAGAATTCGGCAAATGGAAGGCAATCTTCCCATTTCATACCGAAGGAGATTACACATGCCTTGAGCATGTCTTCAAGAATTTGGTTCACTCTTTTGACTTGACCACTAGTTTGAGGGTGAAAAGCTGTGCTGAAGCGAATCTTGGTACCCATAGCTGACTGAAAGGAATCCCAGAACTTGGAAGTGAACAAGCTTCCACGATCTGAGGAGATTACTTGAGGGATACCTTGCAAAGAGACAATTCTAGAGGTGTACAGCTCTGCCAGTTGTGCTGCGTTGATGAATTCTTTGACTAGAAGGAAATGAGCCACTTTAGTGAGCTTGTCATTCACCACTAGGATAGCATCATTTCCTCGCTTGGACTTGGGGAAGCCGGTAACGAAATCCATCTCAATGTGATCGAATTTCCACTGGGGAATAGGTAGAGGTTGAAGGAGTCCGGCTGGACGTTGATGCTCTGCCTTCACTCTTCTGCAGACATCACACTCGTTCACAAATTGAGCATTCTCTCATTTCATGCGACTCCACCAATAGGATTTCTTGAGGTCATGGTACATCTTGGAACTTCCTAGATGTATCAAGAGGAGTGAGTCATGTGCTTCGTTCATTATGAGCTTTCTGAGATCACCTTTGGGAACCACAATTCTGTCCTCAAAGAACAAAGTGTCTCTGTCATCAATGTGATAGCACTTGTACTTGGGAGTACCCTTAGCAATACCATGTTTCACCTTCTGCACCATAACATCACTGAGTTGGGCCTCGCGGATTTGATCTTCCAAGGTAGGAGCGACTTGAAGGTTAGCAAGAAATCCTTGCGGAACAACTTGGAGGTTGAGCTTCCTGAATGACTCACAAAGTTCAGGTTGGAACGGTTTGAGGAGGAGACTGTTGCAATAAGCCTTTCTGCTCAAGGCATCTGCAATTACATTGGCCTTGCCATGAGTATACTCAATGCTTGGATCATACTCTTGAATCATTTCAACCCAACGAGTCTGGCGGAGGTTAAGGTTTGGCTGGGTGAAGATGTACTTCAGGCTCTTGTGATCGGTGAAGATGTCCACTTTTCTGCCCAACAGAAGGTGTCTCCACGTGATCAAGGCATGAACAACTACTGCTAGCTCAAGATCATGTGTGGGGTAATTCTTCTCATTTGGTTTAAGCTGACGCAAAGTGTAAGCAATGATATTCTTGTCTTGCATGAGATCACCGCCGAGACCTTGCAATGAAGCGTCATAGAACACTTCATAAGGCTTGGACTCATCCGGAGGAGTAAGTACCGGAGCATAAATGAGCTTCTCTTTGAGTGTATTGAATGCCACATCATAATCAGGAGTCCACGAGTACTTGACATTCTTTTGCAACAGGTTGGAAAGAGGCTTGGCAATCTTGGAGAAGTTCTCAACAAACCTTCTGCAATAACTTGCGAGACCGAGGAAACTTCGAAGTTGTTTGACATTCTGAGGAGGCTCCCAGTTGACAATAGCTTCAACCTTCTCGGGGTTAACAGAAATGCCCTCGGCAGAGATAATATGGCCAAGATAGAGGACTTTATCAAGCCAAAATTCACATTTGGAGAACTTCGCATAGAAACGGTGCTCACAAAACCTGTCCAGAACCAAACGGAGGTGCTTGGCATGGTCTTCTTTATTCTTGGAGAATACCAAGATATCATCGAGGTAGGAGAGAACAAATTCATTGGTGTAGGGGTTGAATATGAACTGCATCATCCGAGAGAAAGTGGGCAGAGCATTTGCAAGCCCGAAAGACATGACTGTGTATTCATAGGAGGCATAGCTCGTTCTGAATGTGATCTTGGGAATATCCTCTTCACGGATACGAATCTGATGGTAGCCCATCCGGAGATCAAGTTTCGAGAACACCTTGGCTCCTTTGAGCTGCTCAAACAATTCATTGATGTTGGGGAACGAGTACTTATTCTTAATTGTCTTATTGTTCAATGGCCGGTAATCGACTCACAATCGTTCCATACCATCCTTCTTCTTGACAAAAAGAACCCCGCAACCCCAAGGAGAAGTACTTGGTCTAATCCGACCCATTCGTTCTTGCTCATCTAGTTGTTTCTTCAGCTCCTTGAACTCTTTAGGAGAAAGCTTGTACGGACGCCGACAGGCTGGCTCCGTACCAGGTTCAAGTTCAATGACAAATTCAACTGGAAGGTTGGGAGGCATGCCTGGAAGCTCTTCAGGGAACACATCCTCATATTCACAAACCACCCGAATCTGAGAAATGGCATTAATCTCGCCCTTGTCATTGAGAGAGAATAGCCTGATTGTGTTATCTCGAGCTACGAAGATAATCACGTCTTCGAAAGGATGAGTTAGATTGACCTCCTTGTTTGCATAATCAATAAGTGCATCATGCTTCGAGAGCCAAGTCATCCCAAGAATAAGATCAATGTCCGAGTTACCGAGAACAACCGGGGAAACCAGAAAACTGTAATCACCCATGTGAATGGATATGTCCGGAGCAAACACGCTAGAATGCATTTGTTTTCCCGGAGAAATAATTGATAACTCCCTTAGTAAAGCTTCGGTGTCAAAATTGTGCTTCGATGCAAAAGGTTTCGAAATTAAGGACAACGATGCACCAGAATCAAACAAGACTTTAGCAGGTATTGAGTTAACTGAGAGGTTACCCATTATCACATCGGAAGAATTCTCTGCTTGAGCTGCATTCATCAGGTTCACTCTTGCTGACTTGGGATTGTGCTTGACAATAGCATTGCTGACAGGTGGTGGAGGCGGAAGGCGCCTTTGAGTACACTTGTTTGCATAGTGACCCTTCTGACCACACTTGTTGCACGTAACCTCTGAAAGTAGCCGATGATAAGGACCGCTTGGTCTTGGAGCTTGGAACTGAGACTTGGACTGGTTGCTTGGGTTGGGTGGGTGGGAAAATCCACGACCACCTGAGTGCTTGTTGTTGCTTGGAGGACGGAGCACTGGAGGAGGCGTTAGCCAGAACTTCTGCTGCTTGGCAACCACTTGAGAGGAAGAGGAGGAGTGAACAACATCTCTTATCCTCTTCTTGGAAGCTTCACATTTGAGTTGAGCTGCCTCTTGCTTGAGAGCCATGTTGTAGAATTGAACAAATTCATTTGGCTCGAACAAAGTGAGTGCAAGTTGGAGTTCATCTTTCAGACCACCTCGGAACTGGTAGATTTTGCTCTTAGCATCGGGGATGTCTTGCTTCGCATAACGGGCAAGATTCTGGAACTTGACATTGTATTGGTAGGCAGACATGGTGCCTTGCTTCAGATTGCAGATATTGCTCACGCATGCCTTCAATGACACTGGTAGGAATGTGATGAGAACGTAAATCGCGGCAAAAGTCAGTCCACGTGTAGCGACCACGATCCGAATGGACTGAAGTCTCTATGTTCTGTGTCATCCCTGGATCGGTAATGCTGACGCACACAGTACTTTGAAGGATTAATAACAGAGTGGCAATCACACACTTATTACATCAAATGTCTCAAGAGAGAACTTATTACAAAAGTGTATGGCATAAGGCCATCTAACACAATAACATCGGAAGGCTTGGAAGATAAGTGAGTCCATCAGCTCCAACGACATAGCTGAGTGCATGACAAACCACCTAGCGCACCTTACTCTTCTTCTGAAAAGTCTGCAACGTAACATGTTGCAGCCCGAATTGGGTCAGCACAAGGAATATGCTGGCAAGATAACACAGTAGAGCAAGTAACAGAATAAAGGCTAACACTATATGCATATTTGGCTGGTGGAGGCTCTAAGGTTAAAGTTTTTGCATAAAGCCAATTTTTCCCTACAACAAAGGAATAACTTTTATTTTAACTATCATGGTAGTTGAAACATAATTGAGAAGGTACCTCCAACTCAATCCCAATTAAAATAGTCATCATTAACCCAACAAATTAATTTTAGAGTGATGAGATCAACCAATAATTCAAGTACCAGATACTCAAGATGTCCATAACCGGGGACAGGGCTAATCATGATTAGTTTATACACTCTGCAGAGGTTTGCGCACTTTTCCCCATAGGACTCGATCGCCTCCGTTGGATTTCTCGCACTGCATGGTGTTTGAGAAACGGATGACCAGGACACATGCTTTTAGAAGCATTTACTCTTTACCCCGGGTTGACCCGTACACCTACTTTCCCCTACATCTACTAGTCCACCACTGAAAGAGCTCACATGACTTACTCATCCTATGCCAGAGCCCATAATGGCATTGTGGCTACACACGGAAGTTTCTAGCATGAATAATTTTATGATCCCTTTGAGCCTGGGTGGCATTCCATAGGATAATCACATGGTTCCTCCGGGATTTCCTAGGACAACACTGGGTTCTCCAGGTGCCCTGCAACCAATCCACCCAGATGTGTTTTCAAGTAGCCACATTAAGTTGAACCATTAATTAACAGCTCACATCTGTCATGGATACTCTCAAACCCAAACCATGTCTACAAGCATAGCATGGCAACCTAAGCATAACGTAGAAGTAACTCCCAAGGGTTTGAAAATAATGCAGGTAATATGTTCTACCAGAATCTACTTCCCAAACCCACAAGTTAAGAGATCCTACTCATGCAATGTGTGAGGGTTTGATCTAATGCATAAAAACTGGATAATAAGGGGTATGATCAAAGTGTTACTTGCCTTGCTGATGATTCGCAAAACCTAGCGACTCGTAGTAGCATGCTTTGCACTCTGAGAATTCTATCGCAATCAAACAATAACATACATAAGCAAACAAGCAAAGATGCACAAATAAAACTCCAAATAAGAAGATCTAACCAGAAAGTTCAACTTAAGAACTCCGGTTTGCAGAAAGAATCAAATCAAATGGAGCAAGGAAACCCAAACTGCGAAAGAAACAAGATCCGTTTACTAGATTGATCTAAAGTCAAATTTTACAGTAGCAAAACCTTGTTCAAGTTGGTTAAACGGAAAGAGTGCTTCGAGACGAAGATCTAGGCGTTCGAATCGTCTGATTCCGACTTACGAGCGAAAAGAAAAACTAAAAAGAAGATCAGGGCAGAAATCACGATCGAAAATAATCGCGGAAAAACCCTGAAAAAGAAAAACGGACGAACAGGCTAACGAACGAGCGTTCGCTGTCTGTTACGAAAAGACAAAAAGCGTTCGTTAGAACGAACGAACGAATGTCCGCTATTTAACTAAGCTAGCAGAAAAACCGAACCGATCTAATAAAAAAAAATAGATCTAGGGTTTCTAACAAAAAAACCGATCGGTTTAAAAAAAACCGGCGGCGGCGGCGAGTTCGGCGATGGCGGCTACCTTGTCGGCGGCGGGCTCCGGCGGCGGCAGCGTGGGGCGGTGAGGTGCGGCGGCGGGGTGGCGCGGTGCGGCGGCGGCGGCAAGGCGGTGGCGGCGCGGGTCCCGGTGGCGGTTGCTAGGGTTTGCGGGGCTGGGGGCTGGCGGCGGTTCGGGCCTCGGGCCTCGCCTTATAAAGGCCGGCTGGAGGAGTCCTAGTCGGGTACGGCCCGACTAGGTCGGTTGACTTTTTTTTTCCAAATAGTCCCGACGCGGCAAAGCTGGCGAAAAAAAATACTAAACGGACTCGAAAAGTTCCAAAATAAATTTTCACCGTCCTCTAATAATATTTAGGACAAAGTGAACATTTCTACCGGACCTAAATGCAATTTTGAAAAACACGTATTTCCTATGCAAATAAATCCGAAAAAAATACCAAAAGTGATTTTAATAATTTTCCTCCAATATTTATTTCATTTTGGAGAAGTCATATTATCTCCGCTCATATATTTTATTAAGAAATATTTTTCGGAGAGAAAAAAATAATTAAAACCAAAGTGATCCCCAACTCTCTCCGTGGGTCCTTGAGTTTCTTAGAACTTCGAGGATTGCAACACACGAATGCAATAAAAATATGCTATGCAATATGATCTATGTATAACATTCCAAATTGAAAATTTGGGATGTTACACCACGAGATCTCACGACCCGCTCTGGAGTCTTTGTACTGTTGCCACCAATCTACAGCTTGATCTTTGAGTTGGAACGCGGGAAACTTGACATAATCCTCAGGTCTGAGGTTACTGCACTCGAAATGCTTCTTGATGTCTGTGATCCAATCTTCAGCATCTAGCGGATCCACACAGTGACTGAAAGACTTGGGCCGATTTGCCAGGAATTAGTTCAGAGTCGCAAAGTGAGGTTGATTGAACATATTTCCTTAGCCTTGGTTCCCTTGATTGCCTTGATTTGCTTGATTGGCTTGGAAACTCTGCATCATTTGCATGAGCATCTGAGTGTTCTAATTGGTTGCCTGCATAATCGCTCTCCATGCCTCAGACGGAGGAGCAGGGGAAGGTGGACGCTCTTCTTCACCCTCTTGGTTCTGGCTGGGAACTTTCTTAGGTGCCATCCTGAAGATGATGACAACCGTTAGCCATTGAAGCAAATAACAGATAAGTTGAATCAACGGCTAGATATTTGCAACATATAGTCTTCACAATGAACATTTGAACAAAATTGAACGAGTGAATTCCATAGCTTAATGGTACAGCAACTTGTCGAGAAGCCACTTGGGAGAACAAAATGATAGAATAAAACAACAAGGTAACAGATGGAACAAATACATAATAGAGGTTTCGTCCCACATGTTCTTGCTGAATGCCCCATGGCATGTGTTACAAAGGGCATTGTCATCCCCGGATCAGCATAGCCAAGGATCCTTTAAGATGCAACCCCTAGTGCAACAACGCCCCATGATAGCCTCTCCACTAGATGTTGAACCCCAACCTCATATCATGCACCCGTTGGAAGCTTACCTAAGATCTACTTGAATCCCACCTATTAATTCTCAAAGCTTTCCGGTTATGCAATCTGGTGTTGGGGATACAGGGGAAGCACCGCATATCACTCAACTAAAAAATCCTACATCCAGCTGTATACATCCGTCAACACATAACCAGGCACCTTCGGAAACTGTTTACCTCGGACCTTTGAAACACATCCGCTATACTAGCTGTGGCAATACTCCCGAACTATCCCCCCAGTACTGGGTGACGTCGGGGTTATCTCACCACGAGACATGCATAGAAGATTTTTCGATGTCGGCCGCCTCTGGTATTCTAGAACCGCAACGATACATTTGTGATGACAACACCTCGGAGCTCAACTCCCCGAGACACTGCCACAACCCCTAAATGACAAGAGGCACCAAGAACAATGTTCTCGGCACAAAGATATCAGAACAATCCAAACAATACCCGCGTGATCCTAACTTTTTTGTGAAAGTTTGAGAATAGTGAAGATAAAACACGTCAGGAATCCTTACCAGAGCGATGAAGGGGATGAGGAGTAAAAAGAAATCCTACTCTCCGATATATATATATATATATATATATATATATATATATATATATATATATATATATATATATATATATATATATATATATATATATATATATATATATATATATATATATAACATTTTGTGTGTGTGCCTAGACTCAACCGTCAGCGGTTCGATCAATTAGGGGGCTCCTAGGTCAGAGAAGGCTCTGAATACCAACTTGTAATGCTCAGGATGTGACTATATCTCCTACGTATCGAGGGACGACTTAGAGACATAAGCGCATTCTGGAATGATCGCAAGCGTGGTATCTTTGCACATCTCATGTAAAAGTTCATGAATGAAAGAGGAAAATAGTTGGCTTACACTCGCCACGTCACACAATGAATACAATAACGTACATTCATCCAAATAACACAGGGTTCGACTATGGACGAAATCCAAACGAGAAAAGATACCAGAAACACAAGTCCGGATCACTCCTAGTAGGAACCACTACTGATCATCGGGATACGTAACATAGAAACGACCATGCTCTTCATCGAACTCCCAGCGAAGTTGTGATCCATCTCCTGCAACGTTCTCGGCTGTACTTGCATCTGGTGTGTGTTGTAATCTGTGAGTCACAAGGACTCAGCAATACCATTACCGGGTATCAAAACTAACAAAGCCTTTAGGTGTGGAGAGGTAATAAAGTGTTTGCAGCAAGCACTAAGCAACTAGCTTACGAGTTTAGAGCAAGATGATAAAATGTGCCAACAGTAGCCAAGATGATCAAGAAGTGATCCTAGCTACTCACGTTCATGCCTAACCCCACTGTGTTCACTTCCTGAAACCCTTCGGAAAGAGACCATTACGGTACTCACACAGGTAGTGTATTCTTAAGGATATGGTGTCAAGTTATCTACAACCGAATATTAACAAATTCCCATCTGCCACATAACCGCGGGCATGGCTTTCGAAAGTTCAAACCCTGCAGGGGGGTCCCAACTTAGCCCATCACAAGCTCACGATCTGCGAAGTCGCAACTCCAAATTGGGAAGGCCCGAGTATTCTCGGAATCCCGTGCTCAAGATATTTCGACAAAGGTAAAACTAATCCAGCAAGACCTCCTGGCGTGCCGACACCCTGATAGTAACCGCGCGTATCTCGTCTCAGGCCACGACCGGATGGGCGATCCTATAGGTAATACCAGATACCTCGGGTTTCCCCAAGGCGACCCCGCAGAACCCCTAGTTTGGACCAACACACATGAGGAGCACTGGCCCGGGTTGTTGATTAAGAACTCGGGTTTATAACTCCCCATGTAAGTTTTTAGTTGTTAGGCAAATGTAGTACCAAAGTTGTGTCTTGCTGGAAAAGCTTTAAGCAGAGCGAATTATCAAGGGGGGCCCATACACCCGAACCGTGTTAGGAATGCAAAATAAAGGACCATAACACCGGTTTATCGGGTCCTAAGGTGGCATGAGTGGAACAAAACACCAAGCAGAAGGCGGTTAGAGTGTTTCATGGCAACATAGGAGGCTGACAAAACAGGAATATGCATCAATGCATAGCTAAAGAGCGAGACAACTAGCAAGGCAAAGATAGAGGTGATATCGGGGAATGGCCATCTTGCCTGTTAAGTCCAAAGAGGGATCGTAACCTTGCTCCTCAAACTCAGTCTCGATAGGAACCTCGAACTCCGAATCATCACTGGGCTCTAACCAACACAACAATACAAACACCGGAACGACAATCAATCACCATGCAATGCTCAAACACATGATGCAAGATATGATGCATATGAGCATGGGCAGGATATGATGCATCTCCAAGGAACATGATGGGTGCACATGTGACATTGCAATATGCAAGAACACAAAACATGGGGGGGGGGGCACATCATGCAAAAGAAAGCAAGATCAAGCATAGTCACATATGCAGTTATTTAGTTGAACTAGCCAAGCACCCAACAAGTTTATAAAGTCACTTAGCATGGCAAGGGGTGCAACTAAGAACAACAACATCATGCAAGCATTTTAAATGGGCCGAAAGGAACAAACAACAATTTTGGGAACTCCCATGTACATATAAATGAATATAGAACAGATATTTGACAACCATATTTTAGAGTTGTTAAACATGTAAAGTAACAACACCATCTTAATCTAGACATTTTTCCACCCCAAATACATATAAAGTTTGTCAAATTTAGAGCTACGGTTATTTAGTTATGAATTAAACAAGTTTGAACATGTCATTTGCAAAATTCATTCAAACATCATTTTAAGTGTTTTTAACATGGAAGCAAAATGTATATAATTAATCTACACTAAAAGCTGAACAGTTTTCATATATAAAGTATTTTGAACAGATGCATATTTTAAAAGATATGAAATATGCAAAAGAAATGCAAAAACTGAATTTAAAACCAAAAAAGAAAAAAGAAACACACTAAACAGACTGGTCCTGGACTAGCCACAGTCCCTGACCTGTGGGTCCAGGCGTGGCCGAGGTGGCGGCTGTGTGTGTGGAAGTGGGTGTGGGTGCGCAGTGGATGACAAGTGGGCCCAGGGTGTCAGTGGGCGGCGTGATGCCAAAATTGGGCAATAACCACTGGCCCTGCGGGGATTCGAACCCGCGTCTGCGAGTTAAGAGAACGAGCGGCGAGCCACTAGGCTAGGGTGTGTGTGTCTGACGGAGAAGGGGAACTGCCCCTGAAATATATTCAGAGCAGAAATCAAGCCACCGCACTCTGGCGAAGCAGAGGCGACGACGAGGGTGTTGCGGCTGCTCCAGTGACCAACAAGGACGGCAGAGGCACGCGATGGGTCCGTGGAGGGATCCCGCACCTCTGGGTACCACTAGATGCACCAGACAATGACGGAGTCGACCCCGGCGACCTACGACAGAAGCGACACGGAGGAGAAGAACGCGACGAAGCCAGAGGCTTAACTAGCAACTACGCATGGGGATTCACCTAAGAAGAACATGGCGAAGCTAACGGACACCTAAACAGGGCGAGAGGAGGTCGGGGCACTCGTCGGAGATGAGGTCCGGCGGCGGCGAGCTCGGGCGCATGGCGAACTAGTAGCTAGAGCTCGCAACCGAGGGGGAAAAGTGCATGGGGAGGACCAGAAGCTCACCACGAACACGATGGTGTGCTCGAATTGTCGTGAGGAGGTCGGAGTCGGCGACGAGGATGATCGAACACCCACGGTGGCCGGAGTTGAAATCGAGGAAGAATTTGTCGCAGGGGAGGCATTCAGCTCCGCATAGTGGACGTCGTGGATGTAGTCGACGACGAGGAAGACGACTGACACCGTCGGCGAGGCAGAGGAGGACAGGGAGCACGCCGGCGACAAGGCCGTGCGCTCAGATGCGTGCGGGTCATGGTGCAGGTGGGAGTTCTGGTGGCCTAGAGCACACCTGGCGGCGTTGAGAGGAAGAGAGGAATCCTAAAGGGTTGGTGGACATCAAGAAGGCTTAAGAGGAGGGCCAGGGCGACGAAGCGGGGCGGCGTCGCGCTCGTGCTCGCGGTCCCCATGGCGAGCGCACGAGCTGGACGAAAGGTGGGTGTGGGTGCGGCCGCGGTCGTTGATGCGCGGGCCTGACCCTGCCACATGGAGGTGACGCAGAGGGGGGCGCGTGGGTGCGTCGGTGAAAGAGGGAGAGAGGGACGCATCGGGCTGGCTGGCGTGGGCTGCTGTGCTGGCTAGCTGGGCTGGCCTGGTGGCTGAGGCCCAGTTGGACTGCATGCTGCCGCTGGTGCTGTAGTGCTGCGGCTGCTGCTTTTCGTTTCTTTTTTTCTTTAGACAGAAGAACAAAAAGGAAAGCCCAGGTTGAAAGAAAAGGAATTAGGAGGAAATAAAAATATTCCCTAGCTCCTGGAATTATGCCCTATTTTATAAATATGAGTTGGACATTTTTAGAGGTAAAAAAATAAGACAAGTTTGAATATGATTCAAACTTTTGTCATTTTTGAACCTGACCAAAACATTTCAAAATAAGGTGAGGTTTTGCAAAGTGGCTTAGGACAAGGTGCCATAGAAGTTGGGAGAAGATGGACATTAAATGAAGAGGCTAGATGCCACTTGCAAAACTTAAAGAAAGGGAAAAGAGAGAAGAGAAGGAAGGTGATGAACTTTGAGGGGCTTGTGGGATGAGCATGCCCTTGCATCAAACCACCATGACATGAGCAAGAAAAACTCACATGACAAAACAAGGATGAGAAAAGCACAATGAGAAGATGAAATGCCATATGATGTGACCATGATGCAATGATGAAGATGATGCAATATGCATGATAATGCAATAATGAAAACATGACAATGCAATAAGATGAAAAGGCATAATTGGAAAAGAACCCCCAAGGAAAGGATAAGGACCAAATGGTAATTGTATATATTGCCATATGGAAGTTTTACATCTGGGGTGTTACAGTTGATGACCGACATGTTCATTGCTGGGTCATGTATGCCTGTCCCTGTAATTTAGCGCCACTTTTGGTTTACAACTAGTCATGTCGTCCTGGGTTCTCTGTCATATGGATGCTAGCGACACTATTATATAAGTGAGCCAAAATGCCCAAACGGTCCCGTGCCAGGTAAGGTGGCACCCGTGGGGATACTGTGCCTTAGGCCCTAAAGTGATATGATGTGTTAAATGCTAGATCGGTGTGACTTAGGATCGGGCTCCCGACAGCTTTGGTATTAGAGCCTGACTGCCTGTAGGATTACCAAGCCAAACCGGTCGAAGTCGTGACTAGAAATTCTTTAGTTATATAAGGAAATTGATTGTGGAAGGGAACATAAGGCTCTTTCTACTCCTTTACCTTATGACCTTCTAATCTGACTCACCTTTTTTCTTTTCTACGGGGATTAAGAACTAGGCTTCTCATTCTATTTATCAGGATCACGTTAATGGTGGATTCAAACCTCAGTTCAGTTCCTACCACTTCCGTATGTTGACAGTTGATCTCAGAACCTTGACATTATGTTGTTGAGTGTTTATGCTATCTTTGTGCATGAGTCTCAAAAGTCTTTTTAAGCATTTACATCCATTATGCTATCCGAATCATCCCAGGTTTCTAAACAATCTGATGCATTTGCAAATCATTCCCCATGTTCTTAATGTCCTTTTAGGCCAGATTAACCACACTAGTCGGTGTGTTGAGGTACTCCATTGCCTCGACAAATAGGTTGGGGCTATTATTATGACCCTAGGTGTCTTAGGGAATTACCTAGTAATCTAGCCATGTTTTGTGTTCACAGTGTGGTGATTCTGGCCATCATTCTCGAAAGCATCCCGTGATGCCATTTAGTTAGTAGGTATTCCATTCCTGGTTCCTTGAACCCAAGATTCACCCCACCTACCTCCCGTTTGATAGTGTTTGCTCGTTCCTTTAGGATATTAGTAACCTTTGTGATAATCCTCAAGGTATGTGGTATATAATTCTTCCAAATGCCACGAACCATCCTCGACAGAAGTTCTTTTGAACCAGAAGAACACGATACGAGTACTCTTGATGAGTTCTCCATTCTATATTGTGATTCTGCCAATCCTACCTTTCTGTATGGGTTATCCGGAAGAAATATGTTGAACTCGTTTGACATACTAATCCATGCATTCAAAACTCAGAAAAATCTTATGTTCCTTTGAGTTGTCCCTCTTTAGCTGTATTGTGGCCTTCATCTATCAGTCGATAGTCAAGAGTGTGTGTCCATTCGTGCTCATCGATGCCTTTTACTCTTGTGGTCAGTCGAGCCATTCTATTTCAGAATGATAAGGAGAAACAAACTCCAGTACCTTATCCATATCTAGGATTGGGTCAAAGTAGTTGTATTCCACGGATCAAAATGCCAATCCAGCCTTTTCTCTGTTCTACCTTGGAGTGTTACCCTCTTTCATGTCAAAAATGTCATGGGAATTGCACCACCCCCCCTGTGAACTCTTGATGCAGTGATACTTCTCGCCATCATCGTTCAATCCCCGTTCTCCGTGTTATTGCAACCGGAATACTGACAAGTGAATCATGATGTGTGAAATCAATACTCCTAGCAACTCCATTGCTTGGTAGTTAATGGACGATAATCTCATTCTTAGCATGCTGGTTACTGAATAATCATTCTAAGATTGATCGTGCTACCTAGTCCATTTTTCTGGTGCACTCCCCCATCAATGAGTTAGGATTGTGTCAATCTCTTGCTCTTTTGATCATATCATCTTGCCCTGAAAAGCAAGATTGTTCTCGAGCTTAAAAAAACATATAGATGGCTCATGATTTTCTGAATATCTTCTCAGAAGTATCACCAGGTTATTCCCTGGCTGTTATGTTGAGTTCGTGATTAAGTTGGTTTTTACATAAACCACTCCTTCTCCAAGAATCTGTGTTGGATACCCCAAGTTAGTTGGTTAAGCTATACGACAACTTGGAGAGTTAGAAGATAAAAACTTGCCCGACTTAGTTCGTTATAAAGGGGTATCGTGTGTGTGTGTGTGTGTGTTGAAGAAAGATGATATCTTCATCGACTGATCTTCGTGATCAGTTATTGGATCTATTGTCCTGACAAAACCTTGATTTGAGTATGGGCTATCGTTAAATCAAATCATAACCAAATATATTCGTAACATTAGCTTACTCATGGTTCATTCCTCGAGCATACACCGTTATATCTATTGGATCTGACCAATGCTATCATCGCCTTCACTAAATTGTGGAATTCCATCTATATGGCAGCCTGGATGGATTATTGTTGAACCCATTGACAACATTTTCATCTTATCCATGATTCATGCTGAACATCAGGCTAGCATTGGAATTTTTTGTAAGCATCATATTTTTGTTTGCTCATGAAGTAGATGTTTTGATGTAAGAAGTGACTTCCTCTAATTCACGTGCATTCGATGTAAGTTGCCGCCGTGAATTTGAGAAAGCTTGTTTTATTTCCTCTGGAATCATCCCAAGTCAGTCACGCATGTGCGAAGTATTCTATGGTTTGATAGACTAGTCATCTCTATTCCATATGTATCCCTAGCACACAAAGCCACTGATTGATTTGTTCAAGGATAAGAAGTTCAAATGCTATTCTCGAAGGGCCTAGACGGACATGCACAAGACTTTGTTATTTCGATGATGGTTCCCTACCAAAACTCGACAGTGTTTTGTCATAAGACTATCATGTGGTCATACTTGTCTGGGACAACATGTTCATATGTGTGTAGCAGAACCAGGTCATGTTTTGGAGCTTGCTATCGTAGTTCATTTCCCAAGAATCTCACAACGACATCTCGTCGATTTGTGTTTCAAATTTTCTTTTTCCGGACATGTAGTCCGAGATATCGTGACACCAATCGGATCTGAATCTCAGGAAGATATGATGGTTGGAACATTCCAACATTTGCATTTTGTTCCCAACTTGCACCAACATTGTGCCAATTCTCCATGGGTTGTCCTCTCGGTAATTACTGCTTAGGATTATCTTCAAAGGTGGACTAACCATGGGTCCCATCCAGTTCTGATGATAAGCAAAAATCCTCCATTGCGTTGTCTTCAACAAGGTAGTCCACATCATCCATCCTAGTGCAAGTATGCCATTCTTCTGAACTTCTTAAAATGATCGTTTGTGAATTGCCTTAGTCTCCTATAGAGAGTTTCAATGATCTCCGTATCAAAAGTAATTCTTTTTGCCACTTAATGTAATCATCCTACGAGTCACCTTCTCTAAGGTGTCCCGTTTGGTGACATTGTTCACCATATTTTTAAGTGTGGAATTATTGCCTACCAAATTGAACCTTCGTCTGTTATTATGCATCCCACACAACACATGTATTGTGTCTCATCTCAAGAGATGTTTCCATGTCTCAAACCCTGAGTTGATGTTGAGTGCTCGATCTTTGAGGAGATCGTTTCTGAAGGCTTCCTCCTACCATCATCGCATTGGACAAAGAACTCGAAGGCAAAGACTTCAAGATTAATATGATGCAATGAATCAACATCTTCGTGAAGTGCAATCTGGATCATGAAGATTATGTTAGCATTGTGTCCCCTCCATCCTCTTACTTCACGTCTTGAATCTCGGGACGAGATTCTTGTGTAGTGGGGGTGAGTTGTCACATCCCTAGTTCTGGTATGAGATAGACTAGCTAGTCATGTATGCATCATGTTTAAATTTCAATGAATTTGAAATGGGGACATGTGAAAGCCTCAGAAACATTTCTGAAAATGACCAAGATAAAAATTGCTTCAAATAGGTCCAAGAAAATGTTCATGTTTCTCTCTGAAAATATTGGCTAGAGGTAAAATTCAAACCAATATTTTAGGAGCTCATAAATATTTATTTTGGGCATTTGGATTTAATGCAATAATTATTTGCATTGGATTTGTATTTGCTGTATATTAAATATAACTCCAATAATTCTGAAAGTTTGTGAGTGGCTTTGAATACTTTAAAAAAAGGCCACATAATAATCTTCGGAAGTTTATGAAATGGTTTGTTACTTAAAACAAACCAAAACAAATTGAAATAAATAGAAAATAGAAAAACAGAAACATAAATTTCAAAGAGAGAGAGAGAGAGAGAAAGGAAGACCTTCCTGGTGCTCACGTGCAGCCCAACTGGCCCAGCCCACCAGCAGGTCGCCCATCATCTTCCTCCCCTCGCTCCGAAGCAGCTGCGTGCCAACAGCAGCGCGTGACCGAGGCCACCTCTTGCTTGCCACCCCCTGCCTCTCCCTCGCGCCACGAAGGTGCCCTACGTCTCCCCTCACTTTCCCCTCGCTCTCTGGCTCTTTCCCTCCCCTCCTCTCTCCTTGAAACACTTTCGGACGCAGCCGTCGCCACCGCTCGTTGTTGCTGCGGCCAGAGCCACCTCCTCGCCCTTTGTCCGTGTCAAGCAGGTCCGCCATCCTCCACCATATCTCCTCGTCGAGTACAACGAGCTCGAATGCCCCGTGAAGCCGCCATCGCCATCTTCTTCAACCTCCGTCCGCCCATATCGCCGGCGATGTGACACCCCGAGACTGGTGCGCCAGGTGTCAGCCAGTTATTCGTTGTTAGTGCCATGTCATCTGCTTGCGTTTTGCATCTTGCCATGTCATCATGTGCATTGCATCAACATGTTTTCAAAACTTGCATCCGTCTGAGTCCGCCCGTCCTTTCCGTTGTCCGTTCTGAGCCCAAACACACTTGCACGCGCCCGCGGTGCCTCCGAATTTTTATTTTATGAGTGGCCGAAAAATGTTCTCGGAATGGGGTGAAAGGTGTCATGTGGTCTTATTATAGTGTAGACAGGCCGCCTGCCAAATTTCATCGCATTCGGAGGTCGTTTGATAGCCCAACGGATATATATAGCGGCACTAGTCGCTGGTTAATTCGTCGGACGTTTTCGGTCTCCGAAAACCTCCGCAGGCCTCTTCTCTTCTCTTCCCACAACCCCTCCTACACAGCCCACTAATCTCCCCTAGGCCCATCCTACTCCTCCTCGCGACCGGAGCCACACGATCACGATCCGGAGGTCTAAACGGCCCCAAAACAACCCCCAAACCCTAGTCCTATGCCTATATATAGACCCCCTCTTGCCATTTTGGGCATCCCCTAGTCTCCATCAATCTCTAGCCTCCCCCTGCCTCAAATTCCGTGCAGCCAACCCCCTCCTCCTCCAAATCCAGCGCCCTCCACCTCACTCCTGCCAAGTGGCAGCCCCTGATTGGGCCACCTCAGCCTCCGCCGCCCTCCAGCCTCTCAGGAACCGCCACCTGGCCCTCTCCACGTCCTCGCCGCCCAGGCCCGGGCCAGGCCCGCCCCCGCGCCGGACCTGGCCGTGCCGGGCCCGACCCACCCCGCGTGCGCCTCCCGCAGTGCTCTGCTCCTCGCCCCAAGCCCCGGCTCCCTCCGATCCCCGCCGCCGTCGTCCTATCACCTCGGCCGCCCCGTGCCACTGGAGCCCCAGCAACGCCGCCCTTCGCCCGCTTCTCCGCACCGCTCCGCCGCCGGCCTCGCCGGAGACCACCTCGTCAACCACCTCCTCTTCCCCATGGCCGCCACAGGGAGCTCCAAGTGCAACCCCGTCGCTGCACGCCTCTACCCAGTTCCGGCCAAAACCGAGCCCCGGCGAGCGCCTCGTCGCAGATCTGGTCGAGCCCGCCCGGGATCCGCCTCCTCCGTCGTTCCCTCGCCCGTCGGAGCTCCACCCCGTCTTGACGGAGATGACCGCCGCCGCTGCTTCTGTCCGTGCGACGAGGGCAACCGCCCGCAGCCTCCGAGGCCCACCTGCGAGGCCCAGCCGCGGCCCCGTCCTCATGGGCCTGAGCCTGCCTCCTCCGCAACGGGCCAAGGCCCATGGGTGAGCTCCCCCTCAGCCTCTGCTAGCCCGTTTCATTTTTTTTTCTGTGCGTTGCTTTTTCCTATTTTCCCAGAAAATAGCATATTTACAATTAAGTCCCTGTTATGTATAATATATGTGCATGTTTAGCTGCTTGTATCTTTTTGTGTGGTGATCCAAATTAAGTGAATGATATGTCAAAATGACCGTGGTGATATGCTCTACACTTTGTTCCATTGTGCCATGCTCATTTGAGTTCATCTAGATGCTCTAATATCTGTTGCAAGGGTGCTACTTGTTATAAACTGCTGCTACTTGTTATTTTGTTGCCATGTTTGAGATATGATAACTTGGTGCATGTTTATCCAAATGATGCAAATGATATGTCAAAATGTTCATCATGAGATGCTCTACATGTTGGTTGCTATATCATGCATATTAGAGTTCATATTTCCATGTTTATCTCTGTTGCAAAAGTGCATGTGGCTGTTAGGTTTTGTAAGTTGTTACGAGATGCCTAGTTGAGGAGCTCGTTGCTATTGATGTGTTTGTCCCCATGTCGCATGCTCATATGTTTTAGATTCTCCATCATGTGTTCTTTGATGTGGTGCAAACCATTTGCTATGATCCATGCTAGTTTTGGGGTGGCCATTGATCATTCCTTGTTGTATATGTTGTTGTATATCCATTCATGCCCTTACTTGCTCATATGACCTGCGGTAGCTTATTTATTTCTTGCTCTCAAGTTGCTATAAAATATTACTGTCAGGTTTTTAATGTCATGATCAAAATGTTGTAGCTTGTTGCTATTGATCCATGGCTCCTATGGAGATGCTCCAATGGAGTTGTTTGCTGTAGGATATGTCTAGTTCATGTCCATGCTTCTTATCACCATGTTTGAGTGTTGTAGCTTATATATATCTTGCTCCAAAGTTGCTATGTGGCTGTTAACTTCAGCTTGTTGTTATATCTTGTTTCATGTGTATCTTTTAGCCCGTTGCTCCGTTTTGAGTGTGCCATATATGAAACTTGTGTGATTTTGCATGTAGAATCATATTATCATATTATTTTAATGTTTGGAGTGAGTTTGCTTGATGTTTGGGTGCATCTTGCACCATTGCCTTACTTGTCTTGTTATGCTCATATCTTCTAGGCCGTAGCTCCGAATTAAACAAACTTTATATGAAGCTTGACTAGATTTTCGTGTAGATCATCATGGTGCATGTTAACCTGCTGTTTTACAACTTTAACTTAAGGTTTGTTCAGATCTGGACTAATTTCAAACTATTCATATGAGGGCTTATCGGGTCTGTTATATGTAGTTTCCGGCCTCATTTAAACTTGTTGACTTGTGTTCTTTTTGAGTGCTTCCTGGCTTGCCATGTTTTGCATCACATATAGAATTGTCTTGCATCCTACTTGGTTGTGCATATTGTCCTGTTCTTGTGTTGTTTTCCTGTGCTTCCTATCTTGCCATGTATTGCTTCCTGTATAGATTTGTCTTGCATCATACCTTGCCATGTATTGCATCATATATAGACTTGTGTTGTTTTTCTGTGCTTCCTACCTTGCCATGTATTGCTTCCTGTATAGATTTGTCTTGCATCATACCTTGCCATGTATTGCATCATATATAGACTTGTGTTGTTTTTCTGTGCTTCCTACCTTGCCATGTATTGCTTCCTGTATAGATTTGTCTTGCATCATACCTTGCCATGTATTGCATCATATATAAACTTGTGTTGTTTTTCTGTGCTTCCTACCTTGCCATGTTTTGCTTCCTGTATAGACTTGCTGTGCATCATATGTAGACTCGTTTTGCATCATACTTGGTTGAGCATATTGTCGTGTTCTTGTGTTGTGTGTTACCGTATTGCTTGCTTCTTCTCGTTAGTGCTTGATCCGTTGCAATCGTGAGGATTCGTTCGTCTTCTCGTGGTTCGTCTTCAAGGCTGCTTCTTCGTCTTCTTCACGGAACCGTTCTTCTTCCTTGCGGGATCTCAGGCAAGACGACCATACCCTTGGATACCTTTACTATCATTGCCATGCTTAGTTGTCTCGATGCTATCGTTACATGTCGCGCTACCCATCATTATTGTCATCCCCTCTCCTTGTTGCCATGAAACCTCTAACCTTTGAAACCTTCCTAGCAAAACCTTTTGTTTGGCTATGTTACCCGTTTGCTCAGCCCCTCTTATAGCGTTGTTAGTTGCAGGTGAAGATGAAGATCGTTCCAGGTGGGAACTTGTTGTTGGAATATCACAATATCTATTATTATTATTATTATTAACACACCTATATACTGGGCATGGGTGGAAGGCTTGGCCTTTTGCTCGGTGTTTTGTTCCACTCATGCCACCTTAGGCGCCGATAAACCGGCATTATGTTCCCTGATTTTGTGTTCCTTACACGGTTGGGTATATGGGGACCCCTTGACAGTTCGTCTTTGAATAAAACTCCTCCAGCAAGGCCCAACATTGGTTTTAATTTGCTCATAATAACAACTTAATTAATTAACTAAATTGCATAGGGAGTTAGCGCTACCCGAGGATTTCTTCTACATAGCAGGGGGGGGGGGGGCAGTGCTGATGGTGTTGGTCCCAAACGGGGAGACTGCGGGGCCACCACGGGGAAACTCGAGGATTGGCTCCCATAGGATCACCTATCCGGTTGTGGCCTGAGACGAGATACGCGCGGCTACTATCAGGGTGTCGGCACGCCGGGAGGTCTTGCTGGACTTGTTTTACCATTGTCGAAATGTCTTGTGCACCGGGATGCCGAGCCTGATCGGATTTCCCTAAGATAAGGGGTAATAATTATTATTACTTCAGCTGATCGTGAGAGCTTGTGATGGGCTAAGTTGGGACACCCCTGCAGGGTTATGATCTTTCGGAAGCCGTGCCCGTGGTTATGTGGCAGATTGGAATTTGTTAATGTCCGGTTGTAGAAAACTTGACAGAGGATCCGAAGTGAAACACACAACTGTGTGAGTAACCGTGACTGTCTCTTTTCACTTTGAGAAGAGAACACGGTGGGGTTATTTTTGACTTGTAGGTAGTTCAGGATCTTTAGCGATCATTACTAGTTTGCGACCGTTTGCGTAGATGCTCATCTTATTCTTGTACTCGTAAGTTAGTCACCATACTTTTGCTTAGCCGCTGCTGCAACCTCACCACTTTACCTCTTCCTACCTATTAAGCTTTGATAGTCTTGTTACCCATGGTTATGAGATTGCTGAGTCCTCGTGGCTCACAGATACTACAACAACAGTTGCAGGTGCAGGTTTCCGATGACTTGACGTGAGAGCGTTGTTCTTTTGTTGGAGTCCTTCTTCTTCAGTCTTGGGTTAGGTTCCAGGTCGGCAGCCTGGGATAGCAGATGGATGTCTTTGTTCTTTATTGTTTGCATTCATAGTCGGATGCTTTGTATTGATGTTGTTGTATTCATGTGACTTGTATGTATTGTTGTATCTCCCATGTATGTATGTAATGGTACGATGTAATGATATCCATCTTGCTAAGCGCCTGAAATGCGATTGTGCCCCAATCACGTAAGTGTCACGTGATCGGGATAGAATCGCATCTTGGGCCTGACAAGTTGGTATCAGAGCCTCAACCGACCATAGGAGCCCCCTTGATTGATCGTAGTTTGGCCGTTGTTGAGTCTAGCAGAAAACTATTTTGGAGTCTAGTTATATCGGAGAGTAGGAATTCTTTTACTCCCCTGCCCCTTCGTCGCTCTGGTGAGGAATCTTGACATAGTTGTTTTGAATTACTCCTCTTTCCCCTTCAATTTTTTTAGGATCGCGTGGTTAGTTTTCGTTCGTTGCGTCGTTAGTTCTTTCATCTGGTGCATCTCTCGTCAAGTGGATTCAACCCTCTTCTTCTTTGCCAGTTCAATCCTTGGATCTTTCCAACCGTTGTTGTTTCCCCTTCCGAAGTTGTCTTTCTTTTTCCCACCCGCCCACCCTTTTTCTTCTCGGAGCCGGAGTCCTAATCGAGCATCCATCCTACTCGTGCCAAGCCTTTGCATTCTTCCTCAGTTATTTCAACCGGTGAATTCTCATCTAGTTCGTCCTTCTTCACCTCTATTCTTTCCGGTGGAGCCAATTCAATTTGTTCTCGGTGTTGTTCATATTCTTTGCTCAAATGTTTTCCCCTGGCTCATTCACCTCTTGCTTTTTATTAATTATTCTGGAGTTCAGAAGACATCTCAAGAGAGTTGTATGTATTCCAATTAATTCGAGGTTGTCACCTCCTTTGAGTCTTTTAATCGTTCCGGTGCATCATCTCTTTTCGATTCTTTTCAACGGAGTTTTTCTCTTCGGTGGGCCCTAACCCACAGGTTTATTCCCAGGATCTTACCTGACTATTCTAATTTTCTTGGAGTGTCCCGAAATTCTTTAAGTATGATTTAAGTATGGGTTCCATCAGTCATATGCCTTCTCCAAGATCGCTTTCAATCCTTTTCATCATTGGTCTGACCTTTCTTCATCCGGAGTAGTTCTTGAATTCTTTTCATTGTGTTCCCCCGAAGGCCATCTTTTCAGAAGATTTCTTCGTTCTCAGTTTTCAACTTCATCCTCCAAATATTCTTCATTGATGCCTCTTCGTTCGTCTCACATTTTTCCGATGCTTCGTTCAAGTATTCTTAATCAGTTCATAATCTCTTCGTTCTCGTCATTCAAATTTTCCTCAAGTGCTTTATTCTTTCCCGGCGATTCATTCTCTTGTGTTCACTCAATTTCAATTCTTCACGGTGGCTTGTCCTCTTGCATCGTTCAATTTCATTCCTTACGGTGGTCATTCTCGTTCTTCACTCGATTTTAATTCTTCCCGGTGGTTTGTTCTTTCCTTCAGTCGGCTTCAATTCTTTACGGTGGTTCGTTCAATAGTTCTTTTCTGGTGTTATCATATCAATCCATTCATTTTATTCCAATCCTACCGTTGGTTCATAAAGATTTTTCGCAAGTTCGCGATATATCCCTCTTTAATCTTTTCAACGCGAATAAGTGTTATGTGAATCCATTGCTTCTCATCAATTTAATTGATGGAGGATAAGCATAACATAATTCTTATTCCCTTTGTGAAGTTGATTTATTCCTTCCTTCGGAGTTTATTCTTCATGAATAAATTCTAGTTCCAAGTGTTTTATCTTTTCTTTTCCGGAGTTCAAATTTTTTTCTCGGTTATCTCGTCGGAACCCCTTCTAATCATCGCAAGGCTTTAATCTTATTCTTTTCATCCGTCATTTCTATATTCATCATCCTTTTGTTACCGGAGTTCTTCATGGGGTTCATCATGAGTAATTCATTCTTCAACGTTCATCTGATTCTTCTGGAGCAGCTCAAGCATTCTTATTCTTTTGCCTCTCGAGTGCAATTAATTCTCCGTATTCTTTTGAAGTGGAGTTTTGCATTCTTCCTTCATCTCCTTTTCAATCTTTTATTTGTGGCATAATTCACCTCAAGTTTTGAGATGTGTTTAAATAAGTCCACAACAAGCTTATTCTTTTGTTGTTGATTTTCTCAACAACTCTGTTCGAGTCTTTCCTTCAAGATTCTCTTTCAAATTCAGTTGTGTTCAAAGTTGTTCTTCTCTTATCCGTTCTTTTCAGTTCACTCTTTTAATTCTTCCGGAGGTTTTTCTTATTCATCCCGTCATGGATCATTACATCTTCTCAAGTTCGTGTCCCATTCCATTCATATTCAACCGGTGTGCTATTTTCTTTCAGTTTCAGCCGGAGTGCTGCCCGAATTCCTTCGGTTGAATTCCTTTTCTATCTCTTTTAACCGGGGTGGTTTATTGTCTCTCTCTCTCTTGTCATTTAAGCTCGCAATTCTCGTCGTTTACCTTGTTTCCTCTTTTACCGGAGCTTCTCATCTCTCTCATCTTCATTGCATTCTTCCATTAAGTGGCTCAACCTCTCAACGTCTTTTGGTTTCACTCTTTTGTCCTCGAAGAACTTTGTTCTTCCTCTTTCCTCTCCCGTCTCGTTCCTAAGATCTCGGGACGAGATCTCTTGTTAGTAGGGGAGTGTTGTGACACCACGAGACCGGTGCGCCAGGTGTCAGCCGGTTATTCGTTGTCAATGCCATGTCATCTGCTTGCGTTTTGCATCTTGCCATGTCATCATGTGCATTGCATCAGCATGTTTTCAAAACTTGCATCCGTCCGAGTCCGCCCGTCCTTTCCGTTGTCCGTTCTGAGCCCAGACACACTTGCGCGCCCGCGGTGCCTCCGAATTTTTATTTTATGAGTGGCCGAAAAATGTTCTCGGAATGGGGTGAAACGTGCCATGTGGTCTTATTATAGTGTAGACAGGCCGCCTGTCAAATTTCATCGCATTCGGAGCTTGTTTGATAGCCCAACGGATATATATAGCGGCACTAGTCGCCGGTTAATTCATCGGACGTTTTCGGTCTCCGAAAACCTCCGCGGGCCTCTTCTCTTCTCTTCCCACAACCTCTCCTACATAGCCCACTAATCTCCCCTAGGCCCATCCTACTCCTCCTCGCGACCGGAGCCACACGATCGCGATCCGGTGGTCTAAACGGCCCCAAAACAACCCCCAAACCCTAGTCCTATGCCTATATATAGACCCCCTCTTGCCATTTTGGGCATCCCCTAGTCTCCACCTACCTCTAGCCTCCCCGTGCCTCAAATTCCATGCAGCCAACCCCCCCTCCTCCAAATCCAGCGCCCTCCACCTCACTCCCGCCAAGTGGCAGCCCCTGATTGGGCCACCTCAGCCTCCGCCGCCCTCCAGCCTCTCAGGAACCGCCACCTGGCCCTCTCCACGTCCCCGCCGCCCAGGCCCGGGCCAGGCCCGCCCCTGCGCCGGACCTGGCCGTGCCGGGCCTGACCCACCCCGCGTGCGCCTCCCGCAGTGCTCTGCTCCTCGCCCCGAGCCCCGGCTCCCTCCGATCCCCGTCGCCGTCGTCCGATCGCCCCGGCCGCCCAGTGCCACTGGAGCCCCAGCACCGCCGCCCTTCGCCCGCTTCTCCACGCCGCTCCACCGCCGACCTCGCCGGAGATCGCCTTGGCAACCACCTCCTCTTCCCCATGGCCGCCACAGGGAGCTCCAAGTGCAACCCCGTCGCTACACGCCTCCGCCCAGTTCCGGCCAAAACCGAGCCCCGGCGAGCGCCTCGTCCCAGATCTGGTCGAGCCCGCCCAGGATCCGCCTCCTCTGTCGGAGCTCCACCCCGTCTTGATGGAGATGACCGCCGCCGCTGCTTCTGTCCGTGCGACGAGGGCAACCGCCCGCAACCTCCGAGGCCCACCTGCGAGGCCCAGCCGCGGCCCCGTCCTCATGGACCTGAGCCTGCCTCCTGCGCAACCGGCCAAGGCCCATGCGTGAGCTCCCCCTCAGCCTCTGCTGGCCCATTTCATTTTTTTCTGTGCGTTGCTTTTTCCTATTTTCCCAAAAAATAGCATATTTACAATTAAGTCCCTGTTATGTATAATATATGTGCATGTTTAGCTGCTTGTATCTTTTTGTGTGGTGATCCAAATTAAGTGAATGATATGTCAAAATGACCATGGTGATATGCTCTACACTTTGTTCCATTGTGCCATGCTCATTTGAGTTCATCTAGATGCTCTAATATCTGTTGCAAGGGTGCTACTTGTTATAAACTGCTGCTACTTGTTATTTTGTTGCCATGTTTGAGATATGATAACTTGGTGCATGTTTATCCAAATGATGCAAATGACATGTCAAAATGTTCATCATGAGATGCTCTACATGTTGGTTGCTATAGCATGCATGTTAGAGTTCATATTGCCATGTTTACCTCTGTTGCAAAAGTGCATGTGGCTGTTAGGTTTTGTAACTTGTTACGAGATGCCTAGTTGAGGAGCTCGTTGCTATTGATGTGTTTGTCCCCATATCGCATGCTCATATGTTTTAGATTCTCCATCATGTGTTCTTTGCTGTGGTGCAAACCATTTGCTATGATATGCCTGGAGGTGACTTAAACATGCTCGCAAACATGCCATGATAATGTTACTGTTTTAACACTTAGTGAAATTTCACAAAGTCTGGAATCTGTCATATCTTGATGCTATGTTTGCTTGATGCCCTAGGCAAATCCATGTTAGTTTTGGGGTGGCCATTGATCATTCCTTGTTTTATATGTTGTTGTCTATCCATTCATGCCCTTACTTGCTCATATGACCTATTGTAGCTTATTTATTTCTTGCTCTCAAGTTGCTATAAAATATTACTGTCCGGTTTTTAATGTCATGATCAAAATGTTGTAGCTTGTTGCTATTGATCCATGCCTCCTATGGAGATACTCCAATGGAGTTGTTTGTTGTAGGATATGTATACTTCATGTACATGCTTATTATCACCATGTTTGAGTGCTGTAGCTTATATATATCTTGCTCCAAAGTTGCTATGTGGCTGTTAACTTCAGCTTGTTGTTATATCTTGTTTCATGTGTATCTTTTAGCCCGTTGCTCCGTTTTGAGTGTGCCCTATATGAAACTTGTGTGATTTTGCATGTAGAATCATATTATCATATTGTTTTCATGTTTGGAGTGAGTTTGCTTGATGTTTGGGTGCATCTTGCACCGTTGCCTTACTTGTCTTGTTATGCTCATATCTTCTAGGCCGTAGCTCCGAATTAAACAAACTTTATATGAAGCTTGACTAGATTTTCGTGTAGATCATCATGGTGCATGTTAACCTGCTGTTTTACAACATTAACTTAAGGTTTGTTCAGATCTGGACTAATTTCAAACTATGCATATGAGGGCTTACCGGGTTTGTTATATGTAGTTTCCGGCCTCATTTAAACTTGTTGACTTGTGTTATTTTTGAGTGCTTCCTGCCTTGCCATGTTTTGCATCACATAATGAATTGTCTCGCATCCTACTTGGTTGTGCATATCGTCTTGTTCTTGTGTTGTTTTCCTGTGCTTCCTACCTTGCCATGTATTGCTTCCTGTATAGATTTGTCTTGCATCATACCTTGCCATGTATTGCGTCATATATAGACTTGTGTTGTTTTTCTGTGCTTCCTACCTTGCCATGTATGGCTTCCTGTATAGATTTGTCTTGCATCATACCTTTCCATGTATTGCATCATATATAGACTTGTGTTGTTTTTCTGTGCTTCCTACCTTGCCATGTATTGCTTCCTGTATAGATTTGTCTTGCATCATACCTTGCCATGTATTACATCATATATAAACTTGTGTTGTTTTTCTGTGCTTCCTACCTTGCCATGTTTTGCTTCCTGTATAGACTTGCTGTGCATCATATGTAGACTCATTTTGCATCATACTTGGTTGAGCATATTGTCGTGTTCTTGTGTTGTGTGTTTACCGTATTGCTAGCTTCTTCTCGTTAGTGCTTGATCCGTTGCGATCGTGAGGATTCGTTCGTCTTCTCGTGGTTCGTCTTCAAGGATTCTTCTTCGTCTTCTTCATGGAACCGTTCTTCTTCTTTGCGGGATCTCAAGCAAGATGACCATACCCTTGGATAACTTTACTATCATTGCCATGCTTAGTAGTCTCGATGCTATCGTTACATGTCACGCTACCCATCATTATTGTCATCCCCTCTCCTTGTTGCCATGAAACCTCTAACCTTTGAAACCTTCCTAGCAAAACCTTTTGTTTGGCTATGTTACCTGCTTGCTCAGCCCCTCTTATAGCATTGTTAGTTGCAGGTGAAGATGAAGATCGTTCCAGGTGGGAACTTGTTGTTGGAATATCACAATATCTATTATTATTATTAACACACCTATATACTGTGCATGGGTGGAAGGCTTGGCCTTTTGCTCCGTGTTTTGTTCCACTCATACCACCTTAGGCACTGATAAACCGGCATTATGTTCCCTGATTTTGCATTCCTTACACGGTTGGGTATATGGGGACCCCTTGACAGTTCGTCTTGGAATAAAACTCCTTCAGCAAGGCCCAACATTGGTTTTAATTTTCTCATAATAACAACTTAATTAATTAATTAAATTCCATAGGGAGTTAGCGCTACCCGAGGATTTCTTCTACATAGCAGGGGGGCCAGTGCTGATGGTGTTGGTCCCAAACGGGGAGACTACGGGGCCACCACGGGGAAACTCGATGATTGGCTCCCGTAGGATCACCTATCCGGTTGTGGCCTGAGACGAGATACGCGCGACTACTATCAGGGTGTCGGCACGCCGGGAGGTCTTGCTGGACTTGTTTTACCATTGTCGAAATGTCTTGTGCACCGGGATGCCGAGCCTGATCGGATTTCCCTAAGATAAGGGGTAATAATTATTTTTTACTTCAGCTGATCGTGAGAGCTTGTGATGGGCTAAGTTGGGACACCCCTGCAGGGTTATGATCCTTCGAAAGCCGTGCCCGCGGTTATGTGGCAGATTCGAATTTGTTAATGTCCGGTTGTAGAAAACTTGACACATGATCCGAAGTAAAGCACACAACTGTGTGAGTAACCGTGACTGTCTATTTTCACTTTGAGAAGAGAACACGGTGGGGTTATGTTTGACTCGTAGGTAGTTCAGGATCTTTAGCGATCATTACTACTTTGCGACCGTTTGCGTAGATGCTTATCTTATTCTTGTACTCGTAAGTTAGCCACCATACTTTTGCTTAGCCACTGCTGGAACCTCACCACTTTACCTCTTCCTACCTATTAAGCTTTGATAGTCTTGTTACCCATGGTTGTGGGATTGCTGAGTCCTCGTGGCTCACAGATACTACAACAACAGTTGCAGGTGCAGGTTTCCGATGACTTGACGTGAGAGCGTTATTCTTTTGTTGGAGTCCTTCTTCTTTAGTCTTGGGTTAGGTTCCGGGTCGGCAGCCTGGGATAGCAGATGGATGTCTTTGTTCTTTCTTGTTTGCATCCGTAGTCGGATGCTTTGTATTGATGTTGTTGTATTCATGTGACTTGTATGTATTGTTGTATCCCCCATGTATGTATGTAATGGTACTATGTAATGATATCCATCTTGCTAAGCGCCTGAAATGCGGTTGTGCCCCAATCACATAAGTGTCACGTGATCGGGATAGAATCGCATCTTGGGCCTGGCAGGCGACCCCGCGCTCAACTCGCTGCCTCCCCAAGCGCGATGTCCACCTCTACGTTATCACCGTGAGCACCTGAGTTTCTCCCCCTATTTTTGTGCCTGATTTCTCACCGGAGCCATCGATTCCTCGAGGCCGAGAGTGCACCGCCGCACGAGCTCGTCGCCGAGAAGCTCCGGTGACCAATTAGTCCCGTGGGTGTCTCCGTTGGATTCGTGAGCACTCGTAGAGCCCGTAGGTGCAAACCACTGGTCGTCCCGCGCGCTGTGTCGACGATTCCATCGACACCAGAGCTCCGGCCGCCACCTCGCTCGCCGCTGTTGCCGTTTCCGGCCACCTCAGCACCGCCCGAGGCCACCGTTCGATGTGGCTCGGTCCGAGCTACCAGCAGAGTACATCCATACATGCAGCCGCCGCCTGTAACTCAGGTCCAGCGTGCTTCTGGCGCTGTTATGGTCGCCGCCGGCGAAACTCCGACGAGGCCGACGTGGCACCGTCATTAGTGCTAACCACCGCCAGCTAATGCCCCACAACCACTAACAGTGGGCCCCACACCGGGTCAAACCCCAGTCAGCGCAGGGTTTGACCGGGATTAGTCCCTGTGTCACAGACGTGTGGACCCCACACATCAGGTTTGACCCGGACCGCCCTATTGACTTGCTGACGTCACACTGACGCAGTGCTGACGCAATAAAGAATTTTCTGGATTTAAACTTATTCAGAAAATTCCAGAAATTGTTATAAACTTCAAAAATTCATAGAAATTAATCTATAACTCCAAATGAAATAAATTATATATGAAAAATGATCAGAAAAATCCAATCTATGCATATGTACCCTTTTCATGCATGTTAGAACAACTTATAGCTGCTGTTTAGGGCCTATAATATAAATGGCATTTGAATATCCACATATGGAGTTTGAATTTGAATCTTCTAATACCAAAGCTGCCAGGACCCCGATCCTGAGTCACACCGATCTAGCATGTAAAACATCATATTGATACGTCCATTTTGCATCATGCTTTTATGTTGATATTTATTGCACTATGGGCTGTTATTACACGTTATGTCACAATACTTCTGCCTTTTCTCTCTTATTTTACAAGGTTTACATGAAGAGGGAGAATGCCGACAGCTGGAATTCTTGGCTGGAAAAGGAGCAAACATTGGAGACCTATTCTGCACAACTCAAAAAGCCCCGAAACTCCATGAAGCACCATTCCAGAAAATTTAAAAAATATCTGGCGAAAGAGATATGTCAGGGGGGCCACCACCTGTCCACGAGGGTGGGGGCCGCGCCCCCTGCCTTGTGGGCCACCTGGTGACTCCTTGATGCCCATCTTCTCCTATATGAGGTGTTTTGGCCTGGAAAAAACATAAGGAGGCTTTCAGGACAAAGCGCCGCTGTCTCGAGGAGAAACCTTGGCGGAACCAATCTAGGGCTCTGGCGGAGCTGTTCTGCCGGGGATACTTCCCTCCGGGAGGGGGAAATCGTCACCGCCGTCATCACCAAAAACTCTCCCATCTTGGGGAGGGTTATCTTCATCAACATCTTCACCCGCAACATCTCTTCTCAAACCCTAGATCATCTCTTGTATCCAATATTTGTACCAATACCTCAGATTGGTACCTGTAGGTTGCTAGTAGTGTTGATTACTCCTTGTAGTTGATGCTAGTTGGTTTACTTGGTGGAAGATCATATGTTCAGATCCATTATGCATATTGATACCCCTCTGATTATGAACATGAATATGCTTTGTGAGTAGTTACGTTTGTTCCTGAGGACACGGGAGAAGTCTTGCTATAAGTATTCATGTGAATTTGGTATCCGTTCGATATTTTGATGATATGTATGTTGTCTTTCCTCTAGTGGTGTCATGTGAACGTTGACTACATGACACTTCACCATTGTTTGGGCCTAGAGGAAGGCATTGAGAAGTAATAAGTAGATGATGGGTTGCTAGAGTGATAGAAGCTTAAACCCTAGTTTATGCATTGCTTCGTAAGGGGCTGATTTGGATCCATATGTTTCATGCTATGGTTAGGTTTACCTTAATACTTCTTTCTAGTCTTGCAATAGAGGTTAATCATAAGTGGGATGCTTGTCCAAGTAAGGGCCGCACCCAAGCACCGGTCCACCCATATACCAAATTATCAAAGTAACGAACGCGAATCATATGAACGTGATGAAAACTAGCTTGATGATAATTCCCATGTGTCCTCGGGAGCGCTTTCCTTCATATAAGAGTTTGTCCAGGCTTGTCCTTTGCTACAAAAAGGATTGGGCCATCTTGCTGCACCTTATTTACTTTTACTATTTTTCCTTCTGCTCCTCATTGAGTTCGACACTCTTACTTATCGAAAGGACTACGATAGATCTCCTACACTTGTGGGTCATCAAGACTCTTTTCTGGCGCTGTTGCCGGGGAGTGAAGCGCCTTTGGTAAGGAAAAATTTATATAGTGTGCTGAAATTTATTGTTACTTGTTACTATGGCTCATAATCCTTTGAGGGGCTTTTCGGGGTATCTTCACCCCGACCGATAGAGCAAAGAGTTGCTCCTCAACCTACTGAACCTACTAAAAATGTTTGCTTTGAAATTCCTCCGGGTATGATAGAGAAACTGCTAGCTAATCCCTTTATAGGAGATGGAACACTACATCCCGATTTGCACCTAATCTATGTGGATGAAGTTTGTGGATTATTTAAGCTTGCAGGTATGCCCGAGGATGTTATCAAGAAGAAGGTCTTCCCTTTATCTTTTAAGGGAGATGCATTGACATGGTTTAGGCTATGCGATGATATTGGATCATGGAACTACAATCGATTGAAGTTGGAATTTCATCAGAAGTTCTATCCTATGCATCAGGTTCATCGTGATCGTAATTATATATATATAATTTTTGGCCTCGCGAAGGAGAAAGTATCGCTCAAGCTTGGGGGAGGCTTAAGTCAATGTTATATTCATGCCCCAATCATGAGCTCTCAAGAGAAATGATCATTCAAAATTTTATGCTCGGCTTTCTCTCAATAATCGCCCCATGCTCGATACTTCTTGTACTGGTTCTTTTATGATGAAGACTATTGAATTCAAATGGGATTTATTGGAAAGAATTAAACGCAACTCTGAAGATTGGGACCTTGACGAAGGTAAGGAGTCATGTATAACCCCTAAGTTTGATTCTGTTAAATATTTTATGGATACCGATGTTTTCCGTGATTTTCGCACTAAATATGGACTTGACTCTGAGATAGTAGCTTCTTTCTGCGAATCATTTTCTACTCATGTTGATCTCCCTAAGGAGAAGTGGTTTAAATACCATCCTCCCATTGAAGTAAAAGTAGTTGCACCTATTAAAGTTGAAGAAAGGACTATCACTTATAATGTTGATCCTGTTGTTCCTACTGCTTATATTGAGAAACCACCCTTCCCTGTTAGGATAAAGGATCATGCTAAAGCTTCAACTGTGGTTCGTAAGAGTAATACTAGACCACCTACACCCTCTGAGCAAATTAAAGTTGAACCTAGTATTTCTATGGTTAAGGATATCTTGGTCGATGATATTGATGGGCATGTTATTTACCTCCGTGATGAAGCTGCTAGAATCGCCAAACCCGATACTAGGAATAAACATAGGCCTATTGTAGGCATGCCTGTTATTTCTGTTAAAATAGGAAATCATTGCTATCATGGCTTATGTGACATGGGTGCTAGTGCTAGTGCCATACCTCATTCCTTATATGAAGAAATCATGCACGATATTGCACATGCTGAGCTAGAAGGTATTGATGTTATTATTAAGCTTGCCAATAGAGACATTATTTCACCAGTTGGGATTTTTAGAGATGTTAAAGTCTTGTGTGGGAAAGTTAAATACCCCACTGATTTTCTTGTTCTTTGTTCCCCACAAGCTGATTTTTGTCCCATTATATTTGGTAGACCCTTCTTGAACACTGTTAATGCTAAGATAGACTGCAAAAAGGATATTTTTACTGTTGGATTAGGGGATATGTCTCATGACTTTAACTTTGCTTAATTTCGTAGACAACCCCATGATAAAGAATTGCCTAGTAAGGGTGGAATTATTGGACTTGCTTCTATTGCCATGCCTCCTAACGATCCTTTAGAACAATATCTGCTAGACGATGAAAATGATATGTATATGAATGAGAGAAGGGAAATAGTTGAAATATTCTTTAAACATGGACCCTTATTAAAAACAACTTGCCTGTTGAAATTCTAGGGATCCCCCTCCACCCAAGGGTGATCCCGTGTTTGAACTTAAACCATTACCTGATACTCTTAAGTATGTTTATCGCGATGAAAAAAAAGATATATCCTGTTATTATTAGTGCTAACCTTTCAGAGCAGGAAGAAGAAAAAATATTGAAAACTCTAAAGAAGCACCGTGCTGCTATCGGATATACTCTGGATGATCTTAAGGGCATTAGTCGCACTCTATGCCAACACAAGATAAAGTTGGAAGAGGACGCGAAACCGATTATCGATCATCAATGATGGTTAAATCCTAAGATGAAAGAAGTGGTAAGGAAGGAAATACTAAAGCTTCTAGAGGCAGGTATAATTTATTCAGTTGCTGATAGCCAATGGGTAAGTCCTGTCCATTGTGTCCCTAAGAAGGGAGGCATTACTATAGTTCCTAATGATAAAGATGAATAGATCCCACAAAGAATTGTTACATGTTATAGGATGGTAACTGATTTCCGCACATTAAATAAAGCCACTAAGAAAGATAATTACCCTTTGCCTTTTATTGATCAAATGCTAGAAAGGTTATCCAAACATACTCATTTTTGCTTTCCAGATGGCTATTTTGGTTTCTCTCGAATACCTGTGTCAAAAGGGGATCAAGAAAAAACCACATTTACTTGTCCCTTCGGTACCTTTGCTTATAGACGTATGCCTTTTGGTTTATGTAATGCACATGCTACCTTTCAAAGATGCATGATGGCTATATTCTCTGATTTTTGTGAAAATATTGTTGAGGTTTTCATGGATGACTTTTCCGTTAACGGAACTTATTTTTATGATTGCTTAAGCAACCTTGATCGAGTTTTGCAGAGATGTGAAGAAACTAATCTTGTCTTGAATTGGGAGAAGTGCCACTTTTTGGTTAATGAAGGCATTGTCTTGGGTCATAAAATTTCTGAAAGAGGTATTGAAGTTGATAAAGCTAAAGTTGAAGCTATTTAAAAGATGCCGTGTGTGACAGCCTGATTTTCCCCCCTCTTTTATTTGCGAGAGATTTATTTGAATTTATTTTAAACCTTGGGATTTTTGAATCATTTCATATGGACTTAAACACTTGGGTACCCTTGACTTTCACCCAAGTGCCTCCTATCCACCTCAAATCATATTTTCCCTCTAGACCACTCTAATATACTTCATGGAATATTTTTCTTATTTGAAAAATATTCACTTTCTACCCAAAACCCTAGCTAAATCCTTTGTGCTCCAAAGCAACCCCTATTTTTATGTCTCACAAAATTCTGAGGAAATTCCTAAATATTCTTTGGACCCTAAGACACCATCCTGAGCAAAAACATTACACTACTTTTTGGAATATTTTTGCTACAGAAAATCTTTTCTATTCTGGACAAAAATGGTAGTTTCTACAACAACTACCATTTTACTTGCTCCATTGCTTCTGAAACTCCTTGTGCATCTTCACCTTAGTAACTCTTGGCTAGCCTCCAAAGCACAGCCTCCAACTATTAACCATTTTGCCTCACTAAGCTCTCAAAGTTTCTGTCCAGAAACTTACCAGGCGTGTTACTTTCTTTCTACTGCATCTGGAAATAAACCAACCACGGGTAACTCTCCTATATAGCACGAACAACACGCCAGACATGAATTTTGGCACCGAGTCAGCAAGTAGGCATAGTTCGCACGGTGACCACGCGTGTACACCATGCCATGGCCGTCTGTCGGCGCGCTCTGGATGCCGCCGAGCGCTTTGTAGAGCGCGTGCTCGCTTCCGTGCCTGCCCAAGCATGCCAAACCGCGTCACCATCATCGTCTTCACCTCTACAGCCCCTCTCTGGCGCTCGCCGACGCCGGAGCTCGCCGCAGCGAGCACGGGCGCGGTCCGACCAAGGCAACAGTGTGGTGCGCACTGTGCTCGTCGCCACCCCAGCGCCCCTCTGCTCGTCCCCGTCCGGCCACAGCTCCCGCGTGACTCCGTCGCCTTCTCCCCCTCTCACTGACGCCATTTCGTCGCCGGGCGCGGCCAGGTGTCGCCGGCGGAGCCCCGTTCCTCCCCTCTCGACTCGCCTATATATAGGCCTCCTCCCAGCTGCTCCGAGCATCCAGCTCCACTCCCACACACTCACAGACTGCATAGAATCCCGTGGCCCGGCCGGGCATGCCACAGGCCGCCGTTCCCGAGCTCGAGCTCACCGGCGATCCCCCTCAGGTCGTTGAGGTAGCTCCAGACCCTCTCGAGCCAAGGCGACCCTACCAGAGCCTCCGCCACTCTCTGGTAGAGCCACTTCACCTAGCTGGAACTGCTGGAGACGCCGTTGCTCGCCGTCTTCTTCAACTCCGACGATCCCCCTATTCTGCCTCCGCCTACGAGCTCTGTTCCGATGCCGTCCGACCACCTCTAGCTACCCTACGGGTACGGGCAGGTGCGCCTCGACCACCTCCGTCGATGTATCCTCTCCATCTTGGCCAAGGAGCAGCGTCGCCGGCGTGCGCTCCGGCGAAGCTACGGCCGCCCCTGCTCTTCCCTCTCTCTCCCCTCACCTGACTAGCGGGGCCCGCTAGTCAGCCTCTCCGTACCCGCGCGAAGCGGTACGAGTGGTGGTGCTCTGGGCCTTTACGCCTTCGACGTCACCCCCCTATTCTGTTTATTTAAATTTCCAAATTTAAATATATTCCAGAGAACTTCAATCAGTAATAACTTTTAAACCATAAGTCCAAATGAATTGATTCTTTTTGCATTGTGTTCTTTGTAAAGAAATCTTGCAGCACACCAAAAATGAGACTATTTGGTGTTGTGTAGATTTTCTGGTGAATTTTTGAATGATTCTTGATATTTTCTTTTTGTACTTTTATTTATTTTTAGAAGAGGAAACTTGTCTCGAGGATCACGAGGAGGCTTGTGAGCCTCATTTGAACTAAGGCAAGCCACAACAACATTTTCATAGTGCCATTTCAGTATTTTTGATTTTTTCCAACTTGAACAAATGATTTAATTTATGCATATGAATTATTTTGTTGAATACTTTCTGTTGGTTGCTGTATCTATTTATTTCATTCAGTTTACAGAAAGTTGGAGTTTGGTTTAAGTTATTAAGATAGCTAAAAGAAAGTTTGGATCTTGAGAATGATCATGGTTATGCATATGTGAAGTTACTTTCTTTTACATAAGTAATTATGATAAAATTTTGCTAGGATAAGTTCTGTTTTTATTTAAAATAAATCATAACCAGAATATTAGTGAAGTTGTTCATGTTCATAAAGTTAACCCAGTTATATTTTTGTTATGCATTTTTGGTATGGCATCATATTGGTTTTTGTGATACATTTTGGTATATTGCATTCCATGGCATTGTATGACACTGGTTATTTATTTCTTCTTTAAGTTGAAACTGTTAAGAACTCAAATCCAATAAATTGTTGACCGAGTCATGGTGCCATTGAATCGAGTCTTTTCCCGGTGCAACCACATTTGCCTTTATGGGAAGGTCTTTATTCAGTACATTTTCATGCTTCCTGTCGGTACCTCCTGATAGGGAAGGTTATGGGCATGCAGTACTCTGGCCCGGTAAGCAGACATAACCTTGTGTGCCCGTTGTTAATTTTATGGTATCGAGTCCCCGTTTGGGACAATTTCTGTTTGGCCACGACGGTGGCCGGTGTGCCTTTGGTAGGCACAGGGCCACCCAGGACTGTTCCATTGGGAAATGAGTCTGAGTGGCCAGGGGAGTGTCATGGCAATGGAAGGGTTTTGTCGGAACGCCGTTGGCCCACCCGAATGGGAGAACGAGGCCATGGGTTCCGTGGTGTGGGTACAGTGCACTACCTCTGCAGAGTGTAATTAATCTATCGATAGCCGAGTCCATGGTCACGGACACGCTCGAAAGTAAGTCACACCATGGGTCAACATATAATAAAATTTTGCTCACTAAGTTCTAAAATTTTGTAGTGTAATAAATTGGTGGAAGAGCCACCGAGATGGTTTGAGACCAAGTTTGTTCAGGTTGGTGATCGCCGGAAAGGTCACGATTTATGTCTTGTTGAAATGAATAAGTTTGCAGTTTAATAGTAATCACCATGAGTAAGTCAGACCGAGGTTTTATTTCTGCAAAGGCATGAGCACAGCATGTTAGTTAATATATATCTAAGTTTGTTGCTGCATATATTTATAATTGAATAATTATCATGATATTGTTTTTCATTATGATTTTGTTTGCTGTAAGCTTGCAAGTACATTCAATGTACTGACCTGGCATGTCATGCCAGATTTCAGGAAAGTTTCACTGGAAAGGAGTGCCGTCGAGTCTAGACCGTGTCCACATCGGTGTCCCTGTGAGATGGAGTTCCGTTACGACGTCGTTCCACTGCTGCGTAGTTTATGCCCGAGGCCTTTTATGTTCATTAAATAATGTACATATTGTCCAGCCGCAACGTGTGTGCCGCTCGACCTCGCTACCTGTTGTAATGTGAAACTATGGTCCGCTAGTATCAATAAAGCGGTTGTTTTCTGTACCAAGAAGTTGTGTGTTGCTAGAAGACAAGGTCTCTGGGCTGGCAATGCAAGGTAAACCGGTCGCTCTGATCCGGGGTGCCACAACGCTTGGTATCAGAGCCGCGCTGACTGTAGGATGTGTTAGACTAAGACGTGCTATTTAAACGCTAGATACATGTTTAGGTTGAGTGCCGGTAGTCTGCCTTGTTGGTTATTGCTTTACATATACTTGTATTATTTTTATGCTAACCCGATGATGGTTGTGAGTGTAGATGGCTCCGGTGCCGTATCCGTGCCAGTTGCAGCTGATGCCGTACATGTCACTGCACCTCCTTCGCAATGTGTGGCGTCGGCTATACCCTCATGGAGACGACCCAGTTTATTGTGTTTACCGGGAGCGTCTAGCTGACTCAATATATGAATATCAGGCAGTGGTGACTCCGCGCATCCGTTCTGACTCCAGCTCCTATACTCGTACCTCTCAAAGCGGTCACGCTTCTACCGCTTCGCTAGCTGTCCAATTTGCTGCATTCGAGATCCTTGTTGAGCCCCGTCACAGCGAGGTCCGCATGCAGAACCACGCAGGTGTCCAATACTACCCTTCTTTGCACGACAACGGTTGTATTCATTTCCCTGAAATTGAGCTGGAGTCTGATAGCGTTGCTAGCCATCTTTCCCGTTATATCACTGCTAGTTACCTCATGATCCACGAGCTAGCATGCGAGTTGACTCACGCTCGTATTGCTTTAGCCACTACTAGGTCTGTTACCATTCCCGCTTCCTTGGGATTCACCCATTACGTCCCTAGTTCCGTTTCCCATACTTCACCAGTAACCCCTCCTAGTAGCTCGGGCACCTCGACTCTAACTCCTCTTAGTGCCCCTGCTGATTGGATCTCACTCCTCACTACCCCTGTAGCTCCGATGATCCACCCTACTCCCGCCCCGGAAGGAGAGCCTCTGAGGCAGCGTCGCCGTGTTACCTTTAACCCTGAAGTCTCCGTTAATTTTGTCAGTTCAGGATTCGAGTCCACTTTAGGAAAAAACCCCGCATCACCCACAGAGGAATAGAGCTCTAGAGTATTCGTAGTAGTCCGACTGATGTACGAATGTGGATGTATGAGTCGTGATGTTTTATTTCATGTATGAGAGTAGTGTAATCGGGCATGTTAAATTTTCTTTTCATGTATGCGTCCCTGTATAATTATGCTGAAGTTGTGTATCTTCTACTCACTGTCTTTCTTCGCAATTCTGTTTTCCCCTCGATTTTTGTTGCTGGCTTTTCCCCACCTATTTTGCTTTTGGATGTTTCTCATCTCGGTTGCGTTGTCTTGGGAAAAATCCATAATAGGATGACGCGGGGAGGCAACAGTAACAGTGCTCACGAGGATGTTCCTGTTCGTCGCTCCGCCCGATAGGCAGGACAATCCCCCGAGCCATTCATACCACCGCCTCCACCGCCAAATCCGCCTACCACTGAACAAATCCTACATATGTTTGAGGAAAGAAGAAGTAATGATCTGCTTGAGATATTAAAAAGTGTTCAAGCTATGATTGGTCAGAATGGGTAGTAGAACGGTCATTACTCCAAGCTATCAGATTTTCAGCGAACTCAGCCTCCCAGTTTCAGTCAGGCAGTTGACCCTTTGGATGCCGATGATTGGTTGCGAACCATTGAGAGGAAACTTGAGATTGCCCGTACTGCCGAAGAGGACAAAGTTCCATATGCAACCCACTATCTTGAAGGCGCTGCTGCCATATGGTGGGAAAATACAAAAGCCATGTGGCCTGCTGATGAAGCACTCACCTGGACCAAATTCAAGGATCAGTTCCAAAAATATTACATCCCTACTGGAATTATGAAGACCAAGCAGCGTGCGTTTCTTCCACTCACCCAAGGAAATCTGTCCATGGGAGAATATTTGCAAAAATTCAACCATCTGGCCCGTTATTCCCTGTATGACGTGGCCACGGAAGAGAGAAAGATTGACAAGTTTCTTGGAGGATTAAACTCGCAACTCAGGTGCACTCTGAGCATGCTTGATTTTCCAGATTTCCAAACCTTGGTAAATAAAGCTTTCATTGCAGAAAGAGAACACAAGCTCATACTGGACAACCGACCCGCTAATAACGAGCACAAATGCAAGTTTGACCCAAGAAAAGAAGGACCACCGGTGCAGAAGGCTAGAACCTGACAGCAAACTCGGGTAGACTACAAGCCCAATTGGCAACAGAATGTTAACAAGACTACTACCCAAGTCAAGAATGTTGTCACCAACCCAGTACACGAGGAGCGTCAGCGCAATAATTCTTGCTTCAGTTGCGGGCAAAGTGGACATTATGCCCGTCAGTGTCCCAAGAACAGCAAGGTGAACGCCTTATTCTGGCCACAAGTCAACTTCATGGGGTCATACACAAACCAGCAAAATATCACCGGGCACGTCAATCATCTCTCCACAGATGAAGCCCAAGAAAACCCCGAAGTGGTCATCGGTATGTTTTCTATTAATAGCATACCTGCAGTAATTTTATTTGACTCAGGGGCTTCCCACTCTTTTATTTGTCGGAGTTTTGTTGCCCAAAACAAATTTTCTTGTTCTCTCTTGGGCAAAAAATATGCTGGTACAAACACCGGGATCTTTAATCAAGAGCTGTCTGGTCTGCCGTGACTTGGAAATCAATATCAACGGAATAAGCTTTCCAACTTCCTTGATACTCATCAAGTCAGCATAGTTGGATGTTATTTTGGGCATGAATTGGCTGACCCAATACCAAGTATGCATAAACTGTGCCATCCGAGAAGTCACTCTGATCAGCCAAGAAGGACAAGTTACAAAATTCTACTCGCGCAAAAGCCTACCTAAGAAGGGGATGATATTCACTGCCATGGCTGAGTTGGAATTAATTCCTGTGGTCAGTGAATTTCCTGATGTATTTCCGGAAGAACTACCAGGCATGCCGCCAGACCGAGAACTTGAGTTTGCAATAATCTGGTACCCGGAACTGCGCCATTATTCAAGAAGTATTACAGGATGCCCTCATCAGAGTTAGTGGAATTAAAGAAGCAGCTCGATGAAATGCTCCAGAAAGGGTATATCCGTCCCAATTCCTCACCATGGGGATCGCCTGCATTCTTTGTAAGCAAAAAGGATGGCAGCCTCCGCATGTGTGTAGATTATCGGCAGCTGAATGATGTCACCATCAAAAATAAATACCCACTGCTAAGGATTGATGATTTGTTTGATCAACTCAGTGGGGCTAAGGTATTCTCCAAAATTGACTTACGGACCGGATACCATCAGCTCAAGATTAAAAAGGAAGATATTCCTAAGACATTCACCACTCGATACGGTCTTTACGAATATACAGTTATGTCCTTTGGTCTCACCAATGCCCCTGCATTCTTCATGCACATGATGAACAAAGTGTTTATGGACTTCCTCAATAAGTTCATGGTGGTCTTGATCGATGACATACTTATATATTCAAAAAGTGAAGGGGATCACAAGGAACATCTCCGAGTAGTGTTACAACGACTCTGAGACCATCAGCTTTACGCCAAGTTCAGCAAATGTGAGTTTTGGCTTAAACAAGTCGGATTTCTTGGACACGTGCTATCCGCAGAGGGAATAGCGTAAACCCAAGCAAGGTAAAAGATGTGCTCAATTGGTTGCCACCCACAACCGTATCTCAAATCAGGAGTTTCCTTGGACTGGCGGGATATTACCGTCGTTTCATTGAAGGATTCTCCAAGCTTGCCAAACCCATGACCGAGCTACTAAAAAAGGACAAGAAGTTTGAATGGACAAAAGACTGTGATAAAAGCTTCAGTGAGTTAAATAAAAGGCTGACTACCGCCCCCGTATTAACTCTTCCAGATATCTATTGCAATTTTGATGTATGCTGTGACGCATCCAGACAAGGGCTTGGCTGCGTACTCATGCAAGACGGAAAAGTAGTGGCATATGCATCGCGACAATTGCGACCGCACGAAGGAAATTACCCTACGCATGATCTGGATTTGGCCGCGGTAGTGCATGCTCTCAAAATATGGAGGCATTATCTCATCGGGAAGAAGTGCCAAATTTTTACAGATCACAAAAGTCTCAAGTATATATTCACTCGGCCCGATTTGAATCTCCGTCAGTGGAGGTGGCTTGAGCTGGTTAAAGATTATGATTTGGGAATAAATTACCACTCGGGTAAAGCCAACGTGGTAGCTGACGCACTTAGTCGAATGCCGGTCAGCTTAAATGCCATATTAAATTCTTTGCCCGTTGAACTTCAAGAGGAGATTACTCAACTCCATGTGAACATCATTGAGGCTGGTGTCACTAACACATTGGAAGTTACCCCCAACCTTGAAGAAGAAATTTGCAAGGCCCAGCCAGATGACCCTGTCCTACAAAAGCATGCCAAAAATATGCTGACTGGACGTACCCAAGATTTCTCAAAGGATCACTTTGGGACTCTTCGTTTTCGTGGAAGGATTTGTGTACCAAATCAGTCAGACCTAAAAAAGAAAATCTTTTCAGAAGCACACGAATCCTCATACTCTATTCACCCCGGGGTACAAAAATGTATGAACACCTTCGCCAAATATTCTGGTGGGACAGAATGAAGTAGGATATTGCCTATTTTGTGGCTTGCTGCGACATATGCAACAAAGTAAAGGCAGAACATCAGAAGCCAGCCGGACTTCTCCAACCGCTGCCAGTTTCACAATGAAAATGGGATGATGTCTGCATGGATTTCATCACAGGACTACCCAAAACTCAGCGAGGCAATAATGCAATATGGGTCATCGTGGACACTCTGACCAAGGTAGCACAGTTTATCCCGGTCAAGACCACCTATCGAGCAGACCAACTTGCACAACTGTATGTGTCCAGAATAGTCAGTCTGCATGGAGTACCTTGAACCATCACTTCCAACCGAGGTTCACTCTTTACCTCCGCTTTCTAGACCCGTCTCCATCAAGCCTTGGGGACAGCCCTAAAATACAGTACATCCAATCATCCTCAAACTGATGGACCGATAGAGCGGGTAAACCAAATACTCGAAGATATGCTGCGAGCATGCGTCTTGGCCCAAGGGTCTAAATGGGAAGATTGTCTGCCTTACGCCGAGTTCTCCTACAGCAACAGCTTCCAAACCAGTCTAAAAATGTCGCCGTACGAGGCTTTGTATGGTCGCAAATGCCGTACCCCGTTAAACTGGTCTCAGACTGGAGATAGCCGTATTTTCGGAACAGACCTTATGATGGAAGCTGAGAAACAAGTCAAGGAAATCAGAGATAGATTACAATTGGCCAAGTCTTGACAAAAGAGCTATTACGATGCAAAACACCGACATATCAGTTTTGAACCTGGAGAGCACGTATACCTCCGAGTCACTCCTATGAAAGGAGTCAAGAGATTCCAAACTCGCGGGAAGTTGGCACCCAGATTTATTGGCCCCTTTCCAATTATTTCTCGAGTGGGCAATGTTGTTTATCAGTTAGAATTACCCCCGGAATTGTTTGATATGCATAACGTGTTTCACGTCTCACAGTTGAGGCGGTGCACATCCCCGCCCGAGAAAAAGACTGCCGTGACCGACATAGAATTGGCAAACAATTTAACGTATGAAGAAAGGCCTTTCAAAATTGTGGATTAGATGGAAAGAGTCACCCGCAGTAAAATAAGGAAATTTTATAAAGTCCAGTGGGAGCATCACACTGAGTTAGAAGCAACATGGGAACAAGAAGAGTTCCTACAGACCAATTATCCGGAATGGTTTTCCCAAGGAACCAAATCTCGAGGACGAGATTCATTCTAAGAGGGGGAGGTTTGTGACAGCCTGATTTTTTGCCCTCTTTTATTTGCCAGAGATTTATTTGAATTTATTTTAAACCTTGGGATTTTTGAATCATTTCATATGGACTTAAACACTTGGGTACCCTTGACTTTCACCCAAGTGCCTCCTATCCACCTCAAATCATCTTTTCCCTCTGGACCACGCTAATATACTTCATGGAATATTTTTCTTATTTGAAAAATATTCACTTTTCTTCCCAAAACCCAAGCTAAATCCTTTGTGCTCCAAAGCAACCCCTATTTTTATGGCTCACAAAATTCTGAGGAAATTCCTAAATATTCTTTGGACCCTAAGACACCTTCCTGAGCAAAAATATTGCACTACTTTTTGGAATATTTTTGCTACAGAAAATCTTTTCTATTCTGGACAGAAATGATAGTTTCTACAGCAACTACCATTTTACTTGCTCCATTGCTTCTGAAACTCCTTGTGCATCTTCACCTTAGTAACTCTTGGATAGCCTCCAAAGTACAGCCTCCAACTATTAACCATTTTACATCAGTAAGCTCTCAAAGTTTATGTCCAGAAACTTACCAGGCGTGTTACTTTCTTTCTACTGCGTCTGGAAATAAACCAACCACGGGTAACTCTCCTATCTACCACGAACAACATGCCAGACATGTATTTTGGCACTGAGTGAGCCAGTAGGCATAGTTCGCGCGGTGACCACGCGTGTACACCATGCCATGGCCGTCTGTCGGCGCGCTCTGGATGCTGTCGAGCTCTCTATAGAGCGCGTGCTCGCTTCCGCGCCTGCCCAAGCGTGCCAAACTGCACCACCATCATCGTCTTCACCTCTACAGCCCCTCTCTAGCACTCGCTGACGCCGGAGCTCGCCGCAGCGAGAACGGGCGTGGTCCGGTGTCAGTCCCATGATGCAATTCTATCCCGATCACGTGACACATTCATGATTGGGGCACAATCGCATTTCGGGCGCTTAGCAAGATGGATATCATTACATCGTACCAGTACATACATACATGGGGGATACAACAATTCATACAAGTCACGTGAATACAACAACACCAATACACGACATATGACTACGGATGCAAACATGGAAAGCACAACGACATCCATCTGCTCTCCCAGGCTGCCGACCAGGAACCTAACCCAAGACTGACGAAGAAGAAGAAAGAAATCCAACACAAGTACATCGCTCTCACGTCAAGTCATCGGAAACCTGCACCTGCAACTGTTGTTGTAGTATCTGTGAGCCACGAGGACTCAGCAATCCCATAACCATGGGTAACAAGACTAGCAAAGCTTAATGGGTAGGAAGAGGTTAAGTGGTGAGGTTGCAGCAGCGGCTAAGCATAAAGATGGTGGCTAACTTACGAGTACAAGAATAAGATGAGCATCTACGCAAACGGTCGCAAACTAGTAATGATCGCTAAAGATCCTGAACTACCTAGGAGTCAAACATAACCCCACCGTGTTCTTTTCTCAAAGTGAAAAGCGACAGTCACGTTTACTCACACGGTTGTGTGTTATACTTCGGATCCTCTGTCAAGTTTTCTACAATCGGACATTAACAAATTCCAATCTGCCACATAACCGCGGGCACGGCTTTCGAAAGATCATAACCCTGCAGGGGTGTCCCAACTTAGCCCATCACAAGCTCTCACGATCAACAGAGATAATAATAATATTACCCCTTATCTTAGGGAAGGCCCGATCAGACTCGGAATTCCCGGTGCACAAGACATTTCGACAATGGTAAAACAAGTCTAGCAAGACCTCCCGGCGTGCCGACACCCTGATAGTAGCTGTGTGTATATCGTCTCAGGCCACAACCGGATAGGTGATCCTACGGGAGCCAGACCTCGAGTTTCCCCGTGGTGGCCCCGCAGTCTCCGCGTTTGGGACCAACACCATCAGCACTGGCCCCCCTGCTATGTAGAAAGAATCCTCGGGTAGCGCTAACTTCCTATGCAATTAATTAATTAATTAAGTTTTTATTATGAGCAAATTAAAACCAATGTTGGGCCTTGCTGGAGGAGTTTTATTCAAAGACGAACTGTCAAGGGGTCCCCATATACCCAACCGTGTTAGGAACGCAAAATCAAGGAACAAAACACCGAGCAAAAGGCCAAGCCTTCCACCCATTGCCAAGTATATAGGTGTGTTAATATATATAAGATATATTGTTATATTCCAACAACAAGTTTCGACTTGGAACAAACTTCATCTTCACCTGCAACTAACAACGCTATAAGAGGGGATGAGCAAGCAGGTAACATAGCCAAACAACGGTTTGCTGGGAAGGTGTCAAAGGTTAGAGGTTTCATGGCAACAAGGAGAGGGGCTGACAATAAAATGATGGGTAGCGCGACATATAACGATAGCATCGAAACATCTAGCATAGCAATGATAGTAAAGGTATCCAAGGTAATGGTCATCTTGCCAGAGATCCCGCAAGGAAGAAGAATGAGTCCATGAAAAAGACGAAGAAGAAGCCACGGAGTCGAACCATGTGTAGACGAACGAATCCTCACGATCGCAATGGAAAATGAACTAGCGAGAAGAAGCACACAACAAGGTAAACACACAACACAAGAACATGACAAGATGCTCAAGCAAGTAGGATGCTAGACAAGTCTATATGATGCAATTCATGGCATGGGATGAAGCACACAAGAACAACACAAACCAACAAGTTTAAATGAGGCCGGAATCAACATATAACAACTCCGGTAAGCCCTCATATGCACATTTCCAAATTGGTCCAGATCTGAACAAACCTTAAGTTAAAGTTGTTAAATAGAAAGTTAACATGCACCATGATGATCTACTCGAAATTCTAGTCAAGTTTCATATAAATTTTGTTTAATTCGGTGCTACGGCCTAGAAGATATGAGCAAAACAAGTCAAGCATGGCATTGATGCAAAATGCATCCAAACATCAAGCAAACACACTCCAAGCATGTAAAAAACATGATATTATGCTTCTACATGCAAAAACACACAAGTTTGATATATGTCACGCTCAGAACGGAGCAACGGTTCAACACGTACACACGAAACAAGATATAACAACAAGCTGTCCAAATTCAGCCACATAGCAACTTTGGAGCAAGGTATATATATATATATATATATATATATATATATATATATATATATGCTACATCACCCAAACATGATAACAAGAGGCATGGATGTGAAATATACATGATACTTAACAAGCATGAACTTAGAACACACCCAAAAACTTGCTGTAACACAATTAAACAAGCATGGCAAGTTGCAATAAATTTATCCAGACTTAGTCAAAATCTGGGAAGGCAAAAACATCATCACGATGCTGCCTTCGGAGGCACAAAACAACAAGCATATCAACTCTACTAAGTATATAAAGATCATGGACATGTAATAGACATAGCATACATCAAACAACTCCATTGGAGCAACTCCATAGGAGGCATGGATCAATAACAACAAGCTTCACCAAATTGATCATGCTGATAACAATCTGACAGGTAAATTTATAGCAACTTGAGAGCAAGAAATAAATATGCTACATCAGGCCATATATGCAAAAGGGCATGGATGGATAGAGCATAACATGGACAAGAATACATGATCATTGGATATACTAAAACATGCATGGATTTGAGTGAGGCATCAAGCAAACATAGCATCAGGTTTAACAGATTCCAGACTTAGCAGTTTTTTCACCAAGTATAAAACAGCAACATTGGCATGGCATGTTTACAAGCTTGTTTAAGTCACCTCAAGGCATATCATGGAAAGTGGATTGCACCACAACAAAGACCATATGATTGTGCTTCTAAAACATATTGACATGTGGCATGAAGACAATTACACCAATAGCAATGAACAAGTGAAAACAACATCTCATAACAAGTTTCAGCACTTAACAGCCAATGCACTTTTGCAACAGATATTAACATGGCAATATGACACCTAACATGAATGCTACATCAACCAACATGTAAGGCACTTCACAATGAACATTTTTACATATCATATGCTCCATTTGGACCAACATGCACAAAGTTATCACCACCACAAGCATGCAACAAAATTACAGATAACAACAGTTTTAAACATGTAGAACTCTTGCAACGATGATTAGGGCATCTAGATGAACTCAAACAAGCATGCCATAGTGGAACAAAATGAAGAGCATATCACAACGATCATTTTGACATATTATTCACTCAATTTGGACATACACACAAAAAGTTACAGCCACTCAAACATGCATATATTTTTACAAATCTCAGGGACTTAGTCGATTTGAAACTGAGCGCAGGATAGCTATGTGTCGCCTCGAGCGGGTTTTGGAGCTGCTCACCACTGGGCTCGGCCCATGAAGAGAAGAGGTAGGCTGGATCTAGGCCGGGGCAGAGGACTGGGCCGGAGCTGCTGGGCCGGCGGCTGGGCCTCGCGGATGGGCCTTGGCCCACGGGGGCAATGCGAGCGGGACGCTCCTCTGCTCGTCCCCGAGAAGAGGCATGGCAGCGGCGGCGCTGGGTCCGACGGAACCCAGGCCGGCGGGGGAGTACGGAGATGGCCGGGGCCGACCGGATCCGGCGGCTCCTCGCAGGATCTGGCCGGGGAGAGGTCCTGGCGGCGGCGGGGCATCCAGGGCGTTGGCGGAGCTTGGTCCGGGGATGGCGCTCACCGGCGACGGCCGGTGGAGGCGAGCGGGGCGCAAGGGTCTCCCGCGAGCAGGCGGCGGCGTTCCGACGTGGGAGGCCGGCACGGCGAGGAGGAGCGCTCGGGGAGGGTCAGGCGAACGGCGGCGGTGCTGGCCGGGCCAGGCGGGCCAGGCGCGGGCCCCGGCGGGCCGCGCGGAGGAGGGAGGAGAGATAGGCGGGGCACAGGTGACGTGGCGCGCGCCCATTGGCCCGGGGCGGCGGGGCTGCTGATGTGGCAGGCGGCTATAGGTCGGGGCGACGTGGAGGCGGCGGTGGACGTGTCCGGCGGCGGGCGGACATGTCCGGCGGAGCGAGGGGAGCGGGGCTAGGGTTTCATCTGCGAAAAATTAGGGGGGAGACACATATATGTAGGTAGAGGGAGCTAGGAGTGTCCAAATAAGGAGCGGTTTTCGGCCACGCGATCACGATCCGACGACCGAGAGCATGGAGGGGGTTAGGATGGGCTAGCGGGCTGCTGGGAGGGGTGTTGGGCCAAAAGACAAAAGGCTTCCGGCGGTTAACGTGGTTAACCGTTGGGCTATCAAACGAACTCCGAATGCGATGAAATTTGGCAGGCGGTCTGCACTATAATAAGACCACACGCCAAGTTTCACCTCATTCCGAGAACGTTTTACGGCCACCCATAAAATAAATATTCGGAGGTGCCGCGGGCGCGTGCAAGTGTGTCTAGGCTCAGAACAGACAACGGAGATAACGAGCGGACTCGGGCGGATGCAATTTTTCGAAAACATGATGATGCAATGCAAATGATGACAAAGCAAAGATGCAACACGCAAGCAGATGACGAGGCAACGACGACGAATAAATGGCTGACACCTGGCGCATCGGTCTCGGGGTGTCACATCCGGCCAAGGCAACAGTGCGGTGTGCACTGTGCTCTTTGCCACCCCAGCGCCCCTGTGCTCGTCCTCGTCCAGCCACAGCTCCCGCGTGACTCCGCCGCCTTCTCCCCCTCTCACTGACGCCATTTCGTCGCCAGGCGCGGCCAGGTGTCGCCGGCGGAGCCCCGTTCCCCCCCTCTTGGCTCGCCTATATATAGGCCTCCTCCCAGCCGCTCTGAGCATCCAGCTCCACTCCCACACACTCACAGATTGCGTAGAATCCCGAGGGCCGGCCGGGCAGGCCACATGCCGCCGTTCCTGAGCTCGAGCTCACCGGTGATCCCCCTCGGGTCGTCGAGGTAGCTCCAGACCCTCTCGACCCAAGGCGGCCCTACCAGAGCCTCCGCCACTCTCTGGTAGAGCCACTTCACCTAGCTGGAGCTGCTGGAGACACCGTTGCTCGCCGTCTTGTTCAACTCTGACGACCCCCCTGTTCTGCCTCCGCCTACGAGCTCTGTTCCGACGCCTTCCGACCACCTCTAGCTACCCTACGGGTATGGCAATGTGCGCCTCGACCCCCTCCGTCGATCTATCCTCTCCATCTTGGCCAAGGAGCAGCGTCACCGGCATGCGCTCCGGCGAAGCCACGGCCGCCCCTGCTCTTCCCTCTCTCTCCCCCTCACCTGACTAGCAGGGCCCGGTAGGCAGCCTCTCCGTACCCGCGTGAAGCGGTACGAGTGGTGGCGCTCTGGGCTTTTATGCCTTCGACGTCACCCCCCTATTCTGTTTATTAAAATTTCCAAATTTAAATATATTCCAGAGAACTTCAAACTACAATAACTTTTAAACCATAAGTCCAAATGAATTGATTCTTTTTGCAGTGTGTTCTTTGTAAAGAAATCTTGCAGCACACCAAAAATGAGACTATTTGGTGCTGTGTAGATTTTCTGGTGAATTTTTGAATGATTCTTGATATTTTCTTTTTGTACTTTTATTTATTTTCAGAAGAGGAAACTTGTCTTGAGGATCACCAGGAGGTTTGTGAGCCTCATTTGAACTAAGGCAAGCCACAACAACATTTTCATAGTGCCATTTCAATATTTGTGATTTTTTTCCAACTTGATCAAATGATTTAATTTATGCATATGAATTATTTTGTTGAATACTTTCTGTTGGTTGATGTATCTATTTATTTCATTCAGTTTACAGAAAGTTGGAGTTTGGTTTAAGTTATTAAGATAGTTAAAAGAAAGTTTGGATCTTGAGAATGATCATGGTTATGCATATGTGAAGTTACTTTCTTTTACATAAGTAATTATGATAAAATTTTGCTAGGATAAGTTTTGTTTTTAATTTAAAATAAATCATAACCAGAATATTAATGAAGTTGTTCATGTTCATAAAGTTAACCCAGTTATACTTATGTTATGCATTTTTGGTATGGCATCATATTGGTTTTTGTGATACATTTTGGTATATTGCATTCCATGGCATTGTATGACACCGGTTATTTATTTCTTCTTTAAGTTGAAACTGTTAAGAACTCAACTTGAATAAATTGTTGACCGGGTCATGGTGCCACTGAATCGAGTATTTTCCCAGTGCAACCACATTTGCCTTTATGGGAAGGTCTTTATTCGGTCCATTGTCATGCCTCCTGTCGGTACCTCCATATAGGGAAGGTTATGGGCATGCAGTACCCTGGCCCGGTAAGCAGGCATAACCTTGTGTGCCCGTTGTTAATTTTATGGTACCGAGTCCCCGTTTGGGACAATTTCTGTTTGGCCACGACGGTGGTCGGTGTGCCTTTGGTAGGCACAGGGCCACCCAGGACTGTTCCATTGGGAAATGAGTCGGAGTGGCCGGGGGAGTGTCATGGCAATGGAAGGGTGTTGTCGGAACGCCGTTCGTCCACCCGAATGGGAGAACGAGGCCATGGGTTTCGTGGTGTGGGTATAGTGCACTACCTCTGCAGAGTGTAATCAATCTATCGATAGCCGAGTCCACGGTCACGGACACGCTCGAAAGTAAGTCACACCATGGGTCAACATATAATAAAATTTTGCTCACTAAGTTCTAAAATTTTATACTGTAATAAATTGGTGGAAGAGCCACCGAGATGGTTTGAGACCAAGTTTGTTCAGGTTGGTGATCGCTGGAAAGGTCATGATTTATGTCTTGTTAAAATGAATAAGTTTGCAGTTTAATAGTAATCACCATGAGTAAGTCAGACCGAGGTTTTATTTCTGCAAAGGCATGAGAACAACATGTTATTTAATATATATCTAAGTTTGTTGCTGCTTATATTTATAATTGAATAATTATCATGATATTGTTTGTCATTATGATTTTGTTTGCTGTAAGCTTGCAAGTACATTCAATGTACTGACCTGGCGTGTCATGCCAGATTTCAGGAAAGTTTCGCTGGAAAGGAGTGCCGTCTGAGTCTAGACCGTGTCCACATCGGTGTCCCTGTGAGATGGAGTTCCGCTACGACGTCGTTCCGCTGCTGCGTAGTTTATTGTAATGCCCAGGATGGGACTATACCTCCTACGTGTCGAGGCACGACTTAAAGGTATAAGCCCATTCTGGAATGATCTCAAGTTTGGTATCTTTGCACGACTCATGTAAAAGAGGGATTAAATTGCAAAAGGAGATAGTTGGCTTACACTCGCCACTTCACACAATACATTACATAAGCAAAACATCAGTCAAAACATCGCAACCCGACTATGGGTGAAGATCCAAAAGAAAGATACCAAAACAACATAAAGCCACAGGTCCGAATCGCCCCTAGTAGAAACCACTACTGATCGTCGAACATGTCACAAACATACGGCCAAACTCTTCATCGAGCTCCCAGTGAAGTACTTGAATCAGCTCCTGCATCATTCTCGGCTGAACCTGCATCTGGTGTTGTAGTATCTGTGAGCCACGAGGGCTCAGCAATCCCATAACCATGGGTATCAAGACTAGCAAAGCTTTGAGGGTAGGAAGGAGGTAAAGTGGTGAGGTTGCAGCAGCGGCTAAGCATAATATGGTGGCTAACTTACGAGTACAAGAATAAGATGAGCATCTACGCAAACGATCGCAGAAGAAGTGATCGCTAAAGATCCTGAACTACATACGAATCAAACATAACCCCACCGTGTTCTCTTCTCAAAGTGAAAAGAGACAGTCACGGTTACTCACACAGTTGTGTGTTTTACTTCGGATCCTCTGTCAAGTTTTCTACAACCGGACATTAACAAATTCCAATCTGCCACATAACCGCGGGCACGGCTTTCGAAAGATCATAACCCTGCAGGGGTGTTCCAACTTAGCCCATCACAAGCTCTCACGATTAGCTGAAGCGATAAATATAATATCATCACTCCTTATCTTAGGGAAATCCGATCAGGCTTGGCATCCCGGTGCACAAGACATTTCGACAATGGTAAAACAAGTCCAGCAAGACCTCCCGGTGTGTCAACACCCTGATAGTAGCCGCGCGTATCTCGTCTCAGGCCACAGCCGGATAGGTGATCTTACGAGTAAAACCAAACCTCGACTTTCCCCGTGGTGACCCTGCAGTCTCCCCGTTTGGGACCAACACCATCAGCACTGGCCCCCCTGCTATGTAGAAAGAATCCTCGGGTAGCGCTAACTCCCTATGCAATTTAATTAATTAATTAAGTTGTTATTATGAGCAAATTAAAACCAATGTTGGGCCTTGCTGGAGGAGTTTTATTCAAAGTCGAACTGTCAAGGGGTCCCCATCCACCCATCGTGTAAGGAACGCAAAATCAAGGAACATAATGCCGGTTTATCGGCGCCTAAGGTGGCATGAGTGGAACAAAACACCGAGCAAAATGCCAAGCCTTCCACCCATGCCCAGTATATAGGTGTGTTAATAATAATTATAGATATTGTGATATACCAACAACAAGTTCCCTCCTGGAACGATCTTCATCTTCACCTGCAACTAACAACGCTATAAGAGGTGCTGAGCAAGCGGGTAACATAGCCAAACAATGGTTTTGCTAGGAAGGTGTCAAAAGGTTAGAGGTCTCATGGCAACAAGGACAGGCTGACATAAAAGATGGGTAGCGCGACATGTAACGATAGCATCGAGACAACTAAGCATGGCAATGGTAGTAAAGGTATCCAAGGGTATGATCATCTTGCCTGGGATTCCGCAAGGGAGAAGAACGGGTCCAAGAAGTAGACGAAGCAACATAGTCGAGCGAATCCTCACAACTCCGGAACGGAACCGAAGCTAACAAGAGAAGCAACCGGAAAGAAGAAAACAACGCGGTAAACACACAAGCATAAACATGGCATTCGATGCACATCCAAGTATGATGCATGTCCGGTTTAAATATGCATGTCATGGCAAAGGTGCACAACAAAGCTACAAGTTAAGTGGAGCTCAATATGCAACGAGTTGCATATTGACGAAACACCACATTTTATTTATTTAGTTGACTCTCGCTTATTTACAAGACAAGATTAAATGTTTGTTAACATGGCAAGAGGTGAAGCAAAAACAAACTACCTATTTAGACATTTTAAATGAGGTCGGAAAATAGCAACAACAATTCCGGAAAATCCCCATGAGCATGTTTAGCAATTTTAAGCAACAACAATTCACACATTATAATGTTGTTAACATGATGCGAATGACATGATCAAGTTTTAAGCAATCTTATTAAAAGTTAACAAGAAGAGATAAGGAGTATTCGTCGCCGTGGTGGAAGGAAAGGGTGCCATGGCAACGATCCGAAAATGATGCAACGCAACATCTCGGTTCCGGTAACTCGTTGAGAGTCCGGTGCAAAAGAAAGGTGACGGAGAGCGAGCCGAACAAGATGGAAGGTGGGGTGATCCCGTCACCGGGTTCCCATGAGTAGGCGACGAGGCAACCGAGGAGCACGACAAAAGATGATACGGGCACGGAGCACAAAAGGGAAAACATCTCATACAACACCTACATCTCATGGGTCATCGTATCGGGGTTATACCTTTGAAGCATTCGTTCTCGGAGGGGTTCGAGTCGTAGTGGAAGTAGTGGAAGTAGACGTTCTCGAGGCGGTCAGGGTACACGTTCGTAGAGGGAAGTAGACGTCGCGACGGTAGTAGAATTAGTGGTACACGGCGACGGTAGTGTCGTTCACGGAGCTCGTTTCGAAGATGAACTTGATGTCGAGGGTCTCCGAGGTCGACGGTAGTGGTACTTGCGTTTCTCCTTGCAGTTGAACTTGACATCGGGCGTCGAGGTACTTGAGGTCTCGTTCTTGCGACGGTAGTGGTACACGCACGTAGACGAACTTAACGGTTCCGAGGGCTCCGGCCACCGTGGTACTTGGGGGTCGTGGTCTCGGCAACGTAGTTGTACATGTCATTTTGACGCCATGTAGTCGAACTTGAAGGTCGTCGGTGACTCGAAGGGGTACTTGGTGTTTCCGGCGACAGTCGTCGTACACGGTTCGTAGACGTTCGGGTCTTTTGTAGATGTACTTGACGCAACATCGGGTGTAGTCGTACACGGGTCTTGTGTAGAGGTACTTGACTCGGTCGATGAACTTGACGAAACATCTTCAACGATGGAACTCGGTGAAAACCTCGGAGGCGCTGCTCGTTGGAACTTGGCGAAGCACGAGCTTCACGGAGGCAGCAGCAAGGGGGCGACGCTCCGCGGGGTGCTCGATGGGGCTGCTCTGGTGAGGCACTTGGCGGGGCGACGCAACCGAGGGGAGGCGCTTGGGCGCTGCGAGGCTGGAGGGACGAGGCCATAGCGAGGAAGGCGGTGAGGTAGCAGAACGGAGGGAGGCGCTCGTCGTGGCCGCGGGGCCGCAGGAGGACGGGGCAGCACCTTGAGGACGAGGCTGGTGGAGGTCGACGGGGCGCTCCTAGCACTGGTCGAGGGGAGGAACGCGGACGGGGCGCTCGAGGGCGCTCGGGCCTTGGAGATGGAGGGAGCGGGGCGCTGCGGCGCCTGGCGCAGAGGAAGAGGCAGGTCCTGGCCGGCCCGCGGGAGTAGCGGCGTGGCAGGGGACGGGCGCGTCGGGGCCTGGCGGCGTTGCGGCAAGGCCCGAGGCGATGGGCCACTGCTCAGGGTCGAGGGGATCAGCGCTGGGGAGCTCCTCTCCCTGGCGATGCGGCGGCCTGCGATTGGGGGCGCGGGGCCACGGCGCTCTGGAGACGGAGGGAGGAGCGCTGGGCTCCTGGGAGATCGAGCGGCGGACGGGCGATCTGGGAGAGATAGAGGGATCGAGAGATCGAGATGGATCGGGACTCCTCCCTGGCGGCGCGAGCAGGGAGATGGGATGGATCGAGGGAACGGGCATGGGGTCGAGGGGTCGGTCGGGGGACGAGAGGAGCAGCGCGTGCTAGGGTTCGGCCGGCTGGGTTAGGCCGCCTGGGAGAGGCTGGGCCTGGAGGCCAGAGGGATGGGCCGGCCTAGGGAGGCTGAAGCCCATATGGCCTAGGAGGGAGGAAAAAGGCTGGGCTCTCTATTTTTTTTAACTGCTGCTGTTTTCCAAAAAAACAAAAACAACAAAGGAGAAAGAAAAGGAAGGAGGTGTTCTGAAAAGGATTAAGGCATAGGGTAAAATTCCCTAGACTCACAAAAAGGTACACGGTCCACGAAAAATAGGAGAGGCGTGACGAAAGATGTAATTCAAACTCATTTGACTTTAATTCAAATGGTTTGAACTATGACATGGTTTCGGAAGTGTCCAAAAATGTTGACGTTTTTGGAGGAACCTCGATAAACGAGAAAAGAAATATAGGGAAGGTTTTTGACGGTGAAACTTGAATTAAAGAGGCATGGGGAATATATGCAAGTGTGTTATGGTTAATTTCACATCAATGGAATATTTAATATAGCTCCCTACTACTATTGGGAGGCTTTTATATGTTATAAAGAGAAGTCACCTTCCTTCGATTTAAATGGACCGAAGGTCCACACAATTTATTTAGGTTGAGATGCAAAAGATTAAAGACATGATGGCATGATGACATGATGCAATGCAAAATAAATAACACAAGCACAAATACAAACACACGGGAGAACCCGGAACATCTGGAATCTTCTGGAATCTTCTGGAATGTCGGTCTTCGGGCGTCACATTTATGGCCGAGGCCTTTTATGTTCACTAAATAATGTACATATTGTCCAGCCGCACCGTGTGTGCCGCTCGGACTCGCTACCTGTTGTAATGTGAAACTATGGTCCGCTAGTATCAATAAAGCGGTTGTTTTCTATACCAAGAAGTTGTGTGTTTCCAGAAGACAAGGTCTCTAGGCTGGCAATGCAAGGCAAACCGGTCGCTCTGATCCGGGGTGCCACACCATGTCCCAAGGACATCAAAGGTATAAGAAGTTTCCTTGGTCATGCCGAGTATTATAGGAGGTTCATTAAGGACTTCTTCAAAATCTCTAGGCCCCTGACTAATCACTTACTAAAAGATGTTCCTTTTGTCTTTGATGATGATTGTGTAGAAGCATTTGAAATACTTAAGAAAGCATTTATCTCTGCACCTATTGTCCAGCCTCCCGACTGGAATTTACCCTTTGAGATTATGTGCGATGCTAGTGATTATGCTGTAGGTGCTGTTCTACGACAAAGAGTTGATAAGAAACTGAATGTTATCCAATATGCTAGTAAAACTCTAGACAGTGCCCAGAGAAATTATGCTACTACTGAGAAGGAGTTTTTGGCAGTCGTATTTGCTTGTCATAAGTTTAGACATTATATTGTTGATTCTAAAGTAACTATTCACACTGATCATGCTGCTATCAAATACCTTATGGAATAGAAAGATGCTAAACCTAGACTTATTAGATGGGTTCTCCTGCTATGAGAATTTGATTTGCATATTACTCATAGAAAGGGAGCTGAGAACCCCGTTGCAGACAACTTGTCTAGGCTACAAAATATCCTTGATGACCCACTACCTATTGATGATAGCTTACCTGATGAACAATTAGCTTCATAAATGCTTCTCGTACTACTCCATGGTATGCTGATTATGCTAATTACATTGTTGCCAAGTTTATACCACCTAGTTTCACATACCAGCAAAAGAAAAAGTTCTTTTATGATTTAAGACATTACTTCTAGGATGACCCACACCTTTATAAAGAAGGAGTAGATGGTATTATTAGACGCTGTGTACCTGAGCATGAACAGGAACAAATCCTACGCAAGTGTCACTCCGAAGCTTATGGAGGACATCACGCTGGAGATAGAACTGCACATAAGGTACTGCAATCTGGTTTTTATTGGCCTACCCTCTTCAAGGATGCCCGTAAGTTTTTCTTATCTTGTGATGAATGTCAAAGAATTGGTAATATTAGTAGACGTCAAGAAATGCCAATGAATTATTCACTTGTTATTGAACCATTTGATGTTTGGGGCTTTGATTATATGGGACCGTTTCCTTCCTCTAATGGGTATACACATATTTTAGCTGCTGTTGATTACGTTACTAAGTGGGTAGAAGCTATCCCAACTAGTAGTGCCGATCACAACACCTCTATTAAGATGCTTAAAGAAGTTATTTTTCCGAGGTTTGGAGTCCCTAGATACTTAATGACTGATGGTGGTTCACACTTTATTCATGGTGCTTTCCGTAAAATGCTTGCTAAGTATGATATTAATCATAGAATTGCATCCCCTTATCACCCACAGTCTAGTGGTCAAGTAGAGCTAAGTAACAGAGAGCTGAAATTTTGCAAAAGACTGTTAATAGGTCTAGAAAGAATTGGTCCAAGGAACTTGATGATGCATTATGGGCCTATAGAACTGCATACAAAAATCCTATGGGTATGTCTCCATATAAAATGGTTTATGGAAAAGCATGTCTCTTACCTCTTGAGCTAGAACATAAGGCATATTGGGCTATTAAGGAGCTCAATTACGATTTCAAACTTGCCGGTGAGAAGAGGTTATTTGACATTAGCTCACTAGATGAATGGAGAACCCAAGCCTATGAGAATGCCATGCTGTTTAAAGAAAAGGTTAAAAGATGGCATGACAAAAGGGTACAAAAGCACGAGTTTAACGTAGGAGATTATGTCTTGCTATACAACTCTCGTTTAAGATCTTTTGCAGGAAAACTTCTCTCTAAATGGGAAGGTCCTTACGTTATCGAGGAGGTCTATCGTTTCAGTGCCATTAAAATCAACAACTTCGAAGGCACAAATCCGAAGGTGGTGAACGGTCAAAGAATCAAACATTATATCTCAGGTAATCCTATAGATGTTGAAACCAATGTTATTGAAACCATAACCCTGGAGGAATACATAAGGGACACTTTCCAGAACAATTCAGACCCCGAAAAGGAAGAGGTATGTAGTACGGTAAGTAAACCGACTCCAAAATAGTTCTAATGGAAATTTTTCATAGTTTTGGAATATTTTAGAAAAATAAAAAAAATAAGAGGCAGTCCGGAAAGGGCACGAGGTGTCCACGAGGGTGGAGGGCACGCCCTAGCCCCCTGGGCACGCCCCTGCCTCGTGGGCACCTCGTGTGCCTCCCGGACTTTGTTTTCTTGCATATTACTTCTTTTGGTCGGTAAAAATTCACTATATATTCTCCTGAAGGTTTTGACCACCGTATCACGCCAGAATCCTCTGTTTTTTGTCGGTAAAAATTCACTATATATTAGCTGTTTTTGTCGCAGATAAGAGCAATATGTCTTCTCAGGAGTCAGTTGAAGAGAGGCGGGTGTCCCATCCAACACTTGGCCCAGGAGCAAACAACGATGCTGACCACTTTGGTCCATCAACGGAGGAAGAGATGGAGGCTGACTTGAAGAGGATAGATGCCATGGAGGAAGATCAAGAAGTCACTTCTCAGTTTCGAGCTGGATTCACGTTGGGGGAACTACAGAGCTCAGCTATTCCAAACTCAGTCATCCCTACCAATGTCACGTTTCTTTCTTATGAAAATATGAAAAAGAGTGTTACTTGTTCTCCCACAGCTATGCAACATCCTTGGTTGAAAAGAGCTTTAGTCGTCACGGGCAAGCTCCGCAAGGAAATTATGGACCTTAACCAGCAAGTTAACAAGCTCGAGTTGGAGAATCGTATCCTGAGGGGTATCATCGCCAAGAATATCACATCACCACCTCCGAAGAAAGAGACATAATCACATGGGTATGGGCACTCCCCTAGGAAACTTCCAAGCTTGGGGGAGGTGCCCCGGTATCGTATCACCATCACACTCCTATCTTTACCATTTTTCTTAGTTCGATGCTTTTGGTAATATCTTGATCTAGTAGAATAAAGTTTAGTATGATCTAGTTGTGAGCTTTTGCTTTTTGATCTTTACATTTGTAATCAAGTCCGTGAGCTATATATAATAAATATTAGTGTTGAGTCAAGGGCTTGATTCTCTCGCTATGGTCATGAAAGAATAAAAGAAAATATAAAAAAGTATCAAAGAGATCATATTGATCTTATGGAAGGTAATGACTTCACATATAAAGAGTATGATGATTAAAAGTTGTTGAGAGTTGACAAACCTAGTTTTGGTCATCGTTGCAATTAATAGGAAGTAATAAAGAAAGAGAGGTTTGTACATACAAATAAAATATCTTGGACATATTTTATGATTGCGAGCACTCATTAAAATATGACATGCTAAAGAGTTGATGTTGGACAAGGAAGACAACATAATGGGTTATGTCTTATTATATCCAAAATAAAGTATATTTTCATGGATCAACCAACATATTGAGCTTGCCATTCCCCCTCATGCTAGCCAAAACACCTTGCACCAAGTACAAATACTACTTGTGCTTCCATACATCCTCAAACCCAGTTTTGCCATGAGAGTCCACCATACCTACCTATGGATTGAGTAAGATCCTTCAAGTAAGTTGTCATTGTTGCAACTCTCTAAAATATGTATGATCTATTAGTGTGGAGAAAATAAGCTTTATACAATCTTGTGATATGGAAGTAATAAAAGCGACGGACTGCATAATAAAGGTCCCTATCACAAGTGGCAATATAAAGTTACGTTCTTTTGCGCTAAGATTTTGTACATCCAACCATAAAAGCACATGAAAACCTCTGCTTCCCTCTGCGAAGGGCCTATATATTATTCTTACCATATAAGAGTCAAGGTGATTTTCACCTTTCCTTTTTACATTTTATCCTTTGGCAAGCACATTGTGTTGGAAAGATCCTGACATATATACCCAATTGGATGTAAGCTATCATGATCTATTACTATTGACATTACCCTTGAGGTAAAAGGTTGGGAGGCAATACCATAAGCCCCTATCTTTCTCTGTGTCCGATTAAAACTCCATACCCATACGTATTGCGTCAGTGTGAGAAATTGTGAAAGACTAAATGATAGTTGAGTATGTGGACTTGCTGAAAAGCTCTTATTTTGACTCTTTCCGATGTTACGATAAATTGCAATTGCTTCAATGATCGAGATCATAGTTTGTTAGTTTTCAATAAAGTTTCTGATTCGTGCTTGACATTGTGAATAGATTTTTACTTTAGCATAAGTGTCATATGACAATATATATGTGTTGGTGTTATAAGTTTGATCATGATGCCCTCATATCCGTATTTTATTTTGTCGACACCTCTATCTCTAAACATGTGGACATATTTTTCGATATCGGCTTTCGTTTCAGGACAACCGAGGTCTAAGCTTGGGGGAGTTGATACGTCCATTTTGCATCATACTTTTATATTGACATTTATTGCACTATGGGCTGTTAGTACACGTTATGTCACAATACTTATGCCTTTTCTCTCTTATTTTACAAGGTTTACATGAAGAGGGAGAGTGCCGGCAGCTAGAATTCTGAGCTCGAAAAGGAGCAAACATTGGATACCTATTCTGCTCAACTCAAAAAGCCCCGAAACCCCACGAAACACCATTTCCGAAAATATAAAAAATATGTGGCGAAAGAGATACGTCAGGGCGGCCACGAGCTGTCCACGAGGGTGGGGGGGGGGGGCGCCCCTGCCTCGTGGGCCACCTGGTGACTCCCCGATGCCCATCTTCTCCTATATGAGGTGTTTTGACCTGGAAAAAGAATATAAGGGGGCTTTCGGGACAAAGCGCCGCCGTCTCGAGGCGGAACTTTGGCGGAACCAATCTAGGGCTCTGGCGGAGCTGTTCTGCCGGGGATACTTCCCTCCAGGAGAGGGAAATCGTCACCGCCGTCATCACCAACAACTCTCCCATCTTGGGGAGGGTTATCTTCATCAACATCTTCACCAACACCATCTCTTCTCAAACCCTAGTTCATCTCTTGTATCCAATCTTTGTACCAAAACCTTAGATTGGTACCTGTAGGTTGCTAGTAGTATTGATTACTCCTTGTAGTTGATGCTAGTTGGTTTACTTGGTGGAAGATCATATATTCAGATCTATTATGCATATTAATACCCCTCTAATTATGAACATGAATATGCTTTGTGAGTAGTTATGTTTGTTCCTGAGGACATCACGACAAAAAAAGACACATCCGTGACATTTTGGGCCGAACGGAACTTTTTTCTGTCATACTTATGACACTTCTATGCCAATAATTGTGACAAAACACGGTATCATCATAGATGTGGTGGGTTCCTACTTCTATGACAAATAATCATGACAGAAAATGGGCTTTTTGTCCTGGGCGGGCCAGAGACGCAGCTGCATGACATTCTTTGGGCCGCCCATGACGGGAAAAACCGTGGTAGAAGCGAGGGCGAGGAAAATATCGGGGTGTTCCCGGTTACGGTGGGTGGTCGGGGCCGGGCGATGCACGTTTCTCTCGTACACACACGCGCGTGGGTGCGAGGCGTTGGGCTCTAACTGAACCCGAGCGAGGCGTTGGGCTCTAACTGAACCCGAGCGATCGATCGATGGCTGTTAACTGAACCCGATCGAGCGATTCCTTCGCTACCGCTACTAACTGATGCCGATCGATGCTGCCTCTGCATGAACAGTGATCGTTGCTGGGG
>LR738711.1:391337761-391355768 GCA_902687465.1 Secale cereale | reverse complement strand
GGTTGGATGAACAGTTCCCGGTGGGGGTGGCTGAACAGGACCCCGTGGTGTTGCCTCTGCATGAACATGACCCCGTTCGATCGAGCCGGTTGGGGCTGCATGAATAGGACCCCATGGAGGGCTGCATGAACAGGACCACCCCATGGAGGGCTGCATGAACAGTAGACGGTGGAGGGCTGGATGAACAGTAGCCCGTGGAGGGGTGGTTGAACAGGAGCCCGTGGAGAGGGCTGGTTGAACAGTAGCCGATGGAGTAGCGCGCGGTGGAGACTAAACAGTCGCAGGTGGAGGCTGGAGGAGGTCGACGGTGGATGAACAGTAGCCCATGGAGGCTGGAGGGGGTCGATGGTGGTGATGAACATTATCCAGTGGAGTCCCGTTTTGCGGTACGCCACACCCCTCCCGATGAACAGGACCCCCGTTTCGATTGTAGCGCTCCAACACAAGTCTGTTTCCTCCGTTTTGCCGTACCCCACACCCCTCCCGATGAACAGGACCCCCGTTTCAACCTAGCGCTCCAACACAAGTCTGTTTGCTCCGTTTTGCGGTACGCCACACCCCTCCCTATCATCAGGATCCCCGTTTCGACCGTAGGAGGTCCGTTTCCTTCGTTTTACGGTACGCCAGACCCCTCTGGATGAACATGATCCCGTTTCGAACGTGGCCGGTAGAACACAAGGCCATTTCCTCCGTTCTGCGGTACGCCATGCCTCGTTTCCATCAGCTGTTCCGTCCAAGCCCTCCCGATGAACACGAAGACGCATTTCGTTCCGACCCAGCCGGTTGGCTCCCCATGAACACGACGACGACGTTGTTTTTTCGTTCTGACCCAGCCATGTACATGAGCCCTGGCCGTACGTATGCGCGAGTAGGTGTTCGAGACCCTGCTCGTATGTACGTACGTGGCCGTATTTTCTTTCTTGCACACTGGCTGCTGTACGTACGTGTACATGCTACGTGCGCGCCTCTACTACGACACGTGCGTGCCTCTACATCGACCAGTATGTACGTACATGTTCGCGACCAGAATGACAACGCTATGTACACTTCGACTAGGTGGGTCCCGACTGTCAGGCACTTCCTTGCGTGCGCAGATGTAGCTGGTGGGTCCCAGTAGTCAGGGCGGCGAATCATTTTTTGCCCGGACGCACTTCCTTGCGTGCGAAGATGTAGCTGGTGGGTCCCAGCAGTCAGGGGAAACATTTTTTTTCGCGAAATATGGTGGCTCGTCCAGTGGGTCCCTGCTATCAGGTGTAGGAATAATTATTTTGCGCGTAATAAGGAGGCACTTCCTTGCTGCGGTCGTGGACCCAGCTGTCAGCCTCTCGACGTATAGTTCCCGTCCGATGGAAGCCGTTCCTTGACCACGTTGACCACTCCGCGCCGAGAGCACCAGGGCGGTGGACGACGGCGAGGCCTAGGAAGGGGACGACACAGAGCCGGGGAAGGCGCGGCAGTGGATGCCCACGCGTAGAGGAGTACGAGGGTTCATTGGTTCACTGTGGTGTGAGGCTGCCGTCGCCGCAGAATAATAGGGGGTGTGGGTGAGTAGAGGGATGGCCTGGCCAGCGGTCGGAATAGTAGGGGGCAGTGAGGCCTCCGCGGCAGCACAGCCGGCCACGGGAGGCAGGGGCATGCGGCACGACCGGCACTGCTTTGGGCGGCTGGAGTAACAAGACCAGAGGTTGAAGAAGCACTACGGCCGTTGGATGGACATCGTATGGTCACTGGAGCTAGAATCGTTCATATTGACTAAGTTGACAAAGCACTCCGTCCCCGTCAACTTAGTAGGCCCACAAGTCAGCCTCCCACCAAGGTGGGTCCCAACCAGCAGGGGCAGTATTCATTTTTTTGTGGCTAATAAGGAGGCGCTTCCGGTGGGTCCAAGATGACAGCGTGGGGAACATTTTTTTCGCGCAATACGGTGGCCTGTCCATTGGGTCCTAGCTGTCAGTGGGGAAACATTTTTTTCACGAAATACGGTGGCCCGTCTGGTGGGTCCCTGCTGTCAGTTGGAGGAATAATTAATTTCCGCGTAATAAGGAGGCACTTCCATGCTGCCGTCGTGGACCCAGCTGTCAGCCTCTACATGTACAATCCACGTCCGATAGAAGCCGTTCCTTGACCACGTTGACCACGCCGCGCCGAGAGCACCATGGCGGTTGATGCTGGCGAGGCCTAGGAAGGGGACGACGCGGAGCCGGGAAAGACGCGGCAGTGGATGCCCACGCGTAGAGGAGTATAAGGGTTCACTGGTTCGGCTGCGGTGTGAGGCTGCCGTCGCCGCAGAATAACTGGATGTGTTGGTGAGTGGATGGATGACCTGGCCAGCGGTGGGAGTAGTAGGGGTCGGTGAGGCCTCCGCAGCAGCACAGCCGGCCACAGGAGGCAGGAGCACGAGGCACGACCGACGCTGGTTTGCTAGCTGGTTTGGGCGGCTGGAGCAAGAAGACCAGAGGTTGAAGAAGCACTACGGCCGTTGGATGGACATCGTAAGGTGACTGGAGCTAGAATCGTGCATATTGACTAAGTTGACAAAGCCTTCCGTCCCCGTCAACTTAGTAGGCCCGCAAGTCAGCCTGCCACTATACTGGGTCCCAGCAAACATGGGGAGTATTCATTTTTTTTGTGCGTAATAAGGGCACTTCCTTGCGTGCGAAGATATAGCTGGTGGGTCCGAGCTGTCAGCGGTGATAACGTTTTTTTCGCGAAATACAGAGGCCCTTTTGGCGGGTCCTAGATGTCAGGTGGAGGAATCATTATTTTGGCGTAATAATGAGGCTCTTCCCGCGTGCGGCCGTGGACCCAGCTGTTAGCCTCTCCACGTACATTCCACTTCAGATGCATGTCGGTCGTTGACCATGTTGACCAGGCCGCGCTGAGAGCACCAGGGCGGTGGATGACGGCGAGGCCTAGGAAGGGAACGACATGGAGCCAGGGAAGAGTCAGCAGTTGTTTCCCACGCGGAGGAGTACGAGGGTTTACTGGTTCATCTGCCATCCCCAGAGAAAACAACAGGTGTGGGTGAGTAGAGGGATGGCTAGGCCAGCGATGGGAGTACGATGGGGCGGTGAGGCCTGCGAGGCAGCACAGCCGGCCGCGGGTAGGAGAGAGCAAGCAGTCCCGCCGGCGCTTGTTTGAGGGGCTGGAGCAGGAAGAGCAGAGATTGAAGAAGCACGACGGCCATTGGATGGACATCCAACAGTCACTGCTTGTGCGTCAACCTTCTTTTAGGAAAGCCTCGAATCTGTGGACAACATCATACATCCCATCTACAATTATCAATAATAATTTACAGCCCATTTGCTAATTCTTAAGGTTTTGTTTGGAGCCCATATTCTTTTTGTTAGCATTACAGCCCATATTATGGCCACGGTTTAAAAATTATACGGAATTTTGCATATTTCGGTGCGTTCCGAACTATTTTTATTCCCGAAATTTTGAGTCCCATTCATACTGATTTAAAAAAATAAATGTATACCAATATAAAATCCAACAAATTGTCCACGCATAAAAATAAATGCAATTTAAAATCTCGAAATGAAAAAAAGAAATTTGAAACTAATTGCCGGTTTGATGTGTTTTAAAAATGTACAACCCATTTCTCATTACTGATAGGCCATTTTCTCGGCCAGCCGAATGAAGCTCTCCTCGTCTTGAAAGATTTGCAGCCCAACAGGCCTGACAAAGCGACTTACTTGGAAAATCACAAAAAAAACTGGGCTATGGCCGTGGACCCAGCTGTCAGCCTCTCCACGCACAGTACTCTTCCGATGGAAGTCGGTCGTTGACCACATTGACCACGCCGCGCCGAGAGCACCAAGGCGGTGGACGACGGCGAGGCCTAGGAAGGGGACAACGCGGAGCCGGGGAAGATGCGGCAGTGGATGCCCACACAGAGAGGAGTACGAGGGTTCACTGGTTCGGCTGCGGTGTGAGGCTGCCATCGCCGCAGAATAACAGGGGCTGTGGGCGAGTGGAGGGATGGCCTGGCCAGCGGTGGGAGTAGTATGGGGACAGTGAGGCCTCCGCGGCAGCACAGCCGACCATGGGAGGCAGGAGCAGGCGGCACGACTGGCGCTGCTTTGGGCGGTTGGAGCAAGAAGACCAGAGGTTGAAGAAGCACTATGGCCGTTGGATGGACATCATACGGTCACTGGAGTTAGAATCATTCATATTGACTAACTTGACAAAGCCCTCTGTCCCCGTCAACTTAGTAGGCCCACAAGTCAGCCACCCACTATGGTGGGTCCCAGCTAGCAGGGGGGTATTCATTTTTTGTGCGTCATAAGGAGGCACATGCTTGCGTGTGAAGATATAGCTGGTGGGTCCGACCTGTCAGCGGGGGGAATGTTTTTTTCGCGAAATATAGAGGCCCTTCCCGTGGGTCCTAGCTGTCAGGTGGATGAATCATTATATTGCACGTAATAAGGAGGCATTTCCTTGCGTGCGGCCGTGGACCCAGGTGTCAGCCTCTCCACGTATAGTCCACTTCCGATGGATGTTGTTCATTGACCACGTTGACCAGGCCGCGCCGAGAGCACCAAGACGGTGGACGACGGCGAGGCCTAGGAAGGGAACGACACAGAGCCTGGGAAGACTCGGCAGTTGTTTCCCACGCGAAGGAGTACGAGGGTTTACTAGTTTGTTTGCCGTCCCCGGAGAAAACAACAGGTGTTGGTGAGTAGAGGGATGGCTAGGCCAGCGATGGGAGTATGGTGGGGAGGTGAGGCCTACGCGGTAGCACAGCCGGCCGCAGGGAGGAGAGAGCAGGCAGTCCCGCCGGTGCTTGTTTGAGCGGCTAGAGCAGGAAGAGCAGAGATTGAAGAAGCACGGCGGCCATTGGATGGACATCTAACAGTCACTACTTGTGCGTCAACCTTTTTTCAGGAAAGCCTCAAATCTATGGAAAACATCATAAAGCCCATCTTCCATTATTTCTAATAATTTACGACCCATTTGCTAATTCTTAAGGTTTTTTTTGGAGCCCATATTCTTTTTGTTAGCATTACAGCCCATATTGTGGCCACAGTTAAAAAATTATACGGAATTTTGCATATTTCGGTGCGGTCTGAACTGTTTTTAATCCTGAAATTTTGAGTCACATTCAAACTGATTTTAAAAATAAATGTATATCAATATAAAATCCAACAAATTGTCCACGCATAAAAATCAATGCAATTTAAAGTCTCAAAATGAAAAAAAGAAATTTGAAACTAATTGCCGGTTTGATGTGTTTAAAAAATGCACACCCCATTTCTCATTACTGATAGGCCATTTTCTTAGCTAGCCAAATGAAGCTCTCCTCATCTTGAAAGATTTGCAGCCCAACAAGCCTGACAAAGCGACTTACTTGGCAAATCACAAAAAAACTGGGCTATGGCCGTGGACCCAACTGCGACCGTGGACCCAGCTATGAACCTCTCCACGTACAGTACTCTTCCAATGGAAGTTGGTCATTGACCACATTGACCACGCCGCGCCGAGAGCACCAAGGCGGTGGATGACGGCGAGGCCTGGGAAGGAGACGACACGGAGCCGGGGAAGACGCGGCAGTGGAAGCCCACGCGGAGAGGAGTACGAGGGTTCACTGGTTCGGCTGCGGTGTGAGTCTGTCATCGCCGCAGAATAACAGGGGGTGTGGGTGAGTGGAGGGATGGCCTGGCTAGCGGTGGGAGTAGTATGGGGGCGGTGAGGCCTCCGCGGCAGCACAGCCGGCCACGGGAGGCAGGAGCAGGCGGCATGACCGGCGCTGCTTTGGGCGGCTGGAGCAAGAAGACCAGAGGTTGAAGAAGCACTATGGCCGTTGGATGGACATTGTACGGTCACTGGAGTTAGAAACGTTGATATTGACTAACTTGACAAAGCCCTCTGTCCCCGTCAACTTAGTAGGCCCACAAGTCAGCCACCCACTATGGTGGGTCCCAGCTAGCAAGGGGGTATTCATTTTTTTGTGCGTCATAAGGAGGCACATCCTTGCGTGCGAAGATATAGCTGGTGGGTCCGACCTGTCAGCGGGGGGAATGTTTTTTTGTGAAATATAGAGGCCCTTCCCGTGGGTCCTAGCTATCAGGTGGAGGAATCATTATATTGCGCGTAATAAGGAGGCATTTCCTTGCGTGCGGCCGTGGACCCAGCTGTCAGCCTCTCCACGTATTGTCCACTTCCGATGGATGTCGTTCATTGACCATGTTGACCAGGCCGCGACGAGAGCACCAGGGCGGTGGACGACGGTGAGGCCTAGGAAGGGAACGACACGGAGCCAGGAAAGACTCGACAGTTGTTTCCCACACGGAGGAGTACGAGGGTTTACTGATTCGTCTGCCGTCCCCGGAGAAAACAACAGGTGTGGGTGAGTAGAGCGATGGATAGGCCAGTGATGCGAGTACGGTGGGGCGATGAGGCATGCGCGGCAGCATAGCCGGCCGCGGGAGGAGGGAGCAGGCAGTCCCACCGGCGCTTGTTTGAGCGGCTGGAGCAGGAAAAGCAGAGATAGAAGAAGCACGACAGCCGTTGGATGGACATCCAACAGTCACTGGTCTCGTGTGCATTATTTCTAATAATGTACAACCCATTTGCTAATTCTTAAGAAATTTTTTGGAGCCCATCTTCTTTTTGTTAGCATTACACCCCATATTGTGGCCACGGTTAAAAAATATACGAATTTTTTTGCATATTTCGGTGCGGTCAACTATTTTTAATCCCGAAATATCGATTCACATTCAAAATATTTTGAAAAATAATTTATATAAATATAAAATCCAAATAATTGTCCACACATAAAAATCAATGGAATTTAAAATCTTGTAATGAAAAAAAATTGAAACTAATTCCCGGTTTGATGTGTTCTAAAAATGTACAGCTCATTTCTGGGAAAACCGAATGAAAATCTCCTCGTCTTGAATGAATTGTAGCCCAACAGGGTTGATAAAGCAAGTAGGCCTCGTTTGGGTATTTCTTAAAAAAAAATAGAACTGGGCTAGCCATTTTCAGCAAGAAAAAAACACAACTGGGCTCATGATGTGGTAAACATAAATAAAACCCTGGCTAGACGGGCCACAGCCCCCGCACAGCCCCATTGTTACTATTTACTAGGGTGGATGGGCTGTTTTGTCTTGGGCCCAGAGAAACAATTACTACTAGTACAGTGGAGACACTCTACAGCTACCCAGAAAAACAATTACTACTAGTACACTGGATACAATACTGCTTCTGGCTCCTCCTAGGTCATCGAAACGTCTCCTTCAACTGAATGCCGTTATACTTTTCTTCACCGACATGCGGAACATGCAGCGCGCGGGCCCAAATGCCATCCACCAAATTAGAAGGTAGTATCCAGGCGGAGAATCACCCCGGTCGTAGCGCGAGAATAATGAGCTGTCGTATCACAAAACCCCACGTCCCCGCAGTCTAAGTTTGACGGACAAAGCAACCATCATTTCACTCTTCGCTGAATCCCTTCTCCCTCACCATCTTCAAGAAAGGCAACACTCACATCTGCCACTATTCTTCTCCCCCAACGAAGGGAAGGTAAGCGGATCCGTGATGTTGGTATATTTTCGTTCAGAGAAATTTGCAAAGCAGTAACCGATCCTCACTCTCTTTTTTGTTTCATTGTCATGGCGATTGTGTTTTCCTTCCAGTGGTCTCCTAGTATTCGTCAGTTTCATGATGGACCAAGGAGAACCAGGCAAATATCTGCCGATATAGGAGCAGACACGGGAGGCTGATCCCCACGAGACAGAGAGCTCAAAGAAGATGGAGGCAGCCACCGAGCCGACCCAGATACGCTCACGACCACTACTGAGATGGTCAACGCCCCGTTTGAGGTTACAGACCCCGTAGCACTGCAGGAGCAGTTTCCCTTCGAGGATTTGTCCCCCCCCCCCCCGCTGAGCTGCCCAAGGTGATTTTCTTCTTTGGCGATCTCGATTGTGGTTTTTCATCTAAGTATGTGGTGATGAATAATGCAAAATTTTATTAGCTTCGATGCCATGCTATACATAGTGGTTCAAATAACTTGTGTTTCTTATACTGGAAAGTAATTTAGAATTTGTTTCTGTTTCAACTAGAGCCCTGATGCAGACAATGATTGTGTGGTTGTACATGTCACTCGCTATGAGGCGGATGACCTGAATATACGCACTAGGAAAACAGAGTTTTTAGGCTGTTGGATCCTGGAGGCCATTTGCGCTTATACCAATGAAGAGTTGTATTCCAGCCTCACTGTTGTCAGGCGTGTTTTCCAGGGTGTACTGAAGCACAGGAAGTTCAAAGCTACTCCTTGGTTTGTGAGGCATACTGTTCTTGTCAAGCTTATGCAGGAAGATGACGTGGCATGCCTCCACAAACAAGTTTATGAGTGGCAAGGCCACAAGGTTGTCTTCATGAAGGTTCACAGGATTGAGCTGCTGCCGGACGTCCTCGATGATGTTCATGGCATGGTTCGTCTTGTGTCCATCCCAAATTAGATCGAGGCATGAAATACTTGCCCCAGCTAGTGTTTAATAGTAGTTTGTATTCTGTCTAATTATCCGAACCTTGCCTGTTATCGAGCCCTCTAGGGCTAGTACTCTGTTTGAATCCGTCTATGGGAACTGTTGCTACTTTTGTGTGCCCGTGAATCATCGTAATTGTTGCCGAAACAGATGCGTCCTCACTAGTTTTATCATACGAGCAGTGTGAGTTTTGATGAAATAGAGTACTTGTTTGAGAACTGTGCATCGACGTATACATAAGTACTTGTAAACACTGTTGGTGCTACCCGACTTGTAAGGAGTTGTGCAAAACATGACACATTGGATCAGCTCGCTTCAACACTAGGCTATCGACCAGCTAACAATCAACAATCTGCTGTCTGACATATAAGCAACTATGTATCTTTTTACAGTGGTTCATGAAGTTAACTGAGGCAATGTAAATTCCAAACGTTCACACGCTAGTCCAGCGTTCCTGTGGAACACTCACATTAAACTCAGCTTTATAAAAACTTGAAAAGCGTAAGTTAAGAAATTTTATACATCTCAATGATTTATAGAACATAACTAACATATACTAGTTCACAGCAAAAGACAAAGTTGTGAGAAGGTTTACAAATCAGGAAAAAACAAGCAAGGCTTCTCTGAGCAAAGGGCCTCCCGGCAGGCTTATATTTCCTGGAGTTCACTCTGGTTTTTTCATGTTGCCACCATCTAGGGTTAGGTTCTCTCATTCCAGAATAAGCAATTATAATTGTGTTCTCAGCTGGAATGCTGAACTGAACAATGTAGTTTACTGACTAGCTGAAATTCTTGTGCATTCCACTAAATTCAAGCACTGCTATTTGCAGAAATAAGAAGACCACAATGCCTCTTGTCCGCGCACCTGTCCAAAAAACTGTCGTGCAGCCGTGCCAGCGAGTCCTTGGTCCATGGATGAACTGGTAGAAAGTGCATTCTGCACTAGGATGCAGTTGTTTTTGCTCGTCCCTACACTGCAATCAGGAAGTAAAAAGTACGAATCAACTTATTTAATATTGCGTTGGTCATTCTACCTAGTAACTACCAATGTAGGAATACCTGGAAGACGGGTGGTTAGAGGACGGCAACGAGGGATAGCCATCTCATTTTGCGCAGTTCTACTAAAACTGAGGTGAGTGCTTTTGATTGCGCGGATAGAAACGATACAGAGACAAACATCCCGAAACGATATGGAGACAGACATCCCTGTTTGTGCAAATACGAAATACGGTTATTTAAACAATGACATATATTTGCAGTGGCGTATGATTAACAATAGCATCTATTGTGTTATAATTGGCACTAGATTGACAGTATGAAAGTGTCCTTAAGTAAGTAGCATCACATCACATCAACACTGCCACTAGATTAACATGCAGAACAATAGCATTAGTATTACTATCATGAGAGTAGCACATGGTCAGTAAATGTGCAATCAAATTTGTGCAATTCCACTGGGATGAAGCAATGTTAGCGGTGTGAGATTTAAGCGTAACTGCAAAAACACAATTCATGGGAAATAAAGCAAGATGGAAGCACTTCATAAAATGGTGGTGACATTGCTTCACTTTATCGATGGCACTATACCATTACTTATAGTGACATTAGGTGGCATTGCTTAATGCTTCATGTGATTTTACATTAACGGTAGCGATATGGGCTTAGGGACAGTAGAGGCAGAAAGTGGTGAGGCAGATGTGGTTGCCGAGAGCGGCAAACACTCAGGCAACATGTCTACATTTGTCCAATTTTTTATCTCCTCGGTGACATTTTCCTATGTGAGCACAGGAAATCTAGACCTGCTCATTCTCATTTGCGTTGTCCCCCAACACCCGTCACTTTCTTTCCATTTTCAACCAAGAGATAGGTCCACTTCCCCCCACCCTTCCACATCCACCATGCTTTCTTCGTCTTTTCAACCAAGAGACCGGTTGGGTAGCCAGTATCTACTACTTTCCCCCGTTTCCTCTTAGAACCAAGTCCTAGATTCATACTACATCTTTCCCACTTTCTTCCCTGTTTGAACCAACTCCTAGAGTCGACTGTATGAACTAGCTTTACCTCTAATAATAGTAAAAGTCTAGGTGGATTTGGAACAGCGGACGGAAGTAGAAAAAGATCCACACGAAGCCAAGTGGGGAGCTGGGGCAGTAGAGCAAGGCAGGTTTCGAAGGAATATGTGCCCGAGGGTCGTCGGCATGTGGCAAAGACAGGGTCGGGAGGCCGCATCTTGGCCACAATACCGCAGGGAGGAAGAAGGGGTCGGAGGCCCTCCGGAGTCGGCGCTCTCTCTGAGAGAATGACACGGCTGCTGATCGGGACGCGCGGGCAGCCGTTGGTCTCATCTCTCGCCGCCGACGACAGCGTGAACGATGCACCTACACCCCTGCCCCGGTCGAGGTTGTTCGACCGGATTTGTGACCAGCCGTGAGCTAAGAGAGAGTATGGCCACCTATGTCTTGCTTAGATCTGGAGAGCATGAGAGAGTGAATGAGAGGAACCCTAGTAAAGCAAGCGCTAAGGCTCCTGCTTATATATATATAGTGGAGTGATTTTGGTGTACCAGCTTCAAAAAAATGTGCTCCTACGTGTACCCGCGAGTGGGTGTGAGAGAACTAGTGCGTGCGTGCACCGCTTCTCTTCGTGAGAGTACAATATACTATGCCCAAAGAACGTTCACCACAAGAGTAATAGTATAAGTGTGTGATGTGTGAGCTAAAATAAAATGTGCGTATGTCTTTTGTTTTTTAGAAGTTTTGAGGGTAGGGTGTGAAGAGCACATATGTGTGTGACGTCTACCTGCAGATAGACGGTGGGTGCGAGAGGACTCGAGAGGGTGCGTGTGCGTGAGAGAGAGGGGGGCACGTATCAATGCAATGCATGTGTCCGTAAATCATTATCCGACAAACATTCGCAACAAGCCTTTTCCCGACGAATGCCCTAAGAACCGTTAGATCGGCATCTGACAGTGTCAGTTTTGCCATGTCATTTAACCGAACAGCCACTCCTCCTACACACAAATCTTCCACGTGAGTGTAAGCAACTGCCATATGCTCCCTCCGTTCCAAAATGCAGTGCATATAGCTTTATTGAAAATTCGAACCTCGCAAACTTTTTCCGAGTTTTTGTGTACCAAATTGCACATGTAGAATATTCATTGATCTTCGAGAGGTAACTATAAAGATGGGGGAGGAGTCTACAAAGAAAGGCCATCGTATCACCTGCAGCAATTTCAACCATCCTTTGGTGTGGAGGAATATCATAGGAACTCTATATGATATGATTTTTATAGGATTTTTTCCTTTAGAGCCAATTGGTTCATAGGAATAGATTCATATACTCCACATTTCAAAGGAAATAAGGGCTTCTTTGATTCAAAGGATTCTCAAAGGAATTTTGAAGGATTCAATTCCTTAGGATTTTTTCCTATGTGGGGTGTTTGATTCATAGGATTGTAAACCATAGGAACTTTTTCATAGGATTCATTTGCACTAGATTTCGTAGGAAATTTTCAATCCACTCTAACCTATTTGAAAGAATCCTATGTTTTTTCTGTGCACGATCAAACACTCATAGAATCATATAGGATTCAAGATGACATGCCACCCCAATCCCACGTTCTTTCTATTCCCGCGTTTTGAAAATCATAAGAATCAAAGAGGCCCTAAACATGATATCATTTGTATAGCTTTAGAGCCACTTGGTCCATATGAATGGATTCCTATACTCCCATAATTTCAAAAGAACATAAACATTAGCGTATATTCAATAGAAAAGTTCCTATGATATGAGCCAAATTACATCTCTTTTCTAATCCCTCCTCATAGGAATTGAGATGCATGTCATCTCTAGATTCAATAGAAAAGTTCCTATGATGTCAACCAAATGACATCTATTTTCCAATCCCTACTCATAGGAATTGAGATACTCCACGTCATATCTTTCCCTATAACTTCCATGTATACATCTTCTATTCCTAAATAGCTAGTACAACCCACTAGTAGCTTTTTTCCAAGACATGCAACTACGACACAAGAACTATATAGTGTGCGAATAACTTGAAAGATGGTCGTTGGATGAAGCTAATCCAACAGTATAGAGATGACAAATCCGAGCACTACTGGTCGTTAGATATCATCAAAATTCCACCATACCTGCCACATGTACAATTTAGAAGACTCCATGGTTGAACTTAAGCATAATGCACAAACCTCAAAACACAAGCACTTCTCCTTTGTTCTAGAATCTTCCGTATCATAATTGATTTTGTTTCTAAATGAATTGCCATTATTTGTTTTTTTACTTTATGCTTTACAATGCACAACCCCATGAATCTTAACATTTTTATAAAACTAATTGATTTTTAATGAGATGAACTATAAGAACTAAACGAACATCTACATCATGCATATATGACTCACAGCTTTACATGCTATAGTGTGTATTTATTCATAATTTGGTTTCAGAATCTCATGCGTTCAATGTATGTGTACCTTACTAATTTTGAGTAGAGTAGCAAATTTCATGAGGCCCCGGTATATCAAAATGCAGGGTCCATGCATCATTGCCTTTCGGTCGAACCTACGTCCATAATTTTTTGTACGTACTATATCTCCACTCCGGACCAAAAATGATGCCTCGTTCCCCTAAAACCAAGCGGCCCACACATATTTAAGGCGTTGACTCGAACTCAATCCCTCTCTGGTTACTTCGACGTGGCCCCGCATGCCCTAGTAGTACTCCTACAAACCCTACCGCCGCATGCATCATCGGTTTTCTTCAAGAGGACGAGGGAGAAGCCGATTTGTAGTGGAGGCGCTTTCAAAAAAAGAAAAAATGATCGTAGTGGAGACCCCTACCCTAGGGTGCCCTAGGCAGCTGCTGCACGCATCATTGGTTTTCTCTTTCCTTTATGCTCTTGCGCCCTAGAGTGAAATGATGGTTGCTTCGTCCGTCCAGCTTAATGCGAGAAAGGCGGGGCTTTGTGATTTGACCCCTCATCGCTCATTTTCTACTACTGCGGCGCTACGACCGGGGTGCCTCCAATTTCAACCACTGCTCTGAACTGTACGTGGAACAAGACGGTGGATGAGCCACATATCGGCCAAAGGGGTCCTGTTAAGTGTGTCGCCATTTCGTGTGCGGACTGACCCTGCTTGAGTCGCTACGCGAACACGACAGGTGTAGCCTACCACTTGGTTTTGCTCCTTGGTGAATCCCGACTATATTGATCTAAAAAGATACATACTAAACTACCCTCTCGGTCTCGTTTTTTTAGACGTCTCAGTTTATAGGGCGTGCACGTAGTTCTAGGTCATCCATTTGACTAACTAAATCTGAGTTACTATGTCACAAAAAGTATATCATTGGATTATTAAGCGGATGTAGTTTCTAAACATATACTGTTCATCACATATATAGCCAGTTAAATTCTCAACCTAGAACGATGTGCACGCCATGTAAACCGATACGGAGGAAGTATAGTAGTAAAAATGAGGTGATTTTACCGAGCGATCGGCGGGGGAGCATGGCCTGTCATGCGGTCCCACGTGTCATGATGCACCAAGGTGATGCGCGTGTCCCTCTTGAGGCAGAAGCAATACTACGTGGTTTGAGATGATGGCGAACCGAAGTGTGAAATAATGGTTGCTTTCGTCTGTCTGGGAAGGTGCGGCATTGTGATTTAGCGTCTCATTGCTCATTACTACTACGACTGGGGCGGTACTGCTGGGGTGCGTCCCCCTGCTGTTCTGCACTTTTATTTGGTGCTTGACACGTCGACCCGGTTGCTATATGTCCCACATGTCGGTGACAGGAAGTACATAATTCATGAAAGCGAGCGTCGACGGAGGAGTACAAGACACGGCTTGGGTTTTTGCTGCTTTGCGCGATCCATCGATACAAACCCGGACCAAACAAGGCGAGGGCGGGTCTATTCCCGCGCAGCAGGCAGGGGAGTTTGGCATAGACTGTTCGTGGCAAGGAGGCAGGAAGGGAAATAAGCACATAAAGGTTGAGCAACTTAGTTTTGGGAATATCTGATTTTACGGAGTACGTACCCACCAGGGTTTATAGGGCTCATCTAAAAAACATTCGTTTTTCCATTTTATAAGTCTCAATTCTACTACTAGTAGTAGTGCCATCACACGAGGTGCGTTAGATCACCCGATGCAAGCAGTGTCAAGAGAAAACTCTCTAACCAAGGTAGCAGGGACGAGGAGTAAATGGAGGGAGTAGTAAAATTTTCTCTCTAACCAAGGTAGACTGACATGTATTTTTTTATAGTGGCCTTGTATAAGTAAATGGAGGGAGTACTAAAGGACATATATATTCCAAACAATATGATAATCTCTCTAACCAAGGTAGTAGGGACGAGGAGTAAACAAAGGGAGTAGTAAAATTTTATCCTCGTCCTGCAAGCCACCGCGCGCGTGGGCCAGGGAGCGGGCGTAAGGCATAGTAAGCAAGCTTCACCTCATCCTGCGAGCCACCGTGCCCATGGGCGGGGGAGACGGCGTACTAAGCAAGCTTCTCCTCGTTCTGCGAGTTGACAGGACATATCAAAAAAGTACTCCGGTGTATAGAGCCTTGCCTCTAAGGTAGGCCCCACATGGTTTGCCTCTTTTTTAACATAATGCGTCAAGTCGCAATTTGTTTGTTCACCTGTGGTAGACGATCCTCCCTCCATCTAGTGAACAACCAGTACACGTGTCAAGTTACCACGTGGGCTACCTTTTCGTACAGAAATGAGCTCCACAGTGTACCCGCGCGAGTGTGGTTGGGAAAGAGACGGGAGTACGTGCGTCGTGCGTGCACCTCTTCTCTTCGTGCACGTCCCCCACCTACGTGGGTGTGTGTGAGAGGGACTATAGAGATACAAACCTAGACATAATGTGCCGTCCATCTCCATGCCTCCGCCCAGTCCGACCACTAGTCACCACCACGCCCCACTCCTCCTCACCTTATCTCTCATCTTTCTCCCTCCATTTTTATATACAAGGCCACTATCAAAATTACAATTTGCAGATATACAAGGCCACTAACACTAATCAAAATATTAAGGGTGTTTGCCTCGTAGTACTACTAGCAAAGGAGGACACTAATTATCCCTTGCATGCATGCAGGAGTGTGAGCATTGGCTTGATGAGCATGAAAGAGAAGAATACACATTAATTTGCATGGCAAACAAGGAAACAAGGTGGCTTGCAACATTACGTTAGAAGACATTAATTTTTGCCTTGGTACCTATAATATGGGTTTATGGCCTTGTATACAAATATGGAGTCCGATATAATTCTCGAGATACCATTTATCCAACAAAATTCTCGAGCAATCATTAGTTTTTACAAAATGGGATTACTCTTGCATGGGTCAATCACAACATGGCTTTTGTAAAAAAATGCATCTTGATGTTCCATGCAATGCACAGGCATCTTGCTAGTCCATGAAAACAACACATGGCAAAATTCCACGGCGAACGAGGGATTTGAATCTGTTGGGAGGGGCTGTTTGGATCTTGCCCGGGGTAGCCAAAATATTGGCGACCCTTTTGTCCACCGGTGCCTTTGCCACCAATGAAAGAGGAATGGCTCGGGGTCTCATGCATCCTCCAGCGCACACGTTGGAGACGAGCTCGCACGAGCTGTGTTCTTTTTGTCCCACCACGCCGCCCGAGCCGCCCGCAGATCGACCGGCAACCCACAAATTACGCCATCCAACCATAGCCGCACACATTATGAAAGCAAGTCAACCAACCGGACGAAATTCATGCAAACACGGCGATATTTCATATAAACAACGACGGAAATCATGCAAGATACCTGATTTTCATACAAACATGACGGATTTCATTATATTCGAATGAACTACGCGATGCTAGTTCTAGACAGCACAAGTATATAATACCTAGCCTAACTGGTCGCCCGCCGATCGATTTGTGTTCCCAACACAATCGCCGGACTGCCGGGAGCCCCGGAGGTATATGCATGGTCGACGAAGGTCCTTGCAACAAAAGGAGCCGGCAAGACACCAGCTGTATATGCCGGCGTCGCCTCCGTGGATGCCTTCATGGGACCCAAGCGGATGCGGCCTCCCGTGTTCTACTTCTCCTCGATGATGGCGGCGGACGAGGAGGCGCTGGCCACCGACTAGTCGCTCTCCACGCACCCGACTTCTGTCGCTGCTTGCATGGCACGGCCACCGGCATGGGAGTTTCGGCCACAGAAACAGGAGACGCGGTACGAGGCGGCGGCGTGGACGGCAGCAACGACGCCCGTGCGCCACTCCTCGTCGAGCTGGCCTGGAGCGGTGAGTTGCTGAACCGCGTGCCGGCTTGGGGCAGCAACTGGCTCCGTCGGGCGAGGGGAGGGAGGTGGATCAGCGAGCTGCATAGCTCGTATCCGGCGGGCTCAGCGGGCTAGCCAGCCGGCTTGGATGCGGCATAACTACTCTTCATAAGCCATTGTAAGAGTGGACAAAATGGTGAAGGAGGAGATAGGGGAGCGGCGGAGGTGTGCGATTCTTGGCCGACGTTTGGCCTTGTTTAAATAGGAGATTAAATAGACGGCGGACGGGAGGAGCTCGGCTGGCGTTGCATTTAATGCCGACCCGGTCATGAAAGGATGTGTGTCCAGAGTGGGTTTCTCGGCTTCCACACGGGCGGGTTTCATGGAGGCGTTTGAATGCGGCAAGGAGGCGTGTTCAGCCTGGCGTGCAGCGAGTGGCGCCCTCGACTCTGATGTAGGATAGCGCACAATTCTTCCACTGACGTGTGGGCTCTTTGGGTACATGGCCTGCATGTCAGTGACCCAACGCAGGCAACGCACATCAGAGGAACCTTTGGTGGGCCAGGGCGGTCAGAAGCGGGCATTTCATAAACCGATGATTGTTCATTGAGTGTGACGTCATCCTTTTCATGTTGATAGCCCGTTCGATACGTTGTGATTCATAAAGACCGCTACAAACATCAATGTTCTGCTTATCATAGATAAGATTGATTAATACCCATAAAATCCATGTCCTTAACAAAGGGTGCATGCACGTATAGGTTGAGCGGTTGTCTTGTGTCGTGTGCTGTGTGCATGCACGCGTGCGAGTGTTGCGTGCGTGCAAGGGTACGTTTCAGTGTTGCATGCATGTGTGCGTACGTGCGTGTGTTCGTGAGTGCATGTGTACGCGTTAGTGTTGCACGCATGCATCCGTGCATGTGTTCATTATGTGTACGTGTCAGTGTTGCATGCCTGCATGCATGCGTGTCTTGCGTGCGTGCATGTGTACGTGCGGGGTGAGGCTACACATCAGTCGACTGACTTTTTCATCTTTGGTCATTAGATTTTCCAGCCGTTGGGTACGAAATCAAGGGCCTGCAGTTTATCATCAAACTCCACCCCCCTGAGCCGCCAGCCACCACCGGTCGAACCGCCGGCCCTCGCCGCCCGCGGCCGGCCCCCGCTGCCACGCCGCCCCACCCGCCCCGAAACCACTCCACACGGCCGGTCCGCCGCCGCACC
>LR738711.1:391184656-391337713 GCA_902687465.1 Secale cereale | reverse complement strand
CCCCGCGCCGAGCTTTTTCTCCGGCGATCCCCACCCCACCGCCCAATCAACGCGCCCCCACAGCCGGCGACTGCCAACCAGAGGTCTCACGACTTCGAGTACCCACCAACCACTAATTTATTACCATTTCTGTCCTTCATATACGCGCTGACGGGTGGGCCCTATGGTAATGTGCGCTGCTGAATGTGGACCGTTTGACTGGTCAATTGATCGTGTCAACAACAAATTACGGAGCTGTATGGTGAGCCAGCGACCGTATGATCACCCTAAAATGTACTTATTTTATTAACACTGTACAGACTCAAACTACCATTTCTTTCTTTCATATACGGGCTGACAGGTGGGCCCCACGGTTACGCGCCCCGATGGTGCAACACTAGTTATGCCACGTGGAACGTTTGACTGGTCAATTGATTGTGTCATCAACAAAATACGTAGTTGTACAGGTGAGCCAGTGACCGTATAATCATAACATGTATTTTTTTAACACGGTACAGACGCAAGGGCTCATATATACGCGCAAGCACTCACCGCTATAAGCGCACACACGCAGACCCTACCCCTATGAGCACCTTCGAGAGAGTGGGCCAGCATATGATCTTGAGATTTTACGAAGTCACCATAGGTGCCTCGTAGTCGAGTGAGGAACGTCTCCTCCCACTGAACGCACATCGTCGGAAAATACTGAAATTAACCCAGGATAAATGCGAGCACCGGGACATTAACCCTGGTGGGCTCGAGAAACCACTGTCCTTCTAACCATCTAACCACTTGTTGGTTAGCACGACAAAATGTATGTGGTGACCGTGATGAGCTTATTCTAAAGTCCAGTGATCATATCGTGCTTTCGCTTCAAATACAATGACCTTAAGTGTCGTCAACAAAATACGGAGCACGCATCAAATGCAAAGTCCATCAGTGTCATCAAGAAAATACGGAGACATATCGTGAGCTAGATATCGTATGATCACCACGAGAATGTATACGGTGACCGTAATGAGCATATTCTGAACTCCAGTGACTGTATAGTGCTTTAGCTTGAAATACAGTGACCATCATGCGTGAATGTGTCGTGGGCATGCATACTTTTAGAGGGCCGAGAGATAGTTTGTGTGCGTACGTGAAAGTGGTGTAGAAAGAGGGGATGTCCGGTGGAGACAAGGAGAGATATGCCCTTCGTTTCTCTTTCCCGTGACTAATATTTTAGGAGAATATATAAACATTCACAATGTAGAACAAATATTTTTGGATGCACCATGCAATTAACTTTCATGTATAACATTGTACTATTGTATATGCTTATTTTCTTAGTGGCCGATTGCATGTGTGGTGTGGTGTGCACATCATTTCTAGTTGTGGTGGGTCAACATGAGGACTCATGGGTCGGTTCCATCCTGCGCCACATAGGTTGGATCGAGATGCGTTATATGAAGACCCATGTGGAGGACTCGGCGTACAACACGAACCTAGCTACCAGAGTCGCGGAGGACTCTATCCCCACTGGTGATAAGCCGACTATATATGATTTGTAACCCTAGGCCCCCAGTATGTTATAGAAGCTTGGGGGCTAGTTCGTCGATAGTATAGACACACGCACAATGCCTGGTATTCACGTGTACTTTGTACACACCCCTATCACTAATATACAGTACAAGGAGTAGGCTTTTTCCTCAACTGCAAGGGTCAGAACTAGGGTAAAACTTTGCCTCGTATTACCATCCAGCCTAACAGTCAGGGATATCCTACCGAATGATATGATGGAATCATATCTGCCAACTACTAAGAGGGAGGTGTGTCTGGGGGGGGGGGCAATGTGTGCGAGAGAGGCCTAAAGATAATGTGCGTGCGGGAGACACGTTTGCACATATATGTGCGTATAGAGGGCTAGTAGGGACATTGCGTGTGTATATATGCATGTGAGAGAAATAGTGTTTTCCAACTGAGATTAGTGAAAAGAGTGGTACATAGTAGTCAGAAAGAGAGAGAGAGAGATACAGAGAGAGCATGTGCGCGAGACTCCCCGACACCCCGAGAGAGATTGTGAGCATGTGTGAAAGAGAAATGCCGACGCATATAAAGTGTGTGCACTTATGCGGTAGATAGAGAGATATATAGCGCATTTGTGAGAACGGGCCGATGCATAGTGCATCTATGTGTAAAAGGCGATTCTACGCATTAAATTAAAATATAAAAGGCATTATTATTTTTGGATGAGATCATGAATTTTGCAAATTGTGTATGGACGAAAATCGGTCTATCAGACACCCATACTCTATTGAATTCTAGCATGTGCATGCGTTTATTTCATATTATCGATCCATAGAGTGAGAGCGGTTTGAAATACAGGCAATGGATGCTTTTACAATTCATATGTAAACATTAATTAGTGCACTCCATGTTGTTAGTGTGAAGCACTTTATACATTTGTCACTTGCATGGATACATTCCAAATTGCTAGCTACGAAATAGAATACATGGCTAATTCAACATAAAGGGGGTTTCGAAGATTCAAATTCATAGGAACTGCATTCATCTATTTGAACCCTAGATAATGGCATTTGCAAATCAGATGTAAAAGGGGGCATCAATCTTTGTTGTGCATTTGAACATGCTATATATATTCATACGCATGTCTAACTTTTTTTTGCAACCAAGGATATTATATCTGGAACCATGCATGAACTGAGGTATGTTGCATATTTTTAATATATACTCGTGTACAATGTATATTCAAATGTACCACCTCCATTCCAAAATAATCGTAGCTTTAGGATTTTCAAGAGTAAAGATTTGTGAAGTTTGACAAATCCTGAATGTTCAATTCAAGAGAACCAAAAACGTTAATGCTTCTGCTCCCAAATATTGAACGAAGCGCCAAATAGGCCTCTGGTCACCAAAAACCGCGCGAGACTAATGTTTGGCGGTAGGAAATTACTATCCTGACTCTGGCCCATGTAGCCTATCGGCCCAATGTCCAAAGGTCTAAACCGGGGTAGGTTTGTAACTTCACTAAGACGCCAGTCTCAACAGCCTCCGAGAAGCATTCATACGCCGTGGGCGCCTAACCACCCATGCGCTCGGCCGAAATCTATCTCGCCCACATTTGGGACACCTGAGATTAGTGTCCTACCCCCAACCCGCAATATGTCTGAAATTTTACATGGGGGCAAAGTTTGTAACTTTCCCCAATTTTCAAACAAGCGCATCCCAAACCGAAACATTGTTCCCCTCAGTTCCCCGTCTCCCTCCGTTTCCCCATTCATACTTCGTGGGCACCAAAATGCCCTCTCCACCAGCCGCAAAACCCCAGCCTCCTCCGTCCTCCACCCCATAGTGCCCAATCCACCGCCGCCCAACTCCATATGGCCGGAGCCGGTACCCCGACGTCGTCGTCCAACGCAACCGCAACCGCAATGCCCTCAAGGACTTAGTAGCTGAAGCCGAGGTACAGCTGCCTCCACGACGCCGATGCCGACGTGCGCCGTACCGGAACCACTCCGACCACGCCGTCATGCGCCTTACTGCTGCCACTCCACTGTCACAACCGTCCAGCGCACCGGAGCTGTTCCCGCTATGCCGTCGTTCGCCACCTCGGATCTGCTTCCTCGTCATCGACGGATGGCCACCTGATACGTCTCCAACGTATCTATAATTTTTTATTGTTCCATGCTATTATTTATGAAGTCTTGGATGTTTAATGGGCTTTATCATTCACTTTTATATCATTTTTGGGACTAACCTACTAACCCAAAGGCCCAGTCCATATTGCTGTTTTTCGCCTATTTCAGGGTTTTGCAGAAAAGGAATATCAAACAGAGTCCAAACGGAATGAAACCTTCGCGAGAGATATTTTTGGAGGAAATCACGCTCAGGAAACTTCCGGACCAAGTCAGGGGATGGAAGGCCTTCCCTCGAGAGTGGGGGGCGCACCCCCTGCCTCGAGGCTGGCCCACACGGCTCCCGGTGCCCTCCTTCTTCCTATATATACCTACGTACCCCAGAAACTCCATACGCAGAGAGAAAACCCTAATTCCACCGCCGTAGCTTCTGTTCCCATGGAGATCCCATCTTGGAGCCTGTTCCGGGAGGGGCCTCCATCACGGAGGCCTTCATCATCATCATCATCATCGCCCTCACCACGAGTTGTGAGTAGTTTACCATAGACCTTCGGGTCCATAGCTAGTATCTAGATGGCTTCTTCTCTCTCTCTGGATCTCAATACAAAGTTCTCCTCGGTCTTCGAGGATATCTATTCGATGTTATCTCTTTTTGCGGTGTGTTTGTCGAGATTCGATGAATTGTGAGTTTATGATCAAGGTTATCTATGAAAGATATTTGGTTCTTCTCTGAACTTTTTATGTGTGCTCATAATATCCTTGCAAGTCTCTTCGAATTATTGGTTTGGTTTGGCCTACTAGATCTATTGTTCTTGCAATGGGAGAAGTGCTTGGCTTTGGGTTCAATCTTGCGGTGTCCTTTCCCAGTGACAGTAGGGGCAGCAAGGCACGTATTGTATTGTTGCCATCGAGGATAAAAACATGGGGTTTTCATCATATTGCTTGAGTTTATCCCTCTACATCATGTCATCTTGCTTAAGGCGTTACTCTGTTTGTATGAACTCAATACACTAGATGCATGCTGGATAGCGGTCGATGTGTGGAGTAATAGTAGTAGATGCAGAATCGTTTCGGTCTACTTGTCTCGGACGCGATGCCTATATACAATGATCATGCCTAGATAGTCTCATAATTATTCGCTTTTCTATCAATTGCTCGACAGTAATTTGTTTACCCGTCGTACAATACCGGTATCATGAGAGAAGCCACTAGAGAAAACTATGGCCCCCGGGTCTATTCTCAACATATCAATCTACATCTACTTTACTTTTCTTGCTTTTATTTGCTGTTTTACTAAACCAAAAATACCAAAAATATAATTATCATATCTAGCAGATCTCACTCTCGTAAGTGACCGTAAAGGGATTGACAACCCCTTATCGCATTGGCTGCGAAGTTCTTATTTCTTTGTGTAGGTGTGAGGGACTCGCGCGTGGTCTCCTACTGGATTGATACCTTGGTTCTCAAAAACTGAGGGAAATACTTACGCTACTATGCTGCATCTCCCTTTCCTCTTCGAGAGAATACAACGCAAGCTCAAGAGGTAGCACCACCGCACCACACTCAACAACTTGGCCATGGGTTCGTCCAAGGCTGCACCATCCTCCACAACTTCTCGTTTCCAGCGAACCACAAGAAGATCGTTGGAAAAACAGAAGGAGGACACAGTACTGCCAGCAGAAAGAGGCACTCCTCTTCCCTTATTCATGCAAATCTTACGTCTCTGCTCACACCGTATTCATCCCACGAAGGAAACTAGTTGAGCGCTTCTTACTGCATCTTCTTCATGATACTAAATGCACAAGGTTTCCTCCCTTTACTATTTCACCTTTGCTAGAGGTCAGTAGCCTGCCTGGATTTCAATTCAGGGTCAGTCGAACCGCAATTAAAAGAAGCAGCACCCGCTTAGGCGCGCAGAACACCTAGTCCGCCTGTTCGCCGGGGAAGCGGCGCATCGGTGTCTATCATAGGGGTGTGGGGCTTAGGAGCTACTTGCGCCCGATCTGGTGGTCGGCGGGGCTTGAATGGATTGCTGGGGGGCGGTGCCAAGCACATCGGTGCGGTGAGGTTGAGGGGAGGACTGGGCCGGTGGTCGCTGCCATTTCAAGGAAGATCGTCAACACTGACTGGCTGGAGGTAGATGAAGGCGATCTGTGGGGACCCTGACTCATAAGTCGAGATCACCGAATGCACGTGTACAGTGATCCCAGAGATCAATGCTCACTGAACACACAGAAGCTGAATAACAAGAGTCTTACATCCATACATACTGTATTACACAAGTAGGACCATTAAGGTCAAGTCTTGAGTATATCATCGCAGCGGAAATCTTCAATAACAACTTGGACCCATGCCATCTGCCTTAACCCTATAGGCATTCTGGCTGGGAAGCGTCCTAGCTCGCATGCACGTCACCAAGGAATCTTCATCATATCCTGTTCTCTCATGCCTGGCCAATAAAATAACCAGTGGCAAGCCAATGAGTACTTTGAATGTACTCGCAAGCAACCCAAGTGTGATGACAGAATAATTATGCAAAGCTCTACTGCTAAATTGGCAGTTTTGCGGAAAGCTAGTTTTTCATATGCAAGTATGATCAACGTATAACATGGACATGCATGTGTCTGCAACAAGTATCAGGAGGTTTTAGACATCAATATCGAGAAAGAGTCATGAACAACTCTTGCTCACGCTCATCGTGACTGTCTCACAATCACATCAACAGATTTATCAAACCGTGTTGTTTTCCAGAAACTTATGGACATAGTCTAAGTAGCACCACCCAACTGTCCATGACCGTGGACACGACTATTCGAATAGTTTTACACTCTGCAGAGGTTGCGCACTTTACCCACAAGATCCGGGAAGCTTTCGTGTCACCCACGATCCCGCAGTACCTCAAGTACTCGGGGGAAGCACCCGGTCATTATCTTTCCTTAGACGACACTAACATAGGGTCCACTCGTTGGTACATGGCCCTCGAGTACAAACCATAGATCATGGGACTTGCCCTAATTTCAATGCCACGCGTACCCGAAGGGACCAACGGTGTGTCCGGTGCCCTGTAAAACAGTCATGGTCGTCTATCCAAGCACGACCCCGTCCCGGGAAAGACCTCAAGTCTTCCCGTCACTAGTAATGCGGGCACCATGCTAGTATCGGTCTAAGTAATCAATAACGCCTCGTCCCATAAGGGGTAGAGTGGTTGCACATGTTTGGTTGGGACGGTAGTCACACCTAAATCTAATCCATCTTTGTAAACAACACTTTCATCAAGCCTCGGTACACTACTTCTTCACCAAGTAGTGCCCTAGTTCCTCATCAACTCCCAGGGGTATTAGTGGCACCCACTGGGTTATCTGCAAGTATGTCTTACCACACTTGTTCCTTTCTATGCATAACCCTGACCCATTTTGCTTAGCCAACCACTATAGCATATATCTATCTACTCCCACCCACATAGCCCTCATAGGAAGGTAGGGTCATGTTTGATGCAAGTTTCAATAGTAAAGTATCAAAAGTACCAACCAAAGTGGTCACCTCCTCTACATGATTCCGATGCATTGATAATAAGGTGCTATGAGACATGCATAAAAAGGTTTCTCGAACATGGTCAAAGGGCTGCTTGCCTTATTCTTCTGAGTCTTCAAACCTTCTGGTCCATCTTCGAGTACTCCGTTTATTTTGTCAACTAATGATGGAAACAATCATAATAAGCAACACAACAAGGCAAAAATAAAAGTGCTCTAAAAATAGGAGTTGGACTTTTCTAGGATACCTCTGGTCATATTAGAAATGACCAAGGTGTTTTCATAGGTATTGGATCAATGGATAGTTTGGATCATTTTAATATGATGGAACCAAGGGGTTTATGGATTTGAAAGAAGTGTACAGAAATATATTCTTGAATGGTGAGCAAAGGCACCCATTAACAAGTCATGATTTTAGAAGCATCTAGGAGTTGGTTTCACTAGATTTGGAATTCAAATGAATTTCCTAGGATTTTGCAAAGTTGATAAATATGAAGAAATGGCTCATTATTTGGTGGGGTACAGATAGTATTAATAAAAATGTTCCAAATCTAAGTTTGGATATGACAAGCACCTAGGAATTTGAACCACTGCATTTGGATCAAATTTGAGCTCTCTGTGATTTTCTAAAGTTCATCACAGAAAATGGAATAATGGCATTTTGATAATATTTGTGAAGGAAAAGTTTCTGGAAAATGTGCATGTTGCACCAACAGGTAGATCAGGATTTTATGAACTACTAGAAATTTGAATCATCCAATTTGGAGTTTATTTGAATTGTTTAAGCATTTTTACAAATTACAGAAAAATAAAAAGGGAAGAAATACTCAGGTTATACCTAAAACACGCGTCGGGCGAAGGATAGCTACTGGGCCGGCCCAGTAGCACAGCTGCGTGCGGGAAGGGCCACGTCGAAGGCGCCCGCCGGGAATACGCCTTTGCGGCGGCTAGGCGGTTTCGGCCGAAGCCGTTTCCACTTAAATGACGGGGCCCAGCCACTAGGTCGCTGACGCGCGGGGCCCAGCGCTCAGGCCATCTTCAACCTCCCGCCGTGTGCTCTAGCCGTGGGGACGAGCGGCTCCCGTCGGCGATTGCCGGGGCTACAGAGCGTCTCCGGCGATGCTCCGCCCACCGGCGTGCTCAGGAGGACACGCCGCACCCATCCACGTGCTTCACGCACGCCAGGGAGGGCTGAAGCGACGACGGCTTGGATGGCCGCCCATCGGTGTGGTTTGGCACAGCGAGGAAGAGGCGGGGGAAGGAGGAACTGGAGCATGGGGTGAGTCTGGGACGGTGCTGAGAGGGTGTTGGAGCGGCTAGGTGGAGGAGAAAGGGCCTGAGGTGCTCGAATTTTGGCGGCGGCCGACGGCTCGGCTCCGGCCTTGGGGGAGGTTGGAGAGCACGAGGAGGGGAGTGGGTAGGTCCAGGGGGTGCATGGGAGGGAGAGAGGGCCAAAGGAGTAGAGAGGGGGCTCGGGGGAGGCCTTAAATAGGCGCGGCCGCGGTGCACCGTGAGCAACGTCCATGGACGCGCTCGGGTGAGCTCACAGAGGGATAAGGGGGGCAAGGGAGGAGGGGCCCGACAGCTAGGCGTGTCGTGGACGTCGAGGCGACCTCGATGGACACGCTCGCTCTGCCCAAGGCCGCCTGGATGCCTCGGGAGGGCCGAGCTACATTGCCTCGGCACACTGTAGCGCGCTCCAGAGCGTGTCTTTGGCCGGCATGGTCATGCCCCTTGCTTCCTGGCCGTGTCCCCCAATGTCCAACAGTGCTAGGGAGTAGTAAACAATGTCCAGACGGCCTGGGATGCCCTGGAGGGCCACTGGAGTGAGGAGGGAGGTGAGAGAGGAGGAGAAAGCTGCTGTCCAGAAGTGTAAAAATGGGGTTTTCACCCCTTAATCATTGAGCTGTGGACATGGGGAAGTTACTGGAGATAGAAGATGATCAGGTTTACCTGTGGGAAGAATTTGAGGTAAAGGGGAATAGTAAAAGGGGTCAAAACAATGCTTTTGGTAAATTGGCAGAAGGTGTTTGATCATGTTTTGGGCAAGCAAATGATCTCCACTGGCCATGACACTTAACAGGATTAAATGTCACATACATTTAGGCCCTTCCACCAAATTTGAGCTCATTTGGGCAAAGTTGCCAATGTAACTTTAGTGAACCCTAGAAATCAACAGAAATGGTTTCACCATGTTTGAGTTAAGATAATCATCTCCCCTTGATGCACCACATGGTGTAGCATCATCATTTGGGGTTATGATCATGCCCACAAAGTTTGAAGCCCCAGGTAAAAAGTTGGTAATGTAAAGTTGTTCAAATTTGAATTTGAACAGAAATTGTTTTGGGGCAGTTAGATCAAGTTATGCTTCTCCAAAACTTGTGCCATTTGGCATAGATGCATAATTACATCATTTTAGCATGTGCACCAAGTTTGAGAGAATTTGGACAAGTTTGGCAATGTAAAGTTGCTCAAACTTCAAAATGGACAGAAATGGTTTTGAGGGGATTAGATGATGTTTCCTTGATCTTAAAGGCATGAGGCTTTGCAAGATCATCAAATATGTCACACTTGACATGATAGAATTTCCCTAGAATTTTTGGAGAATATTTCCTTTGTAAATATTTCAAAAGCTTGAAATATCCAGAAAGGGTTTTGGAAGGATTTGTCCAATATTTTGAACATGACCATGTGTTGAAACTCTTATATACGGACAATATATGTCCTATGAGTTTCCGTGAATTTTGGCAAATATTTTTGAAATAATTAAATAATTTTTCCCTATTTAAGACCATTTCTGGCCTTAAGAAAAAGCTTTTAAATAAAATATAAAAATAACTCTTAAAATTATAATTTTGTGGTTTCTGGGAGTCCTATAACTACTAGGTTTCAAATATACTTTTTGAAATAATTTTCTCACCCTAAATCAAGCACTTTCAGTGCAAACCTCAATTCAGGGGTTTTTGGAAAACTAATTTTTGAAAATACTATTTGGCCAAAATATTTTTATAAGAAAATACTATACTGCTCTATACACATGGCATGATCATTGGGAAAAGGTTTTGAATCAAGAAGATGAAGTATAAGGGTTGGAGGATTTATTTGATTTTTAGAGCACTAGCAAGCAGCAAACATAAAGTCAATCAAGCAAAGTCAAAAATCACTCAAAAGTTTTTGCCAAACCACATTTTTGCATGATTATCAGCTTAAGCAAAGGTGGCATGAAAATCAGGGTGTGACACGATCTGCCCGTTCTTTGTCAATCGGACGGTGCAGAAAAAATGGACTGACCTATTTGTTTTCAGTCGAATGTTATTTTCATAGAATCCTGTAGTAATTTAGAGTGCCATGCATGTTGTAGAGCTATCATATGTCTCCCGTAATTTATTTCTCACCGACCTGCTATCTACTACCTTTACACTGTACTAATTGTGCACACACCTCACCCATACTCACACTATTGTTTTTTTATGCATGGGTATTTCAGACTCTGACGCAGTGTTGATGAATGCTGAAAAGAAAAGACAGAAGTCTCTCCAATGTAATTCGACGATAAGCACTAAGCGTTTCAGCGCTCTAAAGGATGTAGTGTCAGCAGTTGGAGACAGTAAACGTAGCTCTGCAGTTGATGATCTCAATTGCCACACACAACCATCCCAGCTGGTTGCTTTAACTTCGCGCTGCCAAATGTGGTTGCATGTTGCATATGGTGTTTAGCTTGTATTGGTTCCAATTTGGTTAAGTTACATCTACTTACTTTACACATTATACCTTTGATAATGACATGCCTTCTGTTTTTGATACATACTACATATGTCTATTGACCATGTTCATACATCAAACTAATGCTCTTTTGTATCCCTCGTCAATCACTTATGATGAGACCGTCACCTAGGTGGGTTAGTGTGAGACGCCATACTCATTTAAAGAGTGCAATGTCATCCTCCCCACATGATTCTCAAGAAACAGCAAGGCTAAATGAATATAATCAACGTAGCTCTCTAGTTGATGATCGCAATTCCCCCACACCACCATCACAGGGACTTGCTCTAACTTTGCAATGTGATATGTGATTGCATGTTGCATACAGTGTCTAGCTTGTAATGCTTCTAATTAGGGTGAATTGCATCTGCTTAGTTTACACATTATACCTGTGAATATGACATGCCTTCCTATTTTTGGTACACACTACATCTATGTGTTAACCTTGTTCTTACATGAAACTACCTCTCTTCTGTATCCTGCATCAATCACTTACGATGAGTCACCTTTATTCATTGCATATTGCGTATTATTTCTAGCCTGCTGCCATGTATTGCTTCTAATTTGGCCAAATACATTTGTTAGGGCACCCTTTTAATTTGGCAGAGTGATATTGGTTTCATCTTTCATATGGTTTCTAGCTTGCATTGATTCTAACAAGTTCAAGCACCTTGTGCTTAGTTTACACTTTATACATCATACATGTCAATATGTCACGCCGTCCTATTTTTCACACATATTCCATCCTCCTATCATGCGGCTGCCTTACATGAAAGTAGTGTTCGTCGGTATCATGGATCAATGAGTTCTGAAGAGCAAATTTTATTCCTTTTTCTTGTGGGTTTGACTTGACAAGGCAAAATCAAGAAAGAGGAAGGAAAAGAGTAAGGAAGGCGATGATGGTGGTCCTATGTAGCAACGTAAACGGAGCATCTGTACCGATTCTCCTTGTACTGATAGTGCATTACAAGGTCCAAGTCTCCGCTCCCCTACTCCACCATCCAAGGTGCTTGCTCTAACTTGGCAGTGTGATATCTGGTTGCGTGTTGCATATGGTGTCTAGCTTCTATTGCTCCTAATTAGTGTAAACTGCATCTGCTTAGCTTACACATGATACGTGTGAATATGACATGCTTTCCTGTTTTTGGTACATACTATATTTGTCTATCACACCATGTTCTTACATGAAACTACTCTTCTTGTGTATCCTGCATCAGTCACTTAAAGATGGCAGTGTGATATTGGTTTGCGTCTTGAATATGATTTCTAGCATGTATTGCTTCTAGTCTGATGAACGCCACCTATGACGAGACAGTTTTAACTTGGCAGAGTGATATTGATTGCACCTTTCATATGGTGTCTAGTTTGAAGTGCTTCTAATTTGTTGAAGTGCCTTCTGCTTAGTTACCACATCATAGGTGTGAATATGTCAAGCCATCTATTTTTTCGTACATATTCCATCCTCGTATCATGACTTTTCCTTTCATCAGAGTATTGTTCATCAGTATCATGCATGAATGAGTTCTGAAGAGCAAATTATATTCCTTTGTCTTGTCGGTTTGACCTCACAATGCAAAATCAATAAAGCTGAAGGAAATTGGCAAGGCATTGGATGATGGTGGTCCTTCCGAGCAACTGAAACGGAGGTTCTCTACAGATTCTACTCCGCCATCCTCCCAACAAGATTTGCAAGACAACGCAAGGCTAGACAGTCAATGTAGCCGTGTAGATGATGAGCACATCTCCCCTACTCCACCATCATAGGTGCTTGCTCTAACTTGGCACTATTATATGTTGTTGCATGTTGCATATGATGTCTAGCTTGTATTGCTTCTAACTTTGTTGAATTGCATCTGCTTACTTTACACATAATGCCTATGAATATGACACATGTTCCTGTTTCTAGAACATACGTGTACATGATGAGCACATCTCCCCTACTCCACCATCACAGGGGCTTGCTCTAACTTGGCACTATTATATGTGGTTGCATGTTGCGTATGATGTCTAGCTTGTATTGCTTCTAACTTTGTTGAATTGCATCTGCTTACTTTACACATAATGCCTGTGAATATGACACATGTTCCCGTTTCTAGAACATACATGTACATGATGAGCACATCTCCCCTACTCCACCATCATAGGTGCTTGCCATAACTTGGAACTGTTATATGTGGTTGCGTTTTCCGTATGATGTCTAGTTTGTATTGCTTCTAATTATGTTGACTTGCATATGCGTAGCTTACAACTTATACCTGCAACGATCACTTACCCATAAGACACATTTAACTTGGGACTATGATGTAGGTTGCATCTTGCATTGTCTTATAGCTTGTACTACTTCTAATTTCTTGAAATGGCACTTACGACGAGACACTTTTTGCCTGATAGAGTGATACTGGTTGCATGTTCATATGGTCCCTAGCTTTCATTTCTTTTAATTTCATTGAAATGCCTTCCGCTTACTGTTTTTTCATATATAATCCATCCTCCTATCGTACGTGTGAATATGAAACATTGTCTTTTTTGTATATATTCCATCCTCCTATCCTGCGCTTGCCTTACATCAAAGTAGTGTTCGTCTGTATCATGCATCAACCAGTTATGCAGAGCTAAGCTTATTCATCTTCTTGTGATTTTGACTTCATAAGGCAATATCAGAAAATAGGAAGGAAAAGAGTAAGTTAGGGGCTGTTGGTGGTCCTCCGCACCGACGCAAACATAGACTCTCTAGATTTTCCACTACTACTGCTAATGAAGTTGAAGTCCCAAGTCTACATGATGAGTTCGCAGGTGCTTGCTCTAAGTTGACAATGTGATAATTGGTTTCATGTTGCATATGTTGTCTAGCCTGTATTTCTTCTATTTTGATTAAATTGCACCCGCTGAGTTCATACGTTATACATGTGCATATGACATGGCGTTCTGTGTCTAGAATATACTTCATCTATCCATCATACCATGTTCTTACATCAAAGTACTGCTGTTGTGTATCCTGCATCAGTCACTCATGATTGGACACTTTTAACATGGCAGTTTGATAGTGGTTGCATCTTGCATTGATTTCTACATTGTACTGCTTCTAATTTTTCGAACTGCCACTTATGACAAGACACTTTTAACTTGGAAGAGTAATATTAGTTGCATCTTTCATATGGTGTCTAGCTTGCATTACTTCTATTTTCTTGAAAATCCTCGTGCTTAGTTTACATATCGTAGCTGTGAATATGTCATGCCGTCCTGTTTTTCTTACATATTCCATCCTCATACGGTTGTCTTACATCAAAGTATTGCTTGTCTGTATCATGCATCAATGAGTTCTGAAGAGCGATTTTATTCTTTTGTGTTTTGGGTACGGCTTGACATGGAAAAGTCAAAAAAGAGCAAGGAAAATAATATAGTAGGGAGTGGTGTTACTCGTCGGGTGAAACGGAAAAGGATCTGCCATCCAGATTCTGCTCGTACTTATAGTGCAGTAGAAGGTCCAAGTCCACCGGCTAAATCTACAAACACAGTATCACCTGCTCCACCAGCTGCAACATCTGCTTCAACTATACCAGCATCTCAATGAGTTACTCGTTCGTTTGCTCCGGAACTGGCCAGTTCCCAAGCTGCCTTCACACCTAACACTAATTCCGAAGCACTACTGACACAACAGGACTTGGCAAGATCAGATGAACCTCATGAGAATCAACACCAAGATGGTACCTGACCGAGTCAAGTTGCAGTTGCATGCTCCTTTATATGTACTCTCATAGTTTGATGTACACTAACACTTTCCATATTCGTTGTTGAACTAGCACCACGACGCAAGCGGAAACAGACATCAGGGATAATGCTTGATAGATTAACAAAATATAAAGGAGGAAGAATGGAGATCCATTTTGAGGCAGGTTTAAAAAGGCCACGTGATGCTACAGAGTCAACCAAGTTAGTATCAGAGGCAGCTGTTACCGTTAGGTGTCATGCACGTATCCTCCCAACATGGATCCAGTGTAGGAATGAGAAATACAATACCCAGTTTAACACCTTCCTTGACCATTTATCCGTAAGTAATGTTATTCATCGCAATTAGTAATATTGTCTTGCTCTGTCCCATACTTTCTAGCTTCCTCGTAATAGGACTCACATTCTTTTTTCAACAGATGAGGTTCAAGTTGGATCCGAAAGATGATGCAACTAAACAAGCATGCACTCATGTTTTTAAGTCTGCTCTGGGACAGTATCGGTACCACCTTAGAAAATCTCACTTTGAAGGCAAGGCTAACAATGAAATCGCCCAAACATCTCCAGTGGAATATATTATAGATGAAGACTAGACAACCCTCATTGAACACTGGTCTGATCCAAAGTATCAGGTAGGCTATTTGTATTTGATCAGACCACATATTGAACTTGTATTTATGTATGTGCCTTACAAGTGTATCTTCTTCTAGGCTAAATGTTTGAAGAGCAAGACCAACCGTTCTAAAGTGAAATTCCAACAGATAACAGGATCTCGTAGCTATATTGCACACTACCATGCTCTTGTAAATAGCTGCTACTTCCTTCTTTTTTCTGTGCCATATTATCGTATCTATATTGACTTGTTCCAAATACAGAGGAAAGCCTGTGCGGACCAAAAATAACCTGAACCAAATGCAGTGCAAATCTTCAAGGATTGCCACACCAGCAAGATGAAGGGCATGAGCACACCAGTTCAAGCCGCTGTTGTAAGTCCTTACTCATCCTTCCTTTGAACTGATTGGTACTGTGATGTGTTCATTTAACTACTTGGTTTGCAGCCAATGTCAGTTACTCTGTTCACTTTTATACACAGTTATCTTAACGTATCATTTCACCTTACATGGTTTAAAAGAGATGAAGGATATTCTTTTGGTCTTGATCTATATTATAGTTGTTATGTTCACGTGCGCACACAATGATAAAATAGCCTGTTTGTTTCATATCTGTTTGCCCATGATATGAATGATGTCATACTATGTTCATCCTACTTTAAACCATGTCTCTTTATCCTTAGATGTCAATGAATGTGAGGAAATAGACAATACAGTAGGCATGCTACATGGACATCTGTTCCGAAAGTGATTTTATTATGTAGTTGGCACTACAATACATGCTAATGTATTACAGTAGTTCACCAAAATAAGTTATGTATAAACGTGTAACCTACTTTGTTCGTTTTTGTCTCATTAGTAACTTATCTGGTACACTAATCCACAAGTTCAAACTTTCAGGAAGCTATGGAAAAAATGATTGAACAGCCACAACCACCTGAAGGTGACGAGGCTACCACAGGCACAATGTCACCTCTTGCTGCAGTGCGTCAGTATCTCTCCACTAACAGTGCGAAAAGCACATTCCTGCGTAATTCTGGGTTGGTTGTCAACGTAACCTCGTCCAAATCACCTATTGAACAAAATCTTCCTGCTAGACAGAGTGATATATCTGTGCTCCAGACACAAGTCCAATCCCTAATGGACGTCATTTTGGAAACAAGAATAGAGGTTGACAAATGTCGTCAAGATATGAATGGTTTTAAAACCAGACTATCAGAAATTTGCTTCGTTGTTCAAGAGAAATGGTAGAAAAAGGTGAAGATCATGCCGCTCCATCATCTGATGGTGCTTTTATCTGCAAGGACTCTAAACTTTATGCCAACATGCCTTTTGTTGTGATACAACATTTATGATGCTGCCAAAGGCTGCAATAATTATGACGCTATTTTTGTATAGTGTAGGTTTATCTTAGTAATGTATTTGGTCGAAAGCTTTGTAGGAGCCCAACATGCCAACATTCGTCGGGCCCATTCCAATTGGGCTAAAAACGATTATGGGCCGAAATTTGCATGTAGCCCACTAAAAATATCAGGGCCTAAATCAGCATAAGATTTCATATTTTTCTGGCAGGCCTGTGCCCATAGTGGGCCTTTAATAGGCCTAAACATAATTTGGGCCCTCAGTAACAATAGGCTGTTTACAGGTGTAAATATCTCGAGCCCATAAAAAACATGGGCCTTTAAAAGACCGAAAGTGAGATTTGGCCCATTTACGATGCGAATCTTTCACAGGCCGAAATTCGGACGGGCCGTAAATGCCCCGACCTAATACACGGGCCTTTAGCGGGCCGGAAGTTCGGTCGGGCTAGATTATCGTCATTTTTATATGGGCCGTTAATGGGCCCGATGTGACGTTGGGCCACATATGGCCCATGGATTTCGTCCGATGTCAACAGGCCGAATATCACAATAGGCCAAAAGTGGCCCAAATCTGTAGTGGGCCTCTAACAGGCTGAATGTCAGACATGGTCGAATATGACCCAAATCCTTCACGGTCGTTTATGGGCCGAAAGTTTCAGTGGCCTGTAAATGGGCCCAAATGAAGCAGGACCTTTAACAGGCCGAAAATACACCGGGCCATAATTCGGCTCATATACCTAGCGGACTGTTAACGGGCCAGAAGTGACCATGGGCCGCGATGATGAGAAGTTTAGGATAGGCTATTGATGGGCTGATTTGACACTAGTCGTACGGGCCTTAACTGAGAGTGTTGGGCCTTTAGCTGGGCCGGCCCATTATGGTCCGCAAAATCTCGCAGGCCTTTAGCTGGGCCGCCCCATTATGGCCTGCAAAATTTCGTGGGCCTTTAGCTGGGCCGGCCCATTGTGATACGCAAAATCTCATGGGCCTTTTGCTGGGCTGGCCCATTATGGACCGCAAAATCTTGTGGGCCTTTAGTTGGGCTGGCCCATTTAAACTTTATGGGCCGGTCCACGTGTCAACATATCGTAGGCGCATCTTGCCCATTGGATGAGTGACACATGTGCCAACGCGGAGCTGACACGTGTTTCCGTCAGCCAATCAGAATTTTACACGTGGAAAATCCCCATTGGTCAGGGATGTTAACGGGTTATCGGATCCAAAACTGGACCCGATAGCTTAACGGTGTTCCGTTACGGTGGATGCCACGTGTCGGTCACCCTTGATGAAAGCACTTCTGTGACGCATGATTTATCGTCATGGAAGTGGACACTTCCGTGATGATAATTTTCGTAATGTGATGGAACAGTTCTACGATAGCACATGTATGACTATCTTCATTCTTTCATAAATTTGTCATGGATGTACATGCATGACAGAAAACGTGACCTACTGTGACAAACACGTATCATCACGGAAGTGTATGTTTTTTGTAGTGCATGGGAGAAGTCTTGCTATAAGTAGTTATGTGAATTTGGTATTTGTTCGATATTTTGATGAGATGTATGTTGTCTTTCCTCTAGTGGTGTCATGTGAACGTCGACTACATGACACTTCACCATTGTTTGGGCCTAGAGGAAGGCATTGGGAAGTAATAAGTAGATGATGGGTTGCTAGAGTGACAAAATCTTAAACCCTAGTTTATGCGTTGCTTCATAAGGGGCTGATTTGGATCCATGTGTTTCATGCTATGGTTAGGTTTACCTTAATACTTCTTTTGTAGTTGCAGATGCTTGCAATAGAGGTTAATCATAAGTGGGATGGTTGTCCAAGAAAGGGCAGCACCCAAGCACCGGTCCACCCACATACCAAATTATCAAAGTAACAAACGCGAATCATATGAACGTGATGAAAACTAGCTTGACGATAATTCCCATGTGTCCTCGGGAGCCCTTTCCTTCATATAAGAGTTTGTCCAGGCTTGTCCTTTGCTACAAGAAGGATTGGGCCATCTTGCCGCACCTTATTTACTTTTACTATTTGTCACGTGTTACCAATTACCTTATCACAAAACTATATGTTACCGATAATTTCAGTGCATGCAGAAAATACCTTACTGAAAACTGCCTATCATTTCCTTCTGCTCCTCGTTGGGTTCGACACTCTTACTTACCGAAAGAACTACGATAGATCCCCTCCACTTGTGGGTCATCACATATCACTTTGCGTCGTCACGCACAGTATCCCCACGGGTGCCACCTTACCTGGCCCGGGACCGTTTGCGCATTTTGGCTCACATATATGATAGTGTCGCTAGCATCCATATGACAGAGAACCCGGGTCAACATGACTAGTTATAAACCAAAAGTGGCGCTAAATTACAGGGACATGCATACATGACCCAGCAACGAACGTGTCGGTCATCAATGTGTGAACCCAAGTCATAGCAAGCTACAAGGACTTAAAGGAACAACACGTGACATTTCCCTGAAGGGACAGACACGTGAACGAAGAAGGACACATGCCGGCCACCTAAGTGTTCCGGAGCAGTAGCAAGCATGAAAACAAGCATGAATTAGCAGGCACATCAGGGCTCAAACAACTCCTACTCATGCTAGTGGGTTTCATCTATTTACCATGGCAATGCCAGGTCATGTAGAGGAAAAGGGGTTCAACTACCGCAACATGTAACATATGAATCGTTGTTGTCCTAATGCAATAAAAGAGAGCAGGAGCAAGAGAGTGGGATTGTATCGGAATGAACAAGGGTGTTATGCTTGCCTGGCACTTCTGAAGATAGCATTGTGTCTTCATCAATGTCATCGATCACATCATCGGAACACGTCTATCGAGAGGGAACAAACACTGGCAAACAAGAGGGAACACAATCAATGCAATGGAACAATATGATGCATGATAATGACATGTCAATATGTTGTTGATTGAGCTAATGCAGCTAGCAACGAGTTATATGAAGTTGGTTTGAACGCAAGGTTCAAATTCAAACTCCATATGTGATTATTCAAATGTCACTTATTTGATTTGTCCTAGATAGTAGCCATAAGTTGTTCTAACATGCATGAAAATGCCATAAACAGATAGTTTGGATTTTTCTGATAATTTTTTCATATATAAATTATTTAATTTGGAGTTACGGTTGAATTTCTATGAATTTTAGAAGTTTTAATTTTTTTCTAGAATTTCCTGGATTATTTTTATTCCAGAAAATGATTTACTGCGTCAGTCAGAAGTTAGTGTGATGTCAGCACGTCAACGAAGGTCAGCCAGGTCAAACCTAACAAGTGGGGCCCGCGTGTCAGTCTAACAGGGCTAAACTAATTAAGTTTTAAGCTGAACTAGGTTAATTAGCTGGATGGGCCTACATGTCAGTGTCAGTAGGCTAATTAAGCTTAATTAAAAGCTTAACTAAAGTTAGCAGAGGCTAGGGCCCACTTGTTAGCGACCCAGGGGAGGTCAAACCCCCCGGTCAAACAGGCCAAATGACCGGCGGTTAGCCGCCGGCGAGGCCGAACACGGCGGAGGGCGTCGGGAAACCGCCTCTGACGACCATTCGAGCGGCAGAGCGGCTCTACGGGATGCTAGGGCTCGTGCACGTCCAACGGAGCCCTCAGCTAATGCTGGGAAGGACCAAAACGATGGTGGCGACGATGTAGGCAGCGGACGGAGTTCGGGTTAGGTTGGGCTCGGCGCTAGGGTGCTCAGGAGGAGGAGCTGGTGGGAGATTCGTGCTCCTCGGGAGGTACCGAACATGTTGACGTGCTCAGACGCGTGTTGTGGCACTTGTGGCCACGGCGGCGCCATCGGTGGGCGGCAGTGAGCTTCGGCCACGATGGGGATTACAGCTAGAGCGAGCAAAAGAGCGCGGTGAGAGGAGGGAAAAGAATAGGAGCTCACAACGGTCACGTGGAGATGGTCGGAGAGCTTGGGGAAGCGATGACGATGGTGAATCGACGGTGGAGGTCCTCGACGGCCGGCGGTGAAGAAGGCGACGGTGGCGACGAAGCAGGGCCTCTGGCGTCGCGTAGCTCGGTGGAGAGGACGAGGAAGACGCGGCGGTGCTTCTGAGCTCAGCGGAAGGGCGAGTGGTGGCCGGTGCCCACGGTTACGGTGAGCGGCAGCGACGAGCGCGATCGGGGGTGGGGAGGAGAGCGAGACAGAGGAGGGGATGAGGACGGATGAGTGTGAGGGGGGGCGAGGGGGTTGCATGGCGATGTCCAGAGCGTCGAGGCAGCGGCGGGAAGCAGGAGGTGCCGGGGCGCGTGCTCGCGCGCGGCGGCCACACGCTCCCGTTCCTCTGGCAAGAGGTACGGGACGACTAGCATCTCGGTGGTGGGCTGGGCCGGCCAGCTACAGTGCCGGGCTGCCCAGGTAAGCATTGGGTACTCTCTCTCTCTCTTTTATTTCTCTTTTCTATTTCTTTGTATTTTGTTTTGATTTGATTTAAAACATCAAATCATTTTTTAAAACTTTATGTAAATTGTTATATGAGCTCAGGAACTAGTCCAAGGTCACAGGAAACTTACAGATCACAAGATATTCTTGAGGATCGAGCAACTTAGGATCATCTCAATGATCACAAGATCAACTCATAGAATGAGACGTAGAAACATCAATGGAGCTGAGAGGCAAAACATGCATCAGCAGGGATGGAAGAAACAATTTGACGAGGGTTTCAAGGTAGCGAGGAAACAATTACCATGATCCCATAACGGGGCACCTTGGGAGAGGTGACTCGTAGAATTATTCCCTTAAATGGCAAAAAGAATTACTTTTGATCCATAGATCATTGAAACTCTTCATACCAGCCTGAGGCAATTCACAACGGATCGTTTGAAGGAGTTCGAAAGAACGACATACTTGGACTAGGATGTACGATGTGGACTACCTTGTTGAAGACACCATAATGGATGATTTTGCTTACCATCGGAAATGGATGGGACCCATGGTAAGTCCACTTTTGAAGATGATCTTGGACAGTAATTACTGAGAGGGGCAACCCATGGAAAATTTGCAGAATGTCGGTGCAAGCTGGGAACAAAATGCAAATGTTGGGAATGTTCCAACCACCATATCTGCCTGAGATTCAGATCTGGTTGGTGACGGGACGCTTCAGACTCAGCATGACTGGAAATAAAGTTTACAACACAAATCGACGAGATGACGTTGCGAGATTCTCGGGAAATGAACTACGATGGCAAGCTCCAAAACATGAGCTGGTTCTGCTACATACATGTGAACATGTTGTCCAAGACAAGCATGACCACGTAGAAGTCATACAACAAAATACTACCGAGTTCAGGTTAGGATTCATCATCAAGGATATCGAAGTCTTTACACAAGTCCATGGATTAGATCCCAAGCATAGACTTATCTTCCTTGAACCAATCAATCAGTGGCTTGGTGTGCTAGGGAACACATATAGAATGGAGGCGGCCAACCTATCAAACCATAGAGTACTTCGCACATGCATGACTGACTTGGGATGACTCCAGAGGAAGCAACAACAATCTTTCTCGAATTCACAGCGGCAACTTGCACCAAATGCACGTGAATCAGAGGAAGTCACTTCTCTCATCCAAACATATACCTCATGAACGGAACACGAAGGCATTGTTTACAAAGTTTCCAACACTAGCTTAATGTTCGGCATGAATCATGGAGAAGATAAAATGCCGCTGATGAGCTCAACAACAAGTCATCATGATTCCCATGAAGGTGCAATTCCACAACTATGTGAACAAGGTGATAGTATTGGTCTGACCAAGAGATATAATGGTGTATGCTCGAGGAAACAACCACGAGTAAGACAACATTACAAACATTGTTGGTTCTAATTTGATTTGGCGATATCCCACAAATCAAATTTTGGACAACACAATAGATCCAACAATTGATCACGAGGATCAATCAATGAAGATATCATCTTTCTTCAACACACACACAAACGATATCCCTTGGAAGGAACTAAGTCAGGCAAGCTTTTATTTTCCAATTCTCCAAGTTGTTGTTTAGCTTAACCAACTAGTTCAGGGTATCCAACACAGATTCTTGTAGAAGGGGTGGTTTATAAGAAAACCAACTTGATCACGAACTCGACATAGCGGTCAGGGAACAACCTGGTAATACTTCCGAGAAGATATTTGGAAAATCATGAACCACATGTATGTTATGAAGCTCAAGAACAATATTTCTTTACAGGGCAAGACGATATGATCAAAAGAGCGAGAGATTGACACCATCCTAACACATTGATTGAAGAGTGCACCAGAAAAATGGACTAGGTAGCACGATCAATCTTAGAATGACGATTCAGTAACCAGCATGCTAAGAATGAGATTATTGTCCATTAACTACCAAGCATTGGAGCCGTTGCTAGGAGTATTGATTTCACACATCATGATTCACTTGTTAGTATTCCGATTACTATAACACAGAGACCGAGCAATGAATAATAATGGTGAGAAGTATCACTGCATCAAGAGGTCATAGGGGGTTGTGCAATTCTCATGGAATTCTTGACATAAAGATGGCAATACTCCAAGGTATAACAAAACAAAAGCTGGATCGGCATTTTGACCTGCAGATTACAACTACTTTGACCCAATCCTAGAAATGGATGAGGTACTGGAGTTTGTTTCTCCTAGTCATTCCGAAATAGAACGGCCTGACAGACCACAAGAGTAAAATGCATCGATGAACACGAATGCACAACTACTCCCGACTATCAACTGATAGACAGGGGTCAGAATACAACTACAGAGGGACAACTCAAAGGAACATAAGGTTTTCTGAGTTGTGGATGCATAGATCAACATGTTGAATGAGTTCAACATATTTCCTCTAGATAACCCATGCAGAAAGGTAGAACTGGCAGAGTCACAACATGTAATCGAGAACTCATCAAGAGCACTCTGGTTGTGATCTTTCGGTTCAACGAGGAACTTATGCCATAAATAGTTCATGGTATTTGGAAGAGGAAAATACCACGGACCTCGAGGACTATCGCAAAGGTACTAATATCCTAAAGGAACTTGCAAACACTATCAACATGAAGTAGGGTGAATCTCAGATTCAAGAACCCAAATATAGAATACCTACTAACTAAATGGCACCACGAGATGCTTTTGAAAAGGGTGGCTAGAATCGTCACACTGAGGGCACAACACAAGGTTGGGATTACTAGGTGACTATCTATGATGTCCTAGTTTCCTGATAGCTTCAACAACTATGTCGAGGCAATGGAGTACATCAACACACCGACTAGTGTGGTTAATTTGGCCTAAAAGGACATTAAGAACTGGGAGGAAAGGTTTGCAAATGCATCAGATTGTTTAGAAACCCTGGGATGACTCGGACAGCATAACGGGTGTAAATGCCCAAGACTTTTGAGACTAATGCACAAGATAGCATAACCACTCAACATCATGATGTTAAGTTTCTGAGACCAACAGTTTAACAAACGGAAGTACTTGAGACTGAACTGAGAGTTGACTCCACCATTAACGTGATCCTAATAAATTGATGAGAAGCCTAGTTCTTAATCCCCGTGGAATAGAAGAGGGTGACTCAGATCAGAAGGGCATTGGGTAAAGAAGTAAAACGAGCCTTACATTCCCTTCCACAATCAATTCCCTTGTATAACTAAAGAATTTCTAGACTCGACTTCGACCAGTTTGGCTTGGTAATACTACACACAGTCAGGCTCTGACACCAAAGCTGTCGGGACAACGATCCTGAGTCACACCGATCTAGCATGTAACACATCATATCACTTTGCGGCCTCACGCACGGTAACCCCACGGGTGCCACCTTACCTGGCCCGGGACCGTTTGCGCATTTTGGATCATGTATATGATAGTGTTGCTAGCATCCCGTAGAGCTGCTCTGCCGCTCGAATGGTCGTCGGAGGCAGGTTTCCCGACGCCCTCCGCCGCGTTCGGCCTCGCCGGCGGCTAACTGCCGGTCGTTTGGCCTGTTTGACCGGGGGTTTGACCTTCCCCGGGTCGCTGACAAGTGGGCCTTGGCCTCTGCTAACTTTACTGAAGCTTTTAATTAAGCTTAATTAGCCTACTGAAACTTACATGTGGCCCCGTCCAGCTAATTAACCTAGTTTAGCTTTAAACTTAATTAGCTTAGCCTTGTCAGACTGACATGCGGGCCCCACTTGTTAGGTTTGACCTGGCTGACCTTCGTTGACCTGCTGACATCACACTGGCGTCAAACTGATGCAGTAAATCATGTTTTGGATTAAAAATAATCCAGAAAATTCCAGAAAATGTTTAAAACTTCTAAAATTCATAGAAATTCAACCTTAACTCCAAATGAAATAATTTATATATGAAAACATTATCAGAAAAATCCAAAGAATCTGTTTATGGCATTTTCATGCATGTTAGAACAACTTATGGCTACCGTCTAGGACAAATCAAATAAGTGACATTTGAATAATCACATATGGAGTTTGAAATTGAACCTTGCGTTCAAACCAACTTCATTTAACTCGTTGCTAGCTGCATTAGCTCAATCAACAACATATTGCAATGTCATTATCATGCATCATATTGTTGCATTGCATTGATTGTGTTCCCTCTTGTTTGCCGATGTTTGTTCCCTCTCGATAGACGTGTTCCGACGATGTGATCGATGACACTGATGAACACACAATGCTATCTTCAGAAGTGCCAGGCAAGCATAACCCCCTTGTTCATTCCGATACAATCCCACTCTCTCGCTCCTGCTCTGTTCTTTTCCATTAGGACAACAACGATTCATCTGTTACATGCTACGGTAGTTGAACCCCTTTTCCTCTACATGAACTGTCATTGTCACAGTAAATAGATGAAACCCCCTAGCATGAGTAGGAGTTGTTTGAGCCCTGATGTGCCTACTCATTCATGCTTGTTTGTCATGCTTGCTACTGCTCCGGAACACTTAGGCTGGCCAGCATGTGTCCTTTTTCATTCCTGTGTCTGTCCCTTCGGGGAAATGTCACGCGTTGTTCCTTTAAGTCCTTGTAGCTTGCTACGACTTGGGTTCATATGTTGATGACCGACACGTTCGTTGCTGGGTCATGTATGCATGTCCCTGTAATTTAGCGCCACTTTTGGTTTATAACTAGTCATGTCGGCCCGGGTTCTCTGTCATATAGATGCTAGCGACACTATCATGCACGTGAGCCAAAATGCGCAAACGGTCCCGGGCCAGGTAAGGTGGCACCCTGGGGATATTGTGCGTGAGGCCGCAAAGTGATATGATGTGTTACATGCTAGATCGGTGTGACTCAGGATCGAGGTCCCGACAGCTTTGGTATCAGTCGATAGTCAAGAGTACGTGTGCATTCTTGCTCATCGATGCCTTTTACTCTTGTGGTCCGTCGAGCCATTCTATTTCGGAATGATAAGGAGAAACAAACTCCAGTACCTTATCCATATCTAGGATTGGGTCAAAGTAGTTGTATTCCGTGGATCAAAATGCCAATCCAACTTTTGCTCTATTTTACCTTGGAGTGTTACCCTATTTCATGTCAAGAATGTCATGGGAATTGCACCACCCCCTGTGAACTCTTGATACAGTGATACTTCTCGCCATCATCGTTCATTCCTCGGTCTCTGTGTTATTGCAACCAGAATACTGACATGTGAATCATGATGTGTGAAATCAATACTCCTAGCAACTCAGTTGCTTGGTAGTTAATGGACGATAATCTCATTCTTAGCATGTTCGTTACTGAATCATCATTCTAAGATTGATCGTGCTACCTAGTCCATTTTTTCTGGTGCACTCTTCGATCAATGAGTTAGGATTGTATCAATCTCTTGCTCTTTTGATCACATCGTCTTGCCCTGAAAAGCAAGATTGTTCTCGAGCTTAAAAAACATATAGGTGGCTCGTGATTTTCTGAATATCTTCTTAGAAGTATCACGCGGTTGTTCCCTGACCGTTATGTTGAGTTCGTGATCAAGTTTGTTTTTCCATAAGCCACTCCTTCTCCAAGAATCTGTGTTGGATACCCCGAGCTAGTTGGTTAAGCTATACGACAACTTGGAGAGTTGGAAGATAAAAACTTGCCCAACTTAGTTCGTTCTAAAGGGGTATCGTGTGTGTGTGTGTTGAAGAAAGATGACATCTTCATCGACTGACCTTCGTGATCAGTTATTGGATCTATTGTCTTGACAAAACCTTGATTTGAGTATGGGCTATCGTTAAATCAAAACAGACCAACGATATTCGTAACGTTGGCTTACTCGTGGTTGATTCCTCGAGCATACACCGTTATATTTATTGGATCAGACCAATGCTATCCTCGCCTTTAATAATTTGTGGAATTCCATCTATATGGCAGCCTGGATGGATTATTGTTGAACCCATTGACAACATTTTCATCTTGTCCATGATTCATGTTGAACATCAGGCTAGCATTGGAAATTTTTGTAAGCATCATCTTTGTGTTAGCTCATGAAGTAGATGTTTTGATGTAAGAAGTGACTTCCTCTAATTCATGTGCATTCTATGTAAGTTGCCGCCATGAATTTGAGAAAGCTTGTTTTACTTCCTCTGGAATCATCCCAAGTCAGTCACGCATGTGCTAAGTATTCTATGGTTTGATAGACTGATCATCTCCATACCATATGCATCCCTAGCACACAAAGCCACTGATTGATTTGTTCAAGGATAAGAAGTTCAAATGCTATTCCCGAAGGGCCCAGGCGAACATGCACAAGACTTCATTATTTCCATGATGGTTCCCTACCAGAACTCGATAGTGTTTTGTCGTAAGAGTACCATGTGGTCATACTTGTCTGGGACAACGTGTTCATATGTGTGTAGCGGAATCATCTCATGTTTTGGAGCTTGCTATCGTAGTTCATTTCCTGAGAATCTCGCAATGACATCTCGTCGATTTGTGTTGCAAATTTTCTTTTTCCGGACATGTAGCCCGAGATATCCTGTCACCAATCAGATCTGAATCTCACACATATATGATGGTTGGAACATTCCATCATTTTCATTTTGTTCCTAGCTTGCACCAACATTGTGCCAATTCTCCATGGGTTGTCCTCTCGGTAATTACTGCTCGGGATTATCTTCAAAGGTGGACTTACCATGGGTCCCATCCAGTTCCGATGATAAGCGAAAATCATCCATTGCATTGTCTTCAACAAGGTAGTCCACATCATCCATCCTAGTCTGAGTATACCATTCTTCTGAACTTCTTCAAACTATCGTTTGTGAATTGCCTTAGTCTGCTATAGAGAGTTTCAATGATCTCCGTATCAAAAGTAATTATTTTTGCCACTTAAAGGAATTATCCTACGAGTCACCTTCTCCAAGGTGTCCCATTTGGTGACATTGTTCACCATCTTATTTAAGTGTGGAATTATTGCCTACCAAATTGAACCTTCATCGTCTGTTATTATGCATCCCGCACAATACATGTATTGTGTCTTATCTCAAGAGATGTTTCCAGGTCTTAAACCATGAGTTGATCTTGAGTGCTCGATCTTCGAGGAGATCATTTCTGAAGGGTTCCTCCTATCATCACCGCGTTGGACAAAGAACTCGAAGGCAAAGACATCAAGATAAATATGATGCAATGAATCAACATCTTCGTGAAGTGCAATCTGGATCGCGAAGATTGTGTTAGCCTTGTGTCCCCTCCGTGCTCTTACCTCATGTCTTGAATCTCGGGATGAGATTCTTCTTTAGTGGGGGTGAGTTGTCACATCCCTAGTTCTCGTATGACCTAGACTAGCTAGTCATGTGTGCATCATGTTTAAATTTCAATGAATTTGAAATGGGGACATGTGAAAGCCTCAAAAATCATTTCTGAAAAGGACCATGATAAAAATTGCTTCAAATAGGTCCAAGAAAATGCTCATGTTTCTCTCTGAAAATATTGGCTAGAGGTAAAATTCAAACCAATATTTTAGGAGCTCATAAATATTTATTTTGGGCATTTGAAGTTAATGTAATAATTATTTGCATTGGATTTATATTTGCTATATATTAAATATAACTCCAATAATTCTGAAAGTTTGTGAGTGTCTTTGAATACTTAAAAAAGGCCACATAATAATTTTCAGAAGTTTTAGGCTGGCCGGCATGTGTCCTTCTTCGTTCATGTGTCTGTCCCTTCAGGGAAATGTCACGCGTTGTTCCTTTAAGTCCTTGTAGCTTGATACGACTTGGGTTCATACGTTGATGACCGACACGTTCGTTGCTGGGTCATGTATGCCTGTCCCTGTAGTTTAGCGCAACTTTTCGTTTACAACTAGTCATGTCGGCCCGGGTTTTCTGTCATATGGATGCTAGCGACACTATCATATACGTGAGCCAAAATGGGCAAATGGTCCCGGTCCAGGTAAGGTGGCACCCGTGGGGATACCGTGCGTGAGGCCGCAAAGTGATATGATGTGTTACATGCTAGATCAGCGTGACTTTGGATCGGGGTCCCGACAGTCTGTCACCTAGCGGTGCATCAAGGACATAATACTTCTGTGCAGCAATAAGGATAATCCTCAGATCACGGACCTAGTCTGCATCATTGCTAGTAACATCTTTCAACTTAGTTTTCTCTAGGAACATATAAAAAACACAGGGGAGCTACAACGCGAGCTATTGATCTACAACATAATTTGCAAATACTATCAAGACTAAGTTCATGATAAAATAAAGTTCAATTAATCATATTACTAAAGAACCCCCACTTAGATAGACATCCCTCAAGTCATCTAAATGATCACGTGATCCAAATCAACTAAACCATGCCCGATCATCACATGAGATGGAGTAGTTTTCAATGGTGAAAATCTTATGTTGATCATATCTACTATATGATTCACGCTCGACCTTTCGATCTCTAGTGTTCTAAGGCCATGTCTATACATGCTAGGCTAGTCAAGTTTAACCCGAGTATTCTGCATGTGCAAAACTGTCTTACACCCATTGTATGTGAACGTAGAGCTTATCACACCCGATCAACACGTGGTGTCTCGGCACGGCGAACTGTCGCAATGGTGCATACTCAGGGAGAACACTTGTACGTTGAAATTTTGTAAGGGATCATCTTACAATGCTACCGCCGTACTAAGCAAAATAAGATGCATAATAAGATAAATGTCACATGCAAACAAAATATGTGACATGATATGGCCATCATCATCTTGTGATTTTGATCTCCATCTCAAAAGCATCGTCATGATCTCCATAGTCACCGGCTTGACACCATGATCTTCATCATAGCGTCATGGTCGTCTCGTGAACTATTGCTTCTACTACTATCGCTAACTCATAGTGATAAAGTAAATAAATTACTTGGCGTTCGCAATTCATACAATAAAGAGACAACCATAAGGCTCCTGTCAGTTGCCGATAATTTACAAAACATGATCATCTCATATAATATCGTATAATTCAACACGTCTTGACCATATCACATCACAACATGCCCTGTAAAAACAAGTTAGACGTCCTCTACTTTTTTGTTGCAAGTTTTACGTGGCTGCTACGGGCTTCTAGTAAGAACCGTTCTTACCTATGCATCAAAACCACAATGATTTTTTGTCAAGTGTGATGTTTTAACCTTCAACAAGGACCGGCTGTAGTCACACCCAATTCAACTAAAGTTGGAGAAACTGACACCCGCCAGCCACCTATGTGCAAAGCACGTCGGTAGAACCAGTCTCATGAACGTGGTCATGTAATGTTGGTCTGGGCCACTTCATCCAACAATACCGCTGAATCAAAGTATGATGTTGGTGGTAAGCAGTATGACTATTATCGCCCACAACTCTTTGTGTTCTACTCATGCATATCATCTACGCATAGACCTGGCTCATGATGCCACTCTTGGGGAACGTAGCATGCAATTTCAAAAAAATCTTGCGCTCACGCAAGATCTATCTAGGAAATTCATAGCAATGAGACGAGAAGAGTGAGTCTACGTACCCTCGTAGACCGAAAGTGAAAGCATTGTATTAACGCGGTTGATGTAGTCGAATGTCTTCACGATCCAACCGATCCAAGTACCGAGCGTACGACACCTCCGAGTTCTGCACACGTTCAGCTCGATGACTTCCCTCGTTCCTTTGATCCAGCAAGGTGTCGAGCAAGTAGATGAGTTCTGTCAACAGGACAGCGTGGTGATGGTGATGGTGAAGTGATCTGCGCAGGGCTTCGCCTAAGCACTACGAGAATATGACCGGAGGCGTAAACTGTGGAGGAGGGCGCCGCACACGACCAACAATTGTTTGTGTGTCCTCTAGGGCGCCCCCATATATATAGGTGGGAGGGAGAGGGGAGAGACCAAGGGGCGCCCCAAGTGGGGCCGAATCCCACTTGGGCTCCTGCCCTAGTTCGGCCTCCCCCTTCCTTGTATAGGACAAGGGGAAAGGAAGGACGGGGGGAGGGGATGGAACTAGGAGTCCTACTTCATACTTTCCTTTTCCTCCTCTCCTTTCCTTTCCTCCTACCTTATCTTGGCCTACATGGGGTGCACCTACCCCTTAGGGGCTGGTCTATCCCACTCTTGGCCCAATAAGGCCCATGACTTTGCCGGGGTTGCCCGAAACTCCTTTCCGGTGACCCGATATCACCCGAAACTCCAAATACTGTCGTCCTATATATCAATCTTTACCTCTCGACCATTTAGAGGCTCCTCGTCATGTCCGTGATCTCACCCGGGACTCCGAACAACATTCGGTTGCCAAATCACATAACTCATATAATACAAATCATCATCGAACGTAAAGCACGCGCACCCTACGGGTTCGAGAACTATGTAGACATGACCGAGACACCTCTCCGGTCAATAACCAATAGCGGAACCTGGATGCTAATATTGGCTCCTACATATTCTACGAAGATCTTTATCGGTTGAACCGTTATGACAACATACGTTATTCCCTTTGTCATCGGTATGTTACTTGCCCGAGATTCGATCGTCGGTATCTTCATACCTAGTTCTATCTCGTTATGGGCAAGTCTCTTTACTCATTCCATAATGCATCATCCTACAACTAGCTCATTGGTCACATTGCTTGCAAGGCTTCTTCTGATGTGCATTATCGAGAGGGCCCAGAGATACCTCTCCGATACTCGGAGTGACAAATCCTAATCTTCATCTATGCCAACGCAACAAACACCTTCGGAGATAACTGTAGAGCATCTTTATAATCACCCAGTTACGTTGCGACGTTTGATAGCAGACAAGGCATTCCTCTGCTATCTGGGAGTTGCATAATCTCATAGTCAGAGGAATATTTATTTGACATGAAGAAAGCAGTAGCAATAAAACTGAACGATCAATATGCTAAGCTAACGGATGGGTCTTGTCGATCACATCATTCTGCTAATGATGTGATCCCGTTCATCAAATGACAACACATGTCTATGGTTAGGAAACTTAACCATCTTTGATTAACGATCTAGTCTAGTAGAGGCTTACTAGGGACTGTGTGTTTTGTCTATGTATCTACACATGTATCAAGTTTCTGGTTAATAAAATTCTAGCATGAATAATAAACATTTATCATGATATAAGGAAATATAAAACAACAACTTTATTATTGCCTCTAGGGCATATTTCCTTCAACTTCATGCAGACTAATCCATGTCTGGGTTGAATAAGGAAAGTAAGGAAGAAATTACTGTCGAAGCGACTAGGTATCGAACCCGCATCTAGGTTGAGAAGGGGAAAATCAGTAGCTAAGGAATGAGTTTCGTGTCTCTTTTTTTTGACATGGTCGTGTCTCTTGGTTGAAAAAGGGTAGAAAGGCATGACAACGCAAGAGAGGATGACCATGTCGATCGGTTTGTTTTCCTCACATAGGAAAAAGGTGGCTAAAGAGAACAAAAATGGGACATAATCCACATATGCTGCATGGATATTTGTTGCTCTAGGAAACCATCCCTCCCTCACCACTCTATCCGTCCGTGGAGGTACATACTGATTGTGGATGTATTAAAGATTTTTCAGCTAAGGCATTCTAATGATGTTGAACAGCCAATATACCAACGATGAAACTTGTTACTACCTTAAGATATTTGCACTGTTAATGCTTATAGATTACATACCTCACATTCATGAGAGAAGTCAATTTTTTTGTACAGTGTCAACAGAATGCCAAGGCGCTGATGTCATTTTATTTTGGTTAAACTGCACAAAAATTATGAAGAGAAGATGAAAGGTCAAAAGTGGGCAACTCCTTCTTCGGCTGTTTCTTTGATTTGGTTGATCAAGTTTAATGTTTAATCAACTATCAAGATTGGGATAGCAATTTTCAGGTCCTCTCGAGTTTGAAATGATATATACCTTCAAGGTACATGGTTTGCAAAAAAAGTATACTATCATTAGTTCATAATGCTAGTTACCTTCAGACTTTTGTATTTGGTTTAGTGCTGTTGCACAACTAGTATACCAATGCTGAAACTTGTTACGTTTACATTTTGTATTGTTAATGCCTATAGAAATCTTCCAGTCCTAGCTTATGGAGTTCAGTTTAGTAAAACCATTCTACTGTACCCCATAATAAAAAACTACTCCACTGTTGCACTAGCCACTGGATTAGTGTATATTTGTACTATTCGAATGGTGTTGCATTAGCGTATGGACATATATAAGGTGTGGCAAGCTTCCCCAGAGCAACAAGTTTCAACATTGGTATACAGCCGTGCAACAAGTTTCAGCATTGGTACAAAGGGTGTAGAGTTCACTCAAATACTGCCAGTAAAGCTAGTCACACCTTTATAAAATTAATGTTCATTATGTTATCAGAGGAGGTCTGCATGTTTGTCTCTAATGCCTGTTGATTACATACCTGACATCATGATGTAATGGTAAGTCATTTCTTTTTGCACAGTCTCACTGAATTGTCATGGCGGTGATGGCATTTTATTTTAGTTGAACTGCACAAAATATTCTTAAAAGAAGAGGAAAGGTAAGGAATGGTTTAGTTTTTAAGAAAATACTATGTATCCCTTCCTGACATCAACCGTTGTTGCCATATTTATTCCTTCAGATAGGTGGTCAGAAACAGTCTTGCTACCTTTTCCGATTAAGAAATTGGAATGCTTATATTTGTGAGTCTATGCTTCAACTAGTGCCACTTTTATAGTAATCACACTTTCAATATCTATGCAAACAGGGTTGCTCGATTTTAGTGGAACTGCACAAAAAGTCCAAATGGTTGAACATTATGAGCATGTTTTCTTCCAAACCATTATATCTAATTGGTGGCACTGTGAGTTGTTCATTATGAAGGTACATGATTTGCTACTATGTCGCTACTCTTTTTGTACTGTCATTACATAGTAATATTAGTGTTTCGCATGTGAATTTATTGGCAGGGTGGACCTACATTGGAGGTGCAGGACATGACTCAATGATTGGATGCCCAATTTCGGTTGTATAGATTTCACCTCTTCCATCACTGCGAACATGGATATCCTTGGTCTGATGAAGAATAGGCACTATATTTCTGCTCCGTACCAACAAATCAACTCAGTACGAAATTGTCCAGGGGAAAACATGACAGTATCAAATTGTCCAGTGCAAAACATGACATATGCTAAGCAGAAACGACTAGCAGAGGCATGTTTAAACCGAAAATACAAGGTGGGGTATATGTTAACTAGCTAGTTGATATTTGTGCAAACAAATGTCTGCCCGTTGCTATTTGGCGAACAAAGAAAGTGAGTTCAGTTTTTGTGGAACTGCACAAGAGAATAGTATAGTCACTGCATGCAGTGCCATTTGAAAATAGACACAGAAAGATTGCATAGTCACTTCATGGACTGCACAAAAGTAGTACTGTACTATTTATTGGCCAACACTAGGTGCTTCATTACTTTGTTCTGATTGTCCAATGGGCATCATTTTGCCATCGTTGAATTTGTAGTCCGAATATAGTCTCGCCGTGTGATCGGTAGATGACCGACTCATATTTCAGTGGATGTTCCTCCATCATGTGTGGTTCACTCTTATGGTTCAATCTCTTGGTGAAACCACTTACGTTTGCAAGTGGAAATGTAAACTTCACGGTGAGATTTGTCTTTCACTTCGTACTGAATGTTAGCCGAGAGAAGCATCCATGTCAGTAGCAAGAACAAATGTTTTTTCTTGATATTTGCTTTACGAGATACATATTGTATATGATCTGTGAATCATTGAGATGCATTAACATGTTGATCTTATGGATTGGAATGGTACTAGTTGGTTGTGAATTTGGGCTATTAATGGGAACATAATACAAAACCATGCATGTGAGTCTCGCGTGAATTGAACGGATCAACTCTTTTAGTGTGCACATCATGATCCTTATTTCGGTGTGCTCAGTGTTTACAAGTTACTAGAAGTTCCTTATTTCTATTTTCTCTATGTTTACAAGTTACTGATTGATCACTAGCCAGCCTACCAATACGCTCCTGGCAGTTTTAGTTGCAACGCAAGATCCAAAGGTGGCAGTTTTTTGAATAAAAATGCCTACCTCTGAAGGAACTGACAAGCTGTTCTGAAGAAAATGCCATGAATCTGAAGATACTGCCAGCAAAAACGTTCGCAAATGCCTTATCTCCCAGCGAACGTTCATCAGCTAATGCGATCCTACACATACACTATACGACCTACTCGATCATACACAAATAAATAGCGGATCACGCATATACTACCTCCTTTTCAGTTTACAGGGTCAAGTCAAATATCTCACCAACCAAGGTAGATGATGAGAGGTGGATTAATTTTTGACAGGGAGGGAGTACCTCATCTAGATGATTCGAGTGCACTCGTTTGACCGTCATGCCGATGTGTGACCCAAGTTGGACGGGACGCACCACTGACGGGACGGGACGACACAGTCATAATTTCAGTTTTTCCAGCTTTCCACGATAAGCTGGCTCGCCAAGCCATGCCTTCTTATGCATTGAATTGCGATGACCATCCCATTTCCCACGACATGCTACTTCGCCTACCTTCCGCCTATAATTACCGGTTCCAGGCCTTTTCCGGTAGCACCGTCACCCAACTCGCCCTATCGGCTCCCCTCACAACTCCCACCGGCCCGACGTCGCTCGCCACTTGGCCTCTGCTCTCTCCACGTCCGTCATGCCCCCGACCGTCTGCAATAGGCGACACTAGAGGCGCTCACTACTGGAGCTAGTGTTTAGTTATTCACCGGAAGGAAGACAGAGGGAGGAGGCATTCTATCGGCCTTTAGATGGCAATGCAGAGTACGAGGACTTGTTGGAGTGCGACCGCCTGGAGGAGGAGCAGCGTATCACCGATTTGCGCCCCCAGCAGGGCATGGTGCAGCAGTGCACCGCAACTGGTCTGACTACGTGGAGGTCGGCGCTCAGCAAATAGCCCAAGAGGCTGTCGGGCAATCACACGTGCGCGAGGCTGAATTTTACTACCAGCTCATCAAGTGGGTTTCCCGCTTAGAAGCCGAATCTTCGGTGGAGCACGCCGGCATGGAAAGGTCCAACGCACACGAGCAACGTGCCTTATCGCACCTCCGGCAAGTCTGAGGAGAGGAGGAGGACATCAATGCTGACATTTAGCGTGTACCGCAGATGGCGGCCGACATCCTCTAGTTATCTAGGAGTAAGTTACTACTTGTACACTAGAGTATTAGTTGGAGTAGATTGTTTACTTGGCTATTATGGTTGTCAACATGGAAGTTCAGTACTCTATATCTGATCAGACTTGCTACTATGCTCTTAATGTTGAACTTTCCTTGAGAACGTATGGAATGGGGTGTTATTTTTTAAAATGTGTTGTATTTGTCCGCCACTGGTTTAGAGGCTGACTTGTGGGCCTACTAGGTTGACGCGTACACAATCAGGAGATTATTGTACGTGGAGAGGATGACAGCAGGGACCCACCTGGGTCATGGCAGTACGCAAGCAAGTGCCTCCTTATTTCAAGCCTAAAAAATTGGTTCCTCCTAATGGATTTCTGACATATGGGTCCCATGCCATTGTCAACGTAGTCAATAAACGAGAGAATTGCACAACGAGCAGCTGACACCAGGGACCCAGCAACTTGGCAAGTTATTTTTGTTTTTGAGACGGAAGCAGGGTGTCACCTGTGCTATGCGGGGCACTCTGGCCTGTCTAGCGAGCCTTTTCTTTTATGTTTACCACAAGACCAACCTAGTAGTTTTTTTCTTTCTGAAAATGGCTAGCTCAGTTTTTTTGTTCTTTTGCAGAATACCCAACCGAGGCCTACTTGCTTTGTCAGCCCTGCTGGGCTGCAAATCTTTCAACATGGAGAGCTTCATTCGGCTTGCCCAGAAAATGGGCTACCAGTAATGAGAAATGGGTTGTACATTTTTAAAACACATCAAACCGGCAATTATTTTCAAATTTCTTTTTTTTCGAGATTTTAAATTCCATTGATTTTTATGTGTGGACAAGTATTTGGATTTTATATTGATATGAATTTATTTCAAATTAGTTTGAATGTGACTCGAAATTTCGGGATTAAAAACTGTTCCGACCGCACCGAGATATGCACAATTTCCTATAATGTTTTAACCGTGGCCACAATATTTGCAGTGTTGCTAACATAAAGAATATGGTCTCCAAAAATATCCTTAAGAATTAGCAAATGGGCTGTAAATTATTAGAAAAACTGGCAGATGAGTTCTATGCTATTTTCCACAGATTTGAGGCTAACTTGTGTGACTATTATAGGTTGACGCGTACGCTTTCTTAAAAAAAGGTTGACGCGCACGCAACGCTGTGTCAACTTAGTTAACACACGAGAGTAGTGACTGTTGGATGTCCATCCAACGGCCGTCGTGCTTCTTCAATCTCTTCTCTTCCTGTTCCAGCTGCTCAAACAGGCGTCGGTGGGACTGCCTGCTCCCTCCTCCCGCGGCCGGCCGTGCTGCCGCGCAGGCCTCATCGCCCCACCGTACTCCCATCGCTGGCCTAGCCATCCCTCTACTCACACCGACCTCATGTTATTGTTTGGCGACGGCAGGCTCACACTGCAGCCGAAGCAGTAAATCCTCGTACTCCCCTCAGCGTGGGAAACAACTGCCGAGTCTTCCCCGGCTCCTGGTCATTCCCTTCCTAGGCCTCGCCGTCATCCACCGCCCTGGTGCTCTCGGTGTAGTGTGGTCAATGTACTCAACGAACGACATCCATCGGAAGAGGATTGTACGTGGAGAGGCTGATAGCTAGGTCCACGGCTGCACGCAAGGAAGTGCCTTCTTATTACATGCAAAATAATGATTCCTCCACCTGACAGCAGGGACCCACAGGGAGGGCTCTATATTTTGAGAAAAAAAACGTTCATCCCTTTGACAGCTCGGACCCACCATCTATATCTTCGCAAGCAAGGAAGTGCCTCCTTATTACGCACAACAAAATGAATACTGCCCCTACTATCTGGGACCCACCATAGTTGGAGGCTGACTTGTGGGCCTACTAAGTTGACGTGGATGGAGGGCTTTGTCAACTTAGTCAATATGAATGATTCTAGCTCCAGTGACCCTACGATGTCCATCCAACAACCATAGTGCTTCTTCAACCTCTGGTCTTCTTGCTCCAGCCACCCAAACCATCGCCGGTCGTGCCGCCTGCTCCTGCCTCATGTGGCCGGCTCTGCTGCCACGCAGGCCTAACCGCCCCACCCTACTCTCATCCCTGGCCTAGCCATCCCTGTACTCACCCAGACCTGCTTTTATTCTCCGGTGACGGCAGCCTCACACTGCAGCCCAACCAATAAACCCTCGTACGCCCCTCCGCGTGTGAAACAACTGCCGAGTCTTCCACGGCTCCGGTTCATTCCCTTCCTAGGCCTCGCCGTCGTCCACCACCTTGGTGCTCTTTGCGCGGCGTGGTCAACGTGGTCAAGGAACGACTTACATTGGAAGAGGACTGTATGTGGAGAGGCTGTCAACTGGGTCCACGGCCACATGAAGGAAGCGCCTCCTTATTACGCGCAAAATAATGATTCCTCCACCTGACAACAGGGACCTACCATAAGGGCTCTGTATTTTGGTTTAGCTGTATTTTGCAAAAAGAAACTTTTCCCCCTAACAGTTGGGACCCACCAGCTATATCTTCGAATGCAAGGAAAGTGTCTCCATATTAGGCGCGGAAAAAAGTGGATGCCCCCCTAACATCTCGGACCCACCATCAATAACTTCACACGCAAGGAAGTGCCTCCTTATCCTTCCTAACAGCCGGGACCCACCTGCTCGAAGCGTACGTAGCGTTGTCATTCTGGTCGCCAACCTGTATGTATATACTGGTCGATCGGTCTCTCTGCAATGATGATCTGTGGCCGAGAAAGTAGCGACACGTGTAGTAGAGCCCCGGATGTAGCAGTTCAGGCAGTCCCTTCAAAACCATGTGCACATATGTACAACCACATGGCAAAAAACATGGCTACATACGTACATACAGGCGGAGTCTCGAACGCGTACTCACGCATGCATACGGCAGCCACGGCATCGTGTTCATCGGCAGCCAACCGGTGGGGTCGGAACGGAGAAATAGCATTGTGTTCATCGGGAGGCAACCAGCTTGGACGGAACAGCCGAAACCTGGTGTGGCGTACCGCAAAATGGAGGGAAACGGCCTTTTGCTGGAGCCGTACGGTCGAAACGGGGTCCTGTTCATCGGGAAGGGTCTGTCGTACCGCAAAACAGAGGAAACGACTGTCTGCTCGACCGACTACGGTCGAAACGGGATCCTGTTCATTGGGAGGGGTCTCGCGTACTGCAAAATGGAGGAAACGAACTTGTGTTGGAGCGCTATGGTCGAAACGGGGGTCCTGTTCAGCGGGAGGGGTGTGGCGTACCGGAAAATGGGACTCCGCGTGCTATTGTTCACCCACCGTTGACTTCCTCCAGCCTCCACCTGCACTGTTCATCCACCGCGTCTTCATACCAGCTCTCCACCGGCTGCTGTTCAACCAGCCCTCCACGAGGTCTTGTTCTTCCTACCAGCCCTCCACCAGCTACTGTTCAACTAGCCCTCCATGGGGTCCTATTCATCCACTCCCAACACCTCGGCTGTGGCGGCCTCGTCACGGGGTCCTGTTCATCTAGCGGCAACTGCAACGGCCTACTACCATGGGGTCTTGTTCATCCAACCCCCACGGGGTTCTGTTCATCCAACCCCCATCGGGAACTGTTCATCCAACCCCAACCACGTACGTCTCGACTCGTTCAACCAACCACACATTCATTATTCATCAAGAGGTAGCAGGTTTGATCAGCTTCAGTAAGCAGGAGCAGCGGTCAATCGGGTTCAATTAGCAGCAAAGGAGTCGGTCGGCTTCAGTTAGCAATGAAGGGATCGATCGCTTGGGTTCAGTAACGTAGCTTGTGCAACCTCTCGAGCTCAGTAAGCGAACGCCTCGCTGAACGCCTCACACATACACGTGATGTGTACGAGAGAAACGCACAAACCTCCGTGCATCGCTCCACCCCGACCACACACCGTAACCGGGAACTCCTCGAAATTTTCCTCGCCCTCGCTTCTACCATGATTTTTTCCGTCATGGACGGCCCAAAGAATGTTATGCAGCTACGTCTCCAGCCCACCCAGGACGAAAAGCCCATTTTCTGTCACGATTTTTTGTCATAGAAGTAGTAGCCCACCACATCTATGGTGATACGGGTTTTTGTCACAATTATTGTCATAGAAGTGTCATTAGCATGACAAAAAAAATTCGTTCGGGCCAAAATGTCATGGATATGTCTTTTTTTTTATAATGATCATCAATAGCATCATTCATAGCAGAAATAGCATCAACAATTACTTGGGACATATCAGGATTAATAGCATCTGGTGGTGTTGCAAGCTTACTCAAAACGGAAGGTGCATCAAGTGCAGAGCTAGATAATAGTTCCTTACCTCCCCTCGTCTTAGAGGGAATGATCTTGGTTCTACCATCCTTAAGATTCTTCATAGTGATCAACAGATATAAATCCCAAGTGACTCAACAAATACAGCTATGCTCCCTCACTACATTGCCAGAAAAAGGTCTTGATAACCCACAAGTATAGGGGATCGCAAAAAATTTCGCGGGTAGAGTATTCAACCCAAATTTAGTGATTCAACACAAGGGGAGCCAAAGAATATTTTTAAGTATTAGTAGTTGAGTTGTCCAGCCATACCTGATAGACTTAATATCTGTAGCAAGGTGATCAGTAGAAAAGTAGTATAGTAGTTTGATAGTAGCGGTAATAGTAGCAATAGTAACGATAATAGTGTCAGTAGTAGTTTTGTATTGATTGTAACAGCAGCAACGACAAAAGTAACTTAGCAAAGATCAATATATGAAAAGCTCGTAGGCATTGGTTCGGTGATAGACAATTGCGTTGGATGATATTCATCATGTAGTAGTTATAACCTAGGGTGACAAAAAACTAGCTCCAATTCATCAATGTAATGTAGGCATGTATTCCGTATAGTCATACGTGCTTATGGAAAAGAAATTGCATGTCATATTTTGTCCTACCCTCCCGTGACAGCAGGGTCCATAAGGAAACTAAGGGATATTAAGGCCTCCTTTTAAAAAAGAATCGGGACAAAGCAATAGTACTTAGTGAATACATGAACTCCTCAAACTACGGTAATCACCAGAAAGAATCCCAATTACTGCCACCTTGGGGTAGGAGGATCATAACACATAATAGGTGCATATAACTTGCAAGATACGATCAAGAACAAACATATATTCATGGAAACATAATAGGTTCAGATCTGAAATCATGGCACTCGGGCCCTAGTGACAAGCATTAAGCATAACAAAGTAATAGCAACATCAATCTCTAAACATAGTGGATAGTAGGGATCAACCTCTAACAAAACTAACTCGATTACATGATAAATCTCAACCAACGCCACCACTGTCCAGCAAACCTACGAAGGAATTACCCACTCCAAGCGGTGAGCTTCATGAAATTGGTGGTGTATATGGGTTTGCTGATGACGATGGCGACAGATTCCACCCTCTAGAACTCCGAACGGACTCCAGATCAACCCTCCCGATGAAGAACAAGAGGTGCGGCAGCTCCATATCGTAGAACGAGATGAATCCTTCTCTCTGCTTCTTGGCGAATAGGTATATACGGAGTTGGAGTTATGGTTGCCGGAGGTTCAGGGGGTCCACAAGCGCGCAGGGCGCACCCTGGGGGGTTGATCAGACTGTTTCATCTTTATGTGATGATACCCCGAGTAGGCATTCAAGAAGCATCAAGAATCATGCCCTGTCGTGGCATCCACTATCTGATCAATACGTAGCAACGTGAAGGGATCTTTTAGGCAAGACTTGTTGAGGTCCTTGAAATCAATAGAAAGGCACCATGATTTGTCCTTTTTAGGTACCATGACCAGGTTGTCTAACCACTCGGGGTGTTTAATATCTCGAATGAATCCAGCCTCTAGGAATGGCCAATTCCTCACCCATAGTTTGTCTCTTCGGCTCCAATTACCTGTAAATCACCTGTTTGATGGGTTTAAATCTCTCTATTACATTTTGGTTGCGTTTAGCATGGTACCTTGGAATTCCTGGCATATCTGAGGGGTGCCAGGCGAAGATGACCTAGTTTTCACGGAGGAAGGCGCATAATGCCTCCTCTACCACTAGGTCCAGTTGTGACCCTATGAATGTTGTTTTTTGGCATCTATTGGGTGTATTTGAATTTTGACTATTTCTTCAGCTAGTTTGTAGAATGTTGGTTTAGACCTTTTGTCGAGGATGACGTCGTATCTATCAAGGGTGGTGCGCATAGCAGTTAGCTCCTCGACCACGAAGGCCTCGACCAGTGATTCCAGGGCCAGCGATGCCCTTTTATTTTCGGGTCGAAGTGATGTATCTGGATTGCTTATTATTGTGATCACGCCATTAGGTCCCAGCATCTTGAGTTTCATGTAGGCATAATGTGGAACGACATGGAATTTTGTGAATGCATCCCAACCTAGGAGGGTGTGATAACCACTTTGGAAGGGCATGATGTGGAAGATTAACTCTTCGCAGCGGTAGTTGTCAGGAGTACCAAATACAATATCAAGGTTTATCTTGCCGCTACATCGAGCCTCCTTTCCTGGGATGATACCTTTGGATGTGGTATAGCTTGGTTCGATGCATTATCTATCACACTACATCTTTTGTAGAGTCTCTTCATATATTATGTTTCAACTGCTTCTACCATCCATCAGAACTTTATGTAAGTGGCATCCGTGCACTATCTGGTAGAGTACTAGGGTCGTCGATTCTTGGCTGGAGATGGTCTTCCGCTGATCCTCATGCTCAAAGGTGACAGGTACATCTGACCACTTCTTTGGAGTCGCTGGATGTTGAATGTGGCTTATCTCACGAGCTCTCTTTCTTTGGTCCCTTGATGGGTGGGTTTCATATATCATTAAGATCTCATCCTCGTCCAAGGATAATGGTGCATGCTTACTATGCATGTTAGGGATGTGGAGGAGATCTTCTCTTCCCTTTCACACCTATTTGATTACCCAACAAGTTGGAAGACCGCGAGTGGGATTTGTATTGAGGAAAATGGAGTGGACTCGGCATGGTTGATCCAGGACTTTACCAAGGGCAAGCTTGGGTCCTGTCATGGCTTTATTTATTTTCTACGATGGCTCTACTACTCTAGAGAGTAGAGAGCGCTCATCCAGACATAATTGTTTATCACGTTTTCCTGCTTCCATGCGGATTGAATCCCTCTCCTTCTTTTGATCCAACCAAGAATTTTCCATGACGCAAAATCTTGATACCAAGTCCGATAATTCGCAAAAACTAAGAACACACTTGTGAGCAAGGAGTTGATTATGCCGTCATCATGGCAGTTGTGTCAAAAAGCCGCCAAGATCTCTAACTCACAACAATCTGGGATTTTGTTCGTAACAAACAGGAAATGCGTCCAAAATTACCGGACTGTATTGTTGAACTATTGCTTTACATAGATTAAATCCCAGACATCGGAGGGGGGGGGGCTGAGTTACCTGGGTAGTATTCAATGTGGGGGTGGGTGGGATAAACAATTGATCCCTGCAACCTGCGGACTTGACGTTCTGAATTGCTTTGTCTGAGCTTCATTCGCTGGGGTTGCAACAACAGGGTTGTTCCTAGGATCCGAGCTCTAGGCCTCTCATTATAGGTCAGACTTACCGATCGCCAACGATCGGTGCACCATATCATGGTTCACCTCCGTGCAGAGAACCTCGGCCGAGTTAATAGACAAAGCGCGAGGTTCATCCCTAGATTCTATATCGTTCGCATTCGATCCTTGAGAGAGGAAAGGTGATCCTATGTGATCGCGATTCTCGATTGATCTGATGACTTGATGGTCAGCTATAGAGAGTACACCATTTTGGGTATGATCATTAATTGACCCTCCATTGTTCTAGAGCGACCATACAGCGGGACCTGCATGGGCCACCAATGTCAGTGCTAAAATTGGGGGATCTCGGGTAGAGGGTCCCGAGATGGTAGTCTTGGAACGATGGTAACAGGGGGAAACATGAGACCATGTTTACCAAGGTTCGGGCCCTCTCGAATAGGTAAAACCCTATGTCCTGCTCGATTATATTGATGTGATGGAGTATCAAGTGCATGATGATCTACCTTGAGAGCGTATGATTGTGTTCTAAACCCTAAGGCCGGTAATCGTGCCTCTAAAGAATAAACCCCACAGCTTATATACATACCGGGGGGTACCTAGGTTACATGTATGGTTTGTTGCTAGCGCACTGGCTATAGAGCTACCCTTGAAGTACACGCTAAGTCTTTGGAGTTTTCCATCTTGATCACGTCGGGGTTCTTGTCTTCGGGAGTCTTGCCTTGTAGTGCTTGCTCGGCCATGGGTTTGGCCCGTTGACTATGGCTCGTATAGGTTAGCACCCCTAGTCCAGGACACCGTCAGGGTGGAGTGTTAGTAGTAGATGCAAATGGATTTCTGTCTATTTGTCACGGGCTAATGCCTATGTACTGATCATGCCATGAATAACATCCTAACTATGTGCTTTTCTATAAATTGCCCAACAGTAATTTGTTTACCCACCGTATGCTATGTTCTTGAGAGATATGCCTCTGGTGAAAACTATGGCCCCCGGGTCTATTCTCCATGATTACTAAAACACTAAAACCTCGTTGCAATTTACTTTCTTTTATTTCCTTTTGCAAATTATATATCTCTGACTATCAAAATACATCCTTGAAATTAATGAGTACAAGGTGTTTGATAACCCTCTTGCCCGCGTTGGGTGCAAGCATTTTGTTTGTGTCTGTAGGTATTATCGACCTTTATCTGTGTGAATCTCCTACTGGTTCGATAACCTTGGTTCTCTACTAGGGGAAATACTATCTGCTACTATATTGCTTCTCCCTTCCTCTTCGGGGAAAACCCCAACGCAACTCACAAGTAGCAAAGTCAAACACATTATTTGGACTTAGAAAGTTCCTTTTCCCGCCAAATGAATGCAAATCCATTTTTAAATAACTTTCCCTGTTATTTTTAACCGATTCTATCACAGATCCAATTCAATTCATTTGGGAAAATTCATTTGGCTTTGAATATAATTTGGGTTAAGGATAGCCTTATGCCCAAATAATATTTTGATTTGGTTGGGTTTCAATCAAGAGCTAGCTAGATTTCTAGTGGTTGCATTGGGCTTTTACCTCTTCTAGGTAATCAATCAAGCAGACAACCATGAAAATCAAAGTCAATCACAAAAAATCCTAGGCATTCAAGGGTTTTTTCTAGAATTTTTTCAATTCTGTGTGAAATTTTTAACATAACAGATTTGGGAAAATTTTGGGATGTGACAGTCCTTCTCCCTTAGGAGGTATTGATGATCCTATGAGGGGGATCCTTCTCCCTTAGGAGGTCTTGATCCTCAGGATCGAGGTACCAGGAGCAAAGCTCTCACAAAATTATCTCATATGCTTTGCTAATCCTAGATAGAGGTAGGAGATAGTTTATTCATATTCTTTGACAAAAAAAGAGAGATGTGGTGGGGGGTTACATGGGCCTTGTCCCGGTTCTGCGCACAGGCACCGGATGTCCGGCCATTCAAGAGGTGCCAGATGTCTAGGCCTTGGACGGATGTCTGGCCTAGAGGAGGCCAAGATTGGACATGGTATGGGTGCCCTCTTGCTGGATTTCCTGGGAGGGGTGGGATGTCTGGCCGATGCCTGATGTCCAGCCGCTGTGGCCTTGTCCTTTGCTGTTTTGAAGCTATCATCTCCATCTAGCGGGTGCTGGACATCCAGGCAGGGGATGGATGTTTGGCCGCTATTGCATTTTGGTGAATCCTCTCATTGTGTTCCTTTGTCTGCATCTGTGGTGGCTTGGTCTTCATCTCGAGTGTCTCTAAGGCTGCTTTCTTGATACCTAAGCACACATAGCATTCCGAGGTAGTAGCCATGTCTCACATGGTTCCAATGGAAGTTCATTAAGGATATATGTCACCTCAGTCTCGATAGTCTCACGCGAGTGACGATGGTAGGTCCATGGGGATGACCGTTGGATGATCTGCATCATCTCCCCCTCCTTAGTGAAGATCCACTCTTGTATCGATAACCTCATCATCATGGAGGGGATACATGTCCTTGACATTGGAGATACCACTCATGTTGTACTTGTCACGTCAGATATCGATCTTGTAGGCATTGTCATTGTAGCGTGCTAGCACCCTGAATGGTCCATCGACACGAGGTGGAAGCTTTGACTTGTTGGCGAAGCAGTCTTTTCGTAGGTGTAGCTACACAAGATCTCCGAGGCTGAACACCATGGGGTGCTTGTTGGTGTTGAGCTTGGTGGCGAGGCTTTGTACTTATCATTCGATCAGGCGCTGTGTATCTTCATGCATCTTCTTGAGGTAACTTGCTCTTGTGCTCGCGTACATGTTTGTTCTCTCTTGTAGTGGTAGCGGAAGGATGTCCAATGTTGACAATGGGTTGAAGTGATAGATCACCTCGAAGGGAGACTTGCCAGTTGTAGAGTGTCGTGCTCGATTGTAGACATACTCAGCGGTGGGTAAGCATTCTTCCCACTGCATGATATTTTTCTTGATCAACACACGGAGGTGTGTAGAGTGTCTGGTTGGTGACCTCCATTTAGCCACCGGATTGTGGGTGATATGCCGAAGAGAAGAGTCGTTTGATTCCGATCTTGGTTCATAGTATCATCTAAAAGTAGCTTAGGAACATATGTCATAGTCCGACACAATCATCTTGGGACCTCCATGCAGTTTCAAGATTTCCCTACAAAAGAAATTTGCAACATGTGAAGCATCGTCTACTTTGTTGCATGGAATAAAATGTGCCATTTTAGAGAAAGGTCCACAATGACACATATTGAATCTTTCCCATTTCGAGTTCTAGGCAAACCAAGCACAAAATCCGTACATATATCTTCCCATGTGTGGTAGAGATTAGTAATTTTCATATGTAGACCATGAGATTGAGCTTGTGACTTAGATTTGCGGCATGTGGAGCGATTGGTGTAGTGTGTGATAACCCACAAGGGTAGGGGATCGTTTGTTGCCTTCTTAGATAAAGAAGAGTGTCGAACCCAACGAGGAGCTAAAGGTAGAACAAATATTCCCTCAAGTTCTATCGATCACCAATACAACTCTACACACACTTAACGTCTGATTTATCTAGAACAAGAATAAAATGTCACATTCCTAGTCAGTGCTTGCATTAGGACTAGCTAGAGTGTGCATCATGTTTACTTTCTATAGAAAATTGAAATGGGAATGACAGAAACCCCAGCACCCCTCTTCTAACAACTCGGGTTTAATAAAATCTTTTCCAATGTACCCAAAATGCCCTTCAAAAATGTTCATCATCTTTGCCTTGGTCTTAAACCTCTGCCAAAAATGGTGCACAATTTTCTAGGACATCCAAAGGTCTCTAGATTAATTCATATTGTAATTGCATTTGGGCATTTCAATGCTATAAAATAATTTAGGTGCCCAAATAATCATAAACTAAAATGTTCCATGCTGTTCATATTATATACAGTGGGCATGACTAGTTTCATGATTCATAAAGATGTTCTAGCATTTTTATTAATTCAACAAAGTTGAAAAAGAAAAGAAAACATAATAAATAGAAAACAGAAAAGAGAGAGGGAAAGGAAACTTACCTGGCGCCCACCTAGCAGGTCCACCTGCCGGCCCAGCCCAGCCACCGCTATAGCGAGCTACTTGGCTCGGCCAGGAAGGCAGACAGGTGCTCGACGCCGGCACCAGCGCGCGCCACGCAGCTGCCCGCCGCCCTGCCTCCTCCCCTTGCCGTTCTGCAGCCCTGGGTCGGTCACCCACTTCTCCCCCGAGCCCGCAGACACGCCTCTTCCTCCCCAGCTCCTCTACCTCGCTCCCGCGCACCATGGCCGATGCTGCCGCGCCCGCGCCATCGTGATAACCGCGTCCGCCGTCGTCCCCGTGTCGCGTCACTGTGTCCATTCGCTCCACCGTCGTCGACTACGTCGAGCAGGCCTAGCCCCGAGTTCTCGCCCGCTCTGGAGTCGCTCCCAACCCTGTCTTCCCCAACTCCGACCGCTGAGATTGCCATCATCGCCCCGCTCAGCTCCGTCCTTCCCCGAGCCTGCTTCGATGCTTGCTGCAATTGCCGTGAGCTCAGCTCCGTCCTCCCCCTCTTCGTTAACTCTCTCCTGCACCGTATGCACCGCACCACGTTCACCGCACGCGCTGCCGCCGAGCTCGTCGCCGACGATGCTCCGGCCACCCACTGGCCACACCACCGTGTCCAACGTGCTCACCGCATCCCCAGGAGCCCAACGCACCACTCCACATGCATCGCTGTGCCCCGTAGCTTCGGGTTCGACTTCACCCGACTCCAGCGACCGCCAAGGTCGCCGCCGGCGACGTTCTAGGCCGCCCCAGCGCACCACGTGGCCACCATCGCTTGCGCCACACCGCCAGCTCTCCGTAGCCGCAAACGGCGCACGAAATGGTGCTCTGTAGCGCGAGCCCGAACAATTCCGGCGAGCCTCCGCCACGCGAAATGGTCGCCGCCGGCCAAACTCCGGCGGGCCGACGTGGCCACTTAGTTAGGGACTAATGACGTTTAGTTTAACCACCACAGCCACTGACAGTGGGCCCCTCCGCGTGGTCAAACCCAGTCAGCTCCAGTTTTGACCGGGATTAGCCCCTGTGACACTGACACGCGGGACCCACCAGTCAGGTTTGACTTGGACCAGGTCTGTTGACCTGCTGACGTCAGCATGATGTCATGCTGACGCAGTAAATGCTTTTCTGGGATTAATTGATTTAAAACAATTCAGGAAATTCCAGAAAATGATTTAAACTTCAAAAAATCATATAAATTCAACAGTAGCTCAGATGGAACAGATTTATATATGAAAATTGATCAGAAAAATCCAATCTTTCCAATGGCACTGGTTTCATGCAAGTTTGAGCAAGTTAACGTTGTTATTCACATTAAAACATAATAATGCACTTTAATAAATATTAGTTTGGGTTTAAATTTGAATCTTTGATTCAAATGGGCTCAAACATTTCTGTTTATAGATGCATAAGCCCAAAACACATTCATCTTGTCATGTCATGAGCATGCATCATATTGTTTCATTTGTTTGTATATTGATTGTATCGCCGGTGTTCTCCGTGGTAGGTCCTGCTCCCGAGGATACTTCTGCGTATCCAACTGAAGAGCAGTACCCGACAACCAATCTGTCAGGCAAGCAACCATTGATCATTCCGATACAAACCCATCTTCTCGCTCCTGCTCTCTTTTACTGCATTAAGGCAACATCGTGTGAACTGCTACTTGCTGCGGTAGTTGAACCCTATGCCTTTGCATGACCTGTCATTGCCACATTAAATAGTTGAAACCCACTAGCATGTGTAGGAGTTGATTGAGCCATGTGATGTGTGTTCCACCATGCTATTTGTTTATGTTGCCTGCTATGCTTAGAGTTGTGTCATGTCTGGTTCATCTGGGTGATGGATCAGAGTGAAATGATCATGCTCGATAAAGAGAGGGAAGTGTGGAACATGTTTGGTAAAGGTATCGATGAAAGGCCATGTAGGAGTACATGGTGGGTTGTTTCATTGGAACCGTCCATAGGACCTCAGATCTGTATGTGTGGTTCAAGGATCAGTTACTACCATGCATCGGGCCCGAAACCAATGGACCCTCTCGGCTTATTAACTGCCCTTGTCCTCTGTCCAGGAGTTGCAACTAGTTTCTGATGTTTGTAGTATACTGGTGGTCGTGCATAGCGCTGACCCTCGGGGTGGGCTGTGATGAGGCAGGTACGTGGCACGGTGTACCGGTCCCCCGTTTGGTGACTCGGGAACCATGTACACATCGTTTGGGGCCGTGAGCGACACCCCGGCCGGATCTCCCCATGGATGGAACCCAAATAGGCGATAAACCTGGACTAGGGACTTGTGTAGTTAGTCAGGTCGTGGCCGACACCCTCGCTGAGCTTCCGCTTGAAGGTTGCCGAGTACATGTCGAGTAAACGGCGATAAGTGGTGGAAGCGTGTGTGAAGAAGTACACCCCTGCAGGGTTACCTATCTATTCGAATAGCCGTTGTTCGCGGTACGGACCACTTGGTTACTTATTCAGTTCATAGACAAGTTGATGGATACTACTAAAAGCCTCAAGACAAGTGTGAGTGCCGTGGATGGCCCTTCCATAGGATGACGGAAGAGGATCCACGGTGTGTAGGTGTATTTGGATCGACACCTATGGGATAACAAGAATCCCTACTACGGTTGCGGATCGGGAAGGCGTTGCCGATCGGGAAGGGCCCCATTTGCGTGGAGGTTTCTTTTTGCACAAAGAACGACAGCTCCGAGGATAACAACTTCAAATAATAGGATAGAAATATCCAAGGTTCGATGTAACTTAGCTTCTATTTGTAGCCGCTCGAGCGCAGATCTTCCGGCCTCCTTCCTTCTTAAAGGCCACAAAGACGAAAGAGCGTTGGGCCAACTGCTGGAGCCGATTCTCACAACTGCGCCCCCTACCTGGTGCGCCAAAGATGTCGGTGTATTTGGATCGACACCTATGGGATCAAAAGAATCCCTACTACGGTTGCGGGGCGCGGGGTTGAGAGAAGAGCGGATCTAACAGTTAGCACACGGTTCCCTTACCCAGGTTCGGGCCGAAAAGATGCGTAAAACCCAACTCCTGCTTTGGTGGATTAAATGTTTGTGTTGTTCAGCTAGTGAGGAGCTCCAAAAGCCGAGTCGTGAGGAGTTCTAAAAAGCCCAATCCTTCTCCTGGTCACCTCGGGCCTCCTTTTATAGGAAAAAGGGGCTACCACAGTGGCACACAGGAGGTGGAAAGGGTACAGTGATGCTAGGTTATCCCTCGCATTACAGGACAAGGCACATTTAATGCGCTTAGCTTAGGTGTCCTCGCTTTATCAGGGACGAGGGGAGACGTTCGTCTTGTCCGTCGCCGCTCCTCCTTGTGTTGATACGCGCCCTGGCCAGCGGTGCCTGAGGTGCCATGTAGGCAGGCAGGCAGCCGAGGTGGCGCAACGGCGGGTCTCCACGAAGATCTACATGTTGCCACGTAGGAGCCTGCCCAGCTGGTTGGGTTGGCAGCTGCATGGGGCGGTGGAAACTCAGTTGGCGCGGGCCTGACGGTGGCCCTGCGGGTGTCCTCGGCAAGGGCCTTGCCGGGGCCCCCGGCAAGGGTCTAGCCGCGGCGCCTGCTGTCATCCCCGGCAAGGTGCTTGCCGGAGGCCTTGTGGTCCTCCTTGGCTGGGATCCCGCCAAGGGTCGTCGTCCACTTAGTGTGTGTATCTGTCCTTGAATGTCTTCAGAAAGACCTGCATGCCACCACGGGGATTCTCCCGAATCTTGCCCCATGGGGGCAGTGGACTCAAGGGTGATCCTCTTCGTAGGCGTGGGGCGAGCTGCCGTGGCAAGGGTCTTGCCGGGGCTGCCAGAGCCGGCCCTGGCAAGGATCTTGCCAGGGCTGCTGAGAAGCTGCTTCGTCCCTTTGCTCTTTGTTGTCTTGTTCTTGGCGTTGCTCCAGTTCCATTGAGCTTCGGTCTTACCTTGGCTCACCTCCCCTGTCGTGCTTAGTGTGGTGGTGCCCGTGGCTCGGACTGCCCGTGCACAGTCATAGGGGTACAAAAAGTGTACCCCTCTTTTTGTACACCGACATGAGCCCCCGGGCCTGGGCCACACATAAGCGCAACCCATTGTTGGGCTAGGCCCAGAATGGTGCGCGGGCAGGTGGGGCGGTTCGCACCGTGGTAAGATTTTCCGCGCGCTGCGCCTCCCACGACCCGCGCGCATGGCGCGGGGTGGAGGGGCGTGCGTGACGTGGGCGGCATGCGTGGGGCGGTTTCCGCAGGCATGCGTCACGTCGCAGTAAATGCAAAAGGAGGCAGCCCGCGTTTCCCCCCCATAAGAAGGAATAACCGCGGGCACGCTGCTCACTTCCTCCATTTTCCTCGCGCCTCTTCCAATCTCAGAGTCGTTGTTCCCTTTCTTCCTTCCTTCCGAAGCCTCCGCCATCGCCTATCGCCATTGCTTCGCCATCCCTCTTCCTCAGCCATCCAACTCAGCCGCCATGGCGTCCAAACCCGCCAAGGGCAAGGGAGTGGCCAAGGGCGCCGGGCCCGTGGGGCCGCCGGAGGGCGCGTTTACGGGGGACCGGACGAGGGCTGCTTTCTTCATCCCATCATCGGTCGACGTCCACGAGCTCCGGGCTGCCTTCAAACCCCTTTGGGGGGTGGAGACGGGGGGGAGAACTTGGGTCATCCGACGACGCGCGTCGTTCCGGCTACTTGTGCTGAACCTGGCCGAAATCGGTACCCCTTATTCGTCGACTACTTTTCTTGCGGGTTGTGTCCCCCCTTCTCCGATTTCTTCTGTGATGTCATGCACACCTTTGGCTTCCGCCTCTTGGATTTTACTCCGAACGCGGTGGCGTGCATGGCTTTCTTCGCGCACCTTTGCGAAGGCTTCGTCGGGGTGCAGCCCAACACGGCGCTCTTCCGCCACTATTTCACCCGTCGGATCCAGCCCGGAGGCATCGTCTCTGGATGCATCACCTGGATTCCGAGATCCAAGGGAGCGTACCCGGAGGGCGCCGTGAAGGAGAGGTGGGAAGAATGGCGCGGCCGGTGGTGCTGGATTGAAGAAGACGAGCCGCCAACATTCTGCAGGGTCAGCTGGGTGCCACCGGTCCGTGGCAGCGACTGGGGCGACGTCGACGCCGCCGACGGGAGGCTCACCGTCGCCACCACCAGGATCCACCGGCTCGCCCAAGCCGGGCTCACCCTTGAGATGATCGGGGCGGACTTCATCCGCCGTCGGATCGCCCCGTTGCACAACAAGGGGAGTCCATCCTGGCTCTTTAGGAATCCGGCTGACGTCATGCGGCTTCCCCCTGGCCTCGACCACAACCTCACAGTGATGGGACACACCCATTTCTGCCAGCGGCTCTTACAGCTTGATGTGGGTCACGACGGCGAGGTCGAATGGACCGGCAATGCCGCGAAGGCTGCCGCAAAGGCTGGCAAGGCCGTCAAGGGGTAGCTCTTCAAGCTGCCAGCTTGGGTGGTCCCGCTGTGCAACAATTCGCGCCAGTCCGAGATCGTCGCCATGATGCCGGAATGCAACGCGCACGGCCCCGTCCCGAGCTGGCAGGAGCCGGCGGAAGAGGTCGTGCAACAATTCTTCGACACTCTGGTCGAGGTGTGCGTCAAGCCTGACGCCGAGCGGTGACTTGTTAGGGACACCACCCAGGAGGAGCTGGACTACATCGCCGCTAGGGCGAGGGAGGCGCAGCTCGTCATGGAGGCCGGCAGCGCCGGGGTTATGGAAGACAAAGACGCCACGACTACGGAGGAGGAGGAGCTCGCCCAGTGGGCGGCGGCCGCCGGAGAGGCTCGCAGCGCCGACACCGGAGCTCCGCTGGTCGAAGACGCGGCCGATGAGTCGTCATCGGAGAAGGACGCGACGGCCGGCCCGACGCCAGCAAGGGGAAGAGGGCGAGTCCTGCGGCGGGCCTGTTCCGGCGAGCCGGTCCGGCCCGGCAAGACTGCGCAGCCTCAATTGGCCCTGGAGGGGTCCGGGCGCCACACGAGGGCCACGGTGACGAGGAGGTCGACGAAGGCCACCAAGAAGAAGAAGGCGACAGCCCTTTCTCCGTCTAGGCGCGCACAAACTCCGCCCCCTTCTTCGCCTCCCCCGGCAGACGTCGACTAGGATGGCGACGCGGAGTTCCCCTTCGATCTCGGGCCTCTCAGCCCGAAGAGGAAGAGGAAAGCGGCGGAGGAGGAGGAGATGGACGACGAGTAAGTATTCCATTCCTTACTGCCATTTCCATCGTCCGGAAGCATGCCACTCATCTTGATCTATTCTTGCTTCTTCAGGGACGTAGAGACGTTGGCCCAGAGGATAAAGAGGGCCAAGGCTTCGGCGAGCAGCCAGCCCCCGGCTGGGGCTTCAGGGATACCACTGGTGATGTTGAGCAGCCCAGACGGCAGCCCCTGGAACAGCCCCCAGCGTAAGTATATCATCCTCTTCTCGCTCGACATGCAGCAGGTGTTTGATGCTATGGTGCTGACCTTGCCGGTTTTGTAGGACGGGAGCAGCAGCAGGAGGAGCCGCAAGGGGCTACCCTCAACGCACCACCCCCATCGACCACGCCACCGCGAGGGGCGTCCCTGGCAAGGGCACCAAGCATGGAGCCCACACGCATGGAGGAAGAGGGGAACTTGGGCGCTGGTGGCTCTGCCACGGCGCCGGACGCCGGCGGGGACGGGACTTCCGCTTCTCAGCCCGGCACTGGTGAGTCGCCTGTCTTCTGTCTTTGCTTTTCCCTTATCCTTTTTCTTGGCTTCATCATCCCCATCACTGCCCAGGCCCTCCTTCAACAGATGTGGAGGACGTGGACGCCGTCATCGAGGAAGTTGCTGAGGAGGCCGCGGCGGGGGCCGACAAGATCGCCGCCGAGGAGGTCGCCAAGGACGCTGTCGGGGCCGCCGCGGACAATGCCGCCGAGGACGCCGCCAAGGGCGCCACCAAGGGTGCCGGCGGTGGGCCTACCGGGGAGGCCAGCAAGGCCACAGCCGAGAAAGAGGCGATTGGTGAACATCCTTCTTCCTCCACAACCTCGGGCCCCGGCAGGTATCTGAAGGTGGGTGACGACCTCTTCGTCCATCTTGCAGGGGCGTCAAGCTCCCGAGCGCCCGCCGGAGGGGAAACCTTCGACGGCGAGGTGCTTGCCGCCACCGGGCTTGAGGTTGTTGATGAACCGGGCGTCGGCGGTGATGGCTCTCTAGAAGGGCAGCTCTTCCGGGCCATGGGGGCCAATTTCCGGAAGCTCCATGCGCTCTACCGTGCCCGCCTGGACAAGGTTAAGTCCAGGATGGTAGCGGTGGATGAGGCAGAGGTGGACTTCCAGGCCCGCGTTGCTGAGGCGAAAACCTAGTTCCACCAGTCCCGCGAGGAGCAGAGGGCCTTCCAGGAAGAATTGGCCAAGCGTGACGCAAAGCTCATCATGAAGATGTCTGACGTCGAGAAGGCCGGGGAAGAGGCGGCGAACTTGGCTGCTGCGGCCGAGGCCGCCCAGAACCAGCATCAAGCCGCCCTCGATTCCCAGGAGGAAGACCTCTCCGCGCGTGAGGCGAAGCTTGCCGCAACGCTCCACGGCAAGGATGAGGAGCTCGAGGCCCTTGTCGAGCGGCGGACTCGTGAGCTGGGGCAGAGGCACAAAGAGGCACTCGATGCCCAAGCTCTGGCCCATGCCGGCAAGGTGCAAGAGCTGGAGGTGGAACAGGACAAGCTGAAGGAGCAGACCCTCAAGCTGTTCGACGAAAAGAACAGGCTCAACTGCGCCTTGACAGAGGCGCAGGGAGTGGTCATCAGCAGGGCTGGGGAGCTCTCCGAGGCGCAAGACTCCATCAGAGATCTCAAGCTGAGGCTGGAGAATCTCGAGAAGATGTTGTCGGAGAGCTCGGCTCGGGAGGAGGCCTTGACCAAGAGCCTCGAGGAGGATAAGCAGCTGCGGGTGGACGAGGGCGCCTCCCACCAAGAATACGTGGCAGACGAGAACAGGTGGATCAGCCGGCTGGAGGACATCGCCGGCAGGGTTACCTCGCAGTTGGCCCTCATGGGGATGCCAAACGTGAGGTACGCCCCTGAGTGGAGTGGGTCCGTCAACGCCAAGCTGACCCTGTTCTTCCAGGGCATCCTCGGTGCCTTGGCTGATCTTCACTCCAACAGGACGGCCACACTCGCCGGGGAGGCCCGGCGGCTTTGCCGGGGGGTCATGACCAAGGTCCTCACCAAGATGGCGTTCTAGAACCTTGCCCTCGACTTCAAAGCCACGATGGACAGCTTGCCGGAGGATGCTGACCTCACGGCGCTCAAGGAGTGCATCAAGCCCGTCATCAGCCGCATCGACGAAATCAAGAGGGTGAAGGGCCAGCGCCAGGATTAGGCATCCCGTTCTTCTGCAGCTGCGGGTTCATGACCAAGACAAATTTTATCTTTAGTTAGAACCGCAGCGATGACATGATGTAATTTAACTTTGAAATATTTTTGGAATTATGCATGTTATTTTCCTGTTTGCTGCCTCTTTGTGTGTCCACCCTAAGCTAAGTGGGTAGGCTTGCCGGTGCGAAAAACCCAAGGCGGCGTCTTGGGGACGGGTCCCCATTGGCCTGCCGGGCGAGCGTGCTGCCGGGTCCGCCACCTTGCCGCCCTTAACGCAGCCGCTCGAACTGTCGAGTTTGTCTTGAGTCAGAGTCGAGAGCCTTGCCAATTGCAGAAGGCTACCCTACCGTTTCCAACGCAGCCGTTTGAACTGTTGAGCGGACTCGAAACAGAGCAAAGGCGTTGCCGATTGGGAAGGGCCCCATTTGCGTCCAGGTTTCTTTTTGCACAAAGAACGACAGCTCCGAGGATAACAACTTCAAATAATAGGATAGAAATATCCAAGGTTCGATGTAACTTAGCTTCTATTTGTAGCCGCTCGAGCGCAGATCTTCTAGCCTCCTTCCTTCTTAAAGGGCCACGAAGACGAAAGAGCGTTGGGCCAACTGCTGGAGCCGATTCTCACAACCGCGCCCCCTACCCGGCGTGCCAAAGATGTCGGTGTATTTGGATCGACACCTATGGGATCACAAGAATCCCTACTACAGTTGCGGGGCGCGGGGTTGAGAGAAGAGTGGATCTAACAGTTAGCACACGGTTCCTTTACCCAGGTTCGGGCCACAAATATGCGTAAAACCCTACTCCTGCTTTGGTGGATTAAATGTTTGTGTTCTTCAGCTAGTGAGGAGCTCCAAAAGCCGAGTCATGAGGAGTTCTAAAAATCCCAATCCTTCTCCTGGTCGCCTCGGGCCTCCTTTTATAGGAAAAAGGGGTTGCCACAGTGGCACACAGGAGGTGGAAAGGGTACAGTGATGCAAGGTTATCCCTCACATTACAGGACAAGGCGCATTTAATGTGCTTAGCTTAGGTGTCCTCGCTTTATCGGGGACGAGGGGAGACGTCCGTCTTGTCCGTCGCCGCTCCTCCTTGTGTTGACTTGCGCCCTGGCCAGCGATGCGTGAGGTGCCATGTAGGCAGGCAGGCAGCTGAGGTGGCGCAACGACGGGTCTCCACGAAGATCTGCATGTTGCCACGAAGGAGCCTGCCCAGCTGGTTGGGTTGACAGCTGCATGGGGCGGTGCAAACTCAGTTGGCGCGGGCCTGACGGTGGCCCTGCGGGTGTCCTCGGCAAGGGCCTTGCCGGGGCCCCTGGCAAGGGTCTTGCCGCGGCGCCTGATGTCATCCTCAGCAAGGTGCTTGCCGGAGGCCTTGTGGTCCTCCTTGGCTGGGATCCCGCCAAGGGTCGTCGTCCTCTTAGTGTGTGTATCTGTCCTTGAATGTATTCACAAAGATCTGCATGCCACCATGGGGATATCTCCTGAATCCTTGCCCCATGGGGGCAGTGGACTCAAGGGTGATCCGCTCCGTAGGCGTGGGGTGAGCTGCCGCGGCAAGGGTCTTGCCGGGGCTGCCAGAGCCGGCCCCGGCAAGGATCTTGCCTGGGCTGCTGAAACTAGTTCCCGACAAGGATCTTGCCGGGGGAAGCCACTTCGTCCCTTTGCTCTTTGTGGTCTTGTTCTTGGCGTTGCTCCAGTTCCATCGAGATTCGGTCTTACCTTGGCTCACCTCCCCTGATGTGCTTAGTGTGGTGGTGCCCGTGGCTCAGACTGCCCGTGCACAGTCATAGGGGTACAAAAAGTGTACCCCTCTTTTTGTACACCGACACGGTGGTGTATTGTTGTGGTGAGTAGAGGACTCGTGTACATAGTCTTATCTTGCAATCTGCTGAGAGTCATAGTATAGGTTAGCCAAGAGTCAAAGCTGGCTTGCTGCTACGAACTCCACTACCCTTGTTGATAATGATGCATGTATGATAGGTTCTGTTGTAAGGCTTGCTGAGTACCTTTGTACTCATGTTTGCTTAATAACTGTTGCAGAGGAGAACCCTGCCCCTTCTGATGGGTTTTACATAGACGTTGACGTCGACGAGTAGCTTGCTACCCAGCCGGAGATCCTGCGCTTGTGAAGGGCCTTGTAGATAGTCAGGCTACACAAAGCCTGTTTTATTTCCATGTTGTCTGTACTCAGACATGTTAGCTTCCGCTTCCGCTTGTATGATTGTATGACTTGAGTGTTGGGTCATGTGACCCCTACCTGTATGGATATGTTATGTATGGCTCTTCGGAGCCTCTTAAATAAAGTACTTTGAGTCATAGAGTTCTGTTGTGATGCAATGTTGTATTTGCACATATTGAGCATATTGTGTGTATGATTGAAATGCTTGGTACGTGTGGGATCCGACACCTAGTTGTTTACCTTTGGTAGCCTACCTTACAGGGAAATGCCTCCTAGTGCTTCCACTGGGCCTTGGTAGCTTGCTACTGCTCGAAACACGTAGGCTGGCCGGCATGTGTCCTTCTTCGTTCCTGTGTCTGTCCCTTAGGGGAAATGTCACGCGTTGTTCCCTTAAGTCCATGTAGCTTGCTACGACTTGGGTTCATACGTTGATGCCCGACACGTTCGTTGCTGGGTCATGGATGCCTGTCTCTGTAATTTAGTGCCACTTTTGGTTTATAACTAGCCATGTCGGCCCAGGTTCTCTGTCATATGGATGCTAGCGACACTATCATATACGTGTGCCAAAATGCGCAAACGGTCCCGTGCCAGGTAAGGTGGCACCCATGGGAATACCGTGCGTGAGGCCGCAAAGTGATATGACTGTTACAAGCTAGATCGGTGTGACTTAGGATCGGGGTCCTGACAGCGTTGGCATCAGAGCCGGACTGCCTGTAGGTTTCTCAAGCCAAACTGGTCGATGTTGAGTCTAGAAAAATTCTTAGTTATATGTAGGGGAATTGATTGTGGAAGGGAACGTAAGGCTATTTTTACTTCTTTACCTTATGCCCTTCTGATCTGAGTCAGCCTATTCTTTCTACGGGGGTTTAGGACTAGGCCTCTCATCTTTACTAGGTTCACGTGTTACTAATCCGTAGACCCTTAGGATTGTTGGTTTTAAGCCTCAGTTCAGTTTCTACCCTTCTAGTATGTTGATTAGTTGGACCGGAACTTTGATATGATATTGTTGAGTGGCTATGCTATCATTTTTATGATGTCTCAAAATCTTTTTTGAGCATTTACAGTTGTTATGCTGCCCGATTTCTTCCAGAAATTATAATGCCTTTGCATTATTCCGTGTTTCAGATGTCTGATCGCACACCTCACCAGGTGGTCCGTTTGACTCTGTGCATTAATGTGCCAGGTCACACGGCCATGCTAGTCCGTGTGTTGACTGAGACCGGCTACCGTTGGTATCCTGAGTACACTGTGGAGGAACAATATCGAGATTTCAACCAGAGTCAGTATTTCTCCACCGTCCGGATATACCCCTCATATCCCGGAGTTACCGACCCCATCCATTGGTCTTATGGACTCGGGGTTACCATCGAGATGGCAGTGCAGGATGCGCTTACTCGATGATGACCATCATACGGGCTAGGCATGCCCTGCTACTGAACACTGAGTTCTGCTACATGCCAGCCTCACTTCCTGGAGAGGAAGGCTACTACACTGGTCTGTATACTGATGCCGCTCATGAGGAGCCCTTGCTTCAGACGACCACTCAGATGTTGGAGGATAGGGACCGTGAGGTCCGTGCCCTCCGGATGGAGCTTTATAACACTCGAGCCGCTCACTGGACTACTTTGACACGGCTTGCACCTGCCGTGCACGCCGGATATCTGGATATGCGGGATTTGTACCCCGTGCGGACTCGTCTGCCCGATCGTATGGATTGGCGAGACGTTGGGGGTATTACACCTCCACGTGGGCGTCGGTTACCACCAGCAACGGGACCGAGACCGCATCCATGTCCCTATGGTCCACAGCCTTCAAATGCTCGAGAGTTTCCAGATCCACCTGTTCCACTTCCAGTCTACGGTGGTAATCTTTACGAAGATTACTACGGGAGTGTCTGAGCTAGACCGTGGCAGTAGTAGTATCATAGTAGTTGTATCTCCACAGTCTTGCGCGTCTTGTGGAATATGACTTAGTTTGTACCGAGTTCCGGAGGCTTAGTTAAATAATGTATAGGAGCTTGGAATGCCTCTGATGAGATGTATCGTCTTTCACCGCAGTTGTACTTTAGCCTTGGCTTGTACTAAACTATGTATGGTGTGTATGACCACTGGTGTATATATGGCAGTTTCTATATTACCATGTCGTACGGATGAACATCTCTGCATTCCGTGTCATCCATTACATTCTGCACTCCTTTGTCAAGTTTTGACATCCTTGTCTAAACCATTGTTTTGTTTTCCTAGGATGGTCAACACTCGCAGCACTCCTGCTGCTCAGGAGCAGGGTGAGGCCAGTGGGGCTAGAGATGAGAATCTGCCCCAAGCACCCTCCTTGGCTGAAGTTATGCTCGAGGCAGAAAGGAACAAGAGAGAGACCAACCGTCTGCCGGAATGCATAGAACAGAACACTGCTTTTCGCCAGAGGAATGACGTGGTGTCAATCAATGACTTTACCAAGATGTGCCCACCGAAGTTCCATCATTCCGCTGAACCTCTGGATGCGGATGACTGGCTTCGCAGTATCACCCACAAGCTACACTATGCCCGTGTGGCCGAAGCTGACAAGGTTACTTACGCCGCCTACCATCTTGAGGGCCCTGCCAGCCTCTGGTGGGAAAACTTTGAAGCTATGCGTCCTGTTGGCCAACTCACTACTTGGGCAGAGTTCAGTGAGGCATTCCGTGAACATCACATTCCGGATGGTCTCATGGATCGCAAGTTGGAGGAATTCTGCAATTTCACCCAGGGCCGGTTAACCGTGGATGGTTATAGTCGCGAGTTTGGCAACTTGGCACGCTATGCTCCCGAGGAAGTATCCACCGATGCCAAGAAGCAGGCGAGGTTCCGCAAGGGACTCAGCCCTGAACTTCGCCGAGATCTACGTCTGCACGAGTGCACCTCCTTCCAGAAGTTGGTGAACAAAGCCATCAGTGCTGAGACGGGCCAAACTGATTTCGAAGCCACACGCAAGCATCCTCGTGACTTTGGTTCATCATCCGGCTCTGGCTCTCACAAGTGTCGTGTGTGGGTTCCTAACACTGCTCTGCCACCCAGGTTCACTCCGAGGCCATCCTATGAGGCGCCTCGCCCAACCCAACAGTATGCACCTGTCAAGACTTATGGAGGACCACCTGCCAAATTTCCTCCACGCACTGGCACTGTAACATGTTTCAAGTGTGGAGAACCAGGGCACTACATGCGTGAGTGTCCTCAGAACCAGCCAGAAAAATCCATTGGCCGTGGTAAGCCAACAGGCAAGGTGAACTATGTCAAGCCAATCCCCACTGCACGTGGTCATGTTAAATATGTCTCTGCTGAGGAAGCTTATGAGGATCCTAACGTCGTCCTTGGTACGCTTCTCGTTAACTGCCATCCGGCATTTGTTCTTTTCGATACTGGAGCATCTCATTCGTTCATATCTGAGAGCTATGCTCGAATGCATAACATGACTTTTTGTGACATGCCCACTTCCATGGTTATTCAAACTCCTGGCTCAAAATGGCAAACCTCTAGGGTAAGCCATGGGAATGAAATTTTTGTCAATAGACTTGTTTTCCTTGCATCACTAATAGCTCTCAAGTCCTCAGACATAAACATCATCTTGGGTATGGATTGGATGATAGTTCATTACGCCAAGATTGATTGCTACACTAGGACTGTTCAACTTACACACCCATCCGGCAAGACAGTCAATGTCTTGGCCCGAATGGCTGAGCATCAACTCTACTCTCTTAATGCCAGCCCTCTACCAGAAGTCGAAGATATCCCGGTAGTCCGTGACTTTCCGGATGTCTTTCCAGAAGAACTGACAGGTGTTCCACCTGACAGAGATGTCGAGTTCGTGATAGATCTTGTTCCAGGAACTGTCCCAATCTCTAGGAGACCCTATAAGATGGCACCCCTAGAACTAGCTGAGCTTAAGAAACAACTCGATGAGTCCTTGAAAAAGGGTTTCATCCGTCCTAGTTCTTCTCCCTGGGCTTGTCCCGTCCTATTCGTCAAGAAGAAGGATGGAACGGAATGGATGGTTGTAGATTATCGACCTGTCAATCTGGTCACCATAAAGAACAAGTATCCGCTCCCCAGGATCAACGACCTGTATGATCAGCTCGCTAGATCCTTAGTCTTTTCCAAAATGTATTTGAGGTTGGGTTACCATCAAATCAAAATCAAGAATGGGGACATTCCTAAGACGTCTTTTGTTACTCGTTATGGCCAATACGAGTACACCATCATGTCCTTCGGGTTAACCAATGCCCTAGCTACTTTCTCCCGGCTAATGAATTCTATATTCATGGAGTACTTGGATAAATTTGTCATGGTATACCTCGATGATATACTCATTAACTCCAAGAACAAGCAAGATCATGCCGTGCATCTAAGGCTGGTATTGACGAAACTTCGAGAGCACCGCCTTTATGCCAAATTCTCCAAGTGTGAATTCTGGTTGCCAGAAGTGACCTATCTGGGTCATGTAATCTCTGGTAAGGTCATTGCCGCCAATCCCGAGCGAGTTTAGGCCATCCTTGATTGGGTTCCCCCTGAATCGGTCAATTAAGTTAGGAGTTTCCTTGGCTTAGCGAGCTATTGCCGACGCTTTGTCGAGAATTTCTCCAAGGTTGCTAAACCTCTAACTGAACTCCTCAAGAAAGATAAAAAGTTCGAGTGGACCCCACAGTGCGAGTCCAGCTTTCAGGAACTAAAAAGACGCCTGACATCTGCACTCGTACTGGTACCACCAGACTTTTCCAAGGACTTTATTATCTATTGCGACGCCTCGCGACAAGGACTAGGTTGAATACTCATGCAAGATCGTCAAGTGATCGCATACGCATCTCGACAGTTGCGTCCACATGAGGATAACTATCCTACACATGATCTAGAGCTTGCAGCTGTAGTCCACGCACTCAAAACATGGCGACATTACCTTCTTAGTAATCGCTGTGAAATCTTCACTGATCACCAAAGCCTGAAATACATCTTCACCCAACCGGATTTGAATCTCAGGCAAAGATGTTGGGTTGAGTTGCTCACAGATTATGACTTAGGAATCACTTACACCCCTGGGAAGGCCAATGTCATGGCTGACGCACTTAGTCGTAAGTCTTATTGTAACAACTTGATGTTACAACAAGGGCAACCACTTCTCCACGAGGAATTTCGTAAGCTTAACCTTCACATTGTTCCTCGAGGATTCCTTTACACCTTGGTGGCGAAACCTACCATTACGGATCAGGTCATCAAAGCACAGAAGGTTGATCCGGGAATCTCCCGTATCAGGAGGAACATCAAGAAAGGAGTCGCGGGATGTTTCTCAATTGATGATCAAGGTGTCGTGTTCTTTGGAAACCGCTTAGTGGTTCCTAAGGTACGAAACCTGAGACGGTTGATCCTTAAGGAGGCTCATGAATCTCCTCTCACAATTCATCCCGGTAGCACCAAAATGTATCAGGACCTACGCCAGAGGTTCTGGTGGACTAGGATGAAGAGAGAAATCACTCAGTTCATTGCTAACTGCGACATTTGTCGTCGAGTCAAAGCAGAGCATCAACGGCCTGCTGGCACCCTTCAACCTTTAGCTATTCCTGAATGGAAATGGGACAAGATCGGTATGGACTTCATTACCGGGTTTCCCAGGACCAGGAAAGGGAATAATGCTATCTTCGTCGTTATCGACCGCCTCTCCAAAGTAGCCCATTTCCTGCCTGTTCGAGAGAATATAACCGCTAGCCAGCTAGCAGACTTGTATATCTCTCGGATAGTATCACTTCATGGTGTGCCATTGGAGATTAACTCAGACCGTGGAAGTCTTTTCACTTCATGATTTTGGGAAAGTTTCCAGAATGCTATGGGGACTCATCTCTCTTTTCGCACCGCCTTTCATCCCCAGTCAAGTGGTCAAGTTGAACGAGTCAATCAAATTCAGGAAGATATGCTTCGAGCCTCTGTCATGTCTTTCGGTATGGATTGGCAGAAGTGTCTTCCATTCGCTGAATTCGCTTATAACAATAGTTATCAAGCCAGCTTGGGCAAGGCGCCCTTCGAAGTTCTATATGGACGAAGGTGTCAAACGCCTCTTAACTGGTCAAAAACCGGGGAAAGACAATTCTTTGGTCCGGATATGATCCAGTAAGCAAAAGAGCAAGTTCGCATCGTTCGTGAGAAATTGAAACAACCCAGTCTCGCGAGAAGAGCGAATATGATAGTCATCATAAGGCTGTGACTTTTGAAGTCGGCGATAAGGCTTACCTTCGGGTTACTCCTCTTAAGGGAACCCATCGTTTCGGTATCAAAGGAAAATTGGCTCCTCGTTACATCGGTCCTTTTCACATTCTTGCCAAACGAGGAGAAGTTGCCTACCAATTGGAACTACCTCCGCACCTTTCCAGAGTTCATGATGTCTTCCACGTTTCTCAACTAAGGCGTTGCTTCTCGGATCCTATCCGCGGAGTGGACCATGAAACGCTTGATCTCCAGGACAATCTCACATATCGAGAATACCCCGTTCGTATTCTTGATCAAACCGAGCGTACCACAGGACGTCATAATATCAAGTTTCTCAAGGTTCAATGGTCACATCATTCCGAGAGTGAAGCTACTTGGGAAAGGGAGGATCGTCTTCGACTTGAGTACCCCACCCTTTTTCCGGAGGAACTCGAATCTCAGGACGAGATTCTTTTGAGTGGGGGTGAGTTGTCACATCCCTAGTCAGTGCTTGCATTAGGACTAGCTAGAGTGTGCATCATGTTTACTTTCTACAGAAAATTGAAATGGGAATGACAGAAACCCCAGCACCCCTCTTCTAACAACTAGGGTTTAGTAAAATCTTTTCCAATGTACCCAAAAGGCCCTTCAAAAATGTTCATCATCTTTGCCTTGGTCTTAAACCTCTGCCAAAAATGGTGCACAATTTTCTAGGACATCCAAAGGTCTATGGATTAATTCATATTGTAATTGCATTTGGGCATTTAAATGCTATAAAATAATTTAGGTGCCCAAATAATTATAAACTAAAATGTTCCATGATGTTCATATTATATACAGTGGGCATGACTAGTTTCATGATTTATAAAGATGTTCTAGCATTTTTATTAATTCAACAAAGTTGAAAAAGAAAACAAAACAGAATAAATAGAAAACAGAAAAGAGAGAGGGAAAGGAAACTTGCCTGGCGCCCACCTAGCAGGCCCACCTGCCGGCCCAGCCCAGCCACCGCTCCAGCGAGCTGCTTGGCTCGGCCAGGCAGGCAGGCAGGTGCTCGACGCCGGCACCAGCGCGCGCCACGTAGCTGCCCGCCGCCCTGCCTCCTTCCCTCGCCGTTCTGCTGCCCTGGGTCGGTCAGCCACTTCTCCCCCGAGCCCGCAGACACGCCTCTTCCTCCCCAGCTCCTCTCCCTCGCTTCCCCGCACCATGGCCGACGCTGCCACGCCTGCGCCATCGTGGTAACCGCGTCCGCCGTCGTCCCCGTGCCGCGTCACCGTGTCCGTTCGCTCCGCCGTCGTCGACTACGTCGAGCAGGCCGAGCCCCGAGCGCTCGCCCTCTCTGGAGTCGCCCCCGACCCCGTCTTCCCCAACTCCGGCCGCTGAGATTGCCATCATCGCCCCGCTCAGCTCCGTCCTTCCTCGAGCCTACTTCGACGCTTGCTGCAATCATCGTGAGCTCAGCTCCGTCCTCCCCCTCTCCGTTCACTCTCTCCTGCACCGTATGCACCGCACCACATTCACCGCACGCGCCGCCGCCGAGCTCGTCGCCGACGATGCTCCGGCCACCCACTGGCCACACCACCGTGTCCACGTGCTCACCGCATCCCCAGGAGCCCAACGCACCACTCCAGGTGCCTCGCCGTGCCCCGTTGCTTCGGGTTCAACTTCACCCGACTCCGGCGACCGCCAAGGTCGTCGCCGGCGATGTTCTAGGCCGCCCCAGCGCACCACGCAGCTACCACCGCTTGCGCCGCACCGCCAGCGCTCCGTAGCCGCAAACAGCGCACGAAATGGTGCTCTGTAGCACGAGCCCGAACAATTCCGGCGAGCCTCCGCCGCGCGAAATGGTCGCCGCTAGCCAAACTCCGGCGGGCTGACGTGGCCACTTAGTTAGGGACTAATGACATTTAGTTTAACCACCACAGCCACTGACAGTGGGCCCCTCCGCGTGGTCAAACCCAGTCAGCTCTAGTTTTGACCGGGATTAGCCCCTGTGACACTGACACGCGGGACCCACCAGTCAGGTTTGACTTGGACCAGGTCTGTTGACCTGCTGACATCAGCATGATGTCATGCTGACGCAGTAAATGCTTTTCTGGGATTAATTGATTTAAAACAATTCAGGAAATTCCAGAAAATGCTTTAAACTTCAAAAAATCATATAAATTCAACAGTAGCTCAGATGGAAAAGATTTATATATGAAAATTGATCAGAAAAATTCAATCTTTCCAATGGCACTGGTTTCATGCATGTTTGATCAAGTAAACCTTGCTGTTCACATTAAAACATAATAATGCACTTTAATAAATATTAGTTTGGGTTTAAATTTGAATCTTCGATTCAAATGGGCTCAAACCTTTCTATTTATAGATGCATTAGCCCGAAACACATTCATCTTGCCATGTCATGAGCATTCATCATATTGTTGCATTTGTTTGTATATAGATTGTATCGTCGGTGTTCTTCGTGGTAGGTCCTGCTCCCGAGGATACTTCTGCGTATCCAACTGAAGAGCAGTACCCGACAACCAATCTGTCAGGCAAGCAACCATTGATCATTCCGATACAAACCCATCTTCTCGCTCCTGCTCTCTTTCACTGCATTAAGGCAACAGCGTGTGAACTTCTACTTGCTGCGGTAGTTGAACCCTATTCCTTTGCATGACCTGTCATTGCCACAGTAAAAAGTTAAACCCACTAGCATGTGTAGGAGTTGATTGAGCCATGTGATGTGTGTTCCACCATGCTATTTGTTTATGTTGCCTGCTATGCTTAGAGTTGTGTCAGGTCTGGTTCATCTGTGTGATGGATCAGAGTGAAATGATCATGCTCGATAAAGAGAGGGAAGTGTGGAACATGTTTGGTAAAGGTATCGATGAAAGGCCATGTAGGAGTACATGGTGGGTTGTTTCATTGGAACCGTCCATAGGACCTGAGATCTGTATGTGTGGTTCAAGGATCAGTTACTACCATGCATTGGGCCCGAAACCAATGGACCCTCTCGGCTTATTAACTGCCCTTGTCCTATGTCCAGGAGTTGCAACTAGTTTTTGTTGTTTGTACTATACTGGTGGTCGTGCACAGCGCTGACCCTCGGGGTGGACTGTGATGCGGCAGGTACGTGGCATGGTGTACTGGTCGCCCGTTTGGTGACTCGGGAACCCTGTACACATCGTTTGGGGCCGTGAGCGACACCCCGGCCGGATCTCCACGGATGGAACCCAAATAGGCGATAAACCTGGACTAGGTACTTATGTAGTTAGTCATGTCGTGGCCGACACCCTCGCTAGGCTTCCGCTTGAAGGTTGCCGAGTACATGTCGAGTAAACGGCGATAAGTGGTGGAAGCGTGTGTGAAGAAGTACACCCCTGCAGGGTTACCAATCTATTCGAATAGCCGTTGTTCGCGGTACAGACCACTTGGTTACTTATGCAGTTCATAGACAACTTGATGGATACTACTAAAAGCCTCAAGACAAGTGTGAGTGCCGTGGATGGCCCTTCCGTAGGTTGACGGAAGAGGATCCACGGTGGTGTATTGTTGTGGTGAGTAGAGGACTCGTGTACGTTGTCTTATCTTGCAATCTACTGAGGGTCGTAGTATAGGTTATCCAAGAGTCAAAGCTGGCTTGCTGCTATGAACTCCACTACCCTTGTTGATAATGATGCATGTATGATAGGTTCTGTTGTAAGACTTGCTGAGTACCTTTGTACTCATGTTTGCTTAATAACTGTTGCAGAGGAGAACCCTGCCCCTTCTGATGGGTTTTACATAGACGTTGGCGTCGACGAGTAGCTTGCTACCCAGACGGAGATCCTGAGCTTGTGAAGGGCCTTGTAGATAGTCAGGCTACACCAAGCCTATTTTATTTCCAAGTTGTCTGTACTCAGACATGTTAGCTTCCGCTTGTGCTTGTATGATCATATGACTTGAGTGTTGGGTCATGTGACTCCTACCTGTATGGATATGTTATGTATGGCTCTTCGGAGCCTCTTAAATAAAGTACTTTGAGTCATAGAGTTATGTTGTGATGCAATGTTGTATTTGCACATATTGAGCATATTGTGTATATGATTGAAATGCTTGGTATGTGTGGGATCCGACACCTAGTTGTTTACCTTTGGTAGCCTACCTTACAGGAAAATGCCTCCTAGTGCTTCCACTGAGCCTTGGTAGCTTGCTACTGCTCGGAACACGTAGGCTGGCCGGCATGTGTCCTTCTTCGTTCCTATGTCTGTCCCTTAGGGGAAATGTCACGCGTTGTTCCTTTAAGTCCATGTAGCTTGCTACGACTTGGGTTCATACGTTGATGACCGACACGTTCGTTGCTGGGTCATGGATGCTTGTCTCTGTAATTTAGTGCCACTTTTGGTTTATAACTAGCCATGTCGGCCCGGGTTCTCTGTCATATGGATGCTAGTGACACTATCATATACATGTGCCAAAATGCGCAAACGGTCTCGGGCCAGGTAAGGTGGCACCCGTGGGGATACCGTGCGTGAGGCCGCAAAGTGATATGACGTGTTACAAGCTAGATCGGTGTGACTTAGGATCGGGGTCTTGACATAAAACTAGGAGTACTTTTTCGATAATAGTACAAATAAATTAGTATAGCGAGTGTGGACTAGTAGTGGTAGGATTTGTGTAATTGTACCTAGGCAAGTCATAACTAGATCGATAATCATTCTTGCAATTTTATACGAGGGAGAGGCATGAGCTAACATACTTTCTCTACTTGGATCATATGCACTTACGGTTGGAACTCTAGCAAGCATCCGCAACTACTAAAGATCATTAAGGTCATGAAACCCAACCATAGCATTAAGTATCAAGTCCTATTTACTCCCATATGTCATACCCCCTTACTCGGGTTAAGCTTCTGTCACTCTAGCAACCCACCATAAGTGAACCATGAACATATTGTAACACCCTACAACGGGGACCCCTCACGTTTGCGCGAGATGGAGGGCACCATAGGACAACACCAAAATAAAATATACAATCATACCAACCACGATCATCAATTAGCCCATAGGACAAATTAGATCTACTCAAACATCATAGGATGGCAACATAGTATTGGATAATAATATGAAGCATAAAGCACCATGTTCAAGTAGAGGTGTCAGATTCGTGGGTTCCGGCAAACCCTTGAGGTTTGAACACTGGGGTGCACACGAAGATCTCTCCTTTCCGCCCTAGTTCGCTCTCGCATCGATTCCTAGGCCTAACTCGTCAAACTCAAAGAGCGAGAGACACAAGGATTTATACTGGCTCGGGCCACCTTGTGGTGTAATACCCTAATCCAGTGTTGTGCGATGGATTGCCTTGTAGGATGAGGATGAACAAGTACACGGGAAGAACAGCCTCCTGAAGAGAGGTGTTCTTGTGCTCGGTGAGCTAATGGGTGTAAGGGTGGTCTGAATGATCCCCCGTCTAAGGTTGGGTCAGCTCAAGATGAGATGCCCCATATGGTGGTGGCTAGGTCCTATTTATAGAGGTCCGGGTCCTCTTCCCAAATATTGAGCGGGAAGGAATCCAACAATGACCAAGTTTGAAGGGGGCAGCTAGTACAAGGTATCCTGACAAAAGGTGGTCTTCGCCTACCAAAGACTCTGGCGGTGATGTCGTCGTGGGCTCCGTGGTGACCTTCGGTCTGCCGTCCTGCTGGTCTTGGTCTCGTTGCGCCGATATGGAAACCTTTGCCTGACGCCTCGGGACTCCTCGCCTGCTTTTGCCCCTTTAGCACCAAAGAGGAAACTGGCTTCTTGTGCCCGCTAGCGCCCGCCTGGCCATGGATCACGTCATGCGAACCTCGCGAGGTGTCCCTTGCCTTGATATCTCCGCTCCTCGGGAGCCAGCCAAGTGAGGCCGCCCCTGGGGAGGTCTTACGTCATCTGCCTCGCAAGGGTCGTGAGTGGTTTGCTGATGAAGATGGGCTGTACCAGGCCGCTGGATGAGCCACGCTCTAGGCCATAGGCACGCAAGTCTGGGTACCCTCGTTCCCAGAACGCCGACAGTAGCCCCCGGGCCCAAGGCACACTCGGACATGGCTTCGGGGCGAAGCCAAGGGTCAAGTGCGGAGCGTCGCAGGCCCCAAAAGCCTGCAGCCTTTATTGACGTGTGGTGATTGACAGGATGTGGGCTTCTTCGCTTCCCCGCGCCGCCTCGGCCACCGCATGACTGACAAAAGGCAGGTGCGCGCTACAGTGCCTTCATTGCTCGCCTTAGCCTTGCTCTAGATCCCCTTTCTTGCTCCTCTCCCCCAAAGAATCAAGATCTGTGCCGTCTCCCCTCCGAGCTCTCAACCAATGGCGTCTGGTAAGGCAAAGGCCGCCGCTCTGCCCACCTGTTACGAGCCGGCCCTGTGCGCGCCCAACGTCTCGGAGAAGAACCTTACCGCCGTGCTCCTGATGACAGCGGAGGAAACCAATGAGAAGGGGAAGACCGCGCTCTGGGGCGCCTCCGCTTAGCCAGAGGACTCAAAGAGCAGTTTCTGTCCCCTCTTCATGAGTAGTGTTTTCGTGGGGCTGGTTCTCCCTTTCTACGATATCTTCTACACCGTTCTTAGCTACTACAAGCTGCATGCCCTTCATCTTCATCCCAATTCCGTCAACCTCTTGTCGATCTTCTCCTTCTATTGTGAGGAATTTGTTGGGGTGATGCCGTCTGTGGCACTGCTTCGCCACTTCTTCTACCCCCGGAACAAGGGCAAGCTTTGTTCAGGGGTCGCGGCCAACGGGACTAACGCGATCTCGAATGTCGGGAAGACGGTCGAGAATTTTAGGAGCAAGTGGGTCCTTGTGGATGCCAAGTACTCTCATCCTCGGTTGAGGCTGCCGACAGAGATGTCCGCGTCTGATGATAGGTGGCTCAGCGCGAAGCTCACCGACCCTCGGGCGGAGCAGGTGCTGGAGAATATGAACGCCGACTTGAAGCCCGACGACCAAAAAGCGGCGAAGTTGATGGGGGCCATGATCCTCAAGGAATTCCTAGCATGCCACGTAGCTCCACTTCAGGTGCACTCCCGCCCCTTGTGGAGGCTTGGGGACGAGGGGGACGACCTCCGTCTGCGCCTCGATGCCTTGTCCGACGAGGAGCTGCGAGCAGCTCTCCGCCTCCTTGTTGGGGATAACCAGGGGTATCCGCCCAATACCCATGCCCCCCTGTACCGCCGCCCGGATGGGGCGAAGGTGGCAACCTCCATGCCCACCTTCGACGGACGCGGGCTCGTGCCGCCGGCGCCCTCCGAGGCCTAGATGGGATGGTTCCGGTGGAGGTGTCTTCAGGTGACTCTGGTGGGGAGGAGGACTAAGAGGCAACCGTGTAGGAGGCCGGGGGGACCTCCCGCCACACAAGGCTGATATCATCCACGCCTTGCCTGATGACGACAACACCAACGACCACTCGGTGAAGGAGGCCATGCCCCCTGCCGGGGTCACTACAAGGTCCAAGATCACCACTCGCAGAAGCCGTCAGCTAGGGTCCCGATGAAGAGCAGGTCGGCGCTGATCTCCCGAGGCGACGCTCCGGCTCTGACGCCGCCTGGTGCTGGCGCTGAGCCAGCTGTCGTGGCCTCATCTGTTCTGGTGGCTCGCGCACCTGCGCCGCAGGCTGCGAGGCCCCTGGGCTCTGTGGTTCTGAAGAGGCCGCGGGGTCACGCCGTCGTGGACCAGTAAGTACCTAGGCCTGAGTTTGTCTTCGCTCTTGATTTTGTTGTTGACTCCTAATGTTTTCCCCTGCACTGTCAGGCTAGCGTTGTCGGCGAAGAATAAGAAGGAGGGGGTGACCGCATCAGAGGCCCAGCGGCCTAGCCTGGCTACACCCTCTCTGACGCAGACGGGCGGTGGGGGCGCCCCTGCTTCTCCTGCTCGGTCATCCTCGCGAGGCCCAGTGGACCAACCTCAGGAGAGGAGGGCCTCCTTGGTCGAGCTGGTCCCGGAGGTTCCCATCTCCAGCACGCCTTCGAGTGTCGCCGGGGCTCAGGAGGTCTTGAACACGTCGCAGGCTCCTCCTCTGGTCGCGCCACTAGCTCGTGGCCCTTCCGCCTCGTCTGACGCCCTGGAGGAAGCTTTTTCCATGCTAACACATCTCCGGAATGACCTCCAAGGCGCTGACCATTGTCTGGTGGCAGGACGCTTGGAGATGATCTCAGGCTGACTAAAATCTGATGCATCTGTCATGGCGGCAGTGAGCCGGGCCATGGCGGCTTCTGAAGAGGACAAGCGGGCCGCCGACCAAGCCGCAGCCACCCGCGAGGCGGCTCTGAAGGATGCACAGGCCGCCAAGGAGCACTGCCGGTTGATGGAGGCCGAGCTGGAGACCATGCGCAGCAAGCGCGCGACAGAGGAGGAGAAGATGAAAGCCCGAGAAGACGCATTAGCAAGTTGTGACACTGAGTTGGACCAGTTAGCGAAGGCGTAGGCTACATAGCGCACCCGCCTGGAGAAGCTGGAGCGGGAGATGGAAGAAGAGAAGGCCCAGCTGAAGACCAAGGCGAAGGTTCTGGCCGAGGATCGCTCGGCCTTCAAGTCCCTTGAGGAGAGGTCCCGCCAAGTGCTGGGGGCACTCTACGAGAAGTGTTTGGAGAAACCGCTGTCGACAGATGATGAAGGCCCTACCCAGCTACTTCCCTATCTTGTTATGGCGCTCGAGGGTTTTCTCAACGAGATCGGCCCCATGGTGGAGGGGGAAGCTCGCGAGCTTTCCTCCTCAGCCCTGACACGCGTCTTCAGCCACTTGCATCTTCGCGATCCCAACGCCGACCTTGGTGCACTGCTCGAGCCTGTGGATGAAGAGCACTGTGAGGCTGCCGCTGAAGCCGTGAAGGGCCAGGTGGAGGCCTTGTTGAAGAAGTTCCTCGCCATCGACCCCGCACATCTAGTCGATGGTGTCGCTGATCCCGCGGCCAAGGCCAACGACACAGGCCATGGAAATGCCGTCGATGGAAAGGTGCTTCCTGACGATGGCACCTAAGGCTGAAGAAGGGGCCTGCTGGTGCACGACGATGCTCCTCCCCATTTTTACTTTCATGCGAACTTGCCTGCGACATGTGACGTGCCTCGTGGAGGCGTTAAAACTTCTGTTCGGTATTTGAAGAACAATTTAGCTTGTAATAATTGGTAGCTATTCTCTGTTCCCTCCCTATTTGCTTTGTTGTTCTACGTTGACAGAGGCCGGCCCCGCGCATACCTCAGCCGCCAATGTCTCGTCCGGATCGCTAGGACGAGGTCAGGGTGTGAGGGGCTACGTGGCCAGTTAGGCTCCTGAGTTGCGATGCTCAGGAATCCTCCTTGACGTGCAAAATGCCTCTAGGAAGGAAACGCGAAACCAGGCTTTAGCATTCTGCGTCGGCAGGGCCCGGCCCCGCGTGTACCTCAGCCGCCGCTGACTCGTCCAGATCACCAGGACAAGACCAAGGGGTGAGGGGCTACATGGCCAGTTAGTCTCCTGAGTCGCGATGCTCAGGAGTCCCCCTTGACGTACGAACAACCTTTGGGACGGAAGTGCAAGTGCAGGCCTTAGTGTTCTGCGTCGGCAGGGCCCGGCCCCGCGTGTACCTCAGCCGCCATTAGGTCGTCCAGATCACCAGGACGAGACCAAGGGGCGAGGCGCTACATGACTAGTTATGCCCTTGGATCGCTATGCCCAAGGGCCCCCCTTAACGTACGAACATACCTCATACATATCCTCGCCGGGCTTTCACTTGGGAGGGTTGCACGACGACCAGGTCCAGGGGACCTGGCGGGGCGTACGCTAGGCATGACCTAAACGTAGCCCCAGTGCCCAGCCCCCTCGCGCTACTCTCCCGAGGGGAAAGCAGCGCAGTGAGTCTAGTCACCGAGCCTGGTGGCTCCCTCAGGTTAAAGCAGCCGTGAGGCCACCCCAGCTGTTTATCACCAGGGCGGAGCATGGTGCTACCGTTCTTGCATGGGTATAGCCACTCCTCGACCGTGTCGACTGCCAGCGCGGAGCATGGTGCTTCCACTTGCACGTGGGAGGGGACTCCCTACTGCGGAGAGCCCCCGGGGCATGTACAGCCCGCCCTGGCATGTGGCTTGCACGGCAGGGCTAGACGAGGTGTATCTGGGCACCCGTGAGCCAGCGCGGGACTCACGGGGCCCTACCTCAAGGCGGGTTGCGCCTGCTCTTGATTGAGAGCGCCTGTGATTATCCTGCGAGATGGTTAGGCAACGTGCGCCGAGTGACTCCCTCGAGGTTGCCACATGGGAAGGCCAGACACCAACGACCCCAGGAGGTGATGTGAATGGGGCCGGTTCGCCAGACAGAGCTCAGCCATTGGGTTTATCGACGCTGCAGGGACAAACCCGAGCACAGACACCGTGCCTAGTCTTCTCATGCAGATATCCTAAGGAAAGACAACCATCGTGCGGCTCCCATAGCAACAAGGCACCGTGTCATGTGCCCTTAGCCACCTGTTCACGCTCAGCTCATGCAAGGGCAAGGCACCAAGGACCATGAGAGGTGACGTACACGGGGCTGGCCCACGAGCCAGAGCTCAGCCGCTTGGATTTGGCGACGCTGCAGGGACGGACCTGAGCATAGACGTTGTGCCTGTCCTTAATCATGAGGCGGGTGTAGGCAGGTCAGTGAGGGCGTGCAATTTTCATGGCATCTAAGTGCCGGTCAGGCAGGTAAATAATTTTTAAAGCTGCTGATAGGAAAGGTAACGCTAGGTCAGGTAAGATGCAAGAATGATACATGCCATCAGGACGGACCCGGGCGGCCTGGGGATGATGCAGCCCGAGGGGCACCCCCAACAAGGTAAATTAAAGATGCAAGAAGGATACACGCTGCAGGGGCAGGCCCGGGCGACCTGCGAACAATCCAGCCCGAGAGGTGCTCCCAGCTAAACAAAACTGGAAAATGTCACCTAGCATACTTGCTGAAGTGGTGCTGATGTAGCTGAAGACGCTCGATGCAGATGTCGCTCCTCACGAGCCGCCTGACTCCGAGGCCTCGCGAGGCTCCGAAGGTTCCGAGAGCTCCCGAAGAACGGAGGCCACCTCCACCAAGATCTACTGATGCCTGGCCTCGCGAGTCGCCAGTACCTCCTCCATGTGGCGCTAGTGCATGGCTGCCTGGTTCGGCAAGCCGAAGGGTATGCGAACGTAGCTGTGAGGGGGACCCTCGCACCGGCCCACTTCAGATGGCCAGTAGAGCTCCTGAGATGCAATCCTGTTGAGTCCTGGGACATTGAAGCAGACGCGCAGCCCGTTTCCCGAGCTTGGGACGAAAGCTGCACTCCTAGGTGCCAGGCGGCGCTCGCCCTGCATTGCCCTTGGCACCTGCAAGTCTTCGATGGTCTGGCTGATGAACTCCTAAGCACTTGGTGCCTCATGCCTTGAGGCCTCCGTAGGGAAACGTGCGGCGAAGCACGCCTCCACATGGTGCCCGAGTGCCTCTCTCGAGACATTGGCTAGGTCGGAGGCCCTATAGAGGAGAGCCCCTGAGCCCAGCCTGAGGGGAGCGTCGGGCGCGCCTTCCTATGCGAGGGAGGGAGGTGCCCCATCCCTGGGCGTAGGTCCTGAGGTGGTAACGCTGCTCTCTTGAGGCCCCTGGTGCAGCAACAGCTTCTTCTTCTTGTGGACGACCTCAGGAGGGTAGATGGCGCCATCATTGTCTGGATCGTCGACCGCCGCAGCCTGGTAAGCGCGCTCGAGGGAGCACACTGCGTCCTTTTCTTCACAGGAAACCGTGATGACGCCGCCGCTTCCTGGCATCTTGAGGACGTTGTAGCCGTGGTGAGTCACTGCCATGAACTTGGCCAGGGCTGGGTACCCGAGGATGGCGTTATAGAGAAGATGAATGTGGGCGACATCGAAGTTGATGAGCTCAGTGCGGTAGTTGTCGCACTTGCCGAAGGTGACAGGCAGGCGAACATGTCCTATCGGGGTGGTGGAGCCGTCAGTCACTCCTGAGAAGGGCTTGGTAGGCTGTAGCTGAACATATGGCACTTGGAGGCTATCAAACGTCTTGACGGACAAGACATCGAGCCCAGTGCCGCCGTCAATGAGGGTCTTGGTGACTTGAACGTTGCTGATGATGGGTGAGTAAAGCAACGGGAGGGCGCCGGCAGTCGCCGCGCACTTGAGCTGAAGGTGATGGCGCACTTGGACCACCTGAGCGGTCGCGTGGCTTCTAGCTTGGGGAGAGCCGCATTTACTTCTCGGGCGAACTGCTTGAAGAGGCGCCGAGAGGCTAGGGCCTGTGCACCGCCCAAGATGGAGGTGATGGCGTGAGGCTCCTGGAAGTCCCCAGCCCCCTTGTCCTGGTAATCGTTTCTCCTTGGTGGTGGCAGCGAAGGGAGGCCGGCCTTGCTCTGAGGATGCTCCTCGCGAGGCTGGTCCCTCCAGGCACCCTCGTGATGCTGGTTCCTCCAGGCACGCAAGCAAGGCTTATCGTGCCAGCAGTCCTCACGAGGCTGATCACGCCACCCCTGACGGGGGCCGTGGTGATCCCAGCACCCCTGGTCCTGCTTCCTCCATGGCCGTAGCCCTGGTTGCTGCGCTCGGGGTGTTGGCCAACATGCCCTTCGCGGATGGCCCTGAGCTCTTGACAATCATTGGTGTTGTGGCCATGCACGTTGTGGAAGGCGCAGAACGGACGGCTGCTCTTGGATGGCTCCGCGTGGTCGCGGCCACGCTTCATCTCTGGTTCGGCCGCAAGCACGGCCACCCCTTTGCCCTTCACGTCCTTGCCCTTGGCCTTCCTATCTTCAGGTTCAACGGTGGGGAGCTCGACGAGGGAGAGGCGCCCCTCCTCAGCTTTGGCGCACTTGGTCGCAAGGTTGAACAGCTCCAGGGTCATGCACAGATCTTCGTGGATGGCGAGCTCCTCCTTCATCTTGACATCACGGACGCCATCGGAGAATGCTGAGATGATGGCCTCGTCCGTGACCTTGGTGATCTTGACACGAACGCTGTTGAAGCGCTGGATGAACTTCTGCAGAGTTTCTCCTGGTTGTTGCTTGATGCATCGCAGGTCACCTGCGGCCGGGGGGCAGTTGCGGGTGCCCTAGAAATTGGCAATGAACCGCTTGCGCATCTCACCCCAGGAGGAGACCGATCCCGCGGACAGGTTCGGGAGCCATGAGCGCGTGCTGTCCTTGAGAGCCATGGGGAACCAGTTCGCCATGATCTTTTCGTCGTCGTTGGATGCCTCGATGCTCAGCTCATAGAGCTGCAGGAACTCAGCCGGGTCGGGGGTGCCGTCATAGCGTGGAGGCATGTTGGGCTTGAACATCCCGGGCCAGTTGATGTTGCGCAGCTCGGGGCGAGGGCCTTGTAGCCTGCTAGAGCTTGTCGCAGAGGCGGAGCTTGGTCTTGGTTCCCGCGCGCCACCATGGCAGGCGGTGCACGGTCTCGATGCGACGGTGGACGGAGTGCTGGCACTCCTCCTCGAGGCCGCTGGATCTCTTGGCAGCTTCCTTCTTCATGCACGAGCGCCCCGCGCGGTGGGTCACGCCGCGAGGCCGTGTGCCTTGGGTTGTGGACGATGCCTTGATGTGGAGGTGGTGGAGGTGCTTCATTGGCTACTTCGCCAACAAAGGGAGGCGGGCGAGGTAGTGAGAGGGATGGTGCAGGAGAGCCCCCAGTGGTGCTGATGATCTCGGCGATGCGGTCGAGCCAGTCTTCATAGAAGTCGCCAACGGGGCGGTAACGCAGGAGCTCGCGTGCCATGAGCAACGCAGCCTACGCGTCCGCGGGTCCGCAACAAGCGTGGGACGACGAGCCACCGAAGTCAGCGACGGGGTGGCGGTGCGTCCATCCCGCCGCACCGAGAGATGCAACAACGAGGCTTGCTACTCGTGCCGCGCCGGGCCGGTGGCGGCATTGGCAGCGGGCGATGGAGAACGGCGAGGAGGTCCGCCGGCGGAAGCTATCAGAGTGACGCGGACGGCGAGGGCGGTCTGTCGCTCAGCACGAGCACGGCGAGCGTCGGCCATGGAACCGGTAGGACGATGGAGCGTGGATCGATGGAAGGGAAGCTTCGGCGCACCCCTACCTGGCATGCCAAATGTCGGATTCGTGGGTTCCGGCAAACCCTTGAGGTTCAAACACTGGGGTGCGCACAAAGATCTCTCCTTTTCGCTCTAGCTCGCTCTCGTATCGATTCCGAGGCCTAGCTTGTTGAACTCAAAGAACAAGAGACACACGGATTTATACTAGGTCGGGACACCGTTGTGGTGTAATACCCTAATCCAGTGTGGTGTGGTGGATTGCCTTGTAGGCTAATGATGAACAACTACACGGGAAGAACAGCCTCCTGAGGAGAGGTGTTCTTGTGCTCGGTGAGCTAATGGGTGTAAGGGTGGTCTGAATGATCCCCCGTCTAAGGCTGGGTCAGCTCAAGATGAGATGCCCCATATGGTGGTGGCTATGTCCTATTTATAGAGGCCCGGGTCCTCTTCCCAAATATTGAGTGGGAAGGAATCCCACAACGACCAAGTTTGAAGGGGGACAGCTAGTACAAGCTATCCTGGCAAAAGGTGGTGTTTGCCTGCCAAAGGCTCTGACAGTAACGTCGTCATGGGCTCCGTGGTGACCTTCAGTCTGCCGTCCTGTTGGTCTTGGTCTCGTTGCACCGATTTGGAAACCTTTGCCTCACACCTCCGGACTCCTCGCCTGCGCTTGCCCCTTTAGCACCAAAGAGGAAACTGGCTTCCTGCGCCCGCTGGCACCCGCCTGGCCATGGTTGTCATGGCTCACGTTACGCAAACCTCGCGAGGTGTCCCTTGCCTTGATATCTCCGCTCCTCGGGAGACAACCTAGTGAGGCCGCCCCTGGGGAGGTCTTGCGTCGTCCGCCTCACAATGCTTGGCCCCCTCGCGAGGGTCGTGAGTGGTTTGCTGATGAAGATGGGCCGTACCAGGCCGCTGGATGATCCACGCTCTTGGCCGCAGGCAGGCAAGTCTGGGTACCCCCATTCCCAGAACGCCGACAAGAGGGTACATCGGGTTGCGGGAGAGTGAACCGCTGAATATAGATGGGGGAAGGTGATGGAGTTGTTGGTGAAGAAGACGGAGTTGTTGGAGTAGATCAATGTCACACGATATTGCCCCGACAGTGTTCCGGCACCACCAAGAGAGAGAGGGAGAGAGCCCCCTCCTTATTCTTATGAATTGACCTCCCCCTAGATGGAAGGAGGGTTCCCCTCTGGTCCATGGCCTCCACGGCGGCGGAGGGGCGAGAGTCCCTCCGAGATTGGATCTGTCACTCTGTTCTCTTCTGTTTTGTGTTCCTGTTTTCTGGCCCTTCACCGTTTCTTAAATTCCCGGAGATCCGTAACTCCGATTGCGCTGAAATTTTAACAAGAAATTTTCCCATAAATTAGCTTCGTTGCGCTAGAAGAAGGACTCCTCGCCTGCGCTTGCCCCTTTAGCACCAAAGAGGAAACTGGCTTCTTGTGCCCGTTAGCGCCCGCCTGGCCATGGTCGCCATGGCTCACGTCATGCGAACCTCGCGAGGTGTCCCTTGCCTTGATATCTCCGCTCCTCGGGAGCCAGCCAAGTGAGGCCGCCCCTGGGGAGGTCTTACGTCATCTGCCTCGTGAGGGTCGTGAGTGGTTTGCTGATGAAGATGGGCTGTACCAGGCCGCTGGATGAGCCACGCTCTAGGCCATAGGCACACAAGTCTGGGTACCCTCGTTCCCAGAACGCCGACAGTAGCCCCCGGGCCCAAGGCGCACTCGGACATGGCTTAGGGGCGAAGCCAAGGGTCAAGTGCGGAGCGTCGCAGGCCCCAAAAGCCTGCGGCCTTTATTGACTTGTGGTGATTGACAGGATGTGGGCTTCTCCGCTTCCCCGCGCCGCCTCGGCCACCGCATGACTGACAAAAGGCAGGTGCGCGCTGCAGTGCCTTCATTGCTCGCCTTAGCCTTGCTCTAGATCCCCTTTCTTGCTCCTCTCCCCCAAAGAATCCAGATCTACGCCGTCTCCCCTCCGAGCTCTCAACCAATGGCGTCTGGTAAGGCAAAGGCCGTCGCTCCGCCCACCTGTTACGAGCCGGCCCTGTGCGCGCCCAACGTCTCGGAGAAGAACCTTGCCGCCGTGCTCCTGATGCCAGCGGAGGAAACCAATGAGAAGGGGAAGACCGCGCTCTGGGGCGCCTCCGCTTAGCCAGAGGACTCAAAGAGCAGTTTCTATCTCCTCTTCATGAGTAGTGTTTTCGCGGGGCTGGTTCTCCCTTTCTACGATATCTTCTACGCCGTTCTTAGCTACTACAAGCTGCATGCCCTTCATCTTCATCCCAATTCCGTCAACCTCTTGCCGATCTTCGCCTTCTATTGTGAGGAATTTGTTGGGGTGATGCCGTCTGTAGCACTGCTTCGCCACTTCTTCTACCTCCGGAACAAGGGCAAGCTTTGTTCAGGGGTCGCGGCCAACGGGACTAACGCGATCTCGAATGTCGGGAAGACGGTCGAGAATTTCAGGAGCAAGTGAGTCCTTGTGGATGCCAAGTACTCTCATCCTCGGTTGAGGCTGCCGACGGAGATGCCCGCGTCTGATGATAGGTGGCTCAGCGCGAAGCTCACCGACCCTCGGGCGGAGTAGGTGCTGGAGAATATGAACGCCGACTTGAAGCCCGACGACCCAAAAGCGGCGAAGTTGATGGGGGCCATGATCCTCAAGGAATTCCTAGCATGCCACGTAGCTCCACTTCAGGTGCACTCGCGCCCCTTGTGGAGGCTTGGGGACGAGGGGGACGACCTCCGTCTGCGCCTCGATGCCTTGTCCGACGAGGAGCTGGGAGCAGCTCTCCGCCTCCTTGTTGGGGATAACCAGGGGTATCCGCCCAATACCCATGCCCCCCTGTACCGCCGCCCGGATGGGGCGAAGGTGGCGACCTCCATGCCCACCTTCGACGAACGCGGGCTCGTGCCGCCGGCGCCCTCCGAGGCCTAGATGGGATGGTTCCGGTGGAGGTGTCTTCAGGTGACTCTGGTGGGGAGGAGGACTCAGAGGCAACCGTGGAGGAGGCCGGGGGGACCTCCCGCCACACAAGGCTGATATCCTCCACGCCTTGCCTGATGACGACAACACCAACGACCACTCGGTGAAGGAGGCCATGCCCCCTGCCGGGGTCACTACAAGGTCCAAGGTCACCACTCGCAGAAACCGCCAGCTGGGGTCCCGACGAAGAGCAGGTCGGCGCTGATCTCCCGAGGCGACGCTCCGGCTCTGACGCCGCCTGGTGCTGGCGCTGAGCCAGCTGTCGTGGCCTCATCTGTTCTGGTGGCTCGCGCACCTGCGCCGCAGGCTACAAGGCCCCTGGGCTCTGTGGTTCTGAAGAGGCCGCGGGGTCACGCCGTCGTGGACCAGTAAGTACCTAGGCCTAAGTTTGTCTTCGCTCTTGATTTTGTTTTTGACTCCTAATGTTTTCCCCTGCACTGTCAGGCTAGCGCCGTCGACGAAGAATAAGAAGGAGGGGGTGACCACATCAGAGGCCCAGCGGCCTAGCCTGGCTACACCCTCTCCGACGCAGACGGGCGGTGGGGGCGCCCCTGCTTCTCCTGCTCGGTCATCCTCGCGAGGCCCAGTGGACCAACCTCTGGAGAGGAGGGCCTCCTTGGTCGAGCTGGTCCCGGAGGTTCCCATCTCCAGCACGCCTTCGGGTGTCGCCAGGGCTCAGGAGGTCTTGAACACGTCGCAGCCTCCTCCTCTGGTCGCGCCACTAGCTCGTGGCCCTTCCGCCTCGTCTGACGCCCTGGAGGAAGCTTTTTCCATGCTAACACATCTCCGGAATGACCTCCAAGGCGCTGACCATTGTCTGGTGGCAGGACGCTTGGAGATGATCTCAGGCTGACTAAAATCTGATGCATCTGTCATGGCGGCGGTGAGCCGGGCCGTGGCGGCTTCTGAAGAGGACAAGCGGGCCGCCAACCAAGCCGCAGCCACCCGCGAGGCGGCTCTGAAGGATGCACATGCCGCCAAGGAGCACTGCCGGTTGATGGAGGCCGAGCTGGATACCATGCGCAGCAAGCGCGCGGCAGAGGAGGAGAAGATGAAAGCCCGAGAAGACGCGTTAGCAAGTTGTGACACTGAGTTGGACCAGTTAGCGAAGGCGTAGGCTACAGAGCACACCCGCCTGGAGAAGCTGGAGCGGGAGATGGAAGAAGAGAAGGCCCAGCTGAAGACCAAGGTGAAGGTTCTGGCCGAGGATCGCTCGGCCTTCAAGTCCCTTGAGGAGAGGTCCCGCCAAGCGCTGGGGGCACTCTACGAGAAGGGTTTGGAGAAACCGCTGTCGACAGATGATGAAGGCCCTACCCAGCTACTTCCCTATCTTGTTATGGCGCTCGAGGGTTTTCTCAACGAGATCGGCCCCATGGTGGAGGGGGAAGCTCGCGAGCTTTCCTCCTCAGCCCAGACACGCGTCTTCAGCCACTTGCATCTTCGCGATCCCAACGCCGACCTTGGTGCACTGCTCGAGCCTGTGGATGAAGAGCACTGTGAGGCTGCCGCTTAAGCCGTGAAGGGCCAGGTAGAGGCCTTGTTGAAGAAGTTCCTCGCCATCGACCCCGCACATCTAGTCGATGGCGTCGCCGATCCCGCGGCCAAGGCCAACGACGTAGGCCATGGAAATGCCGCCGATGGAAAGGTGATTTCTGACGATAGCACCTAAGGCTGAAGAAGGGGCCTGCTGGTGCACGACGATGCTCCTCCCCATTTTTACTTTCATGCGAACTTGCCTGCGACATGTGACGTGCCTCGTGGAGGCGTTAAAACTTCTGTTCGGTATTTGAAGAACAATTTAGCTTGTAATAATTGGTAGCTATTATCTGTTCCCTCCCTATTTGCTTTGTTGTTCTACGTCGACAGAGGCCGGCCCCGTGCATACCTCAGCCGCCACTGTCTCGCCCGGATCGCCAGGGCGAGGTCAGGGTGTGAGGGGCTACGTGGCCAGTTAGGCTCCTGAGTTGCGATGCTCAGGAATCCTCCTTGACGTGCAAAATGCCTCTAGGAAGGAAACACGAAACAAGGCTTTAGCATTCTGCGTCGGCAGGGCCCGGCCCCGCGCGTACCTCAGCCGCCGCTGACTCGTCCAGATCACCAGGACAAGACCAAGGGGTGAGGGGCTACATGGCCAGTTAGTCTCCTGAGTCGCGATGCTCAGGAGTCCCCCTTGACGTACGAACAACCTTTGGGACGGAAGTGCAAGTGCAGGCCTTAGTGTTCTGCGTCGGCAGGGCCCGGCCCCGCGTGTACCTCAGCCGCCATTAGGTCGTCCGGATCACCAGGACGAGACCAAGGGGCGAGGCGCTACGTGACTAGTTAGGCCCTTGGATCGCTATGCCCAAGGCCCCCCCTTAATGTACGAACATACCTCATACATATCCTCGCCGGGCTTTTGAAAGTGCAACTAATCCCCGGGTGGTTTTGGTAATTAATAACAACATATATATCATTGAACTAATATTTACTTGAGAATCATTTCAGAGAGTTCAGTGATATGGGTATGGCAAGGACTGAAGAAGTGGACCCCCCAAAATGCTAAGGCAAGCATTGGCAAAAGCTCAAGACTCCTTTTTTGGTTTAGTGATCCAAGATCACATTGAGTCCATAGGAAAAGCCAATACTATTAAAAGGGGATGAGGTTATGATGATGATCTGGTTGCTCAAGTGCTTAGTGATACATCTCCTAAACTATCAGCAACTTTCACTGCCATAGACACTCATAAGTAGTCTCGGTCCCACCGATATTCCAAACTTAGTCACACCGAGATGAACCACCTCAGCCATAAGCCAAACCCTAGTAAACTCGGATTTTCCGATTCTGAACTCGGTCTCACCGAAACATGAGTTGCCAAGTTTTTGTAACCTTCTGTCATCAAATCGGTGTCACCGAGATGATGAAGTCGGTCCCACCGAAACTGGCATGCTCTTGTCATTGCACGAATCGGACTAACCGAGATTGTATATTCGGTCCCACCGAAAATCCCAACGTTCACATTATTTGAACTATCGGTCTCACCGAGTTGTCCACTTCTGTCCCACCGAGATTGCTCAAATGTGTGTAACGGTTGGATTTTGTGTGGAGGCTATTTATACCCCTCCACCCCCTCTTCATTCGTGGAGAGAGCCATCAGAAAGAACTACCACTCCTACCTTACATTTCTGAGAAGAGAACTACCTACCCTTGTGTTGAGATCAAGTTGCTCCACTCCCACCATATGAAGCTTGATCTCTAGCCTTCCCAAGTTGCTTTCCACTCAATCCTTTCTTCCACCACAGCCAAATCAGTGAGGAGAGTTGAGTGTTGGGGAGATTATCATTTGAAGCACAAGAGCAAGGAGTTCATCATCATCTACAACATCTATTACCTTTTGGAGGGTGGTGCCTCCTAGATTGGTTAGGTGTCGCTTGGGAGCCTCCGTCGTCGAGATGTGGAGTTGAACCAAGAAGTTTGTAAGGGCAAGGAGATCGCCTACTTCGTGAAGATCTACCACGAGTAAGGCTAGCCCTCCGTGGGCATAGGCCATGATGGAATAGACAAGGTTGCTTCTTCGTGGACCCTTCGTGGGTGGAGCCCTCCGTGGACTCGCGCAGCCGTTACCCTCCGTGGGTTGAAGTCTCCATCAATGTGGATGTACGATAGCGCCACCTATCGGAACCACGGGAAAAATCACCACGTCTCCAAAATTGCGTTTGCTCTTCTCCACCTCTCTTTACTACATGTGCAATTTACTTTCCGCTGCCTATACTCTAGAATTGCATGTGTAGGGTGATGCTTGACTTGATCATAATTGTGAATCTGCCAAAAACTGTTCTTTGTCAAAAGGCAGAATTTTTATATTGACAAGTAGTCTAATCACCCCCCCTCTAGACATACTTTCGATCCTACAAGTGGTATCAGAGCTTTGGTCTCCATTGTATTGGTTTACATTGCATTGGACTCCATAAGCTTGGTTTCACAACCTAGGAGAGTATGGCGTCTAGTGAGGGTAATTTTCGTAGAGGTCCTTACTTTGATGGTACAAATTTTGCTAGTTGGAAGCATAAAATGAAAATGCATATTCTTGGTCATAACCCAGCCGCATGGGGCATTATTTGTGTTGGTATGCAAGGTGAATTCTTCGAGGAAGGAAAAGTTCCGGATCGCGAAGCTACACCGGAAGAATTGCGGATGTTGCAAAACAATGCTCAAGCTTGTGACATTCTCTTCAATGCCTTGTGTCCCGAGGAGTTCAACAAAATCAGCCGTCTTGAGAATGCAAAAGAGATTTGGGATACTTTGGTTGAAATGCACGAAGGTACCGAGTCCGTGAAGGAATCAAAGCTAGATATTCTTCAAGGTCAACTTGACAAGTTCAAGGTGAAGGATGGTGAAGGAGTCGCTGAAATGTACTCTAGGCTTGCTCTCATCACAAATGAGATTGCCGGCTTAGGAAGCGAAGAAATGACCGACCGATTCATCATCAAGAAGATTCTCAGAGCTTTGGATGGAAAGTATGACACCGTGTGCACTTTGATCCAAATGATGCCAAACTACAAGACTCTCAAGCCAACCGAAGTCATTGGAAGAATTGTTGCTCATGAGATGACACTTAAGGATAAGGAAGAGCTTCACAACAAGTCAAGTGGTGCTTACAAAGCTACAAGTGATGCTCCCACAACCTCAAGTGACAAGTTAGTTTCCAATGAAGAGATAAGCCTAATGGTCAAGAACTTCAACAAATTCTACAAGAATAGAGGCAAAGAGAGAAGCTCAAAGTCTAGATCATATGATGAAAAGAGATCTTCTAGTCGTGATCGAAACTGCTACAATTGTGGAAGACCCGGACACTACTCAAATGAGTGTACGGCTCCCCACAAGAGAAGAGAAGAATCTCCAAGAAGAAGAAGCTTAAGAGATGAGTCACCTCGGAAAGAGAGACGGAGTAGAGATGATCGTTATGAACGAAGACTCTCTCGGAGAAGCAAGGATTCGGAGAGGAAAGACAAGTCATCAAGGAGCTACACAAGAAGAAAACATCAAGCTCATGTAGGTGAATGGGTCTCCGGCTCCGACTCCGACAATCAATCCGAAGGAAGCTATCACTCCGACTCCGACTACAGTCAAGATGAAGGTGTTGCCGGTCTTGCTCTCGTATCCTCCAACTCCAACTCCTACGACTTATTTGATTCACCAAATGAGGGAATTGAAGATGTTTCATGGCTAAAGGCCCCAAGGTATCACACCCTGAATTCATTGAGTTCAGTAGTGATGAGGATGACTTGCTTGGTGAAGATGAGCTCTTGCATGATAAATCCAGTGAGCCTAGTAACGATGAACATGCTAGTAGTCTTTATAGTCGAGAAGAGTCGAATGACAATGCTATGAAGGAGATTGAGCGTCTAACTAAAGAACTAAACACTCTTAAGTTAGCTCATGAAACAACTCAAGAAGGTCATAGAGAGCTCCTAAGATCTCATGAGAAGCTATGCTTCGAGAAGCTCACTCTAGAGCAAGAACATGAGTTTCTAAAAGCAATCAATGACGATCTTCGAAAGAAGAGTTCTTCATATCTTGCCAAACGACTTCTCTTCTCTAATTTCTTGCCACCCATTAAGACTAAGCATGACAAGCATAAGAAAAATTCTTCCTCTAGCAGTAACAATAACCATGCTAAATCCAATGTTGTTGCTTCTAGTAGTTCTCTTGATTCCACTAACAATGTTTCAAGCCAAGTTACACTTGAGCAAGAGAATAGTTTATTGAAAGGGATCATAGAGAAAGGTGTCTACAAGAGCCTTGCCGGAAGCAAGAACTTTGAGGAAATTGTTCGCAAGCAAGGAAGGCACCGGAAGAATCAAGGAATTGGTTTTGAGCGAAAGTTCAATGCCGAAGGTGTTGAGTGGGAAGAAGGTCAATATCCTACTCCACAGTTTGTTCCTCAAAAGGAGAAGTATGATCCTACTTCTTCCAATGTGGAACAAGCTCAAGATGACCTTCCACCACAAGACCACAAGCTAAAAGGCGAGGACAAGCTTCAAGAGGAGATTGATGCATTTGTTGAAGCACCTCAAGCCATGGTCAAGTGGGTTCCCAAGGAAACGTCAAGTTCTACTTCGTCAAGCTCAACTACAACCCCAAGGATTCCCATCAAGATGATGTGGATCCCGAAGAAGAAGAACTAGAAAGTTCTTGAGGGTGACTCCGCCAACATACTTCACTCACATTCATTTTGGCAAAGGCTTGTGCAATCAACTTCCACATCGTGCACTAGTTCATGGAGTCACAAACCCTCTTGTTGGTAAGTCAAGGGACAAGGTAATCATTGCTTTCATGGACATCATCTATTGTGAACTTCAATCTATGTCCATGGATATCCTTGTTTGTTCCTTGTGGGACTAACCCATGTAGGTATTGAAAGTGCCCGAATCCAAAGGATAGCTCCCAACTCTTGATGATCTCCATCAACATTGAGCATCCACATCTTCAACATCTACATGAAGTCTTCTACGACAACCCAAGGTTAGTTTGACCCCTTAAAAGGGGTTCTCACATCTAGGGGGAGCTTTGCTCTAAAAATTGAGCTAAAGCATCTTCAAATGATGTGAACACATCAATGCTTTATGTAAAAGTGGTAACCCCACTTGTGCTTAAACGATGAGTATGACCTATGATCAAATGTTCTCATTTGGCTCCTAAGTCAATATACTCATATAAAGATGACCTAGTCATCGACAAATTGTGTGTTAGTTGCTAGAGTTTTGGTTGTGCATGTTTGACACATATTTCATTTGCTATCTTATTGTGTGAGCATGTTGGATGCATGATTTTATCCATTCGAGGACATCCATTTGTTGTTTTGGTCGTTTTGATTTTTCTGACCAAATGGATGGACAAGAATGCCTATGTACCTCCCCTAGCTATCTATGATTTCTTGTCTCAAATTCTATTCATGCTTACATCACAAATTTTGAACAAGTCATTTTCGGACCCTCCGGGTGAGGAGCACTCGGAGCCACCGATCCGTCAAGGGCTAATTTCCAAAACCTTCTAATTGATTTCGGTCAGACCAACTCACTCAAACTCGGTACCGAAAGCATTTAGGCTGATCTAGGTTTTCATCTCGGTGAAACCGAGTTGTGATTTTCGGCGTGACCGAAGTGCATAACTGCCTAGCAGTTATCCATCTCGGTGCCACCGAGTTTTACAACTCGGCCCCACCGACAGCGAAGGGGTATATATTCCGAGGGCCGCGCGCGTTGATTCCTCCTTCAAACGTTTCGCCCCCACACCCCTTGCTGCCGTCGCCTTGGTCTCCGGATCGTCGCCGTCGTCGCCTGTGCGCCCTCGCCGCAGGTCTCCGTCGCCGTCAACGGCCATCTCCTCCGCGCCGTTGCCGCCGTAGAAAAACTCCACCAAGTTAGGGTGAGTGTTGATCCCAATCGTGCTCCCATCTCCGATTCAATGCACTTTTGGATTGCCTAGTATCTTGCCACGATTGAAATCCTCCTGTACACCAGATTGGTTCGTTTGAACTAGATTCGAGTAAAAGTTTTAGGGTTAGGTTTCCGCGGAACACATCTCGGTGAGACCGATTTTATATTTTCGGTATGACCGATTTGGCCTATGGCCATTGCACTGCACCCTTCGGTCCAACCCAGTTGTGCAAAATCGGTGTGACCGAAATGAAGATTCTGTGAAACCCTAGTGTTTTCGGCAGGACCGAAACCCACTTCGGTCAAACCGAAAGTGGTGTGCCAAGCTCCTGTTTAACACTTCGGATTCACCAAAACTTAAACTCGGTCTGACCGAAATGTCTTCTGTGAAAACTTAATACTAGAATTTGAACTCATTTTTTGCAAAAACTTCTGCATTTTGTGATGACTCTTCTTCTCTGCCTACACCTTATCTATTCACAGGTTGTCAGCCATGTCAGATGCCAGTGACAGTGAGAACAGGTCAGAGACACCCATTACAGACATTCCAGAGGCAGGCACTAGTCCTGATCCTAGTAGCTCATCTGATGATGGTGAGAGGAGTACACCAAGTGGCATGCCTCGTGCAGCCACCAGAGCTAGAAAGAAGAGGAATTCAGATGATGAGGATTCAGATTTTGTTGTTGAGGAAGAGGTGACCTCAAAGCCTAAAAGGAAGGTTGTTGCCAAAGAGCAACAAGATCAACAATCTAAGAAGGGCACCAGCAAAGTCAAGCAGTCAACTGTTGCTAAGAAGCTGAATTTGGGAGAGGCAGCTGCAAGCAAAGTCAAGAAAACTACCAAGAGAAAGAGGATAGTGCATGTGTCAGGAGCTAGAGCAGATATGTATATTGATCCTCATGCAGATGCAGCAGTAGAGGATGAGGATGAGGAAGCACCCCAGCCTCCTCCTCAGAAGCCGAAGCTCATGGGTGATGCCATTAAGGCTGGAGCCACATCAAAGCCCAAGAAATCTGCTGCAGCTAAGGCAGCTCCAGCAAAGCCTGCTGCCAAGCCCAAGAGGACCATCAGAAACATTCCAGCGTCTGAAAAGAACAAGGATGATGTGCCACCAGCTGAGTCTGACGATGAAGGACCAGTTTTACTGAAACTTCGTCCAAAACTGCCACTCCATAATGATGCTCATCCTCAAGCTGAGGATATGAAGGCAAGGAAAGATAGAGGTCTCAGGCTATGGAGACAAACTGACCCATATGCCGTGAGGAGAAGAACTGCTGTAGATCCCAGATTTCACACCAGAGAGCAGCAGGACTTCTATGAGACCGTGCTGATGGACAAGAAGCCCATAGTCGCAGACACCAGATATGTTGACTGGAAGTACATTGACAGCGAAGAGCACAGAGATTTCTTTCCACATGTGCATGAAAGTTTCACTGCATGTGGAGTTGCAGATTTTGTAGGTCAGAAATTGACCAGTTGGAACGATGAGATGATAATGCAATTTTATGCCACAACTCACTTCTACCCTGATGGAAAGATTATGTGGATGACTGAAGGTCAAAGGTTTTCTTCTTCTGTTGAAGAATGGGTAGAAATTCTGAATGCTCCAGTGCAACGAGAAGATGATATTGATGTATATGGGATTCCAAAGAAGAATCATGAATCCATGAAAAACATGTACAAAGAGGTTCCAGCAGAGGATTTGGAAATCTGGAAGCTCGGCTCAGTCTACCATCTCCAGGCAGGCTTACCTACCACTAATACCATTTTGAGGCATACCTTGATGCCCAAATCTGGAGATGATCGCATGATCACAGGATACTCTATCAACATGCTGCACATACTTGATGAGAGAGCACCTTTCAAGGTGATGGACTTGATGGTAGAGACCATTAAGAGGACTGCAGCTGACCAGAAAAGGTCATGTGGATTTGCCCCACAGATTCAGATGCTTATCAATGCCAAGTTTGGCACGGGCACATTCTTGTTGGATAGAGAACATTTACCGTTGCAGCCAGAGCATGAAGACAATGTTGTTGTGATGGATGAGGAGGATCCGACATCTGTTGAAGGTCAAGCCAAGATCGCAGCTGCTAAGAAAGCCAAAGCTGACAAGGAAGCTGCAGCAGCAGCAGCAGCTAAACCAAAGAGTTTCAGAGAGCAAATTCTTGAAGCTACTCAAAGGATTGAACAACGCCTGGCCAGCATTGAACAGTCTCAGGAGAGCTTAGAGAGGATTGTTGACGAGAAGATCCACGCTCTGGACGTGAAGCTGACTGAAGTACAAGTGACCGTCAACAAGCTCGAGGCAGACATTGAGGAAGCAAAGCAGGACAAGGCAGAGCTTATGCGTGAGTTGCAGGATGACTTAGTCCAGGATTCTCATCGACAGACTGCTCCGGTTCCCAAAGGATCCCGATCAGCTGCTATTCCAGTGACTGACACCAGGACTACAGCTTCAGCACCTCCCACAGTTCCAGCAGTTGCTCCTACTCCAGCTCCAGCTCCAGTGTCCACTCCTCCAGCACAGACATCAGCTGAAGTCTTCGCCGATGCTGTCATATCCACTCCGACATCAACCTAGACGGGAGCCGCCAGCAGAGTCCACAGTGACGCTTAGCTCTATGCTTTTTCGAACTTTTTGGTAACTTGTTGCCAAAGGGGGAGAAATTGTATAGATCATAGGGCTTCGAGAGAGAGAGTGCTGTTGTCTTTGCGCTTTTGCTCTTTCGTTCTTTTGCGGTTTCTTTGAGATACTTTTGGTTTTCGAGACATTCGGTGTGTTTGATACTCCGTTTGATTCTACCTTAATGAGTGCTTGGTCGTACTATGCTTTAATGTGTGCTTAATGCTTATCATATGCCATTCCTATCTCGTATGACCATTTACTCATGTCTTGGTGATTGGGTGCATGCTGTTCATTCTTATCATTTTGTGCGCTCCACCAAGATGTATGTGACATGGAAGAGTGACCCATGATCCTAATCGATTGTGCATTTGCATTCAAACGCAAATCTTAAATAATGCACAAATTTAGGGGGAGCTCTTGCTTATCACATACTTCTCAAAGCGACGATATTATTCATTGATTATATCCTTTGTCGAAGCTTTGATCTATATGTTGTCATCAATTACCAAAAAGGGGGAGATTGAAAGTGCAACTAATCCCCGGGTGGTTTTGGTAATTAATAACAACATATATATCATTGAACTAATATTTACTTGAGAATCATTTCAGAGAGTTCAGTGATATGGGTATGGCAAGGACTGAAGAAGTGGACCCCCCAAAATGCTAAGGCAAGCATTGGCAAAAGCTCAAGACTCCTTTTTTGGTTTAGTGATCCAAGATCACATTGAGTCCATAGGAAAAGCCAATACTATTAAAAGGGGATGAGGTTATGATGATGATCTGGTTGCTCAAGTGCTTAGTGATACATCTCCTAAACTATCAGCAACTTTCACTGCCATAGACACTCATAAGTAGTCTCGGTCCCACCGATATTCCAAACTTAGTCACACCGAGATGAACCACCTCAGCCATAAGCCAAACCCTAGTAAACTCGGATTTTCCGATTCTGAACTCGGTCTCACCGAAACATGAGTTGCCAAGTTTTTGTAACCTTCTGTCATCAAATCGGTGTCACCGAGATGATGAAGTCGGTCCCACCGAAACTGGCATGCTCTTGTCATTGCACGAATCGGACTAACCGAGATTGTATATTCGGTCCCACCGAAAATCCCAACGTTCACATTATTTGAACTATCGGTCTCACCGAGTTGTCCACTTCTGTCCCACCGAGATTGCTCAAATGTGTGTAACGGTTGGATTTTGTGTGGAGGCTATTTATACCCCTCCACCCCCTCTTCATTCGTGGAGAGAGCCATCAGAAAGAACTACCACTCCTACCTTACATTTCTGAGAAGAGAACTACCTACCCTTGTGTTGAGATCAAGTTGCTCCACTCCCACCATATGAAGCTTGATCTCTAGCCTTCCCAAGTTGCTTTCCACTCAATCCTTTCTTCCACCACAGCCAAATCAGTGAGGAGAGTTGAGTGTTGGGGAGATTATCATTTGAAGCACAAGAGCAAGGAGTTCATCATCATCTACAACATCTATTACCTTTTGGAGGGTGGTGCCTCCTAGATTGGTTAGGTGTCTCTTGGGAGCCTCCGTCGTCGAGATGTGGAGTTGAACCAAGAAGTTTGTAAGGGCAAGGAGATCGCCTACTTCGTGAAGATCTACCCCGAGTAAGGCTAGCCCTCCGTGGGCGTAGGCCATGATGGAATAGACAAGGTTGCTTCTTCGTGGACCCATCGTGGGTGGAGCCCTCCGTGGACTCGCGCAGCCGTTACCCTCCGTGGGTTGAAGTCTCCATCAACGTGGATGTACGATAGCACCACCTATCGGAACCACGGGAAAAATCACCGCGTCTCCAAAATTGCGTTTGCTCTTCTCCACCTCTCTTTACTACATGTGCAATTTACTTTCCGCTGCCTATACTCTAGAATTGCATGTGTAGGGTGATGCTTGACTTGATCATAATTGTGAATCTGCCAAAAACTGTTCTTTGTCAAAAGGCAGAATTTTTATATTGACAAGTAGTCTAATCACCCCCCCCTCTAGACATACTTTCGGTCCTATAGCTTTCACTTGGGAGGGTTGCACGACGACCAGGTCCAGGGGACCTGGCGGGGCGTACGCTAGGCATGACCTAAACGTAGCCCCAGTGCCCAGCCCCCTCGCGCTACTCTCCCGAGGGGAAAGCAGCGTTGTGAGGTTAGTCACTGAGCCTGGTGGCTCCCTGAGGTTAAAGTAGTCGTGAGGCCACCCCCAGTTGTTTATCACCAGGGCGGAGCATGGTGCTACCGTTCTTGCATGGGTATAGCCACTCCTCGACCGTGTCGACTGCCAGCGCGGAGCATGGTGCTTCCACTTGCACGTGGGAGGGGACTCCCTACTGCGGAGAGCCCCCGGGGCGTGTACAGCCCGCCCTGGCATGTGGCTTGCACGGCAGTGCTAGACGAGGTGTATCTGGGCACCCGTGAGCCAGCGCGGGACTCACGGGGCCCTACCTCAAGGCGGGTTGCGCCTGGTCTTGATTGAGAGCGCCTGAGATTATCATGCGAGATGGTTAGGCAACGTGCGCCGAGTGACTCCCTCGAGGTTGCCACATGGGAAGGTCAGACACCAACGACCCCAGGAGGTGATGTGAATGGGGCCGGTTCGCCAGACAGAGCTCAGCCATTGGGTTTATCGACGCTGCAGGGACAGACCCGAGCACAGACACCGTGCCTAGTCTTCTCATGCAGATATCCTAAGGAAAGACAACCATCGTGCGGCTCCCATAGCAACAAGGCACCGTGTCATGTGCCCTTAGCCACCTGTTCACGCTCAGCTCATGCAAGGGCAAGGCACCAAGGACCATGAGAGGTGACGTACACGGGGCTGGCCCACGAGCCAGAGCTCAGCCGCTTGGATTTGGCGACGCTGCAGGGACGGACCTGAGCTCTGTGCCTGTCCTTAATCATGAGGCGGGTGTAGGCAGGTCAGTGAGGGCGTGCAACTTTCATGGCATCTAAGTGCCGGTCAGGCAGGTAAATAATTTTTAAAGTTGCTGATAGGAAAGGTAACGCTAGGTCAGGTAAGATGCAAGAATGATACATGCCATCAAGACGGACCCGGGCGGCCTGGGGATGATGCAGCCCGAGGGGCACCCCCAACAAGGTAAATTAAAGATGCAAGAAGGATACACGCCGCAGGGGCAGGCCCGAGCGACCTGGGAACAATGCAGCCCGAGAGGCGCTCCCAGCTAAACAAAACTGGAAAATGTCACCTGGCATACTTGCTGAAGTGGTGCTGATGTAGCTGAAGACGCTCAATGCAGATGTCACTCCTCACGAGCCGCCTGACTCCGAGGCCTCGCGTGGCTCCGAAGGTTCCGAGAGCTCCCGAAGAACGGAGGCCACCTCCACCAAGATCTACTGATGCCTGGCCTCGCGAGTCGCCAGGACCTTCTGCATGTGGCGCTAGTGCATGGCTGCCTGGTTCGGCAAGCCGAAGGATATGCGAACGTAGCTGTGAGGGGGACCCTCGCACCGGCCCACTTGAGATGGCCAGTAGAGCTCCTGAGATGCAATCCTGTTGAGTCTTGGGACATTGAAGCAGACGCGCAGCCCGTTGCCCGAGCTTGGGACGAAAGCTGCACTCCTAGGTGCGAGGTGGCGCTCGCCCTGCATTGCCCTTGGCACCTGCAAGTCTTCGATGGTCTGGCTGATGAACTCCTAAGCGCTTGGTGCCTCATGCCTTGAGGCCTCCGTAGGGAAACGTGCGGCGAAGCACGCCTCCACATGGTGCCCGAGTGCCTCTCTCGAGACATTGGCTAGGTCGGAGGCCCTATAGAGGAGAGCCCCTGAGCCCAGCCTGAGGGGAGCATCGGGCGCGCCTTCCTATGCAAGGGAGGGAGGTGCCCCATCCCTGGGCGTAGGTCCTGAGGTGGTAACGCTGCTCTCCTGAGGCCCCTGGTGCAGCAGCAGCTTCTTCTTCTTGGGGACGACCTCAGGAGGGTAGATGGCGCCATCATTGTCTGGATCATCGACCGCCGTAGCCTGGTAAGCGCGCTCGAGGGAGCACACTGCGTCCTTTTCTTCACAGGAAACCGTGATGACGCCGCCGCTTCCTGGCATCTTGAGGACGTTGTAGCCGTGGTGAGTCACTGCCATGAACTTGGCCAGGGCTGGGTACCCGAGGATGGCGTTATAGAGAAGATGAATGTGGGCGACATCGAAGTTGATGAGCTCAGTGCGGTAGTTGTCGCACTTGCCGAAGGTGACAGGCAGGCGAACATGTCCTATCGGGGTGGTGGAGCCGTCAGTCACTCCTGAGAAGGGCTTGGTAGGCTGTAGCTGAACATATGGCACTTGGAGGCTATCGAACGTCTTGACGGACAAGACATTGAGCCCTGCGCCGCCGTCAATGAGGGTCTTGGTGACTTGAGCGTTGCTTATGATGGGTGAGTAAAGCAACGGGAGGTCGCCGGCAGTCGCCGCGCACTTGAGCTGAAGGTGATGGCGCACTTGGACCACCTGAGTGGTCGCGTGGCTTCTAGCTTGGGGAGAGCCGCATTTACTTCTCGGGCGAACTGCTTGAAGAGGCGCCGAGAGGCTGGGGCCTGCGCACCGCCCAAGATGGAGGCGATGGCGTGAGGCTCCTGGAAGTCAACAGCCCAATTGTCCTGGTCATCGTTTCTCCTTGGTGGTGGCAGCGAAGGGAGGCCGGCCTTGCTCTGAGGATGCTCCTCGCGAGGCTGGTCCCTCCAGGCACCCTCGCGATGCTGGTCCCTCCAGGCACGCAAACAAGGCTGATCGTGCCAGCAGTCCTCACGAGGCTGATCACGCCACTCCTGACGGGGGCCGCGGTGATCCCAGCACCCCCGGTCCTGCTTCCTCCATGGCCGTAGCCCCGGTTGCTGCGCTCGGGGCGTTGGCCAACACGCCCTTCGCGGATGGCCCTGAGCTCTTGATAGTCATTGGTGTTGTGGTCGTGCACGTTGTGGAAGGCGCAGAACGGACAGCTGCTCTTGGATGGCTCCGCGTGGTCGCGGCCACGCTTCATCTCTTGTTCGGCCGCAAGAACGGCCACCCCTTTGCGCTTCACGTCCTTGCCCTTGGCCTTCCTGTCTTCAGGTTCAACGGTGGGGAGCTCGACGAGGGAGAGGCGCCCCTCCTCAGCTTTGGCGCACTTGGTCGCAAGGTTGAACAGCTCCAGGGTCATGCACAGATCTTCGTGGATGGCGAGCTCCTCCTTCATCTTGACATCACGGACGCCATCGGAGAATGCTGAGATGATGGCCTCGTCCGTGACCTTGGTGATCTTGACACGAACGCTGTTGAAGCGCTGGATGAACTTCTGCAGAGTTTCTCCTGGTTGTTGCTTGATGCGTCGCAGGTCACCTGCGGCCGGGGGGCGGTTGCGGGTGCCCTAGAAATTGGCAATGAACCGCTTGCGCATCTCACCCCAGGAGGAGACCGATCCCGCGGACAGGTTCGGGAGCCATGAGCGCGTGCTGTCCTTGAGAGCCATGGGGAACCAGTTCGCCATGATCTTTTTGTCGTTGTTGGATGCCTCGATGCTCAGCTCGTAGAGCTGCAGGAACTTAGCCGGGTTGGGGGTGCCGTCATAGCCTGGAGGCATGTTGGGCTTGAACTTCCCGGGCCAGTTGATGTTGCGCAGCTCGGGGGCGAGGGCCTTGCAACCTGCTAGAGCTTGTCGCAGAGGCGGAGCTTGGTCTTGGTTCCTGCGCGCCACCATGGCAGGCGGCGCACGGTCTCGATGCGACGGTGGACGGAGTGCTGGCACTCCTCCTCGAGGCCGCTGGATCTCTTGGCAGCTTCCTTCTTCATGCACGAGCGCCCCGCGCGGTGGGTCACGCCGCGAGGCCGTGTGCCTTGGGTTGTGGACGATGCCTTGATGTGGAGGTGGTGGAGGTGCTTCATTGGCTACTTCGCCAACAAAGGGAGGCGGGCGAGGTAGTGAGAGGGATGGTGCAGGAGAGCCCCCAGTGGTGCTGACGATCTCGGCGATGCGGTCGAGCCAGTCTTCATAGAAGTCGTCAACGGGGCGGTAACGCAGGAGCTCGCATGCCATGAGCAACGCAGCCTACGCGTCCGCGGGTCCGCAACAAGCGTGGGACGACGAGCCGCCGAAGTCAGCGACGGGGTGGCGGTGCGTCCATCCCGCCGCACCGAGAGATGCAACAACGAGGCTTGCTACTCGTGCTGCGCCGGGCCGGTGGCGGCGTTGGCAGCGGGCGATGGAGAACGGCGAGGAGGTCCGCCGGCGGAAGCTGTCAGAGTGACGCGGACGGCGAGGGCGGTCCGTCGCTCAGCACGAGCACGGCGAGCGTCGGCCATGGAACCGGTAGGACGATGGAGCGTGGATCAATGGAAGGGAAGCTTCGGCGCACCCCTACCTGGCATGCCAAATGTCGGATTCGTGGGTTCCGGCAAACCCTTGAGGTTCAAACACTGGGGTGCGCACAAAGATCTCTCCTTTTCTCTCTAGTTCGCTCTTGTACCGATTCCGAGGCCTAGCTCGTTGAACTCAAAGAACAAGAGGCACACGGATTTATACTAGTTCGGGACACCGTTGTGGTGTAATACCCTAATCCAGTGTGGTGTGGTGGATTGCCTTGTAGGCTAAGGATGAACAACTACACGGGAAGAACAGCCTCCTGAGGAGAGGTGTTCTTGTGCTCGGTGAGCTAATGGGTGTAAGGGTGGTCTGAATGATCCCCCGTCTAAGGCTGGGTCAGCTCAAGATGAGATGCCCCATATGGTGGTGGCTAGGTCCTATTTATAGAGGCACGGGTCCTCTTCCCAAATATTGAGTGGGAAGGAATCCCAACGACCAAGTTTGAAGGGGGACAGCTAGTATAAGCTATCCTGGCAAAAGGTGGTGTTTGCCTGCCAAAGGCTCTGACAGTAACGTCGTCGTGGGCTCCGTGGTGACCTTCGGTCTGCCGTCCTGTTGGTCTTGGTCTCGTTGCCCGATTTGGAAACCTTTGCCTCACACCTCCGGACTCCTCGCCTGCGCTTGCCCCTTTAGCACCAAAGAGGAAACTGGCTTCCTGCGCCCGCTGGCACCCGCCTGGCCATGGTCATCATGGCTCACGTCACGCAAACCTCGCGAGGTGTCCCTTGCCTTGATATCTCCGCTCCTCGGGAGACAACCTAGTGAGGCCGCCCCTGGGGAGGTCTTGCGTCGTCCGCCTCACAATGCTTGGCCCCCTCGCGAGGTCGTGAGTGGTTTGCTGATGAAGATGGGACGTACCAGGCCGCTGGATGATCCACGCTCTTGGCTGCAGGCAGGCAAGTCTGGGTACCCCCATTCCCAGAACGCCGACAAGAGGGTACATCGGGTTGCGGGAGAGTGAACCGCTGAATATAGATGGGGGAAGGTGATGGAGTTGTTGGTGAAGAAGACGTAGTTGTTGGAGTAGATCGATGTCACACGATATTGCCCCGGCAGCGTTCCGGCACCACCAAGAGAGAGGGAGAGAGCCCCCTCCTTATTCTTATGAATTGACCTCCCCCTAGATGGAAGGAGGGTTCCCCTCTGGTCCATGGCCTCCACGACGGCGGAGGGGCGAGAGTCCCTCCGAGATTGGATCTGTCACTCTGTTCTCTTCTGTTTTGTGTTCCTGTTTTCTGGCCCTTCACCGTTTCTTAAATTCCCGGAGATCCGTAACTCCGATTGCGCTGAAATTTTAACAAGAAATTTTCCCATAAATTAGCTTTGTTGCGCTAGAAGAAGGGCACAAGATACTTGGGTGCGCCAGGGGGTGCCCACAGCGCCCTGTTGGGTTGTGGTCACTGTGGGCCCCATGTTTGCGTTGATTCCAACTCCTAAAAATCTCATATATTCCAAAATAATTCTCCTTAAAAAAATTATCGCGTTTGAACTTTGTTTGATATGGATTTTGTGTGAAACAAAAAACATGCAACAAGTAGGAACTGGCACTAGGCACTAGATCAGTAAGTTAGTCCAAATAAATCATATAAAATGTTGCCAAAAGTATGTAAAAGTTGAATAATATTGGCATGGAACAATAAAAAATTGTGGATACGACGGAGACGTATCAGCATGCGATGTCACGTAACATCTTGGGCCAATAGTACATGTTGGAGAGGGTCATGAAGGTCTTGTCACGGCCGAAGTGTCCCATAAGTCCTCTAGTGTGAGCCTCTTGCAAAAGCAACAAACGAATAGAAGACTCGGGTATACAAAGTTTGATAACCTGCATAAGATAGTCGTCCTTGAGATAACATTGCTCCCAGTAATTTTTAGTTTGGCATTTGGCATAAGGAATCACAAATGAAGTATCATGTGCATACATGTCTATAATGCGCTCAAAGCCAACAACATTCAATTCAAGTTGAGTAACTAACATGCACTTACGGAAAAGAGCATCCACCACTACATTTTCTTTAACGCTAATGTTTTTAATAACATAAGGAAAACACTCAATGAATTCACTCCGTTTGGCATGCCTTTTATTCAACTTGGTTTGACCTTTAAGGTACTTAAGACTCTAGTGATCGGTATGTATGACAAACTCACGGGGTCGAAGGTATGCTCCCAAACATGCTAGACTCTTACCAAAGCATATAACTCTTTGTCATAAATGGGATAATTAAGTTGTGCTCAAGAAAGTTTCTCACTAAAGTATGCAATGGACTCTTTCCTTGCATCAACACACCACTTATGCCATTACTGCTAGCATCACAATGCACTTCAAATGTTTTGTCAAAATTGGGTAAAGCAAGTAATGGGGCATGTGTAAGCAAGGTTTTAAGCTCATGAAATGCGACACTGGGAAGGTCCCCAAACAAATGGTGTATTCTTCTTACTCAACGTGTGCAATAGTGATGCAATCTTTAACGAAGAGACGATACAAACTGGCTAGTCCAATGAAACTACACACTTGTTGCAAGTTTGTTGGTTGAGGCAAGTTTTAATTGCGTCACTTTTTGACTCATCAACTTCAACGCCCTTAGAGGAGACTACAAATCCTGAGTAAATGAGCTTGTCTACACCAAAAGTGCACTTTTCCGTGTTCGCATAGAGCCGCTCTTTTCTCAACACTTGCAATACTTCTCTAAGGTGTTGCACATGTTCCTTAAGAGATTTGCTACAAACAAGGGTGTCAACAAAGTAGACAACAACAAAAACAGCTAATGAGCTTTCGAAGAACATACTACGTGAGGCGCATGAATGTGCTAGGCACTTGAGATAAGCCGAAAGGCATGATTAGCATTCATAGAGGCCAGATTTGGTTTTAAAAGCTATTTTCCACTTGTTACCTTCTCGCATGCAAATTTGACAATAGCTACTTTTAAGATCAATTTTGGAGAAAATGATGGCGCCACGAAGTTCATCTAGCATGTCATCTAGGCGTGGAATGGGATGACTGTATCGAACGATGATATCATTAACGAGGCGGCAATCGGAACACATATGCCAACTACCATCTTTCTTAGGCACAATAATAACTGGAACCGCATAAGGGCTAAGGCTCTCGCGAACATACCCCTTTTCGAGGAGGTGTTTGACTTGACGTTGAATCTCTCTGGTCTTCTCCGGCTTGATGCGGTAAGGAGCTTTATTTGGTAATTGTCGTGGAATCAACACGGCAGATGTCCGGTTTAGCGGACTTAGTTGAGGAACCATCGCACGGGTTAGCTTGAAGGGGTTAAAAGCACACAAAGGACACAGAGGGTTTATACTAGTTCGGCCCCTTCGATGAAGGTAAAAGCCTACGTCTAGTTTGGATTGGTATTGCTTGGGCGTCGATGAACAGGGAGCTGATTGCTTGCCTGCGTCTTGACGGATTGTTGCCTGTCCTTGAACCGTCGCCGGGTCATCCCTTTATATAGAGGTGACGCCCGGTCCAGTTTACAGAGTCCCGAGGCCGGCTCATATTTGTGTCCGCTTCGGTCTCTGCTCTTTCTTCCTTGTGTCTCAAGTTACATGACAAGACGGTTTACAAATTGTAATTCTATACATGGGCCCTTAAGCCTTTACGGGCTGTAACCTCTAATGAGCTCATAATTATACAACTATATTATCATAATCCGGCTTAACCTTAGCCGGTTTGTACCTGCTAGTAATATCCCTGACATTAGGCCCCAGAATGATTTGAACTTGTTCATATCAGTCTTCTCAATCTTGCATAACCTTCCTTCTTGTATCTTCTCAAGTTTTTGTAAACCGGCAATGACGTCATCCTGGAAATCACTTGATTCGATCATGACATCACTTCCTCATTTATCGCGCACAGCTGTTCATTATCTTCGCTTTAAAGGCCATCCCGAGAATCGAGGCGACAGGGAATCTTTATCCAATCTCTTTCCTCCTCAAATCCCGCGCTTACCGTTTCGTCTCTGCTCGTCCTATAAATACCGCTCGAGACCCATCCCTTTCTCCTTCTGCTTCTTCTTCCTCCATCTCCGCACCCGAGCTTCCGCCGTCGCCTGTCGAGCTCGCTGTCGCCAGCAAGTCCGGCCGCCGCATCAACCTGAACGCGACCAGATAACTCGCCGCTCGTCGTTTCTTTCTGTCTCAGGTACTTCTCTTTCCCTTGCCGTAGATCCGTAACTTAGGGTTCTTCTATGCCTACGCCATTAAACCTCAAAAGCTTCGGCTGTTCATCCTATATGCCATGCCCGTAGTAGTTTTTAACCTTGGATTTATCTCCGAAACTTGCTCCTGTTCCGTAACTTTTATGCTTAGATTTGTACTCCTTAATTCACCTTTAGATTCATTTGAACTGTAGAAGACTCCCGTAGTTCTTTCGTAATAGACCTGCATAAATTTCCTCTTTTCCTTACCGCGTAGATCTTTTTTACCTTAGCTTTCTGTAAGAACCTGTTTCTTCATCCCTATAGATCTGTAAGATATTCGCCGGTTTAGTCGGTCATACATTGCTTCTGCAACACATCAACTATGAACACGACGGTTTAGCTTCTTTCTTTTGTAGTCATAAACCGGTAGTAGCTCGTTTCTTGCTTACTCCCGGGTTAGTAATGCCATTAGTCCCTTGTCTAAACCGTCATTGTGATTTTGCATATGTGATCCGGTTTATGCCTCTTCATTTGAATAATCCGGATTTCATACTTCACCCTTTCAGCATTTTCCTTCTGCTACCATGTCTGCCAAGCAGTTTGTTTCTTGCGACTGGGTCTCTTCCATCATTACTAAAGAAGACTTAGTTAATGATGCTGCAATTGGCACTCTGGGCCCTCAAGCAGTCCTAAAATGGCGGGCCCCAGGAAATGAATGTCCCCCTACTCCCAAAGAAGGAGAAGTTATTGTCTTCTTTGACCACATGGCCCGAGGCTTTAGTCCTCCTGGTTCAAAGTTCTTCAGGGACGTGCTTGCCGCTTTTCAACTTCACCCTCAGGATATAGGTCCTAACTCCATATCAAACATCTGTGATTTCCAAGTTTTCTCAGAGGTGTATCTTCAAGAGGAGCCGTTAGTCGACTTGTTCCGGGATTTTTTCCATCTGAACCGGCGAACTGAGTTTACTGGTGGACCTCATCAAGAACTAGGCGGGGTTAGTATTCAAAAGAGAAGAGATGCGGTCTTTCCTCACGCCGCTCTCCATACACACCCCAAGGATTGGAATAAGTCTTGGTTCTACTGCTATGACACTTCACCTGAAGGAGAGAACCCACTGCCGGGTTATCGCGAGCATCGTCTCCCTGAAGATCACCCTCTGCCGCAGCGGCTTAGCTCCTCAGACCGGCCCCGGTTCGGTTCTCAACTCGCCAAGCTCAAGGCCTTTATGGCCAACGGATTAACCAGAGTTGATTTTATGCGTTGCTGGCTTGCCTGGAGTATCCTCCCTCTGAGCCAGCGCTCCAGCTTGATGTGTAAGTATTCCAGAAAGCCGGATGATCCTCAACGGTTTACTGACGTAGTACTTTCTGAAATGGAGGTTATTGAATCTGCCAAGAAAATGCTCAACATCTCTTTGGAGGAATGTAGCCAAACCGGATTGGCTCCATAGTATAAGAAGAACAAACTGCCTGTGGTAAGCCTTAATCTCTTCTGTTTGTTTTTAATCCGTTCATTTAAATCGTCTTCCATTTCTCTCTCATCTTTGTACAGGCCGACGATCCTTTCTGGAAAAGGAAGCCCCAGGATAAGGCAGGCAAACAGCCGCGCGCGGAAAACCTTTGTTGTTAAGAAGAGAAAGACGGTTGCTGGCTCCGGTTCACATGTTGAAGAAGATGATCCGGACTCTGAGGTATGAGTTAATCCGGCTATGATTTGTTCACATTTATCCAGACTTGTGTTAACGGTGTCTTTTCACAGGATTTGGCTGAAGGAGATAAAGCGGCAGAAACTGAGGTAATCACTCTTTCTTCAGATTCAGAACCGCCTCCACCAAAAATTTGTCGGGTAGTCCGGAAATATCAGTTTTCTCATCCTTTCGCTCAACTGGACCCCAATTTTCTTTTGAAGAAACAGCAACACGAAGCTCACCGGGCTACACGCCATAGTGGCCTTGTAGTCGAGTCTTTCGGAATATCTCTTACTCCGGCCCGGAGGCGCCGCTCTGAGGTTTTACTTTCCCCAACTCTTCTTCATCCCAAGGCTGGACTTATACGCAAACCACTTAAACCGTCTGACCCTTATTATCAGGAGACTCCTTTATCTTCTTCTGGAGAATCCACTGCCACACAAGTTCCAACTCTGAAGACTGTCCCTGGGTAAGTCCTTTATTTCATCCGGTTTACCTTTGCATTTGCTTTTGTACTTCTTTTACAATTTCTATCAGCAAGACTAAGCCTAGCAAAAAGGCAAAGGCCAGCCAGCCGGCTGCTGAGACTGCCACTGATAACCCGGTGGCTGATCCGGATGCAGTCGTCCCACCGGAAAATGAGCCTACAGTTCAGCATGACGATCCTGCTCCCATGGATCATGATTATGCAACTGCTCCTGAAGATCCAACACTGAAAATGTCCATGAACCGGCGAGTCCTGCCCGGGCCAACCCTCCTCGGACTAGCCCGGCTCCCGCTAGTCCGGTTCATACCGCTACTCCACAACCGACAGCTGCTCCTTCTCCGGATGTTCAAATAACTGGTACAGCTTACACCGCTCCTGCTGAGCCCGTTGTTTTAGCCAAGCATACAGCTAAAGCGGAGAAACTCCAGCAAGAGAAGGGCAAATGGAGTACATACTTGTCTAGTTACGCCGAGCTGAGTGCCCAAGAGCTTTATTCCGGGTATTTGAACCGGCTGCATACCAGTCGGGACTATGAAGTGGGCTTGGTCAACATGATGAAGGACAAGTACGAGGTACCTTACTTGTCCTTTGCTTTTGCCTTTGTTGTATTTCTGTTCATATCATGGTAGCCCCCAAGTTCCGGTTTAGCTACATTAGAAGGTGAACCGGTACTTTCAAATGTGAACCAATAATCTTACATTAGCCCCCAAGTGCCAGGGGCATAACCTAGTTTATGTGCCTGGGACTTGTCTGAATCTATCTTGTGATGTTTCAACTTCCCATTAGCCCCCAAGTGTCAAGTAGACAACTTGTTTGTGTGCTTGAGACTTGTCTTTAATTGTCACTCTTTGATACTTCAATCGTCCATTAGCCCCCAAGTGTCAAGTGGATAACTTGGTTATGTGCTTGAGACTTGTCTGAACTTATGTTATTTATTCCACTTGATTTCCCTTGCAGGCTGATTTAAACTGGAGGGCTGAAGAAATAACTGAACTCCGGAACAGACTTGCTGAAACTGAATCTGCTGCTGCCAAGGCCAAAAAAGATCTGGCGCTGAGCTTAACCACTGCTGAACAACTGAAGAAGTATTTTGAATCGGAACGGGCAACCTGGGAAGTGCAGAAAAATGCTCTTGAAAAGAGAGCAAAGGACGCTGAGGAAGCTCTTAATCCGGTGACAGAAGAGTTGACTGGTTTAAATGTGACGCCCGAAGACCGACGTCCCAGAAGATTCCAGAAGATTCCAGATGTTCCGGGTTCTCCCGTGTGTTTCAGTTGTGCTTGTGTTATTTATTTTTGCATTGCATCATGTCATCATGCCATCATGTCATTAATCTTTGCATCTCAACTTAAATAAATCGTGTGGACCTTCGGTCCATTTAAATCCATGGAAGTGTGACTTCTCTTTATAACATATCCTCCTGGTATTATGGAGCTATTATAAATAAATATTCCATTTGTTTGGAATTAACCCAACACACTTGCATATTTTTCCTCATGCCTCTTAATTCAAGTTTCACCGTAAAACCTTCCCTATATTTCTTTTCTCGTTTATCGAGGTTCCTCCAAGAAAACCTCAACACTTTTGGATACTTTCTAGTCATGCCCTGATTCAAACCATTTGAATTTAATTCAAATGAGTTCGAATTTATCTCTTGCATTCTTGCCTCTCCTATTTTTCGTGGACCGTGGACATACTTGTAATGCCCAGGATGGGACTATACCTCCTACGTGTCGAGGCACGACTTAAAGGTATAAGCCCATTCTGGGCATTACAAGTTGGTATTCAGAGCCTTCTCCGACCTAGAAGCCCCCACTGATTGATCGAATCGTTGACGGTTGAGTCTAGGCACACACTTGAAAATGTTTTGAGTCCTATATATATATCGGAGAGTAGGATTTCTTTGCTCCTCATTCCCTTTCACTCTGGTGAGGACTCCTGATGATTACTCTTGTCTCTTCTACTCTCAAAAATTGCACCAAATTTTTTTTAGGATCACGCGAGTATTGTTTGGATTGTTTCGATGTCTTTGTGACGAGAACATTGTTCTCGATGCCTCCTGTCATTAGGGGTTGTGGCAGTGTCCCGGGGAGTTGAGCTCCGAGGTGTTGTCGTCACAAATATATCACATCAGTTCTGGAATACTTAAGACGGCCGACATCGAAAACTCTCCTATGCGGTTAGTGGCAAGATAACCCCGACATCACCCAGTACTGGGGAGGTAGTTCGGGAGTATTGCCATAGCTTGTATAGTAGATGCGTTTCGAAGGTCCGAGGTAAACGGTTTTCGGAAATAACTGGTTATGTGTTGAAGGATGGATACAGCTGGATGTAGGATTAGAGTTGAGTGCGCGGTGCTTCCCCTATATCCCCAACACCTGATTGTATAACTGGAAACTTTCGGAAATTAATAGGTGGGTTCATCTAGTAGCTCGTAGGCATTCTTCCAACGGATGCACGATATGAAGTTAGGGGTTCTACATTGAGTGAAGTGGTTTTATGGGCTTGTTCCGATCGGGAGTTGCATCTTAAAGGGTCCTTGGCTATGTTGATCCGAAGATTGCAAAACCCTTTTGTAACACGTTCCATGAGCTTTCAGCACGAATATGTGGGACGAAGCTTCTATCTTGTATTTGTTCTATCTGCTCCTTGTTGCTTTTATTTATCTTTTGCTCTCCCAAGTGGCTTCTCGTCAAGTTGATGTACTTGCGGAATTCATTCGTTCAATTCTTTGCTCGGATGATATTGTGAAGATTCTGTTGCAACATATCTATCCTTTGTTTCGTTTTGATTCTGGTATTCGAGTTGCTTCGATGTCAAATGTTGATTCCATACCTTCCTAATCGGTGTTCTCATATTTCTATGGGAGTGCTAATTCTTCTTGACCATCGAGATTTTCATGTTAATCCTTTTTTCAACCGGTGTGCCTTCTCTTCAAGTTATTCCATACGGACACCATTGAGAAATCGGACAATTTGTCTGTTTCATTCATCCCAAGTTGTCTTTGTTTTTCCCCACCCTCCCACCCTTCTTCTTCTCGGAGCAAGAAATTCTCAGATCAAGTATCCATTTTATTCATGTGATATTTCTTCATTCATTTTCCTTCAATGTTCTTATCCGGTGATTTATCGTGTAGATGCTCAACAACTTCAAGTTCATCATTCATCTTCTCGTTTCTTCTTTGGTGGATGTAATTCAAGAATTCGGTGTTGATCTTATCCTTTCCTCATTTCACAATGCTTTCTTATTCCGGTGCACCAATTAATCATTCTCCTCTTGTTATTCATATCTGGAGTGCTGAAGATTCATAATTCCATTTTTAATCCGTTCAAGCTATTTTGAGGATTGTTATCTTATTCAAGCCATTTAATTCAACCGGTGCAATATCTCTTAAGCAATCTTTTCCAACGGTGATTTCTTTTGAGTGGGCCCTAACCCACAAGTCTTTTCCCAGGATCTTACCTGACTCTTCTCATATTCCCGGAGTGTTCCAAAATTCTTTTCAAGTGTGACGTAAGTATGGATTCCATCAGTCATGTGCCTTCTCCAAGATCGCTTTCAATTCTTCTCATCGTTGTTTCAACCTTTTTAATTCTTCATTCCGGAGTGCTCAACAATTCTTATGGCATTTCTCATCTTCATTCTCAACGTTTGGAGACCGGAGAAGTGTTTCTCTTAAATCTTGGCCCGTTCTCTTCAAGATTCGTGGTTTTAGCTTCATGCCTTCCTCATTATTGTTTCGATTCTGCGGAATTCTTTTTATACCCGTCCGAAGCATTTCATGAATTCTTTCCATTGTGACCATCTGAAGGCCATCATTTCAGAAGATTCTTCGTTCTCAGTTTTCAACTTCGTCCTCCAAATATTCTTCATTGATGTCTCTTCGTTCGTCTCCATATTCTTACGGTGGTTCATTCAAGCTTACCCTTCCGTTGTTATCATTTTAATTCATTTGTTCTTTTCATAATCCTACCGGTGCTTCGTTGAAGATTTACCCAAGGTTGTGCTAGATCTCTCTTTAATTCTTTGCAACGAGAATAAGTAGTATGCCAAATCCATTGCTTGTCGCCAATTTAAATTGGTGAAGGATATGCATAACATAATTCTTATTCTTATTCATCCAAGTGGATTAATCCCTTTGTTAGAGTTTATTCATGAGGAATAAATTCTAGGTTTCAAGTTGTTCAACTTGTTTTCCGGAGTTCCAAGTTATTTCAATTATATCATTTCAAAGCTCCATCTAATTCATCGCAGGCCTTGAATCTTATTATTTTCATCTTTCACTTCTCATGCACTTATTACCGGAGTTCTCATGGTGGTTCATCATGTTTTAATTCATCCTCGAAGTCTTCATCAAGATTCTTGTTGGAGCTCAAGCATTCTTCATCATGCATTCCAATTGCAATCCTTTCTACCTTATCTTTTCAGATGGTGTTATGTCATTCTTGACAATTCCTTCATGTTTCATGATTCCAAGTTGTCAGGAATGAGATATTTAAAACCATCATTTTTCTTGTTCAGGAGATCTTTTCAACCCTTTAATTATTCGTTGGAGTTATCTTGGGTTATAATTCACCTAAAAGCTTTCCCTAAGGATTGTTGCTAATTATGGTGCTTATAAATGACCCAAGTTCTTCATTTATCATTCCGGTGAAATAAGTTTTTCGTCTCCTTGTTGATATCAATCCAATCAATTGTTTTCGTCAGTGGCTGGTTGTCACCTCTTAATTTTGAGATGTTTTCCATAGGCCCACATCAAGCTTATTCGTTTTCGTTGTTGATTTTTCCATCAACCCCATTCAACCCTTCTTTGTAAGGAGGATTTCCTAATTCATTTGTGGGAGAAGTTGTCATTTTTCTTCTCCATTCATTTCTTTCGTTGATTTATATGCTATTCTTTCATTCCGGAGGCATTGTGATATTGCTCTCTTTGTCCCATAATCTTGTTTTGTCAAGATCATATTCTTTTCCTTGTTTATCTATTTAACTGGAGTGTTGTGCCCAACGTTTGAGTTCTCTCATCTTATCAAGTTTTGCCTGTCTTTCAATCGGAGTGCTGTCTGAATCTTTCTTACCCCTTGTGCCATTCTTTCAATGTTCCGGAGGCTGTGTGTTGTTGTTTTCATCAAGTATCACTCCATCTCCTCAAGCTCATGTTAATTCCTTCCATTTCAGACGGAGTGCTGTCCAAATTATTTCGTTCTTATTCCTTCTCAATCTTGGTTAACCGGAGTAGTTTTGAAATTCTTTCGTCATCCGTGAGCTCTTATTTCATGTCTTTCAACCTACAAGGTTCTCATAATGTTCCTTGTTCCTCTTTTCTAACGGAGTTTTCGTATTCGTTCATCTCCGTTGCATTCTTCTTTCATTTTGGTCAACCTCTCAGGTTCGTGGTTTCACTCGTTTGTCCAAGAAGCAACTTTGTTTTACCTCTTATTTTTCGTTTTCTATCCGGTGCTATCTCTAGGATCTCGGGTCGAGATCCTCTGTTAGTGTGGGAGAGTTGTGACGCCCGAAGACCGACGTCCCAGAAGATTCCAGAAGATTCCAGATGTTCCGGGTTCTCCCGTGTGTTTCAGTTGTGCTTGTGTTATTTATTTTTGCATTGCATCATGTCATCATGCCATCATGTCATTAATCTTTGCATCTCAACTTAAATAAATCGTGTGGACCTTCGGTCCATTTAAATCGAGGGAAGTGTGACTTATCTTTATAACATATCCTCCTGGTATTATGGAGCTATTATAAATAAATATTCCATTTGTTTGGAATTAACCCAACACACTTGCATATTTTTCCTCATGCCTCTTAATGCAAGTTTCACCGTAAAACCTTCCCTATATTTCTTTTCTCGTTTATCGAGGTTCCTCCAAGAAAACCTCAACACTTTTGGATACTTTCTAGTCATGCCCTGATTCAAACCATTTGAATTTAATTCAAATGAGTTCGAATTTATCTCTTGCATTCTTGCCTCTCCTATTTTTCGTGGACCGTGGACATTTTTGCGAGTCCGGGAAAAATAGCCTCTTGCCCAAATTCTACCCATAACCCTTCCTTTCTCCTCTTTTTCTTCTTTGACATTTTCTATATTTGAGAAAACAAAGGAAGAGAGGACCCAGCCCAGCACCCCAGGCCACCGCACCTCTTGGGCCTATCCAACCGAGGCCCAACCTCCCTATCCTCCAGCAGGCCCAGTCCTCCTGGCCCAACCCCAGCCCTAACCCTAAGCGCACCGAGTCCCTTCGTTCGATCTCCCAGTCGATCGCTCCTTTCCCCTCGCGCCGCACCTCAGCGCCGCACCCCTCCTCATCGATTTCCCTCGCAGCCGAAAACCCCATCGCCTTGATCCCCCTGGCCTCTCGCCCGAGCCCCTCGTTCCATCGAGCCCCGCCAGGCCGCATCGCTCGAGCCCGCAGCGTACGCGGTCGGGGCCAGCCTCCGCCGCTGAAGCTCCTGCGCCCGCGCCTCCGCCCCAAGGCCCGTCCTCCGTCCTCCGTGTGCCTCGTTGCCACCCGAGCCCTCCTCTCCAGCGCCGCGTGCACCATCCCCTGCATCAGCCCAGACCGCGCCCCGCCAAGTCCCCTCCGACCGCCTCTTCTTCTGCGCCGGCGAGCACAAGCCGCAGACCGGCCAGGATCCGCCGTCCCGTGCCGTTCCTCTGCCGTCCAGCGCCACCTCAAGCTCGGCCAGGAGCTGCCGCCGTTGCCGCCAGGGCCTCTTCTCCAGCGGCCTCACCTCTGCTGCAACGCCGCCGCACAGGTCTTCCTCCTCGCCATGCCGCTGCCATGGCCTCGTCGCCCCGTGCTGCCGTTTATGTTTGCTCTTGTGTTGCTTCGTTTCGGTTCATGAAGACTGGCAAGATCGACAAGTTCCAAGACGACGCGTCAAGTACCACGACGACCCCGAACCTCTACGAGCTCCGTGAACAACGACCATGGCCGAGACACCCCCGCAAGATGTTCCAGGGACACGCCAAGTACATCTACAGATGCACCGGACAACTATGACATGTACATCTACACCGCCAAGACCTCTGAGATCGACTAAACGGCGACACGTCAAGTACCTCTACCGCGTCTCCGGAATCGTCAAGACACCAAGTACCACGACGACCGCGAGTACCACTACCGTCGCCCCGTGTACGACTACCTTCGGTGAAGAAACGAGTACACCTACACGACGAACGCCAAGTACCACTACGAACCCGAAAGAACAAGGATGCGCCAAGTTCGACTACCGTCACCGTGTACCACTACTTCCTCTACGAATCGCGAGAACGGCTACATAACGAGTACCTCTACGGAACGTCTACTTCCACTACTTCCTCTACTACCGCGAGTACCACTACTTCCACTACGCTCTCGAGCCGCCCCGAAACAAATGTTCCGAAGGTATAAACCGAGACGATGACCCGTGGAATGCATGTGTTGTATGAAATGTTTCCCTTGTGTGCACCGTGCCGTTTCGTCTTTTGTCATGCTCCTCGGTTGCCTCGTCGCCGACCCGTGGGAACCCGGTGATGGGATCACCCCACCTTTCATCTTGTTCGACTCGCTCACGCCACCTTTCTTTTGCACCGGACTCTCAACGAGTTACCGGAACCGAGATGTTGCCGTTGCATCATTTTCGGATCGTTGCCGTGGCACCCTTTCCTTTTACCACGGTGACTTATACTCCTTATCATCTCCTTATCATCTTCATGTCAACTTTTAATAAACTTGCATAAAACTTGATCATGTCATCCGCATCATGTTAACAACATTTAAAATGTGTGAATTGTTGTTGCTTAAAATTGCTAAACATGCTCATGGGGTTTTTACTGGAATTGTTGTTGTATTTCCGGCCTCATTTAAAATGTCTAAATAGGTAGTTTGTTTTGCTTCACCTCTTGCCATGTTAACAAACATTTAACCTTGTGTTGTAAATAAACGAGAGTCAATTAAATAATTAATATGTGGTGTTTCCTCAATATGCAACTCGTTGCATAGTGAGCTCCACTTAACTTGTAGAACTTGTTTGTGCACTTTGCCATACCATGCATATTTAAACCGGACATGCATCATACTTGTTTGTGCATCGTATGCCATGTTTATGCTTGTGTGTTTACCGAGTTGTTTGCTTCTTTCCGGTTGCTTCTCTTGTTAGCTTCGGTTTTGTTCCGGAGTTGTGAGGATTCGCTCGACTATGTTGCTCCGTCTACTTCATGGACTTGTTCTTCTTCCTTGCGGAATCCCAGGCAAGATGATCATACCCTTGGATACCTTTACTACCATTGCCATGCTTAGTTGTCTCGATGCTATCGTTACATGTCGCGCTACCCATCTTTTATGTTAGCCTCTCCTTGTTGCCATGAAACATCTAACCTTTGAAACCTTCCTAGCAAAACCACTGTTTGGCTATGTCACCCGCTTGCTCAGCCCCTCTTATAGCGTTGTTAGTTGCAAGTGAAGATGAAGATCGTTCCAGGAGGGAACTTGTTATTGGTATATCACAATATCTATAATTATTCTTAACACACCTATATACTGGGCATGGGTGGAAGGCTTGGCTGTTTGCTCGGTGTTTTGTTCCACTCATGCCACCTTAGGCGCCGATAAACCGGCATTATGTTCCTTGATTTTGCGTTCCTTACATGATGGGTGGATGGGGACCCCTTGACAATTCGACTTTGAATAAAACTCCTCCAGCAAGGCCCAACATTGGTTTTAATTTGCTCATAATAACAACTTAATTAATTAATTAAATTGCATAGGGAGTTAGCGCTACCCGAGGATTCTTTCTACATAGCAGGGGGGCCAGTGCTGATGGTGTTGGTCCCAAACGGGGAGCCTGCGGGGCCACCACGGGGAAACTCGAGGATTGGCTCTCGTAGCTTCACCCATCCGATCGTGGCCTGAGACGAGATACGCGCGGCTACTATCAGGGTGTCGACACACCGGGAGGTCTTGCTGGACTTGTTTTACCATTGTCGAAATGTCTTGTGCACCGGGATACCGAGCCTGATCGGATTTTCCCTAAGATAAGGGGTGATGATATTATATTTATCGCTTCAGCTAATCGTGAGAGCTTGTGATGGGCTAAGTTGGGACACCCCTGCAGGGTTATGATCTTTCGAAAGCGTGCCCGCGGTTATGTGGCAGATTGGAATTTGTTAATGTCCAGTTGTAGAAAACTTGACAGAGGATCCGAAGTAAAACACACAACTGTGTGAGTAACCGTGACTGTCTCTTTTCACTTTGAGAAGAGAACATGGTGGGCTTATGTTTGACTCGTATGTAGTTCAGGATCTTTAGCGATCACTACTTTTGCGACCGTTTTGCGTAGATGCTCATCTTACTCTTGTACTCGTAAGTTAGCCACCATATTATGCTTAGCCGCTGCTGCAACCTCACCACTTTACCTCCTCTTACCCAAAGCTTTGCTAGTCTTGATACCCATGGTTATGGGATTGCTGAGTCCTCGTGGCTCACAGATACTACAACACCAGATGCAGGTTCAACCGAGAATGATGCAGGAGCTGGTTCAAGTACTTCACCGGGAGTTCGATGAAGAGAGTGGCCGTATGCTTGTGACGTTTCGATGATCAGTAGTGGTTTCTACTAGGGGCGATTCAGACCTGTGGCTTTATGTTGTTTTGGTATCTTTCTTTTGGATCTTCGCCCGTAGTCGGGTTGTGATGTTTTGAATGATGTTTTGCTTATGTATTGTATTGTGTGAAGTGATGAGTGTAAGCCAACTATCTCCTTTTGCAATTTCATCCCTATTTTTACATGAGTCGTGCAAAGATACCAAACTTGAGATCATTCCAGAATGGGCTTATACCTTTAAGTCGTGCCTCGACACGTAGGAGGTATAGTCCCATCCTGGGCATTACATTAAAGCGTCAAATAGAACTTATGACTTCTGCCGTCTTTGGTAAATACTTAACTTGCACATGCTTTCATTTCTGCAACCTTTAATCCGTTTTGGTTTAACTGTGATAGTCATATATAGGGCGCCGCGTCACCCATCTTGGGGATGATCTCCGGAAGAAACTCAAGGCCTCTTATACTCTGGTTGAGCAGCTGTATTCCAGCGCTCGGCGGATTATAAGCGCAATGTCTTTCAATAAACCGGCCCCTACCACCATCCAAGGCACTCTGGAGAAGTTGTCTATCTTGCCTGCACGCTTGGAAGAGGTGAAGAAGTCCGCTGCCCGAGCCGGTTCTCTTGTAGCGCTCACCAGAGCCAAAGCGTGGGTTCCAGACTTTGATCCGGAAGAAGCTCTGAACGGGTATCCCAGTACCAAAGAAGATGGATCGACCTTCACTGGTAAAGACCTTCATGCCTTGACGAAGGAGATGTGTCCTCTTGCCAGCAAACTTGCTGTTGAATCAGATTTGACCAGGTATCATCTGGCGTACGATTTACAGAATGAGCGGGTGCATCGACCGGTTTATGATACCGTGAATCAAATCCCACCAGTGCGCCCCCACACTTTCGCCCCAGATGTTGATCCGTTTGATCTTATTACGAAAGAGATGTACTTCCGTGCTTTAACAAAAATCGACTGGTGTGTCCCTAACTTTCAGCCGCTTCAAGAAGACGAAGAAGCTCTGGAACAGGTTGATCCTCAGCCGTCGCAGCAGGAGGAAGCATAGGCCACACAGTTTATCTTTGTAGCTGCAGTATTATTTTGCCAAAAAACTTTAATCCGTTCAGGCTTGCTGTGCCTTGTAATAGGATAGCTTAAAACATTGTTCGTCTTGATCCGGATGTCCCAACTTTGCTTTAACGTTTGCCAATTTGAATTTTATCCGATATGGCTTATCTTGTGTACTATCTGTTTCTGCATAGATAACATTTAAAAGATGTCCTAGCGGTTTATCGCCGGACCGATTAAATTGCTCACAAAATATATCAAACAAGTGTCTGTTTATATCAGAAATAACTTCATACATGTGATTAAGTATGCTTGATATTCTTAATCCGGCGAACATTGTCATTTCCGAGGAAGCTCTTGGCTCTGTTGGGGCGTACCCAATTATTCCGGGTTTACAAGAACTACCGGTTTAAATAATGCTAGAGCTCTGTACAGACTTTTGAAGATATGTGGTCAACTTTGGAGTTGTCTCACTCCGGATCAAAGAACCATAGAACGCAAAAACAAAAAATACAAGTTTGCGAATAAAACCATGTAGTCGAGGCTTTTTGCGAGCTGCCAGGCTCCAAATCGAAACTTCTGATTCGAATATGATCAGTAAACCGGACCATAGGGGCTAAGCTAGGATTCGAATACGATCCGTAGCCCCCTACTGGCCTTGAAATTTTAGCCAAGCAATGGATTCGAATACGATCCACTGAGCTTATGATTCGAATACGATGATACAAACCGGACCATAGGGGCTAAGCTAGGATTCGAATACGATCCGTAGCCCCCTACTGGCCTTGAAATTTTAGCCAAGCAATGGATTCGAATACGATCCAGTGAGCTTATGATTTGAATACGATCATACAAACCGGACCATAGGGGCTAAGCTAGGATTCGAATACGATCCGTAGCCCCCTACTGGCCTTGAAATTTTAGCCAAGCAATGGATTCGAATACGATCCACTGAGCTTATGATTCGAATACGATCATACAAACCAGACCATAGGGGCTAAGCTAGGATTCGAATACGATCTGTAGCCCCCTACTGGCCTTTGCTATGTTCTCTTTGGTTCGAATACGACCTATGTTTGAACAGGAATGGCTATGTTCTCTTTGGTTCGAATACGACCTATGTTTGAATAGGAAGCCCTTTAATGATCACAGCAGTAGAGTATCTATATGGGAGTCGTCCTGCATAACCAGATAGACTGATCAAAGCACCTTATTTTCTCAATGAAAATGATATATATTAAGAGAAATAAACTTTAGATGGTTATCACTATAAGATATTTATATTGGAAAAAAGGCTGATCCCCTGGTTTATCGAGGGTGCCGGTTTATTCATTAATCATAATATATACATAGGATACAGCAGAGCTCATGGCTCAGGTATAGTAGGGCCGCAAGAGGGCGATGTTCCACGGCCTCTTTGTCTCTTCCTCCGATGTCCGTGAGTCCTTGTGTTCTCGAACGTCTACTAGGTAATATGAACCGTTGTGTAGATTCTTGCTGACCACAAAGGGCCCTTCCCAAGGTGGGGATAGCTTGTGCATATCTGTTTGATCTTGGATGAGCCGGAGTACCAAGTCCCCCTCCTAGAACGTCCTGGTTTTGATCCGGCGGCTGTGATATCTGCGCAAGTCCTGTTGATAAATCGCGGATCGTGCTGCTGCTATGTCACGCTCTTCATCTAGCCGGTCCAAACTGTCCTGTCTTGCCTGCTCATTGGCTGCTTCAACATAAGCCGTCACCCGTGGTGAATCAGGACGGATATCACTTGGAAGGACCGCTTCAGCCCCATACACCATGAAGAAAGGTGTATAACCTGTGGACCGGTTCGGCGTAGTATTGATGCTCCAGAGGACAGAAGGTAATTCCTCAACCCAGCACCCTGGTGTTCTTTGCAAAGGAGTCATAAGCCGGGGCTTGATACCTCGCAAAATCTCTTGATTTGCTCTTTCCGCTTGACCATTGGATTGAGGGTGAGCTACAGAAGATACATCTAGGCGAATATGCTCTCGTTGACAAAACTCTTTCATCTCTCCTTTAGATAAATTGGTGCCATTGTCTGTGATGATGCTATGTGGAAAGCCAAACCGGAAAATTACCTTTGATGAATTTAACCACTGTTGCCGCATCACACTTGCTCACAGGCTCTGCCTCAATCCACTTTGTAAATTTATCCACAGCAACCAGCAGATGAGTTTTTTGATCTTGGGATCGTTTGAAAGGCCCAACCATATCAAGCCCCCAAGTCGCAAACGGCCAAGTGATCGGTATCATCCGGAGCTCCTGTGCCGGAACAAGAGCACGTCGTGAAAATTTCTGACAAGCATCACACCTCCGGACTAGATCCGCTGCATCAGCATGGGCTGTCAGCCAATAAAATCCTTGTCGAAAAGGTTTAGCCACCAAGGATTTAGAACCGACATGATGACCACAATCCCCTTCATGGATCTCACGAAGGATATCACAACCTTCCTCAGATGACACACACCGCTGAAACGCTCCAGAAACACTGCGATGGTGAAGTTCTCCGTTTGCAATTGTCATGGACTTGGAGCGCCGGATTATCAGTCTTGCTTTGATCTCGTCGTCCGGCAACTCCCCACGGCTTAGATATGCCAAGTATGGGAGCGTCCAATCCGGAATAACATGAAGCGCTGCAACTAGCTGCGCCTCCGGATCAGGAATGGCCAGATCTTCTTCCGACGGTACCTGAACTGATGGACTATGCAGCTCATCCAAAAAAGTATTCGGTGGTACCGGTTTACGTTGAGAACCCAGCCGGCTCAGATCATCGGCCGCTTCATTCCTTCGCCGGTCTATATGATCCACCTGATACCCTTTGAAATATCATGCGACTGCTTCAACTTCTCGTCTGTAAGCTGCCATGAGAGGGTCTTTTGAATCCCACTTGCTGGATACTTGCTGTGCCACTAAATCTGAATCACCAAAACACTTGACCCGGCTCAAGTTCATCTCCTTAGCCATCCGTAGGCCATGAAGCAACGCCTCATATTCTGCTGCATTATTAGTACAAGGAAACATTAAACAGAGGACATAACAGAACTTGTCACCTCATGGGGAAGTTAACACAACTCCAGGCCCCGAGCCTTCTAACTGCCTTGAACCGTCAAAATGAATCGTCCAGTATGTAAGATCCGGCTTCTCCTCTGGTGCTTGCAGTTCTGTCCAATCATTGATGAAATCCACCAATGCTTGGGATTTGATAGCGGTGCATGGCACATACTTCAATCCGTGTGGGCTAAGCTCAATGGCCCACTTCGCTACTCTGCCAATAGCTTCCCTGTTCTGGATTATATCCCCCAATGGTGCTGAACTGACAACAGTTATTGGGTGGCCTTGAAAATAATGCTTCAACTTCTGGTTTGCCATAAACACGCCATATACCAGCTTCTGCCAATGCGGGTACCTTTGTTTGGATTCAATGAGAACTTCGCTGACATAATAGACTGGACGTTGAACCGGATATTCCTTTACTGCTTCCTTGCGCTCGACCACGATTGCCACGCTGATTGCCCGTGCATTGGCGGCAACGTATAACAGTAATGGCTCATTATCAACGGGGCAGCAAGGACCGGCGGCTCTGCTAGTTGCCGCTTTAAATCCTCAAATGCAACGTTCGCCTCATCACTCCATATAAACCGGTCCGTCTTCTTCAGCATCTGATAAAGTGGGATCGCCTTCTCTCCCAAACGGCTGATGAACCGGCTCAACGCTGTGATCCGGCCAGCGATACGTTGAACATCATTGATGCAAGCCGGTTTAGTCAAGGATGTGATTGCCTTGATCTTCTCAGGATTGGCTTCTATTCCTCTGTTTGACACCAAGAATCCAAGGAGCTTGCCCGCAGGAACACTGAAAGCACACTTCTCTGGATTAAGCATCATTTTATAAGCTCAAAGATTGTCAAAGGTCTCCCTGAGGTCCTCTATCAGCGTCTCCTCCTTCCTTGATTTCACCACAATATCGTCCACATAAGCATGAACATTCCTCCCTATCTGCCCCTTAAGACAGTTCTGTACGCAACGCTGATAAGTTGCTTGGGCACTCTTGAGCCCAAAAGGCATAGACACATAGCAAAAAGCACCAAAAAGGGTTATGAAGGCCGTCTTCTCCTGATCTTCAACTACCATCTTGATCTAGTGATACCCTGAATATGCATCCAAAAAACTTAGCCGCTCACATCCCGCCGTAGCATCAATGATCTGATCAATACGAGGGAGAGCAAAAGGATCGGTCGGACAAGCTTTGTTTAGGTCTGTGTAATCCACACACATTCTCCACTTGCCATTTTTCTTTAATACCAGCACCGGATTAGCCAACCACTCCGGGTGAAAAACTTCAACTATGAACCCTGCGGCCAAAAGCCTGGCCACTTCTTCTCCTATAGCCTTGCGCCTTTCTTTGTTGAAGCGGCGCAGATACTGCTTGACCAGTTTAAACTTCGGATCAATGTTAAGGCTGTGCTCAGCGAGTTCCCTCGGTATACCTGGCATGTCAGAAGGTTTCATGCAAAGATATCCCGGTTCTCACGGATGAACTCGATGAGCGCGCTTTCCTATTTAGGATCAAGGTTAGCGCTGATAGTAAACTGCTTGGATGAATCGCCTGGCACAAAGTCAACTTGCTTGGTCTCCTCCGCAGACTTGAACTTCAATGCCGGATCATGCTCTGTAGTTGGTTTCTTCAACGGGGACATATCTGCCTGATCAACATTGTCTTTGTAAAACTTCAACTTTTCCGTGGCACATACTGCCTCCGCATAAGCAGCGTCTCCTTCTTCGCACTCCAATGCAATCTTGCGACTCCCATGAACCGTGATGGTTCCTTTGTGACCCGGCATCTTGAGCTATAGATAAACATAGCACGGCCTAGCCATGAACTTGGCGTAAACGGTCTTCCAAACAGAGCATGATATGGGCTCTGGATCTTGACAACTTCAAAGGTTATCATCTCTGACCTGGAATCCTGTTCATCTCCAAAGGTAACTTCTAGGTCAATTTTCCCAACTGGGTAAGCTGATTTACCTGGCACTACTCCGTGAAACACCGTGTTTGACTGTCTTAGCTTCTTATCTGTCAGCCCCATGCGACGGAAAGTCTAATAGTACAATATATTGATGTTGCTGCCGCCGTCCATAAGAACCTTGGTGAATTTGTAGCCACCCACTTGTGGTGCTACCACCAAGGCCAATTGGCTCGGATTATCAACTAGCGGCGGGTGATCCTCTCTACTCCACACAATAGGTTGATCCGACCAGCGCAGGAACTATGGAGTCGCCGGTTCAACCGCGTGGACCGCCCACTTTAGGATTTTTTATCCCGTTTGCACAAACTCGTAGTGAACACATGATATTGCCCACTGCTCAGCTCCTTCGGATTACTCTGATATCCGGATTGCTGCTGCTGTTGACGCTGCTGATTGCCTTGATTGTTGCTATTACCCTGGCCTTGCTATTGGTTGTTTTGGTTATTGTAACCGCCCTGACCATACTGATGGTTGTTTTGGTTATTGTAACTGCCCTGGCCATACTGATGGTTGCCTTGGTTATTGTAACCATTGTTGTTGCCACGATACCCTGATCCGGAGCCGTTCCCCTGGTGACCCGGACCGTAAAACCCGGGGCCTGATCCGCCGCCTGGTGGCCTGTTGTTAGATCTGATCCGGCTCATGGCCTCCATCATGGCCTTGCATTCTCCTATGGTATGTATAGCTAGATGTTCCTTTGATCCGTGTTTCGGGCAAGGCTCATTCAACTCTTGCTCCCAACTAACGGACCCCCCACCGGTTTGTAGAGGCGTTTTACCCTTGTTGCGCTGAAAGCCTCCTTGAACTTGGGTATTGGCCACGAAATCAGAGCCACCCTCTGCCTTCCGTGTGCCTAAGAAGCTTGTTCCGACCGGATTAGCCTGCGCCAGTTTACCGGACTTATTTGCCTTTCCAGATTTGTCTCCATCCGCTTCTGGATACTTAGTGTTATCGGAGTCCCCGTACTTCACCAGAGCACTCATGAGAGTTCCCATGTCATTACAATCCCGTTTGAGCCGTCCCAACTTTAACTTTAGAGACTCAAACCGGCAATTGTTTTCTAGTGTTACTATCGCCGTACTGGGGCTGATACCGATTGAAGAGTGCAGGATTTCTGACACTCGCCGCACCCATGCACTTGTAGGCTCCTGCTCTCCTTGTATGCATGCTGCCAGATCCACTACTGACATTGGCTGCTTGCACGTATCCTTAAATTTTTTGATAAATTGGTGGCGTAACTCACCCCATGATCCGATGGAGTTAGGTGGTAACCCCTTTAACCAGGTCCGGGCCGTACCCTCAAGCATCATGGTAAAGTATTTCGCGCAAGCCGCTTCATCCACATCCAGCATCTCCATAGCCATTTCATAGCTCTCGATCCAAGCCTCTGGAGCCAAATCTGCTGTGTAGTTAAGTACTTTACGCGGACCCTTGAAATCCTTGGGTAACTTCACGCTCCGTAGAGCGGGGACAAGACACTGCACCCCAAAGGAACTCGTCGTGACTCTTGTTTCTGTTGTGGTTGTGTGAACCGGCGTCGTTTGGCGGATCTCCTCGCGGGCCACAGATCTAACCTAGTTTGCTGCCTCCTGAGCTTGCGCCTCTGCTCCCGCCGGATTATCCTGTCTGTGACGGTGTCGCCTCCGTTCACTACTGGACACCTCCGGTTCCTCCCAATGTCTAGTATAACTCCGGCTGTGGCGGGGTGTTGAATGAAGCCTCTCCCTGCTATAAGAATACGCTTGCTGCTGTGTCAACGCCGTGTTAAGCAGATCCTTGACCCGGCGTGCCTCCATAGCCACGGGGGATGTCCCCTCAATGGGTAAAGCGGCCAGGCGTGAAGCGGCAGCAACTATGTTATCCAAAGGGGTTGAGTAATGACCCGGAGGAGCGGGGATGTGAGGTGTGGACATAACCCGGTGATCTTGCTCCGTAGTGGGCTGTCGGACCGGTTCACCCCTCACCGGAGCCGTCCTCCGGTTTACCTCCGGATCATTGCTAGCTCCTGCTCCTGGCGTCCCGAAGAGATTCATCGCCTCATAGACCGGCGGTAAACGAGACTGGTGCCTTCTATCCCTTACTCCTTGCACAGAGGCCTGATCCATCCTTAACTGAAAAGCCTGAGAATCCAGCTCTGCCTGTCTTGTTGCTATCATAGCTTTCTCTGCCTTCAGATCCTCTCTTGCTTGCTCGATCCGGCCCCTCAGCTGCTGGATTTCTGCATCGTGCTGCGCCTTGTCTGCGGAAGCCACCACTGCTACTGCCCGTGCTGTTAACTCCTCTACCAAGGTTGATAGAGCGTCAGCGGCCGAGGGAGCTTGCCCGCTCCCCCCTGCTCTGGCTGTGAACGCCCCGGTCACCGTGGGCTGTGACGTAGGCTGTGATCCGGCCATAAAGACAGCCACCCGGTTTGGCAGATCAAAGGGGTCCGGAATACTATCTCCATCGGACACACCCTCAGATCGGCCGTCCCGCAACAGATACAAGGATTCAGTCTCTCCGGATGATGATTCATCGTCGGAATAGACAACTGTCTCGCCACCAGAATCCGATCCGCCCCTGGCTTGGACTCCGTGAATCGCTCCGACGAAGGCCCGCTTCATGGCAGGCTGAATCCGGGCCGATCTCGCACGCTAAGCCGGCTTGACGATGTTGGGGAAGACGTCCGGCTCAGGTCCCGGTTCACCAATCTTGCCGATGAAGACGTGGATGCCGCCGAAGGGAACCCGGTACCCGTATTCGATTGAATCGGCCTCCGGTCCCCAGCCTGCGTCATCGATGTAGATCCGGCCGCGGCAACTCTTAGTCATCCGGCTGACCGCGTAGCCCTTGAGCCCTTCAAAGCTGCCCTTCAAGAACTCGAAACCATCATGCGGAGGCCCCACGGTGGGCGCCAACTGTCGTGGAATCAACACGGCAGATGTCCGGTTTAGCGGACTTAGTTGAGGTACCATCGCACGGGTTAGCTTGAAGGGGTTAAAAGCACACAAAGGACACAGAGGGTTTATACTAGTTCGGCCCCTTCGATGAAGGTAAAAGCCTACGTCTAGTTTGGTTTGGTATTGCTTGGGCGTCGATGAACAGGGAGCTGATTGCTTGCCCGCGTCTCGACGGGTTGTTGTCTGTCCTTGAACTGTCGCCGGGTCGTCCCTTTATATAGAGGTGATGCCCGGTCCGGTTTACAGAGTCCCGAGGCCGGCTCATATTTGTGTCCGCCTCGGTCTCTGCTCTTTCTTCCTTGTGTCTCAAGTTACATGACAAGACGGTTTACAAATTGTAATTCTATACATGGGCCCTTAAGCCTTTACGGGCCGTAACCTCTACTGAGCTCATAATTATACAACTATATTATCATAATCCGGTTTAACCTTAGCCGGTTTATACCTGCTAGTAATATCCCTGAAAGTAATGGTGCGTCGGGGATGAGGTTGATTCGGTGCTTGATTCCATGAAGTGGAGGAAGTCCCGGAGTTAGCTCATCAGGGAAAACACCCGCGGTTTCCCACAATAAATGAGACAAAACAAAGGGTAGATGATGTGATTCTTCACGATCTCATCTTTGCACACAAGTACAAAGTGCATGATACTTGATGGTTACTCACTCACATCCCTCAAGTCTCTTTTGGTGGACAAAAGCACTAAGTTTTTATTGTCGCTCATCGTGGAGTCACTCATATTTGGCATGTGGCGCTCACTCTCTTTGGTGTGGTTCACTCTCTCACTACTCTCTCCACGATGACTCGAAGCTTCCTTGTCGGTGATCACTTGACTCGGTGACATGCAATGGAGCATGAATTCCTTGCCCTTTATCTTGAAGCTATAGTGATTGATTCATCCGTTGTGGATGACGCCGCTGTTAAATTGTCAAGGTCGTCCTAAGAGGAGATGGCACATGGACATTGGTACCACATCACACTCCAAGGTATCTTCATATGCCCCAATCTTGAACGATACTTGAATGGTGTGGTCCACTTGAATGGTTCCAGAGTAGGTTGGCCATTGGACTTTGTAAGGGCGTGGGTGCTTCTTCTTGACCAATTGTAGCTTGGAGCAAAGTTCTTCACTTGTCAAACTGTGGCAACTTCTGATGTTGATGATCACTGTCGGTACAACGAACCCTGGGTCCGTTGCCCGTGACTGCGCATAGGCCCAGGAGAAAGTTTGCCACGCCAGCAACGGATCAAGAGTCGAAGGAATCAGTCCTTCAAAGAACCAGGAAGTTGGTCGAAGAGAACAAGACAACCAAGACCCGTTGATGAAGCAAGATGCCACCGGAAGAAGAGCCCTCCTTGCCGGGTATGCGAGCCTGGCGGGGTGGGGTCACCCTGGAAACGTGCCTCCAACATCCCCTCGGCAGGCCTGCCGAGGGGCTCACAGAGGCAAACCACCACCTCACATTGACGCCCGTCGTCAATCAGTGCGGTGTCAAGCTCCTAAGTGGATCAGTGGCAACTCCTTGCCACATGGCATCCACTTCCGATAGAAAGAACCTGCAAATGACACCCGTCCTGCGACGTGTCAAGGAAGCTGGCGAAACAGCCCGGCGGGGCCTGCCCGGCGAGCTGTGATGTGACACTGAGCGACGACCATCCAATCATTTTGTGAAGTTCCACTAAAATCGAGCTGAGCATCCCTCTTTGCAAAGATATTGAACAAGTGTGGTTACATTAATAGTGGCACCAGTAGTAGTTGATGAAACATACACACACAAGTAGAAGCCGATCACCTTTGCAATCTCTCATAAAACTAACCACTTGATGGAGAAGATTAGGCTCAGAGTTGGATGATGAGGATAGAAAAACCAATCTCCCTTTGTGCAATCACACTGAAATGTACAGACGTTATCCGTGTGACATTTTAGTAGAACCGCACAAGACACTCTTAAAGAAAAAAAAGTGATTTGTGCAGTTCACCAAAAGGTCACAATATCAACGAGGTGAAATGGATAGCCCTGGTTGCAAAAAAGAGGTAGAAAAGAAACAATTACTGGCAAATAACTGTTCATAACACATACGACGACAAAAAAAAGAAGCATATTCCTTGGCCTAAGGGAAGTTAGCAGCACATTTGTTTATCTAAAACGGTGTGAGGACGAGATTGCAACATGGAAAGTACGCCGGCCGAGCTACGTTTTAGGCAAAGAAGTACGGAAGATCCACATGCAGCGACGTGGGAAGTCGAGCAGTGGAGCCAGGCCTGTTTCAGAGAAGCTGTACCTGAGGGTCATCGGGGCATAACGTGAAGGGCGGCACTGGGCGGGATATGATGCGGCAGCAAGCATGGGGCGAAGGCTCTACCGCACTGGAGCTTCTTCCGAGAGAACGACATGTATCATAGACCGGGACGCGCCGGCAGTGGGTTTCCTGCCTCGACGCCAGCGACCAAAGCAACGCTGCACATCCTCACTTTTTGCCGGCAAAGGGGATCCGGCAAGACCAGTGACCAGTGGTGAGAGAGAGAGTGGCCACCACCATCTTGTGTGAGAAAGTGTGAACTACGAATAGACCAACTCCGGCAAGCAAAGCATGGGATCCTGACTATATTATATACTATAGTGCAGCGGGTTTCTATTTTGTCTTGATAACAATCATTTTATATTTTGTGCAAGTAGTACATGCCAATGAGGAATAAAACTTTATTTATAAATAAAATGTGTAGCACTTTGTTTCGTTCATGTGTGGTACACGACCCTTCATCAAGTGGACAACCACTACAGGCTTCAAAATATCACGTACCTTTTCGTACAAAAATGAGCTCCACGGTGTACCCGCACCGGTGTGGTCGAGAAAGAGATGGGCGTACGTGCGTCACTGTATGCACCTCTTCTCTTCTTGCACGATTCCCACATATGCGGGTGTTTGTGAGAGAGATACAAACCTAGAGAGATATGGTGTGTGCGCATAGATTTCGTGAGTGTATTTGTGTGCGGAAGAGATAGATAGGGAATATGTGTCGATGATATCTCACACCAAAAAATGTGACATATGCAATGTGTGTGAAACTGAGGCTTAGCTAGATATATCATACAGAGGGGGTGATGCATGAGAAGAGAGGGGAGGGATCATTGGCATGAGGTATCGATAGAAACGAAGAAAGGGATGATGTGTATGGGTGCGAAGATCGATAAAGAGAGCCCGAGAAATTGCGTGTGCGCACGTCAAAGATGTCGGATCTCGGGTTCCAGAAAAACCCTTAAGGTTTGAACTCTGGGGTGCGCATGAAGATCTCCCCTTCTTCTCTAGCTCGTCTACTCAACAACCCTAGGTCTGACTCGTCAGATCCGAAGAACAAGTGACACGAGGTTTATACTGGTTCGGGCCACCGTTGTGGTGTAATACCCTAATCCAGTGTGGTGTGGTGGATTGCCTTGTAGGCTGATGAAGAACTAGTACATGGATGAACTGCCTCCTGGGGAGATGTGTTCTTGAGCTCGAGCGAGCTTGTGGGGTGTGGCCTTTTATCTGCTCAACTCTAGGTGAGATTGACTCCCTCTCTGATGAGATGATCCCAATGGTGGTGGCCAGTCCTATTTATAGTGGCTCGGGTCCTCTTCCAAAATATTAAGTGGGAAGGAATCCCACAACGGCCAAATTTGATGGGGGGCAACTAGTACAATCTATCCTCACAAAAGGTGGTCTTCGCCTGCCAATGGCTCTGGTGGTGACGCCGCCGTGGGCTCCGTGATGACCTCCGTCCTGTTGGTCTTGGTCTCGTTGCACCGATATGGAAACCTTTGCCTGATGCCTCGGCACTCTTCGTCTGCACCTACTCCTTTAGCACCAAAGGGAAACTAGGACTCTGCGCCCGCTGGCGCCCGCCTGGTATTGGTCGTCACTGCTCACGTCACGAGGACCTCGCGAGGTGTCCCTCGCCTCGATATCTCCGATCCTCACGAGCCGGCCTGGCAAGGCCGCCCCAGGGGATGACTTGTGTCGTCCGCTTCATGAGGCTTGGCCCCTCGCAAGGGTCTTGAGTGGTCAATGAAGATCCTGGGCCGTACCAGACCACCTGGTGAGCCACGACCTGGGCCGCAGGTAGGCAAGTCTGGGTACCCCTGTTCCCAGAACGCCGATAGTAGCCCCCGGGCGCAAGGTGCGCTCGGGCTTGGTTTCGCGGCGAAGCCAAGGGCCAAGTGCGGAGCATCGCAGGCCCTCAAAGCATGCGGCCTTGTCTGACGCATGGCAGTTGATGGGACGTGGGCGTCTCCACTTCCCCACGCAGCCTCGGTGGCTGCGCGACTTGACAAGTCCCTGCATGCATAGCAAATCATCATTACCCGCGATTACGGAGGCCGGCGGTTTGCCTTCTCCTGGCTATAAATAAGGCGGCGAGCGGAGCCCCCGCCGCCCATCTTCTTCCTTTGTTCCTCTCACCTCTTCTTCCTTGCCTTGCGCCCGGTCGAGCCGCTCATGGCGCTGATCCGACGATTCTCCACCGTCGAGAAGGGGAAGACTCATCACGAGGAGCCAGAGGTACTCCCTCTGAAGAAAAGACCAATCCGTCCTCATGGCTCCGCTATGAGACCGGAAATGATGAGGCCTTGGCACAAGCGGCCTCCCCCTGGCTATTTGTTGCCCCTTTACGCCAGGGCATCGGGCCATGGTGAGGGAGTTGGCGCCCAGCACCGCCCGCGCCATGGCTGTACCGACCGCACCACTGTGGTGCACACTGCCGTCCCGCGAGCACACGCCAGAGGCTCCTCACGTGAGTCTGTGGTGTGGGCGGTGATGCCTCCTAGATCTTGGATTCGCTTCCCATCATTCTTTGCCATGGAGGTGCCGCCGAGGGGGCCGCTCGAGGTGTAGTTGCAACACGCCGATTGTCGGGCCCTGGCAACGAGGGTGGAGGTTGAGGTCATCTCCCCAGGCAAGGTCTTCATGACTCGTGGATGGGGCGACGTCGCCCGCGCGTGCGGCTCGGAAGGCGCCCTCACCATCCACTTCGAGTTCGACGATGCCTCTACACTGTGCTTCAAGGTGTTCGACGAGGAGGGACGTAGCCTGGAATGTTTCCTTGGAGGGGGCCGTCAGGGTGACGCTGCGGCTGGCGCTGCGCCAGATGTTGATCCCGCCACTAGCTCATCCAATGGCAGCGACGGCCTCCGGAGGTCCAGCAGCTCTCCTGAGTCTGCCGAGTCCCCGGAGACGAGCGACGACAGCTACGCGCCCCCGAGCTCGTGGCGCGCTCGAAACGCGTCGGGCTCGCGAGCACGCCGCTGGTGGTGACCCGCCCATGGTCGAAGGTGGGCCATCATGGCCCTCTGTTGATGATGGCGTCGGCGATGGCGGATGTAGTTAGGATCCCCTGAAGACCTTTTGCGGAGTTCCCTGCGAGGATTCAAAGCCAACCCCACGGGGGCATGTAAAGAACCTTGAATGATTTTGCTTCTATCTTGCTGTTTTGCTACCACACTCTACTCACTAGCCTCGTTTCAGCAATATCGCCCCCTTTTTTACCCTTTCGGTAGCATAGTCCTCTATGCCGGCAGGCCCCAGTCCCAAGGGAAGCTGCAGCCGTCGCTGCTATGCCAGGTCGCGATGCCGTGGTCAAGGCCAAGAGGTGAGCGACCCGAGGTTCGGTAAGAGCTCCCGAGGCGTGATGCTCAAGAGGTCCCCTTTGCGTGCAAGCGGCTTCCGGAGGCTAAGAAAGCGAGGTGGCATTGCTGAAGCGCGAATACCGAATCTCGCTGAGCGAGCAAGAATGGGGCATCGAGGAATTAACGACTTATCTTGACGATCACGGGGTGGTTCCCCAAATGGTGCGCCTACTTTGTTCATGAGGCTGAGATTTCGCGATTCCCTCCTGCTGGCCCTGGAGTTCTACGTCGGCAGGGCCCGGCCCCGCACGTGCCTCAGCCGCCGCTGGCCTTGACCGGAAACCAGGAAAAGACCAGGGAGTGAGGGCTACGTGACCAGTTAGGCCCTTGGGTCGCGATGCCCAAGGGTCCCCATTAACGTACGAACGGACCTGAAGGAAGGGAATGCTGGACTCAGGCCTTGATGTTCTGTGTGGGCAGGGCCCGGCCCCGCGCGTACCTCAGCCGCCGTTGGCCTTGACCGGAAACCATGACAAGACTAGGAGGTGAGGGGCTACAAAGCCAGTTAGGCTCTTGGGTCGCGATGCCCAAGGGTCCCCCTTGACGTACGAACAGGCCCAAGCTCTCTGAAACAGCTCTCTCTCTCCCCTCGTCCTTCCTGATGCTCTGTGTCCTCGAGTTCTGACTATCGAGCGAAGCTCAGCCGCCGTTGGTATGCCAGGTCGTGATGCCGTCATCAAGGCCAAGGGGTGAGGGCTGGAGAATCAGTAAGATCCCCTAAGACGTGATGCTCAGGGACACCCCTTTAATACGCAAGCGAACTACATGAGGAGGGGAGACTGGCGGGACCGCCTGTCAACGTGCTCCTGAGACTCCGGTGGGTTAGCCTGCAGTAAAACGACTTAGGGCCGCTCCCTCGTTGGGCTTCCGATAATTCCGCAGGAAGATGAAGGCACTGAGGACCTGGTGAGGTGACGCTTGTAGAGCGGGCCGCGGGTCAGAGCTCGGTCCCTCGGGTTTGTCAGCGTTGCAGGGATGGACCCAAGCACAAGCGTTGTGCCAATGTATGCAGCCCTATTGCGAAATGAGCAGAAGTCCATTAGGTGGCGAAGGAGACCCGAAGGGGTGATGGTCAGTCAAGTGACTCAACTGCAACATGGCAGAGATGCCAGCACTAGCTTAGGTAAAATGCAAGGGAGATACATGCCACCAGGACGAACCTGCGCGGCCTGGGGATAATGCAGCCCGCGGGGCGTCTCCCACAAGGAGATCTGAGATGCAAAAGGATACACGTCGCAGGGATAGGCCCGTGCGACCTGGGAATGATGCAGCCCGAGGGGCGCTCCCAGTTGAACAAAAATCAGAAAATGTCACCTGCCATAGTTGCTGAAGTAGTGTTGGTGTAGCTGAAGATGCTCGACACCGACACTGTTCCGTACGTGGAGCCTGGTTCCGGCCCCTCGCGAGGCTCCAGGGCTCCCCAGATCTCGCGGAGGGCCTAGTCCAACTCCGCCTGGATCTCCTTGTGCCTGGCCTCGCGAGCCGCCAGGACTTCCCGCATGTGGCGCTGGTGCAAGGCCGCCTACTTCAGCAGGCCGAAGGGCATGCGCACGTAGCTGTGAGGGGGACCCTAGCACCAGCCCACCTGGGAAGGCCAGTAGAGCTCCTGAGATGCTATCCTATTGAGTGCAGGGACGTTGACATAGATGCGCAACCCGTCTCCTGAGCCCGGACCGACAGCTTCCCTCAGAGGAGGCGGGCGACTCTCGCCCCGCATGGGTCTCGGCTCCTGTAGGTCTTCAATGGTTTGGCTGATGAACTCTTGAGCGCTTGGTGCCTCACGCCTTGAGGCCTCTGGAGGAAAGTGTGCAGCGAAGCACTCCTCCACATGGTGCGCGAGCGCCTCCCTCGTGACATTGGCTAGATCAGAGGCCCTCCAGAGGAGAGCCCCCGAGCCCTGCCTGAGGGGGGCGCCGGGCGCACCTTCCTATGCGAGAGAGGGAGGAGGACCCTCCCTAGGTGTAGGTCCCGAGGTGCTACTGCCTTGTGCTGCATCCTCGTGAGGCTCCAGGGCTAGTAGCTGCTTCTTCTTCTTGGGGACGACCTCAGGTGGGTAGATGATGTTGTCGCTGTCCGGATCCTCGACTGCTGCCGCCTGGTAAGCACGCTTGAGTGAGCACACTGTATCCGTTTCTTCACAGGCGATGGTGACGAAGCCGCCGCTCCCGGGCATCTTGAGAACATTGTAGCCGTGGTGAGTCACTTCCATGAACTTGGCCAAGGCCGGGTACCCGAGGATGGCGTTGTAAGGGAGGTGGATATGGGCGACATCGAAGTCGATGGGCTCAGTGTGCTAGTTGATGCGCTTGCCGAAGGTGACAGGTAGGCGGACTTGCCCTACGGGGGTGGTGGAGCCGTCAGTCACTCCGGAGAAGGGCTTGGTAGGCAGTAGTTGATCGAAGGGTAATTGGAGGCTGTCGAATGTCTCAATGGATAGGACGTTGAGCCCTGCGCCACCGTTGATGAGGGTCTTGGTAACTTGGACATTGCTGATGACAGGAGAACAAAGCATCGGGAGGGCGCCAGCCATAGCTGCGCACTTGACCTGGCCTGCTGAACTGAAGGTGATGGGGCATCTGGACCACCTAAGCGGGCGAGTAGCCTCGAGCTTGGGGAGAGCCGCGTTTACTTCTCGGGTGAATTGCTTGAAGAGGCGCTGAGAAGACAGGGCCTATGCTCCGCCCAAGATGCAAGCGATGGCACATGGCTCCTGGAAGCCGCCGGCCCCCTCGTCCTGGTCATCGTTTCTCCTTGGCGGTGGCAGAGGTGGTAGGTCGGCCCTGCCCTGAGGACGGTCCTCTCGGGGTTGGTCCCTCCAGGCGTCCTCGGGGGGCTGGCCGCACCAACGGTCCTCCCGAGGCTGATCACGCCACTCCTGGCGGGGGCCGCGTTCGTCCCAGCATCCCCCGCTCCGACTTCCCCCGCGGCTGTAGCCACGGTTGCCGCGCTCGGGGCGTTGGATGATGCGTCCATCGCGGAGGGCCCTGAGCTCTTGACAGTCATGAGTGTTGTGGTTGTGCACATTGTGGAAGGCGCAAAATGCTCGGCCGTTCTTGGGCGGCTCCGGGTAGTCGCGACCTCGCTTTATTTCTGGTTCGGCTGCAAGCACTGCCGCTCCCTTACGCTTTACGTACTTGCATTTGGCCTTCTTGTCTTCGGGTTCAGCAGCGGGGAGTTCGACGAGCGAGAGGCGCCCCTCCTCGGCCCTGTCACACTTGGTCGCGAGGTTGAACAGCTCCAAGGACATGCACAAATATTCGTGGATGGTGAGCTCCTCCTTCATCTTGTCGTCGCAGACGCCGTCAGAGAACACCGAAATGATGGCCTCGTCCGTGACCTTGGGGATGTTGACACAGACACTATTGAAGCGTTGGATGAACTTCTGTAGGGTTTCTCCTGGTTGTTGCTTGATACGCCGCAGGTCACCTGCGGCCGGGGGACGGTCTCGGGTGCCCTGGAAGTTGGTGATGAACCGCTCGCGCATCTCATTCTAGGTGGAGATCGATCTGGCGGGCAGGTTCAAGAGCCATTAGCGTGCGCCATCCTTGAGGGCCATGGGGAACTAGTTCGCCATGATCTTCTCATTGCCATCGGACACTTCGACGCTCAGCTCATAGAGCTGCAGGAACTCCGCAGGGTCGGGGTGCCGTCGTAGCGTGGAGGCACGTCGGGCTTGAACTTCCCAGGCCAGTTGACGTTGCGCAGCTCGGGGGCGAGGGCCTTGCAGCCTACTGTCGACATCGGAGCTTGTTGGGGAGGAGGAACTTGATCTTGGTCCTCGCGCGCTACCACAACGGGGGGCGCGCGGTCTCGGCGCAGCGGTGGAGGGAGTGCAGGCACTCCTCCATGGGGCCGCTGGATCTCTTGGCAGCGTCCTTCTTTGTGCACTGGAGCCACGCGTGGACGGTCACGCTGCGGGGCCACGTGCCTTGGGTCTTGGATGACGCCTTGACGTGGGGGTAGCAGTGGAGCTTCTTGGGCCTCGTCACCCTCGTGGGGAGGCGGACGAGGCAGGAAGAGGGACGGCGCTGGAGAGCCCCCAGCGGCGCGGACGAGCTCGACGATGCACTCAAGCCATTCTTGGTAGTAGTCGTCAACGGGGCGGTAGCACAGAAGCTCGCGTGCCATGAGCAACGCATCCTACGCGTCCGTGGGTCCGCGGCAAGCATGGAACGAAGAGACCGCCGGAGTCAGCGACGGGGTAGCGGTGCGTCCATCACACTGCACGGAGGGGTGCAGGGACGATGCCTGTTGTTCATGCCGCGCCGGACCGGTGGTGGCGTTGGCGGCAGGCGATGGAGAATGGTGGGATGGTCCGATGGCAAGAGCAGTCTGAGCGACGCGGGCAGCAAGGGCAGGCTGCCGCTCAGCACGGGCTCTGCGAGCATCGGCCATGGAACTGCTGGAACGACGGAGCACTGATCGACGGAAGGGGAGTTTTGGCACACCCCTACCTAGCGCGCCAAATGTCAGATCTCGGGTGCCGGCAAAACCCTTAAGGTTCAAACTCTGGGGTGCACACGAAGATCTCTCCTTCCGCTGTAGCTCGTCTACTCAACAACCCTAGGCCTAACTCGTCAGATCCAAAGAACAAGTGGCACGAGGTTTATATTGGTTCGGGCCACCGTTGTGGTGTAATACCCTAATCTAGTGTCGTGTGGTGGATTGCCTTGTAGGCTGATGAAGAACTAGTACATGGATGAACTACCTCCTGAGGACAGGTGTTCTTGAGCTCGGCCGAGCTTGTGGAGTGTGGCCTTATATCTGCTCAACTCTAGGTGAGATCGACTCCCTCTCTGATGAGATGATCCCAATAGTGGTGGCTAGTCCTATTTATAGTGGCTCGGGACCTCTTCCCAAATATTGAGCGGTAAGGAATCCCACAATGGCCAAATTTGAAGGGGGACAGCTAGTACAAGCTATCCTGACAAAAGGTGGTCTTCGCCTGCCAAAGGCTCTGGTGGTGACGCCGTCGTGGGCTCCGCGATGACCTCCGTCCTGTTGTCCTGCTGGTCTTGGTCTCGTTGCACCGATATGGAAACCTTTGCCTGACGCCTCGGGACTCTTCGTCTGCAACTGCTCCTTTAGCACCAAAGGGTAAACTGGCACTCTGCGCCTGCTGGCCCGCCTGGTCTTGGTCGTCACTGCTCATGTCACGAGGACCTCGCGAGGTATCCCTCGCCTCGATATCTTTGATCCTCACGAGCCGGCCTGGCGAGGCCGCCCCAGGGGATGCCTTGTGTCATCCGCCTCACGAGGCTTGGCCCCTCATGAGGGTCTTGAGTGGTTGATGAAGATGTTGTGCCATACAAGAGCGCCTCGTGAGCCACGCCTTGGGCCGCAGGCACGCATGTCTGGGTACTCCCGTTCCCAGAACGCCTACAAAAGATATAGGATGGTTGCTCTACTACAACGTGAGAGGGGAAAGGCCATTTTGTGTGTGGCAAAAAGAACTGACTATAACGTTTGATCTACCAGTGTGTGTGTCGGGGGGAGACCTAACTAGAGAGGTAGATCAACTAGTACATGTGTAGAGAAGAAGAGACCTAGCTACGTATCGAGGGAGATCGATTGGCACCCATACATGTGTTGGAGAGGAATATGGTTGAGACTGAGCTAGGGTGTTGGAGGGGGGTTGGTGGAGTTGCTTCTCAGAGAAGGTGGTGGGACAGGCCTAGTATATAAAAATTGACTACAATGAATAAGATAGGTGTGTGTGTGTGCGCGCGCACGCATGTGCGAATGCGTGCTGGTGAGAGACGGGGCAGGAGGCATGCATGGATGATGAGGGGCGCCAATATATGTGTGTCGCGGGCAGGCCTAACTACATAGGTAGAGAAATCATCGTGTGTTAGATAAAGGGAGATCGATACATAACTATGAAAGTAAATCAATCGATGTGTGGGGAAAATTAGGGATAATTGACCTAGCTATATGTTTAGAGGGAGATCGGTCGGTGTGCACATGCTTGTGTTAGAGGCTAATAAGACCAGAGAGACGGATAGAGATAAAGGGATGCAGCTAGGATGTGGTGCGAAAGGCCTATTAGACAGAGAGAGGGGAGGAGCGTGCGAGTGTGAGATCGATGAAAAGAGGGGTGAGATTGTGCATTTGCGGGCGAGCCTACGAGAGGTAGCTAGGGGGAAGGAGGGTGAGAGGAGAAGAGGGAATGTGTGTATGTGGTAGGCAAGCCTGACTAGAGAGGTATACCAATCGATGTGTGTCGGGAAGAAGGACCTGGGGAGACCTATAAAGACTGTGGATGAACGACCTAAAGAATAATGAATGTGCGCAATCTAGGGAATGTTGAGGGAGGGGGAGGGCGAGGAGGGGTGTGTGCATGCATGAGAAAGTAAATGATGGCTATTTAGAGAAGATGCGTGTGTGGGTGTACAAGACAAAAAGAGATCATACTTCCTTATAACAGTGGATTAAGATATTTGAATAATAGACCATGATGTTTTAAACCCATGCACACGTGAATATAATAGTGATATGCATGGTGGGTGTACAAGACAAAAAGAGATCATACTTCCTTATAACAGTGGATTCAGATATTTGAATAATAGACGATGATGTTTTAAACCCATGCACACGTGAATGTAATAGTGATATGTGTTGTGTGCTTTTGAACATGCAATGCTATACATACATACACACACACACACACACACATATATATATATATATATATATTATCAGAATAACTATTCTGATAACACTTCTGCACTGCACGCACAACGCGAGGGCATTGCACTCTCAGTAGCTGAGGTACTGCAACACAGCGACCAGTGAACTTCGTCTCGAAAAACTGTACGTGTTGTTTTTTGGGTATCTTTTTCGCTCTAGTTTTTTAACCGTTTATCGGAATTATGTGTGTAATATACCGTTGTGAAGCTATGGAGTAGACGCAACTTCGCCATGTTGAACACTTTTCAAAATTCATCATAGTTTAAGAGCAGGTTCGAATATCGTGCGGCTCAAAACGAATGACAGCGAGCATGTTTTCTTGTTTTCTTCTAAACCGCTCATCGGAATGAAACAAATGATACACCGTTAGAAAGGTATCATCGTGGCGCATATTTTTCATATCTATTATTTTTTTCTAATTCCCTACGGTTTAAGAGCAGTTTTGAATTTATTAAATCGCGGAATTGTGTTTTTTTTTTGAAATTTTGGCAATTTTCGGTACTGTTTTAGCTTCAGTTTTTTAAATTGTCATTGGAAAGCTAAGAACAAGGCGCAACTTTCATATGTCGAAATGTTTTTGAGATTCCTTACGGTTTTTAGTTCATTTTGAAAATTGTGCGGCTGACAACAAGAGGCAGCGGAAGTTTTTCGCGAATTTTTTTTCAAATCGCTCGTCGGAATGATTTAAATGATACACCGTCGGAAAGATATCGTCGAGATACAACTTTTTCATGTAGAACGCTCTCTCTAATTCCTTATGGTTTAAGAGCAGTTTTAAAAATACCGAAACGCGGATACTCTGTTTTCCGGGACACCCAAATCGTCGTGCGTACTGCATCGAAGAGAAAACCGCACTGCCCTCGAACTGAAAACCGCACTGCGTCATACGGGCAAGTGAACTTCATGAATTCTTTTGTCGGACGTAAACTTTCTTGCACGAGTTTTTCGTGTGTTTTTGTTGTCTTGAACAATTTTTATTAACGAGAGTGGACGGCAGAGACGAGGCCAAATGAACCGCGACATATGTCGAAGTGAACCTCATTGCTGTCTTATTGTTTCACTAAAAAAATCGCAATTTAATGTTGGGAGCAAGTGAACATCGTCACTCTCAAAAGTGAACCCCATCCGAGGACCAAATGCACTACAAGTGTTGATGCGGTCAACTGAATTTTGAGACACACGAAACAAATTGCACTTCATACAGAGGGGTAACGAGCTGCTACACAAATGGAGCGGACTACATTTTTTTGTCTCTCTTTAAACAAATTTATTGAAGACATGAATACTGCAGATGGGAGACTAGCAAACAACACAACACACTCGAGTTTTTTTCCCCGTGGCCTCCCGAACTGGCCGACGCCGCACCAGAGGAGCACCCAAAACTGGAGCCAAACTGCACTGCACTAACACACACACACTACCGTCCACTATACAAAATTTAGCAATTTTTTGCAATGGAGAAATTCAGTCAAACTCCACTTCTCTTCAATTCTGAAGACACTTAAAAACTCCAAACTGCACTGCACCGCACGAGGGTCAACTGCACTGCAGTCATGCACCCGGTGAACCTCACACTATGGACCGACGTACTGCACGAAAGTCTTACGACTATCCTCGCCCGGAACAAAAACCACTATATTGGGAATGCACAGAAGACAGTGAACCTCTCTAGTAGAATCTACGAACTACACAAGACAACAAAGTCAGTGAAAATCCACAACACAACAAACACAACTGAACCTCTCTAGTAGAATCTGGAAATGCAAAGTGTGAGGCTTGCTGGAATGTAGAGACGCGAGGTGGGAGTTTGCTAGAGAATGCAAAGTATGAAACATGGGTATTGCTACCTCTTGAGCTTGCGTTGTATTCCCTCGAAGAGGAAAGGGAGATGCATCATAGTAGCGTAAGTATTTCCCTCTGTTTTTTAGAACCAAGGTATCAATCCAGTAGGAGACCACGCGCGAGTCCCTCGCACCTGCACAAACAAATAAGAACTTCGCAGCCAACGCGATAAGGGGTTGTCAACCCCTTTACGGTCACTTACGAAAGTGAGATCTGATAGAGATGATAGTTTATATTTTTGGTATTTTAAGTTTAATAAAACAGTAAATAAAAGCGATAAAAGTAAAGTGGATGTAGATTGATATGTTGAGAATAGACCCGGGGGCCATAGTTTTCTCTAATGGCTTCTCTCATGATAGCGATATTCTACGGCGGGTAAACAATTTACTGTCGAGCAATTGATAGAAAAGCGAATAATTATGAGACTATCGAGGCATGATCATTGTATATAGGCATCACGTCCAAGACAAGTAGACCGACTCCTGCCTGCATCTACTACTATTACTCCACACATCGACCGCTATCCAACATCCATCTAGTGTATTGAGTTCATAAGAACAGAGTAACGCCTTAAGCAAGATGACATGATGTAGAGGGATAAACTCAAGCAATATGATATAAACCCCATCTTTTTATCCTCGATGGCAACAATACAATACGTGCCTTGCTGCCCCTACTGTCACTGGGAAAGGACACCGCAAGATTGAACCCAAAGCCAAGCACTTCTCCCATTGCAAGAACTATAGATCTAGTAGGCCAAACCAAACCAATAATTCGAAGAGACTTGCAAGGATATTATGAGCACACATAAAAAGTTCAGAGAAGAACCAAATATCTTTCATAGATAATCTTGATCATAAACTCACAATTCATCGGATCTCGATAAACACACCGCAAAAAGAGATTACATCGAATAGATCTCCTCGAAGACCGAGGAGAACTTTGTATTGATATCCAGAGAGAGAGAAGAAGCCATCTAGATACTAGCTATGGACCCGAAGGTCTGTGGTAAACTACTCACAACTCATGGTGAGGGCGATGTTGATGATGATGAAGGCCTCCGTGATGGATCCCCCTCCGCTGGAGCTCCGGAACATGCTCCAAGATGGGATCTCCACGAGAACAGAAGGTACGGCGGTGGAATTAGGGTTTTCTCTCTGTTCATGGAGTTTCTGGGGTACGTAGACTTATATAGGAAGAAGGAGGGCTCCGGGGGAGTCACGGGGGCTCCATGAGGCAGGGGGCGCGCCCTAGGAAGTGGGGTGCACCCCCACCCTCGTGGGCCCCACGTGGCCCTTCTGACATGGTTCTCAAGTTCTTTGTGTGTGATTTCCTCCAAAAATATCTCTCGCGAAGGTTTCATTCTGTTTGGACTCCGTTTGATATTCTTTTTCTGCAAAACCCTGAAACAGGCAAAAAAACAGCAATCTGGACTGGGCCTTTGGGTTAGTAGGTTAGTCCCAAAAATGATATAAAAGTGAATGATAAAGCCCATTAAACATCCAAGACTTCATAAATAATAGCATGCAACAGTAAAAAATTATAGATAGGTTGGAGACGTATCAAGCATCCCCAAGCTTAATTCCTGCTCGTCCTCGAGTAGGTAAATGATAAAGAAAGAATTTTTGATGTGGAATGCTAACCAATATAGTTTTTAAATGTAATTCTCTTAATTGTGGCGTGAATGTTCAGATCTGAAAGATTCAAGATAAAAGTCTATATTGACATAAGAAATAACAATACTTCAAGCATACTAACAAAGCAATCATGTCTTCTCAAAATACTACGGCTAAAGAAAGTTATCCCTACAAAATCATATAGTCTGGCTATGCTCCCTCTTCATCACACAAAATATTCATATCATGCACAACCCCGATTTCAGCCAAGCATTTTCTTTCATACTCTATCTTTTCACGCAATACATGAGCGTGAGCCATGGACATAGCACTATGGGTGGAATAGAGAGGTGGTTGTGGAGAAGACAAAAAGGAGGGAGATAGTCTCACATCGACTAGGCGTATCAACGGGCTATGGAGATGCCCATCAATAGATATCAATGTGAGTGAGTAGGGATTGCCATGCAACGGATGCACTAGAGCTAAATATGAATGAAAGCTCAACAAAAGAAACTAGTGGGTGTGCATCCAACTTGCTTGCTCACGAAGACCTAGGGCATTTGAGGAAGGCCACCATTGGAATATACAAGCCAAGTTCTATAATGAAAATTCCCACTAGTGAATGAAAGTGACTGAACATGAGACTCTCTACAATGAAGAACATGGTGCTACTTTGAAGCACAAGTGTGGAAAAAAGATAGTAGCAATAGTCCCTTTTTCTTTTCTTTTCTTTTTCCCCTTTTTTGGGCCTTTTTTTTATTTGGCCTTTCCTTCTTTCTTTTTTTGCGGAGGGGCTTTATAGATTTAGCCTTTCCTCCCATGGGACAATGCTCTAATAATGATGATCATCACACTTTCATTACAACTCGATATTACAACTCGATACTACAACAACAAAGTATGACTTTATATGAATGCCTCCGGCGGTGTACCGGTATGTAGAATGAAACAAGAGTGACATGTATAAAAAATTATGCATGGTGGCTTTGCCACAAATACGATGTCAACTACATGATCATGCAATGGCAATATGACAATATGATGCGTGTCATATGAACGAAACGATGGAAAGTTGCATGACAATATATCTCGGAATGGCTATGAAAATGACATGATAGGTAGGTATGTGGCTATTTTGAGGAACAATATGGTGGCTGTTTTCAGGAAGGATATATAGTGGGTTTATGGCACCGACGAAAGTTGTGCGGTACAAGAGAGGCTAGCAATGGTGGAAGGGTGAGAGTGCGTATAATCCATGGACTTAACATTAGTCATAAGAACTCATATACTTATTGCAAAAATCTATGAGTCAGCAAAACAAAGCAATCAATGCATGCTCCTAGGGGGGAGGTTGGTAGGAGTTAACCATCGCGCACCCCCGACCTCCACACAAAGGTTGGCACTCTACAAATCCTCATGCTCTAACTTCGTCACATAGCGGTTCACCATACGTGCATGATACGGGAATCACTAACCTTAACACAAGTATTTCTGAATTTCATAATAACTCCACTATCATGACTCTAATATCACTATCCTGATATCTCAAAACAATTATCAAGCATCCAACATCTCATTCTATTCAATGCACTTAGTGTGAATTTTTTTACTACATTGACATTAGATGTCTATCATGTGAAGACTAGTTTCTTTAGCCTAAACACATTACCGTGTTATTTTAATAGACTCTCAAATAGACATAAGTGAAGAATGAGAGTTCAACAATTTCTACAAAATATTACCACCACCGTGCTCTAAAATATATAAGTGAAGCACTAGAGCAAAAACTATTCAACTCAAAAGATATAAGTGAAGCACATAGAGTGTTCTAACAATTTCTAGGCCATATTTAACTCTCTAAAATATGTGTGTCCAGCAAGGATGATTGTGGCAAACTAACAAGCAAAGACTCAAATTATACAAGACACTCCAAGCAAAACACATAACATGTTGCGAATAAAAATATAGCTCCAAGTATAGTTACCGATGGATGAAGATGAAAGAGGGGATGCGTTCCCGGGGCATCCCCAAGCTTAGGATTTTGATTATATTGAATTTACTTGGGGTGCCATGGGCATCCCCATGCTTAGGCCTTTGCCACTCCTTATTCCATAGTCCATCAAATCAATACTCAAAACTTGAAAACTTCACAACACAAAACTTAGACAAAAATTCTCGTGAGCTCCGTTAGTATAAGAAAGCAAACCACTACTCAAAGGTGCAGCAATGAATTCATTACAATTTTATATTGGTGTTAAACATACTGTATTCCAACTTCTCTATGGTTCATATCCTCCAATACTACTCATAGATGCATCGGAATAAGCAAACAACACACGAAAAACAGAATCTCTCAAAACAGAACTGTCTGTAGTAATCTGCAGGTTTCGCCTACTTCTGGGACTCTAAATATTTCAAACTAAATTGTTAAATTTGCGGAATTTGTCTACCAATCATATGCAAAAAGAATCAACTCAAAATCACGCTCCAGTAAAATCTGAGGACTACTTTAGCAAGCACTAACGATTCTGTTTTTCACAGCAAGATCATATAAACTTCACACAAGTCTTCCCAAAGGTCTACTTGGCACAAACACTAAACAAAACATGAAAACACATCTAATCATAGGCTAGATGCAATATTTATACCCTAACAGCAACAAAAACAAAAACATAAAATTGGGTTGCCTCCCAACAAGCGCTATCGTTTTACGCCCCTAGCTAGGCACGATACAAGATAAATCTAGGTATTGCCATCCTTGGAAGGCAATTCTTTTATTAAGCACTTATGGTTCTTGGGAACTTCTTTGTCCCTATAAATGATCAAACTCTTGGGCAATAAATCAAGAAATTCTAAAGTGTCAAAAGGGTCTCTTGCAAAAGTAAGAAAATTAGGGTGAACACTTATGGATTTGAGATCCGCAATTCTAGATGTTTCACCCTTGTCTTTAGGGACATACATGAACTTAGATAATTTAGTAGATGTATTTGGAGTAGTTTTTATAGCAGAAAGAGCGGAACCCACATTAGTGATAACATCCTCAAGTGTATTGATTCTAGTAGAATCCTGATCTAGCTTTTCTTTAACTATGGGCTCCTTTTCCTTAAGCTTTTCAGAACAACTCCTACCTTGGATCCATATTGAGTTGATTTCATTATGAATTTTTCTTTCCAAGTTTTCTACCAATTCTACCGTAGCAACTTTGTTTTCAATGATTTCTAACCTTTGTATAACATGCTCCAAAGTTAAAACGGTCCCATTGACCAAAAGAGGTGGTGAGCCAAATAATTCAGTCATAGCGTTATAAGAATCAACGGTGTGGCTACCCAAGAAATTCCCTCCGGTAATGGTATCTAAGATAAATCTATTCCACGGAGTTATGCCAACATAAAAATTGCGAAGAAGCATGGAAGTGGAAAGCTCCGTATTAGAACTATTTTGAGCATTGCAAATTCTATACCAGGCATCTTTTAAGTTTTCTTCCTCCCTTTGTTTAAAGTTGAGGACCTCACTCTCGGGAGTGGTGATAATGATAGGTGTGCTAGACATGATGACAAGCAAGCAAGCAGCACACGAGCAAACAAGAAGCAAGCGGACGATAAACACACGGTGGAAGAAGGGCAAATAAAACGGCAAGGGTGAAGTGGGGGAGAGGAAAACGAGAGGCAAATAAATGTAATGCGAAGGATAAGGGTTTGTGATAGGTACTTGGTATATGACTTTTGCGTAAGCCTCCCCGGCAACTGCGCCAGAAATTCTTCTTGCTACCTCTTGAGCTTGCGTTGTATTCCCTCGAAGAGGAAAGGGAGATGTAGCACAGTAGTGTAAGTATTTCCCTCAGTTTTTGAGAACCAAGGTATCAATCCAGTAGGATACCATGCGCGAGTTCCTCGCACCTTCACAAACAAATAAGAACTTCGCAGCCAACACAATAAGGGGTTGGCAATCCCTTTACGGTCACTTACAAAAGTGAGATCTGATAGAGATGATAGTTTATATTTTTGGTATTTTAAGTTCAATAAAATGGTAAATAAAAGCGATAAAAGTAAAGTAGATGTAGATTGATATGTGGAGAATAGACCCGGGGGCCATAGTTTTCTCTAGTGGCTTCTCTCATGATAGCGATATTCTACGGCGGGTAAACAAATTACTGTCGAGCAATTGATAGAAAAGCGAATAATTATGAGACTATCTAGGCATGATCATTGTATATAGGCATCACGTCCGAGACAAGTAGACCGACTCCTGCCTGCATCTACTACTATTACTCCACACATCGACCGCTATCCAGCATGCATCTAGTGTATTGAGTTCATAAGAACAGAGTAACGCCTTAAGCAAGATGACATGATGTAGAGGGATAAACTCAAGCAATATGATATAAACCCCATCTTTTTATCCTTGATGGCAACAATACAATACGTGCCTTGCTGCCCCTACTGTCACTAGGAAAGGACACCGCAAGATTGAACCCAAAGCCAAGCACTCCTCCCATTGCAAGAACTATAGATCTAGTAGGTCAAACCAAACCAATAAATTGAAGAGACTTGCAAGGATATTATGAGCACACATAAAAAGTTCAGAGAAGAACCAAATATCTTTCATAGATAACCTTGATCATAATCTCACAATTCATCGGATCTTGACAAACACACCGCAAAAGAGATTACATCGAATAGATCTCCTCAAAGACCGAGGAGAACTTTGTATTGAGATCCAGAGTGAGAGAGAAGAAGCTATCTAGATACTAGCTATGAACCCGAAGGTCTGTGGTAAACTACTCACAACTCATGGTGAGGGCGATGATGATGATGATGAAGGCCTCCGTGATGGATCCCCCTCCGGTGGAGCTCCGGAACAGGCTCCAAGATGGTATCTCCACGGGAACAGAAGGTACGGCGGTGGAATTAGGATTTTCTCTCTGTTCACGGAGTTTCTGGGGTACGTAGACTTATATAGGAAGAAGGAGGGCACCGGGGGAGTCACGGGGGCTTCACGAGGCAGGGTCGCGCCCCCACCCTCGTGGGCCCCACGTGGCCCTTCTGACATGGTTCTCAAGTTCTTCGTGCGTGATTTCCTCCAAAAATATCTCTCGCGAAGGTTTCATTCCATTTGGACTCCGTTTGATATTCTTTTTCTGCAAAACCCTGAAACGGGCAAAAAACAGCAATCTGGAATGGGCCTTTGGGTTAGTAGGTTAGTCCCAAAAATGATATAAAAGTGAATGATAAAGCCCATTAAACATCCAAGACTTCATAAATAATAGCATGGAACAATAAAAAATTATAGATACGTTGGAGACGTATCAGGGATGTGCACGGAACCGCATACCACAATGTCGAAGCTGCACCTCAGCGCTCGCCGAACTGCTCGAGGGATCTAGAAGCACTGCACGCCGAGCACAAATGAATCTCCGATGAACTGGACGATTGAGGGAGTTGTCGGCGCGGGGGTGGTGTGGTCGGCCGATGAGGCATGGCAGGTGGGCCTCCGTGGTCGTCGAGGAGAACAGATCGGGAGAGGAGGTGAAGAATACTTCTGGCTGCAGGAGTCAATGCATACCAGTAGCAATGTCGCCCGCAGTGGCCGGATCCACTGCCAGCGGCCTCCCTGGGTGCCAGTGGCGGCCGGATCCTGCACCGTTGTGGCTCCTCGCGGCGGGGGCTGGGGATGGCCGGTACGTCAGCGGCTTGGGGAGGGGCCGGCGACCTGGGTCGGGATGGCGATGCAGGAAGTCTGCTTGGGAAGGGAGGGGCGTCGATCGGGGCGGTTGACGGCTCAGATTCGTCGTCGGGAGGCGTGATGGCGCGGTTGCCAGCTCAGATTTGTCGCCGGGAGGCGTGATGGCGCGGTTCTTGGCTCGGATCCTTCCCTTGGAGGAGATTTGGGGGTAGTTGTTGGCTCGGATTTGTGGTTGATACGGGCGGCGTGATGCCGGCCCGGCAAAGCGGCGGCGCTAGGAGGTGTACAAGTTCAAGTGGTAGTGAGAGGTGGAAGAAGGTGGTAGGAGGAGGGGGCCTATGGTGGTTGTCTGGATGGTGCGGTGCCGGGTTGGGGCTGCCGGGGTCGTGGCATGGCCGGAGTTGGGCGGGGTCGTGGGAGGCAGATCGAGGGAGGTGAGGGGTGGCTGCGCGGGGGCTGGGAGGAAGTGGATCAGTGGGTTGGTGGGGGTGGGATCCTGTGTAGGGGCAGGAAGGAAGTGGTCGGGGAGGAGCCGCGGGGGATGGTGTGTTAGCAGAATAAGGTCTTAAGGGGGTGCTATCGTAATAGACCTACCCTATATATATAGGAAAATGGTTATGCACTCCTGGGAGTACGTACTCCCGCTCCTCATATATCATATAGATGAATCTTTTATACCTCTTTATTCTTTTTAATATACTTCATTAGTAATTATTAGATACCCCAAAATGATTTTCATGAAAAAATTCATGCGAGTCTACATATTTTAAATGTTTTCGTATATACTGATGTGTTTATACGTGAAAAAGGTATATTACAAAAAGTATGTCGCAGATGATATTTTTTCAATAAACTCGTCTTGGGTTATTTTAGAATATTTAATGAAGTATATTGAGAATGATAAAGAGGTATAATTAATGCGTATATGAGGTATATTGAGGATGGGAGTACATACTCTCAGGAGTACAAAAGAGAAGTCATATATATATAGACACACACACACACATATCTGGGCTATTCTGTTTCGCATAACAGAATATTATTCTGTTTACTATTTTTGAGCTGATGAATTCGAGCGGTTGAACTGATGAATTCGAGTGGTTGAACTAATGCTTTCATTTCTGTTTAACAGGTCGTCTTCTTTAGTTCAACTTTTTTTTTACAATTTTTTGGTCGGAATGGGGCATGCAATATATCGTTGGAAAGCTCTTGACAACTATATTTCAAGTATATTGATTTCTGTTTGCAAAATCATCATGGTTTAAGAGCAGTTTTGAAAAACCTGTTTTTTTTTTCAAAACCGAAAATGCAAATTGTATTCTGGACATAATTTTCAAACGGTTTGTCCGAATTGAGCAAATAAGATGGCGTTGGAAGGCTGGTGAAAATCCACTTCTTCCATATATCTAATGTTTTTTCAAATTCTATACTATTTAAAAGTAATTTGAAAAACGATGAAATTCTGGGCGAAACGTATTTTTGCTTTTTTTAGCAAACGGTTTGTCGGATTGATGCAAATGATACGGTGTTGGAAAGCTATGGAAAATGCGCAACTTTTTCGTGTAAGAATGTTTTTATAATTCCTTATGGTTTAAACTCGAATTCGAATACCATCCAATTTGATTCTGAACGTGATTTTTTTAAAGTTTGTCAAAATAGGGCAAATAATATACTATTTGAAAGATATAGAAAATGCGAAACTTAGTCATGTTGAATGTTTTCTCAAATTCGCAACCATTGATGAGTAATTTTTAATATGGTGAGACCCGTCGTGACGTTTTCCTGTCAGAAAAACAGAGTACTTGTACTGATCCAGGGGTGTGTCTGTACTGATGTATTTTTTTAAAAGTAATTTTAAATGGTTCCAAAAAAGTACTTGAACTTATGTCTGTATGGTTTTGTACTGAGCGCATTTTCGCAGACTAGACTTTACTCTCTGTTTTTGGTACGGCTTTCCCTCGTAACTTTTCACTTGTTTATGTTATCATAGGCCTCGAACTTGCATGGTTTATATCACTGAACTGAATGACATTTTTTTTCAAAAAATAAAATGTTTTGTGTGTTTTTTTAACTTAATTTTATTTTGCAATGATGTTTTGGACTTCTTGCGTTTTACGACTTGAACTTTTACCATTTGAATTTCCGTGGGTATTTCATACTATCCACATATATATAAATTCCTCATGGGAATAGCGTCAGACACATGTTCTTCACACACATTTATAAACATTGCATGGGAGAGAACGCCACCTCAATCAGGTTTCACTAGCATGAATTCAGTAAAATCCCATGTTGATCAGGCACATGCATGTACATGAATGAGCCGACTTGCATGTACTTATATGTCAAGCATCATCACATACATTCAGGAGGTTACATGTTCATTTCATGTCCAGTCTACATATGATGAACTTTACTACTGCTTGATGTGGCCGTCCATGCACAAGTAACTTGGGAACCCCTGTAGCCAAGTCTTCTCCCTCGATCACTACCATGGCTAATTCTCGAGTGAGTGGTTGGTCCAAAAAATTGAAGAGGTTAGTGCCTCCATAGAAGTAACAAGATGCAAGATTAATTCTTAGGTCACAAGTTTTTAAATGCTAGAACTACTACTAGCATTTGTAAATACTAGTGAACTTGAACTTATGGTCTCCCGAGATATGAACTGATTGTGTTACAAGCACCCGCGCAAAATCCAACGAGCTATTATAAGAACATGTAAAAAGAAAATCAAGTTCATGTATATTCATTGGGTGAAGTTCAAAAAGAAACTTGCAAAAGTTTGTACTGTATTTGCTATAACAACTATAGTCATCTTTGCCAACAATGTATATTACATGGTTAAAATAAGTTTTTTGAACTGAACTAAAATAATAAATTGTACTGAACTAAAATGATAAAACTGAAATGAGCATGTTACTAAAATATTAATTGACCGAACTGTAGTTTAGTGGAGGAATCCACACGAGTTGGTCATCATGGAAGGTCATTCCTTGTGGAAATCCTATCAATATAGATGTAGTGTCACTTGATGCAAAAAAAAAACAAATTCTCATAGTCCTTTGGAGGTATTATAAACTTCTCTGAACTTCTAACAATTGATCGCATGAACTAAGTGTGAAAGAAAGTGCGACCTTTTTTTGCAATTTGTGTGACAAAAAATCACTAGATAATCTAACATCTAAAATAATTAGCTGCATTTTTTATTTCTCTTGCTACATTGATGTGCAGTATACATCTTACCAACTACACAAGAAAACATAAGTTCGACATTTAACATCAATCCCTCTAGGCACTCTAGAATAGAGACCTCTAAAACAAATCTCGACAACACAAAGTAGATAAATTAAAAAGCATCAACATAGACATACAGTGATGCATAAGTTTACATATCACGAACCAAATGAAGTACCAATTCTATCAAATCTTTGCAATGCACAATTAACACACAAATTATTACTGTACAGGGACAAATTAAGCTCAGCTTCGGCACAAAAGCTTGGGCACTAATTATTACCGCACACCTCGCCGCTATCACCGTGTCGAGCCTCTGTCATCCTGGTCGAGTCCCATGGATAGCTTGTGATGCGGAGCATCCGGCAAGCATCCCCATGGACACTCCGTCATCGGCACAAGCACGCAAGGGACCAATGACTAGAGCACGTGCACGCGCTATCGAGGACGAGGTGAATTATCTCCTCTTCGAGTTTCGTTTGGATTCGCACAAGGATTGGGTTCTACCTCACAAGGAGATGTTGTGCATTCGCAGTTGCCAAGGAGATTATCACGTGGAAGCAAAGAAGAATCTGTTCAGTCCGGATCACGTGGAAGCGAATGAAGACCTGCCCAACCCGGAACTAGCGGTACTACCGCCCCTCCAAAGCGGTACTACCACTCCTGCCAACAAGCGGTACTACCGCTCCTTAAGCGGTAATACCGCCCGAGGGACCGGTACTACCGCCCTACCTGCGCGCAGCCGTCGGCCTTTGGCCATGTACCCCTTTTCCCCTCTTACCCCTTCGTGGCATAGACTATAAATAGACCTCCTCCACATCTTTTGAGGGTTAGCAAAGATATTGAGAGACCTTGAGAGCTTTGCTCCTTGTATCCCCTCCTCTAGGAGATCAAGACCTCCAATGGAGAAGAATCCTTGTGGATTGCAAGGCCTCCCAATGGAGAAGAATCCTTGTGGATTGCAAGACCTCACCTCCTATAGAAGTGGGAAGAACCTTACCTTTGTGCTTGTTTCCTTGGATTGATCTTGTGATCTTGTGGATCCTTTGTATGCTACTCTAGTGGATGTGATATTGGGTTTGTTTTGAGAGATTTGTGTCTTGTGTTCTCGTGTGTTCTTCCTCTTTTCTCCCTCCAAGTGTGAAAAGATCCCCCTAGGGTTTCACCCTACAACATCTTGGTATCATGAGCAAGGTTGATTCACATCTTGGAGTCCCATCCCCCCAATTTCTAGCTTGATTTTGTTGTGTTCTTGCCCAATTTCGAAAATCCCCACAAAAAATAGCCCAAATTTTTTCTTGCAATTTGTTGGATCTCGTGATATTTGGTTGTTTTGGTCCAGGAATTTGATGTTTGGCAAGTGGATCTAGCCCCTCCACAACAATCCCCACCCATCTCACCACGAAATCCATCCAATTTTGCCCCCGAAAACATCCATTTCCGCCCATAATTCGCCCCGATCCCGATCTGCGAACTTTTCCCGACACCAGCGGTACTACCGCCTATAACCACAAGCGGTACTACCGCCCTATAAGCGGTACTACCGCCCCTCACTATTTCAGCTTTCCGAGTTTCTCCGTTTTGACCATAACTTTCACTCCCGAACTCCGATTTGAGTGTTCTTTGGCTCGTTGAGAAGCTAGCGACGTGCCTGACCTGCTCATCTTGGTTTTATCACCATTATGTTCCATCCAAAAATCAACACAACAACACCCACTTTCTGCATTTGTTCGGTTTCGAGTTGCGATTCGGCGTTTCCTAAGGTGTTTCGGCTACTTAGGAGCGTGTGACATCGACATCATCGCCTCGGAGTCATCTTTGCCGCTAACCATAAGCAAGGACAGTAACCTCGACGACACTTACCTTTTGCTTTTGCATTGATAGCCCGAGCCATTTGCGTTGCTTACCTATCGAGACTAGCGAGTTGAGAATTGCCGGGCCACGCTCTTGTGCACCATAGTGATCATGTTATCATCATAGTGCCATAAGTCCCTCCCGTGCATATCTTACATACTTGTCTCATATTATCCTCGGCTCGAGCATCAAGCTTTCAAAAAAAGGAAAGAAAAGCTTTTAAGCAAAAAGAGGAGCAACAATGAGCTTATAAGCAATAGCATTGAGACACTTTACTTACTCATATTATCTTGGTCCCCGCATACATAGCATAGTTGGGATCGAGGACGACACTTTCTCTCATAGGTTGGTGCACAAAGCGTATCTCGCCCATCTGAGCAATCGAGCTAGCGTCTCTCTAGTATTCGCACAACAAGAGCATTTTGCGTGATCACTCACATTTTGCGCTCACCCTTGGTTGTGTGGATCCCATCTATCTTCCGTGCATGTGTTCCAAGTAATACATTTGGCTTTGATCTATTTGCTTTACGTGCATTTTTGTGAACCTTCTCAACCTTATCGATATCTTACTAACATTTTGTTTGAAATTTTGCCACCATCCTAACCAAGATACTCCCTAGACCTCTTTACTTGTAGGTGTGAGGAACAAACCCGGTTCCAATTCTACTATTGTGGCATTTCATTGAGTGAAACTTGTTACATTTTCAATCTTCGGAAGAGGTAACCTTGGTATTGTTCTCTCATTTACCTACTCACCTCCTACTTACATGATTGATAGGCCAAGTTCTTCGACCGACCCGATCGACGAGCATCTAGTGGAAGCACCGAACTACGTCACCAAGAATCACCATTTCGGCGTCCAACGAGCTCTTCATCAAGAAAGCGAAGCTTTGGGCGACCGCATCGAGCAACTCGCCTCTGACTTTTGCACACAAATGCAAGAGTTCTGCCACATCTTGGTGAACCGCACGTCTCCGCCTCCTTCATCAAGACGGCGCCATTCAAGTCGACGCTCAAGCGACCACTCTTCGGCTTACTCTTCCTCGGATGCAAGTCCTCCACGGCCTCGTCAAGCTCAACAATTCGTCAATCAAGATCAACAATCTCCGGACAACCCATTCCATGGCAATGGGTTACGGGATCGCGTTCGAGCACGTGAGCAAGGGCGCCGCCAAGAGCAACAACGTCCACATCATGTACATGAAGATGACGATGCAATCCGGCAAGCACAAGAACGGCGTGACAATCAAGCACGCAATGCACAACAAGCTCTTCATGACTCCACGCGCATCTTCACCGACCACAACCGTCAAGTACGTCAACAAGAAGCACTTCATCAAGAGCGACAAGAGGAAGTCGCTCATCGTAAAGCGGAGCAAGAGCGATGAAATGGGAACGACGTGCCGCGCCACCACCGGCAAGACCATCGCGAGGAGCACGTTTTCGCGGAGCGACCACATCGTCATGAGCGACACCACCATCATCAACATGACGAAGAACAACGCTTCGGCAAGCTCAAGTTCACTATGCCCGAGTTCTCCGGAAGCACCGACCCCGAGGAATACCTCTCATGGGCATTAAAGGTCGACAAGATATTCCGCCTCCACAAATTCGAAGAAGAGAAGAAGATTTCCATGGCCTCTCTCGAGTTTCAAGACTATGTCCTTATTTGGTGGGAACAAACGATCAAGCGACGACATACAAGAGGCGAACCACCCATTACAACTTGGTCGGAAATGAAGAATGTCATGCGAGCTCGCTTCATGCCTACACACTACACTCGTGATCTCTTCAAGAAGTTGCAACTTCTCAAACAAGGCACGAAGACGGTGGAGGAATATTACCAAGAAATGGAGATTGCAATGAAACGAGCCAACGTCAAGGAAGATGACGAGCAAACAATGGCCCGCTTCTTGAACGGCCTCAATCACCCAATCAAGCGGATTGCCGACTTCCAACCATACTCCAACCTTCTCGAGCTAGTTCATCAAGCGTCCAAGGCCGAGCGACATGTCCAGGATGACTTCAAGTATGCCAAATACTCGTCCAAGACCTACGGCTCCTACTCTCAAGCACCCGCGACTTCGGCACCTCCTACCTCAACTAGAGCATCACCAAGTACCGGCGACAAGTCAAGTTCCAAGCAAACTACACCATCCTCGACTCGTTCTCTGGCAAGCAACTACAAACCCAAGACTCCCTCATCTTCGGCACCACCTTACGACACCGTGAAGACTAGTTCCTTCAAGTGCTTCACATGTGGTGGCCGAGGTCACAAGTCCTTCGAGTGCACCAACAAGAGAACCATGATCTTCAACGACGACGGCACATATGACTCGATGAGCGAAGACGAAGTGGAAGCCATTGCTGAAGGCTTCTCGCCCCTCGTTGGTTACCCCAAGTGAAGGTTTGAGATGTAGCGTAGCGGTAGTTTTTCCCTTGGCAAAGATACCAAGGATCGAATCCCGTGAGACTCCGAGGGTCAACAAGAAGGTGTCAACTGCTAACGGCGCCAGATATTTAGCGGCTGACAGGACCTGCACACAGATACAAATAACTTTGCTCCCAACGAGTACAGAGAGGTTGTCAATCCCTCCGGCCTTGTCGTTTACAAAGGATCAAACACAAGAGATAATAGTGATAGGTATGACTGCAACTAGTAAATAAGAACTGAAAGTAAATAACGGGTGTGATCAATGATGGTAATATGGACCGGGGTCCCATGATGTTCACTAGTGATGTCTCTCTCCCAAAAGACGATAAAACAGCTAAGCGAGGTAAACGAATTACAGCTGGGCAATTGACAGGATTATGTGCGCAAACCAATGCTAACTATGTTGCATGAAAGGTAGAGGCTCAAAAGCATGGGCGGTACGCCAAGGAAAGTAGACCGAAATCCATCTGCATCTACTACTAATCATCCACCTTGAGATATCTATCCAGAACATCTCACTGGTATTAAGTTGCGAGTCCCACCCATAGTGTAAACTCAAAGCAGCAGACAACTGCATTAAAAGAACTTTGCGTAAAGTAAACAATCCTTGCACCCGCAAGTACAAGCACCGTTGTTTTCCCCCCTTGTGGCAACAGCACATCCCCTAGACTCATGTTTCTGTCACTCAAGCTAGTCATCGAGGGGCATGAACCCACAATCAAGCATAACGTTCCCTCTTGGAGTTACTACCTACTACTTGGCCAAAGCAATAAACAGCAACGGAGAACATGCAAGAATTACTCAAGAACATAAATATAAAAGAGGTAAATCAAATATATTACTCAAACACAATCTGAACATAATCTCATAATCCATCGGATCCCAGCAAACTCATCATAGCAACAGCATAAGGATTACATATGTGCCTCAATCATGTAGGGCAGCTCACGAGGTCTAATCGGTGAAGAACAAAGAGGGGAGGAGAACATCACATAGCTACTGGTCATGGACCCATGGTCCAAGGGAGACTACTCACAACTCATCCGGGAGGCGTCCATGGTGGTGGAGAGGCTCCCGGTGTCGATCCTCCCCTCCGGCAGGGTGCCGGGAAGAGTTCTCCTGGTGCTCCCGATCTTGAAAGCACGGCGGCGGCGGAACAGAGATGAGATCGCGAAAAAGGGTTCCGTCCTCGAGGGTTTCGGGACGCGGTGTAAATATATGCCAAAGGGGGGCATCAGCGGAGATCAGGGGGGCCCAGGCGCCCCCCCCCCCCCCCC
>LR738711.1:391084808-391184296 GCA_902687465.1 Secale cereale | reverse complement strand
GAGGGGGGCCGCGCCCGCAGGGCGCCTGGAGCCCTGGTGGCCCCCCTCTGGCCCTACTTTGGCCGCACGGAAGCTTCTGGAGCGCTGATTTTTTATATATTTTTCCCGGAATTTTTCTGGCAATTTAAGTAATGGGAAAACCTGAAATACAAAAACAACAAAAAACAGAAACTGGCACTGGCACTGGGGTGCACTGAGTTAATAGGTTAGTCCAAATATGATCAAAAGTGTATGGAAGTGCATAAATATCATAGCAATATCACACAAAAGAGGCATGGAGCAAGCAGAAATTATAGATATGTTTTGGACGTATCAACATCCCCAAGCTTAATTCCTGCTCGTCCTCGAGTAGGTAAATGATAACAAGCATAATTTCTGTGGTGACATGCTATTAACCATATAAGAACTTTTCACAGTCACATGACAAATGCTTACTGAGATAATGAATCTTTAGTAATTAAGTTGCCTCATGAGAATATCACAAAGAACTGAAAGTTTTACAATATGATACTGAAACATCAAATAGATTTGTAGTGAGCATGGTGTGCAAACATGACAAAGTGATACCTCACTTGCCCCCTTTAGTAAAGCAAAACATAAATGCAGGGGCACCTCCAAAGTTTAAGTGACGACTAGATACAATGATTTCAGAATAAACGATATCCTAATCATGCAGAAGACAATGGTACTTTGGGACAATGCACATTACACTCAGAATGACAATCATGCTCTCAATAGTTGGTGCTTTAAAGAAATAAGGTGGAGACTCTCGAACCGTGGCTTTTGATGGCAAGGTTGAAAACCCGTGGTCGGAAACAAAAACTAAACATGTACCAGAGCTCTTGGTTTTTAAAAACAGAGGTAAAAATTATTTTTGGGATATGCATATTTCGTCAACGAATGCTAGTAGATAACTCAATTACTTCTCGAGTTGGACAAGTTTCGAGGAACGGCTCCCGTACGAGGACGATCACATCCTCTTAATCTCCTTTGTTTATCACTGCCAAAGTTTTCTGATTTCTCATGAACAAAGCGTGAAGGAGGGTTTGTTTGTTGTATATTTTTTAATGAGTCGGGCGCACTCTTTGCCAGTTCCTTCTCGTATTAGGGGTTTGCACATTAGACATGCAATCCCTGGGTGAAGCTTGTCCAACTTAAAAAGATCATGAATTAACTACTACTTCCTCATGAGCTAAAACAGAGGCATAAAATAGAAATGCTTTTTTTATTATTAATTTCGAGATGGTACAAGAAAGTCTTCGTTAGGAATGGCAAATAAATACCATGTATAGGAAGGTATGGTGGACTCATATGGCATAACTGGTTTTAAAGGATTTTGGATGCACAAGCAGTCAGTCCGCTTAGTACAGGCGAAGGTTAGCAAAAGACTGGGAGCGACCAACTAAGAGAGCAATGACGGTCATAATCATGCAGAGCGACAAAGCAACATTGAATTGGGCATGGAAGTTATATCGCTACTCAGAAATTAAAGATCATCAAGGCTTGATAGACTTTCTTTACAGTCTTAAATATGCGTGAGCATATGCCAAGTCAATCAAAATAAATTCTTGGAGGAAGATATCACTAAACCATACCACATCATAGGCGAACAAATCATGTTGGTTCTCCAATAACACATTGAGAATTTCCCAGCTATTTGAGACTAACCATAAGAAAACATGAACTACTAAGCACCATTATGCACATAGCGTTTTTATCATAGACATATCAACCAGTGCCACGGAAGCCAACTCTCTTAACAAGATAAGCATGATAACTCAAGAGAGTTCCAGAAGCAACCAACTAAACAAGAGCTCTTTAAAAAGAAAAGCATGAAAACTAAGAGCTAAACATGACAGTAGCTATTGAAAGACAAAGAACATACATAGCAAAGATAAACATGAAAATCCCATGTTATGTTCTAGGTTGAAGTGGAGCGTGTTTCCCTCCCACACAAAGAAAGCTGAGTTCCAACTCGTTATGAAAAGCAAGCAAAGCTAAAGAAAACTAAAAAGGAAACTAAAAGCAAGACGCTCCAAGCATAGCACATAACACATGAAGTGATTAAAATATAGTGGAACGAAAGACGAACTGATAATTGTTGATGGAGAAGGGGATGCACGGGGGCATCCCCAAGCTTAGACGCTTGAGTCTTCTTAAATATTTCTTGGGGGTGCACGGGGGCATCCCCAAGCTTGAGCGTTTGACACTCCTGAATCTTTTTATCATCTTCCCTCGCACACTTGAAAACTCCCTTCATACATAACTCATCATAATCTGACTAGCGAGGTTAGTACCCATAATAAAATAATTTTTCCTTGCTGGAAATAAAGATAATCTTGAAGGTCTATTGTTTCTCAAGATTGCCAAAAGGTTTTTGCAAAGAAAAAGCAAGCTCAAGGTTTGCAAAACGAAGAAAAGGCAAAACAGGACAGAATCTGTGAAAAACAGACCAGCAGGTAGTAAATAATTTTTTCGGGGCACTTCTGCAACTCAAATCAAAAAACTCAGAACAGATGCCCGGAAGCCAATTGTATAGAGCACGCTGTCAAAAACATTCAGACCAAAAAGATGAACTGGTGATTTTATACGAATTTTTCTGTCCAAGGACAGAATCTGTTTCCTGGACAGCATGTCACAACTTTTGAACTTTCTTGCAATCAGAGGCTAAACTTGGCACAAAGCTGAAAAGTAAAGATACAATGATGATGCTACTGTAGTAACAAACATCAAGACACAACAAAAGCAAAAAATTTATTCATTGTGGGCTGCCTCCCAAAAGCGCTTCCTTTTATGCCTTTAAGCTAGGCATAATGCAAAGAGATCAAGTTTTATCAAGAGTAAAAGAATAGCTAGCCCGTATAACAGACTCAAAAGGTAACTTAATCTTCTTTCTAGGGAAATGTTCCATCCCTTTCTTGAGAGGAAATTGGAATTTTATATTCCCCTCTTTCATATCAATGATAGCACCAACGGTGCGTAGGAAAGGACGTCCCAAAATAATTGGACAAGAAGGTTCACATTCAATATCCATAATAGTAAAATCAACGGGAACATAATTGTCATTGACAATGATAAGAACATCGTCGATCCTCCCCAAAGGTTTCTTTATGGAAGAATCAACAAGACGAACACCAAAAGAACAAGAATCAAAAGGTTTCAATTTAAGCATATCATATATTCTTTTGGGCATAACGGAGGTACTAGCTCCAACATCACATAAAGCATAGCAAGAGAAGTTATTCAACTTAATTTTAATCATAGGATCCCAACCATCTTCTAGCTTTCTAGGTATGGAGGCTTCTACCTTAAGTTTCTCCTCCCTACCTTTGATGAGAGCATTAGTGATATGCTCCGTGAAGGCAAGATTGAGTGTGCTAGTGTGGGGATCCTTAGCCATTCTTTGTAAAAAGGTGACAACTTCTGAGAGACTACAATTATCAAAATCAATTTTATCATTATTGAGCAGAATTGTAGTGTCATATTCTTTGTTTGAATTGCTCTCTATTATAAGAGTTTGAACGTCTTCCCAAGTTTGGGGAAGTACAGGAGCAACTTTAAACTGAGGCTCATACTTTTTTTTCCTGGAAGACCATGCCAAGGGCATAACTCTCCATTAAAACTAACATAATCACAAGGTCTATTACTTTTGTAGATCCCGACAGTGGTGATTGGCATGATGGAAGAAGGGCTGTACTCCTCCCATTTAGTGTTTTTGGTGGAACCCATAACAGCAAGCAAGCAAGATAACTATTTTTGTGATTTTTGATAAAAGATACTAAAGCAAAAACTGAAAGGTAAACTAACAAGACTAAAAAGCAAAGGTAAAAGATAGCGTGCAACTCCCCTATCTTGAAGAGTGGAGTCCCCGGCAACGGCGCCAGAAAAACTCTTACTGAAGGCTTCTCGCCCCTCGTTGGTTACCCCAAGTGAAGGTTTGAGATGTAGCGTAGCGGTAGTTTTTCCCTTGGCAAAGATACCAAGGATCGAATCCCATGAGACTCCGAGGGTCAACAAGAAGGTGTCAACTGCTAACGGCGCCAGATATTTAGCGGCTGACAGGACCTGCACACAGATACAAATAACTTTGCTCCCAATGAGTACAGAGAGGTTGTCAATCCCTCCGGCCTTGTCGTTTACAAAGGATCAAACACAAGAGATAATAGTGATAGGTATGACTGCAACTAGTAAATAAGAACTGAAAGTAAATAACTGGTGTGATCAATGATGGTAATATGGACCGGGGTCCCATGATGCTCACTAGTGATGTCTCTCTCCCAAAAGACGATAAAACAGCTAAGCGAGGTAAACGAATTACAGTTGGGCAATTGACAGGATTATGTGCGCAAACCAATGCTAACTATGCTGCATGAAAGGTAGAGGCTCAAAAGCATGGGCGGTACGCCAAGGCAAGTAGACCGAAATCCATCTGCATCTACTACTAATCATCCACCTTGAGATATCTATCCAGAACATCTCGCTGGTATTAAGTTGCAAGTCCCACCCATAGTGTAAACTCAAAGCAACAGACAACTGCATTAAAAGAACTTTGCGTAAAGTAAATAATCCTTGCACCCGCAAGTACAAGCACCGTTGTTTTCCCCCTTGTGGCAACAGCACATCCCCTAGACTCATGTTTCTGTCACTCAAGCTAGTCATCGAGGGGCATGAACCCACAATCAAGCATAACGTTCCCTCTTGGAGTTACTACCTACTACTTGGCCAAAGCAATAAACAGCAACGGAGAACATGCAATAATTACTCAAGAACATAAATATAAAAGAGGTAAATCAAATATATTACTCAAACACAATCTGAACATAATCTCATAATCCATCGGATCCCAGCAAACTCATCATAGCAACAGCATAAGGATTACATATGTGCCTCGATCATGTAGGGCAGCTCACGAGGTCTAATCGGTGAAGAACAAAGAGGGGAGGAGAACATCACATAGCTACTGGTCATGGACCCATGGTCCAAGGGAGACTACTCACAACTCATCCGGGAGGCGTCCATGGTGGTGGAGAGGCTCCCGGTGGTGATCCTCCCCTCCGGCAGGGTGCCGGGAAGAGTTCTCCTGGTGCTCCCGATCTTGGAAGCGCGGCGGCGGCGGAACAGAGATGAGATCGCAAAAAAGGGTTCCGTCCTCGAGGGTTTCGGGACGCGGTGTAAATATATGCCAAAGGGGGGCATCAGCGGAGATCAGGGGGGGCAGGCGCCCCCCGGTGCGGCCAGGAGGGGGGCCGCGCCCCCAGGGCGCCTGGAGCCCTGGTGGCCCCCCTCTGGCCCTACTTTGGCCGCACGGAAGCTTCTGGAGCGCTGATTTTTTATATATTTTTCCCGAAATTTTTCTGGCAATTTAAGTAATGGGAAAACCTGAAATACAAAAACAGCTGAAAACAGAAACTGGCACTGGGGTGCACTGAGTTAATAGGTTAGTCCAAATATGATCAAAAGTGTATGGAAGTGCATAAATATCATAGCAATATCACACAAAAGAGGCATGGAGCAAGCAGAAATTATAGATACGTTTTGGACGTATCAGCCATCGAGCACGTGGCTATGCACCGGCGCATCAACGAAGATGAAGATGATCAAGTGTTTTGTGACAACGATTCAAGTCCCTCTCTCATGGTATCCAAGGTCTTGACCCTCCAACACCATCAAGACGAAGACCAACAATGCCATATCTTCCACACAAAGGCCGGCATCAACGGACGTTCCGTCAAGGTCATCATCGGCGGAGGAAGTTGTCACAACTTGGCAAGTGACGAGCTATGTTCCAAGCTCTAATTGGTCAAGAAGAAGCACCCTCGTCCATACAAGGTACAATGGTTGAGCGACTCCGACACCATTCAAGTGGAGCATACGGTACAAGTTTCTTTCAAGATCGGCGCCTACGAGGACACCTTGGAGTGTGATGTAGTTCCCATGACGGTGTGCCACCTTCTCTTGGGACGACCTTGGCAATTTGACCGTGGAGTCATCCACAACGGACGAACCAACTACTACAGCTTCAAGTTGAAAGGAAAGGAATATGTGCTTCCACCAATGTCACCAAGCCAAGTGATCACCGATAAGCAAGCATCCACCCATCGTGGAGATCCTAGTGAGAGATTGATCCACCAAAAAGAAAGTGAGAGCCACAAGCCAAATTGAGCGCCTCTTCGCCAAGAGAGAAAAACTTAGTCCTCCTAGCCACCAAACGTGAGATGAGAGAAGTGTGTGAGAACCCCTCGAGCGTCTTCCACCTTGTGCTTCTATGCAAAGGGGAAGCCAAACCTACTAACACTTCACCACCTCCACCTTTTGTGTTGTCTCAATTGTTGCAGGAATTCTCGGATGTCTTCCCCGATGAGCTACCACCGGGTCTACCTCCACTTCGCTGCATCGAACACCGCATCGACCTCATACCTGGAGCACCACTTCCGAACAAGGCTCCTTACCTCGTCAACCCGGAGGAAACAAAGGAGATACAACATCAAGTACAACAACTCATCGACAAAGGTCATGTACGTGAAAGCTTAGGCCCTTGTGTAGTTCCGTTATTCTCGTGCCTAAGAAAGATGGAAGTTTTCGCATGTGTTCCGATTGTCAGCCGATAAATGCTATCACCGTTAGATACCGTCACCCTATTCCACGCCTAGATGACATGCTTGATGAATTATGTGGTGCCACCATCTTTTCCAAAATTGACCTTAAAAGTGGCTATTACCAAATTTGCATTCAAGAGGGTGATGAGTGGAAAACAGCTTTCAAAACCAAGTTTGGGTTATATGAGTGGTTGGTCATGCCGATGGGCTTATCGGAAGCGCCCGGCTCTTTCCTGCGTCTTATGCATTTCGTTCTCCGACCTTATATCGGCGTCTTTGTAGTGGTTTACTTTGATGACATACTAGTCTTTAGCAAGTCGCTTGAGGAACATGTCAACCACGTCCGTATGGTTTTGCAAGCCCTTCGAAAACAACAATTATATGCTAATATGGAGAAATGCATTTTTGGTGTTGATAAAGTTGTTTTTCTAGGATTTGTCGTGTCCTCACAAGGTGTTCACGTTGATGAAACTAAAACTGAAGCAATTAAACTTGGCCTCAACCAACGAACCTTCAACAAGTGCGTAGCTTCCTTGGTTTAGCCGGTTTCTATCGACGCTTTGTGAAGGACTTTAGCACCATTTCTATGCCTCTACACGCCTTGAGCAAGAAGAACACACCCTTTGTTTGGGGTCCTTCACAAGACACCGCGTTCATTAAGCTCAAACACTTGCTCACGCACGCACCACTTCTTGCCCTACCGAACTTTGATAAGCCTTTTGAGATTCATTGTGACGCTAGTGGTACCGGCATAGGTGGCGTGCTCATGCAAGAAAAACGCCCCATTGTGTATTTTAGTGAAAAACTATCCGGAGCACAACTTAAATAGCCCATCTATGATAAAGAGCTCTATGCTTTGGTGAGAGTTTTACGTGTTTGGGAACACTATCTTCGACCCCATGAATTTATTCTTCACACGGACCATGAGACGCTCAAGTATCTCAAGGGTCAAACGAAGTTAAACAAGCGTCATGCTAAGTGAAGTGAATTCATCGAGTCTTTTCCCTATGTCATCAAATATATCAAAGGCAAAGAAAATGTTGTGGCGGATGCTCTTTCCCGCAAATGCATGCTTGTTACCAAACTTGAGTTGAATGTTATTGGCTTTGAGCACATAAAAAACTTATATGAGCATGATGTTTTCTTTGCAGATCCTTATGCCAAATGTGTCGCACATACTTCTTGGGAGCAATACTACATACATGATGGATATCTCATGAAAGCTAAGAAACTTTGCATTCCTGAGTCTTCGCTTCGTTTGCTCCTTTTGCAGGAATCTCACGGAGGAGGGCTCATGGGACACTTTGGACGCGACAAGACATTTGCTACACTATCCAAGAATTACTTTTGGCCCTAGATGTTTCGTGACGTCTCTCGCATCACCAACTGGTGCTCTACATGCCGCAAAGCTAAGTCAAAAGCTCAATCCCATGGCCTTCACATGCCACTCCCTATTCCTTTCCATCCATGGGAAGACATTAGCATGGATTTCATTCTTGGATTACCTAGAACTCGCAATGGAAAGGATTCCGTATTCGTTGTTGTGGATAGATTTCCAAGATGGCACGTTTCATTCCTTGTCACAAGATAGACGATGCTTCACATATTGCGACTCTCTTTTGTAGGGAAATCTTGCGGCTACATGGCGTGCCCAAGACGATTGTCTCAGACCATGACGTCAAGTTCTTGAGCTACTTTTGGAAAACTCTATGCGCTAAGCTCGACATCAAGTTACTCTTCTCCACGGCATACCACCCTCAAACCGATGGCCAAACCGAAGTCACCAACCGGACGCTTGCAACTCTCCTACGTGTGCTGATCAAGAAGAACATCAAGGAGTGGGAAGAGTGCCTACCCATCACCGAGTACGCCTACAATCGCGCGAGACACTCTACAACCGGCAAGTCCCCCTTCAAGGTTGTCTACGGCTTCAATCCATTGTCACCTTTGGACATCCTTCCTCTCCCACTTCAAGAACGAGCCGACATGGACGCAAGTGCAAGAGCAGCCCATCTCAAGAAGATGCATGAAGAAACACGTTCCACGACCGAGCGTCAAGTACAACGCTGCGCCATCAAGCTCAACACCAACAAAACACCAATGGTGTTCCATCCGGGTGATCTCGTTTGGCTACACCTTCGCAAAGACCGCTTCCCCAAGGAACGCAAATCCAAGCTTCTTCCACGAGCCGACGGACCATTCAAGGTGCTAGCACGCTACAACGACAATGCTTACAAGATCGACATCCCCCGTGACAAGTACAACGTAAGCGACATCTTCAACATCAAAGACTTGGCCAAGTACCATGGTGATGAAGACCATGATCCGTGGACGGATCTTCCCCAAGGGGGGGGGAGATGATGCGGAGCATCCGGCAAGCATCCACATGGACACTCCGTCATCGGCACAAGCACGCAAGGGACCAATGACTCGAGCACGTGCACGCGCTATCGAGGACAAGGTGAATTCTCTCCTCTTCGAGTATCGTTTGGATTCGCACGAGGATTGGGTTCTACCTCACAAGGAGATGTTGTGCATTCTCAGTTGCCAAGGAGATGATCACGTGGAAGCAAAGAAGAACCTGTTCAGTCCGGATCGCGTGGAAGCGAATGAAGACCTGCCCAACCCGGAACGAGCGGTACTACCGCCCCTCCAAAGCGGTACTACCGCTCCTACCAACAAGCGGTACTACCGCTCCTTAAGCGGTACTACCGCCTGCAAGCGGTAATACCGCCCGAGGGGCCGGTACTACCGCCCTGCCTGCGCGCAGCCGTCGGCCTTTGGCCATGTACCCCTTTTCACCTCTTACCCCTTCGTGGCATTGACTATAAATAGACCTCCTCCACATCTTTTGAGGGTTAGCAAAGATATTGAGAGACCTTGAGAGCTTTGCTCCTTGTATCCCCTCCTCTAGGAGATCAAGACCTCCAAGGGAGAAGAATACTTGTGTATTGCAAGACCTCACCTCCTCTAGGAGTGGGAAGAACCTTACCTTTGTGCTTGTTTCCTTGGATTGATCTTGTGATCTTGTGGATCCTTTGTATGCTACTCTAGTGGATGTGATATTGGGTTTGTTTTGAGAGATTTGTGTCTTGGGTTCTTGTGTGTTCTTCCTCTTTTCCCCCTCCAAGTGTGAAAAGATCCCCCTAGGGTTTCACCCTACAACAGCTTGCCCACACTGCCTCGACCCCACTCCAGAGAACCACCGATCATCACCGACCGATGATGAGTATCACGTCTCCATCAGACCACTGGTACCTAGTCCGATACATGTGTCTCTTGCTATCTCGCTGAACAAGGCTTCGACTCTCCGAATTCTTACGCCGTAGCCCCTCCATCAGCACTAAGTGAAGTCTTCTGCCAGACTCCATATCCACCTTCAACATGACTCTATGTATGTCGCGAGAATACCACAACCACATATGTGATAGGGGTCCCTTTTTGGTTTGGCGGGGGGATGGGCACGTTGCACAAAGAGCGAAGAGCATGGCGCAGCACGACAGAGATCACACGGGCAGTTTTTACCCAGGTTCAGGCCATCGCGAGGTGTAAAACCCTACTCCTGCTTTCGTGAATTGATGGTGGAATGATAGAAATGAGCAAAGCGCTCTTGCCCGGCAAGGTTTCCGCATCTCCCGCGCGTCGCATAACACCAATCTTGGTGGGGCCATTCTTTGTAATGGCCCGTGAATGACTTTAATGCATGGGGGAGTAACTGCCAATTCACTCTTCCCACCACGCCCTTATCCTTAGCCACGTATGATGCATGCATTAAGTGGGGTAGGTAACGGAGGCGTGCGACGTGGAAGAGTGTTAAAGCAGGGGCCCAAGCTCCATGAATTGGCAGAGGAGGGCGGCGGTTACCCATCGGGGATCAGCCTCCACCCCAACTCGGCTATAAAATGAGGAGTGGGGAGGAGCGGAGGCACTCATCCATACTCCTCTCTTCTTCTGCTCCTCTTTGTTCTGCTCATGCTGAAGAAGAGAGTCTGGGGCCAGCCCCATGCCATAGCTTGTGGTTGTTGATGCCGAATGCTCGTGTTGAAGCTTGGAGAGTGAGTCTGGTTCGAAATGTCGGGAGATGCCGTGGCAGGGGCATCCAGGACATGGGAGGTGTTGAGTGCCGCCTGGGCAGCGGAGCACTTGCTTACTTTGCCTGGGTCAGCCGCTTGACGAGGGATGTCGGCTTGTGCCATGAATCGTCAATGCTCGTCCCCCCGACGATGAGGCCACTAGGGTTTTAGGTGCCATCCTGGGGTGCAGTGCTCGGGACCATGGATGTCCCCAGCACTGCTCGCTCTAGCAGAGCTGGGGTTAATGCTGAAGATGGTGGCATGTTCCTGCCCGCCGAGGTGGGTGGCGGCGTCCCTCAGGCGTTATGGGTGATGCCGCTACCGTTTGCCGCTCCTTTGGGAGGGGTGATGGGTCCTGCCCGTCACCTTGCGTGGCTCCTAAGTGCACGCCACCCGCAGGCCATCGCGGGCGCTCGATCCTCGTCGTGCCCCTCTCGGGCGGCGGTGGTGGGAAGATGGTGAGGGAGGGCGGAGGAGACGGGAGGCAGTCCGTCAGGTCAGAGTACGATGGCACTGGAGCTTTTGCTCCGACCTGCGGCATGCCGCCTCATCTTCCATCCCTCCCCTCTTCCTTGGTGCTTCCGCCTTTCTTCAGCAGTCCACCGGTGGGACTCCCGAAAGGTCTGCTCATGGCTTCCGGCTTCGTCCTCCATACCGGTCCCAGTGGTGATGATTGGGGAGCCATTCACATGGCTCCCTTCATCACCTCCTTTTCCCAGGTGCTCCTTTTGTCACCTTACCCTCTTGCAGCCGTATATGGGAAAGGAGGAGCAGAGAAAAGGATTACGAGGCACTTGTCTTTTCTTAATCTTAAACTTGTAGGTATTTGCCAAACTTTAATTCAAATAAATGTACTCTCTTTTATCCATGTATGTGTTCTATAAGATTTGAACTTGTTGATCATCATATTAATGAAAAAGATAAATCCTGTAGGGGGCTTGTGCATGTAACATGTCCATGCAGAGGTAGGATGCCTCTATACTTCCAAGTAAACAAGTTTTCCCCCGGTAGGCTACCTTGTCGGTACCCTGGTACCCTCAGCCTTGCCGCTGCAGAGCCAAGCTTGCCGGGCGTAAGACGTGGAGAGGGACTAGCCCCCGCCAACCCTTTTTTAACAAAGGCCACTGCGACCATCCTGACCGAAGAAGCGTTCGAGTTAAGGGATGGGAGCACCTAAGTTTAGAAGGTAGTGTGGTTTTCTTATGCACAAGTTCTTACAGAACATGTATTGATAAACTGGAAGATCTTATCTGTTTGGCTTGCCGGAGATTGCAGCATTGGCTTCTCTTCTCATCTTCTCTTCGGGACCCAAGTCCACGGCAGGAACCTATGGCTTATCCAGATGAGAATGATCCCAAATGCAATCTTATCAACATGAACATGAGATGCTCATGATATGCTTGTGCATGCATGCAACTTGTCGCCCCCTATCAGCGCTTCGTTTATTTCTCTGTTGATCAGGGTATGCGCCTGACTTTGTACAAGGGGTTACATGCAACAGCAGCAAGGCCTGTACAAAAGGGTGGCTGCCGGGAAGGGCCCGACAGCCGCGCCTTATGGGTAGTACTTGCGGTAATGCTCAATGTTCCATGAGTTTTGAAACTGAATGCCATCTCGGTCTCCAGACAGACTGCACCAGGTCTGGTGACTCGTACAACCCGGTAATGGCCTTCCCACTTTGGCGATAACTTGTTTGTACCCTTGGCAGACTTAACGCGCCTAAGGACAACTTCTCCTTCCTCTAAACACCGGGCATGAACCCTGCGGCTGTGATAGCGACGCATGGCTTGCTGGTAGCATGCAGCATGCATAGCAGCCCGGAGACGGTTCTCCTCGAGAAGCACAGCATCGTCACGTCGGCGTTGATCCTGTGCTACTTCTTCGTAGGAAAGCACTCGAGGAGACCCATAAATGAGTTCTGTGGGGACAACTGCTTATGCCCCATAGACAAGGGAGAAGGGAGTCTTCCCGGTAGCTCGGTTTGGTGTCATTTCGAGGGATCAGAGAACCACCGGGAGCTCATCTATCCATCGCCTGCCGCACTTCTTTAGCTTATCAAATGGTCTTGTATTGAGGCCCACAACACTTCAGCGTTCGCCCTCTCAGCTTGTCCATTGATTATGGGATGTGCAACAAAGCCAAATGAGATCTTGCTTCCGAGGGCACGAACATATTGCATGAAGGCGCGGCTTGTGAACTGGGTGCCGTTGTCGGTGATGATCCGAGCAGGGACCCCGAAGCAGCACACCCATCCTTTCAAGAACTTGATAGCTAACTGGGCAGTCACCTTTCTCACGGCATCTCTCGATGTCAAAACCGGTAGATCTCGAGTAGGGGGTCCCGAACTATGCATCTGAGGATCGATGGTAACAGGAGACTGGGGACACGATGTTTACCCAGGTTCGGGCCCTCTCGATCGAGGTTATACCCTACTTCCTGCTTGATTGATTTTGATGAATATGGGGTTACAAGAGTTGATCTACCTCGATTTCGTAATGGCTAAACCCTAAAAGTCTAGCCTATGTGATTGCTATGATTCTTCCGTCTCTACGGACTAAACCCTCAAGTTTATATATGCACCGAAGGGACCTAGGGTTTGTACATGATCACCTTGCAGAGGAAGGAAAGTATTACACCCAGACTGTAAACTTGCTATTTTACACATATGGGAGTCCTATCCAGACATAGGAGATAGTCTTCATCAATAATCACGACCCACCAGTCCGGCCCATAATGAGCGATTCGACCACCTGAGGACCCCTCAATCCAGGACTCCCTCAATAGCCCCTGAACCAGTCTTCGATGACGATGAGTTCGGCTCGCGTACTATCTTCGGCATTGCAAGGCGGGTTCCTCCTCCCGAACATACTGAAGCAAGATCCCCTACAAAAAAGGTACTATGTCCGGTTCCGCATGGTCAGAACAACCCTTAGCCTCAAAGGCAAGGTATCGAAAAACGAATAATGTGTCTTTACTGACAACTTTTCAGCGAAGCGTCATGTCTGTCCCTTTAATATATCGAACCGTTTTCTTGGCTCCATTTTTGCGTTTTGAGGTATAGCCCCATTGGCACGTCTTGTCAAAACAGAGATCGTGCCCACTTATTACGGTATCCTTATCAATGTTACATGAGCATCTTAACCGTGCCTTACGCTAGACCTCGGTGGGAACCGGTGAGGTTTATTGCTGGAGTGGGGGTGTTTAGCATTCACCGCTTATAAAAGGACTCAAATCTTTGCCTTTAACCCCACGCTCTCCTCAAGCCCTAGTTCTCCAATCTCCCCAGCCCAAGCGCCCACATATCTTGCGCCCTCAATTCTCAACTCCTCCACCACTGCCTCCCTTCCCAGCCATGGCCGGATCGGTTCTAAGGGAAAGTGGGAGGCATCCACGGTCACGGAGAAGACCGTGAAGAGCCTCCGGAGCGCGGGCTATCTCGCCGACGATGTAGCGCATCGAGTCCTTAAAAAGGACCAAGTGATTCTAGTCCCTAAGGCGGGTGAGAGGGTTGTCTTCCTCTCGCACTTTATTTGGGGGCTGGGATTTCCTCTCCACCCCTTTGTACGGGGCCTCTTATTTTTCTATGGGCTAGATTTCCACGATCTAGCCCTGAATTCAATTCTCCACATATCCAATTTTATAGTGGTATGTGAGGCGTTCCTCCGCGTCCCCCCACACTTTGTCCTATGGCTCAAAACCTTCAACTTGAAGCCGAAGGTGGTCGACGGGAAGCACGCGGAATGCGGAGGCGCCATGGTGAGCAATCTCCCCAATGCCACTTGGCCCAAAGGGGACTTTGTGGAGACGAACAAGGCCTGGCAGCAGGAGTGGTTCTACATCACTGAGCCCTGCGACGCCAAGTGGGCGGCGGCGCCCACATTTAGATCTAGACCCCCGGAGAGGCTAACCTCTTGGACTGACAATATTCTGGATTGGGGATCTCAGGCAGCGGTGGTGGCGCTCCAAAGCCGCATCTCTAGCATGATTACCAAGGGCACCCAACTCACAAATGTCATTCAGGTAATGCTCGTTCGTCTTATCATTCCCTGTCAATGTCGGGACTCCTATCTATGGGAGTTCAATCCGGAAGGGTCCCGGCCCTTGAAGTATCTCTTCGGCACTACGCACGAAGACATCTGGAAGCATCTCTTCATGGCCCAGAAGGGGTGGCCGGCGGAGACTAAGGCCAAGGGCTTCGGTACCGTGCTCACTGCATCAGAGGTAATTAAAATTTCTGCCAAATACATACTCCTTCCATGCTTCAGTTATAATAGGAGTTAGAGTTTTTTCGTTCTATCCTGGCCTGGATGAAGAAGGCAGAGCGGATGAAGTGTCTGGCTCCTCTGCCAGAAGACCCAGAGATGCCTCAGCTGACGACGATGTTGGTCCCGGCGCCGTACAAGGCACCGAAGAAGAAGGCCAAGAAGAAGGGTAAGGAGGTCAAGAGTGACCCCCGCCCTACTGGTCCAGCGTACACAAGGTCTGAGGAAACCGGATCCCATCTCTCTGCCGAAGAAGAAAAGGAGGAGGAAGAAGAAGAAGACGACTCCCCCATCCAGACAAAAGGGAGGAAAAGTGCGGCTTTGCTAACTCAGGCAAGGCCGCACCCAGCAAGAAGCTAAATCTTCCACATAGTTCAGACTCATCATCCAAACATAGCTTCTGCGTTCAGACCAGGATTAAGCCCCTGGCCGAATCGTAAGTATCTAGACGATAACTGCTCATGTTTATATAATTTTCCTTTTCAGCATCTAATATTTATTTTGCCTTTATATAGTCCTCCGCACGACATCCCCGTGGCTTCACCGTCATCGGGGAATTCCCTATCGTCGGCGATGGTCGAGAGCGATACGCCTTCGCAGGGCTAGTCGCCCACTGTAGGGGATACCGAGATATCCTCTCTACAAACTCCCCCTATTCCAGTAGGTGGGAGTGGGTTGGATGAAAGGGCGTCCGAGGTCAATCCCTCGGCCGGTGTCGACCAAGCGGGAGTGATCCCCATGGTGACTGAAGACAGGGGGCCCAAGAAATCTGGGGCCTCGCCGAACACTGTTCTGGGGCCTTGTGCGGCTCCAGAATCGAGAGAGCAGCCCCCCATGATGGGGATGGAGAAACTGATCCCACGGCGCCCGCCATTAATCTGGAGGCGCCGAACACTCTGTAGGGAGCACTGCAAAGTGCTTCCATCGTAGAGGAACACCGCACTCTGATGAGTGCGGTCATGGAGAAAATTCAGTCCGTCAAAGGTGGACTGAACGAAGCTTTCAACAGCCTACTAACAGGCTTTGAGGTATGCGATGTAATGTTCTTCAAAGAGATTTTTATTTATTTTAGATGTGTGTATATATAGACAGTAGCTCCTGATGCTTTGTTTGATTCTGAACAAAATCAGACGAAGTATCCATGTTATAGCATATGATAGAGCTGAACTGTGTATTTTGTGCTTGAACAGGTTTCTCTAGTTGCGGCATCTGTCCGAGCCGCAAAGGTTTCCGAGTTAAATCGGAAGCTTAAACTAGCTGACGAAGAGCTCGACCACATCAACACGCGTTTTCATAAAGAGCAAGGTATGCGGGTTTGAAGAAATTTAAATTTTAACACACTATATGTGTGAGCATGAGCTAATGTTTGTTATATGTTCTGTGAAACAGCTGACGCAGATACGGTCGTGGCCCTGAAGGGCGAGCTTGCGGAGGCCAAGGAAGAGGCCAGAGTGAGTAAGGCAGCCACTGATAAAGCGACTGCCGACCTGGAGGTCGAGAAGGCTGTGCGTCAACAGCAGGAGTCTCAGGTGACCGAAGTCGAGGTCGAGTTGCAAGATGCCATTCGGAAATGTGAGGCACTAGAGCAGATGACTTCAGAACAAGCATCCGAACTCACTGTGGTAGTTAATGCTGCCTAGGAGGTGTGGGTTGAGTTGTGCAGTGCTCAAGAAGAGATAAAATAAGCGCGTCAAATAGCAGCTAGTAAGACTTTTCTCTTACCGAGCATCTTCGGAGGTGAGAGGTATCTTGGGCTAACACGATTAAGGAGTTCTCCAGGCGTTTTTGTGGATCTCCCGAGGAGCATTGCTGACGCCACCCAATACTTCTGAGCCCGGGAGGGGAACAACATGGAGAAGCTGTTCTGGTCGCAGTTTCTTGTGCCAAACCATCCGGTGCCCCTCAATGACCAAATGAAGCAGCTAGTTGAGCTGCACAACATGGCGGGTACGAGTCCGCGGGTCAAAGTTATTAAGCGTTCGGCCTTCATAGAGGGTGCTCGGATGGCCTTTGCCCACGTGAAGGTGCATTGGGCGAAGATGAAGGCCATGGAGATTGCAACTGCTGGCCCGCCAGAGGACAAGGATCACCGCACACGAGAAAGGTACTTTGGCGACGTCCTAGAAGGTGCCCGCCTTGTAGAGGGCCAGTTCTCAAAGGATATAATCTTTGAATTATTGTATTCGAATTTGTAAGGACTAAGCCTATGTGCCAATATATATAAATTTTGCGCTCCTGTATTATAAGCGACTGTTTCCCTCCTGTGCGGGTGTTTATTTAAATTTTGAAAGTTTCTAGTCGTCAGCTTCAGCCCCCATGTAAATATTACAGTGGTGTTCGGTAACGCGCGTGAACACTCTTTATCCAACGTCTTGGTCCATATAGGAGGTGTTTGCGGAGTGAACCAGGAATCGGACTATGCGGCTTTATTGCTTTCACTTATCCATAGGAGCTTGACTAGTGGTGCTATGTACTAGCCCTCGGGGCGTGTAAGGCTTCCGAGCTATGGTGACCATTCTTACGCGTCTGGGCGAAGACCAGCCCCTCGTATAACACTGAGTGAATCTCTATCATTCGTAGTATAACACTAAGTGACAGAATCACTTGACCGGCTCTCGCTTCATCATGACAGTGTGTTTTCGGCTTTCTCTACTGAGGTACTTGACCGGACGAACCAGAAGTACAATCGCAGTAGTTCTCCCTTTACTACCTTAGCCGAACAACACGGAACGTAAGGTGGCAAACACAGGAGCCTGGCAACCCAACTATAGACCAAAGACATGATTCAGAGTCGATGCATATAATGCAACATCCGGGACGCCGAACAGTTCCCTATAGGTGTTCGGACTTTTTTTGGAGGTGTGCAAGGCTGAATACAACCCCTGGTATTAAGTCCAGGTTTTAAGGCACATGCAGCGATCCGACTTGGGCGGGAGAACACATGTGGTAAATAGAATAAACTCCAAGTGAATTGGAACCAAACTACTTCTTTTATATCTCGTTTTAATACAGCGAGCCGTGAGGTTACAGATAATCCCGATAACATCCTCGGGCATTTTACATGCCAAAACGTAAAAAAGGGGGGAAGAAAAAGGTTTACACAGAGCCTGAATCTAAATAAGAAATCTCAACACGTGGCCCTGTTGCACGTCTACGCCTTTTTCTCCTTAGTAATATTTCCTTGAGAAGGAGAATTATGATGGCCGCCTGTAAAAAATAAAAAGGAAAAAAAATCAAGATTCTAGAAAAAAGTATCCGCACAGTCGTAAACAATGCAAGTTCATTTAAAGAAACCTGAAAAAGAAGATGTATTTTAGAGTCCGAATAGGGTCAAGCCGAACTATGAACTATTTGTATGATGTCTGCCCCCAGCGTCGCCCAAGGTATTTTAAAGGCATAATTGTGTACGCGAGGTACGTATGCTACCACCTTATGGGGCAATCGGTAGGGGCGTAACTGCTAATCGAGCTCAGGTTCTTCTGAGCTACCGCATTGTAGTGCGGACCAGACACGTTTAGTCGTGTCTGCTTGACGACCGATGAACTGTTCGGCCTAAATAAGCCGCTTTGGACCTCAGCCGCTAGGGCCGCAGTGTCTTCCTCCGTACGGAGGGAGCGCTCCATGTTTCCATTGACCGTGATGACGCCGCCTGGTCCAGGCATTTTGAGCTTTAAGTAGGCATAATGCGGGACTGCGTTAAAACGAGCGAAGGTCGTTCTTCCGAGTAGTGTGTGATAGCCACTCCGGAATGGAGCGATGTCGAAGATTAACTCTTCACTTCGAAAGTTATCAGGGGAGCCGTATATGACTTCCAATGTTAACGAGCCCATGCAGTGGGCTTCCACACCTGGTATCACTCCTTTAAAGGTAGTGCTACTGGGCTTAATTCTTGACGGGTCTACCCCCATCTTGCGGAGAGTGTCTTGGTATCAGATTGAGACTGCTGCTGCCATCCATAAGGACTCGAGTAAGATGATATCCTTCAATTATGGGGTCGAGTACTAAGGCCACCGAACCTCCGTGACGGATACTGGTTGGATCATCCCTACGATCAATGGTGACCGGACAACCCGACCATGGGTTGAACTTGGGGGTGATTGGCTCGATGGCATAGACGTCCCGGAGTGCGCTCTTCTGCTCTCTCTTAGGGATATGGGTGACGTAGATCATGTTCACGGTTTTCACCTCTGGTGGAAATTTCTTATGTCCCCCCGTGTTCGGCTGGTGAGGTTCATCCTCATCTTTGCTTTGAGGTCATTTCCCCTTGTGTTTGGCATTTAGCCTCCTGGACTTCTTAAAGACCCAATTATTACGGTTGGTATGATTTGCAGATTTATCAGAGGTGCCATGTATCTGGCAGGGCCTTTCTAGTATTTTGTCCAAGCTAGATGGACTATCTTTGTTGCCTTTGAATGGCTTCTTCAGCTAACCGGGCCTAGAGCCACTGAATCCGGCATTTACCGTCGTGTCCTCTATGCTTCCAGTATTGTTTCGACGCTTGTTTTTATTGCATCGTGGCTTGCCTTTGCCATCCCTGACTCCATATGTGCCAGGGTCGCTGGTGCTATTGCCTCTACGAGCCAGTCAGTTGTCCTCGCCCGTGCAAAAGCGGGTCATGAGTGTAGTTAGGGCTACCATTGTTCTCGGCTTCTCTTGGCCGAGGTCTCTAGCCAGCCATTCGTCCCGGACACTGTGTTTGAATGCCGATAAGGCTTCGGCGTCCGTACAGTCAACAATTTGGTTCTTTTTAGTTAAGAACCGATTCAAAAGCTTACGGGCTGACTCCCCAGGTTTCTGGATTATATGACTTAGATCATCAGCATCCGGGGGCCTGACATAAGTCCCCTGAAAGTTGGCCCGAAAAGCATCCTCGAGTTCTTCCCAGCTTCCAATAAAGTTCTCTGGGAGGCTGCTTAACCAGTGCCGAGCTAGTCCTTTCAGCTTGAGAGGTAAGTTTTTGATAGCGTGGAGACACGAGCCATGTTGTCGGCTTCCTAGGAACGGGAGTACCCAGACTTGCATATCTGCGGACCGTGGCGTGGCTCCATCAGCAGCCTGGTGCGGCCCAACTTCAACAATTGCAGCTTAAGACCCACGCGAGGGGCGAAGCCTCGCGAGGCGGGCGACAGCAAGACCTCCCTGGGGGGCAGTCTCTCTAGGCTGGCTCCCGAGGAGCAGAGATATCTATGCAAGGAGCACCTCGCGAGATTCACGTGACGTGAGCCATGACGACCAAGACCAGGCGGTCGCCAGCGGGATTAGTGTGCCAGTTTCCTCTTTGCTGTTATGAGGGCAAGCGCAGGCGCGGAGTCCCGAGGTATCAGGCAAAGGTTTTCATATCGGTGCATCAAGACCAAATACCGTCAAGGCTGCAGAACGGAGGTCATCATGGAGCACGGCGTGGCGTCACCACCAGAGCCTTTGGTAGGCGAAGACTACTTTTGTCAGGATAACTTGTACTAGCTGTTCCCCTTCAAATTTGGTCGTTTTGGGATCACTTCCTGCTGATATTTGGGAAGAGGACCAAGGCCACTATAAATAGGACCTAGCCACCACCATAGAGGGGGATCTAATTTGGGAACAAATCCATTCCACCCTACTCTCACCACAAGCTCACCTGAGCCCAAGAACACCTCTCCTCTGGAGGCTGTTCATCCATTGTACTAGTTCATCCTCAGCCATACTAAGGCAATCCACCACACACACTAGAGTAGGGTATTACACCACAGGGTGGCCCGAACCAGTATAATTCTCTGTGTCCCCTGTTCTCTGAGCGCGGCGAGCTAGGCCGAGGAATCGTAGGGTGAGCACGCTAGGGAGGGAGTGTTCTTCGTGCGGACCCCAGAGATCAAACCTCTCAAGGGTTTGCGGAACCCGAAATCCGACATTTAGCGTGCCATGTAGGGGTGTGCCGAAGCCTCTCTTCTGTTGATCGGCGCGTCACCACTCCATCGCTTCCATGGATGATGCTCGCCGTGCTTGTGCTGAGCGACGGGCCGCCCTTGCCGCCTGCGTCGCTCAGACAGCTCTAGCCGGCGGACCTCCTCTCCGTTCTCCATCACCTGCCGCCAATGCTGCCACCGGCCTGGCGCGGCACGAGCAGCAAGCCTCGTCGCTGCATCGCTCGGTGCGGCGGGATGGCCCACCGCAACCCCGTCGCTGACCCCCGCTGGCTCGACGTCCCACGGCCATCGATGACCCGCGCACGCGCAAGCGGCACCACTCATGACAAGTGAGCTCCTACGCTACCGCTCCGTCGACGATCTCTATGAGGACTGGCTCGACCGCATCGCCGAGCTCGTCAGCGCCGCGGGGGGCTCTCCTGCCCCATCTCTATCGCTACCTCGCTCACCTCCCCATGCGGGCGACGTGGCCCATGAAGCGCCTCCACCACCCTCCACTTCAAGGCATCGTCCATGACCCAAGACACGTGGCCCCGCGGCGAAACCCACTGTGCGGGGGCACCCGTGCATGAAGAAGGAAGCTGCCAAGAGATCCAGCGGCTTCGAGGAGGAGCGCCAGCGCTCCCTCCACCGCCGCGTCGAGACCGTGCGCCCCCGGCCATGGTGGCGTGCGGAAACCAAGACCAAGCTCCGCCTCCACGAGAAGTTCCGGTATCAATAGCAGGCTGCAAGGCCCTCGCCCCCGAGCTGCGCAACGTCAACTAACCTGGGAAGTTCAAGCCCGACCTGCCTCCACGCTACGACAGCACCCCCGAGCCTGCTGAGTTCCTGTAGCTCTACGAGCTGAGCATCGCGGCCTCCAACGGGGACGAGAAGATCATGGAGAACTAGTTCCCCGTGGCTATCAAGGACGATGCGTGCTCGTGGCTCTTGAACCTGCCAGCGGGATCGATCTCCTCCTGGGGTGAGATGCGCGAGCGGTTCATCGCCAATTTCCATTGCACCCGCGACCGTCCCTCGACTGCAGGTGACCTATGGCGCATCAAGCAACAACCAAGAGAAACTCTGCAGAAGTTCATCCAGTGCTTCAACAGCGTCCGTGTCAAGATCCCCAAGGTCACGGACAAGGCCATCATCTCAGCATTCTCTGATGGCGTCCGCGATGTCAAGATGAAGGAGTAGCTCTCCATTCACGAAGATCTGTGCACGACCCTGGAGCTGTTTAACCTCGCGACCAAGTGCGCTAGAGCTGAGGAGAGGCGCCTCTCCCTCGTCGGGCTCCCCATCGCTCACCCTGAAGACAAGAAGGCCAAGGCCAAGGATGTGAAGCGCAAAGGGGTGGCTATGCTCGCGGCCGAACCAGAGATGAGGCGTGGCCGCGGCCACCCAGAGTCATCCAAGAGCAGCCGTCCATTCCGCGCCTTCCACAACGTGCACAGCCACAACACCAATGACTGCCAAGAGCTCAGGGCCATCCGCGATGGGCGCATCGGCCGACGCCCCAAGCGCGGCGACTAGGGCTACATCCGCGGAGGAAGCCGGACCGGGGGGCGCTGGGACGACCGCGGCTCCCATCAGGAGTGGCGTGACCAGCCTCGTGAGGGTGCCTGGAGCGATCAACCTCACGAGGTCGCTAGGAGGGACTAGCCTCGCGAGGGTGCCTGCAGGGAACAGCCTCGTGAGGACCGTCCTCAGGGCAATGTCGGCCTCCCTCTGCTACCACCACCAAGGAGGAACGGCGACCAAGACGAGGGGGCTGGGGGCTTCAAGGAGCCTCGCGCCAATGCTTGCATCTTGGGCGGTGCGCAGGTCCCAGCCTCTCAGCGCCTCTTCAACCAGTTCTCATACTCCTCTCCGGAATGGACACTAAGTGATGCGGTTTCCTCATCCACTTCCCGCTGTGCCACCAATGCTACACTAACCACTTGATTTGTTGCTGCTAGGTATAGCAACAACGGCTCTTGTGGTTTAGGAGCAACCAAGGTAGGCACAGAGGACAAGTAGGCCTTCAAATCTTGTAGTGTCGTATCTGCTTCCAGGGTCCACTTCACTGGTCATGCCTTCTTCAAGATCTTAAAGAATGGCAAGGCACACTCGGCAAACTTGGAGATGAATCTGCTGAGTGCAGCAACGCACCCTGTCAAACGTATGAAATCCATGACTGTCCTTGGTGCTTGAATCTGCTCGATAGGCTTGATCTTATCTGGGTTGGCCTCTATCCCTCGATGGGACACAAAGAAGCCAAGTAGCTTGCCGTAGGGAACACCAAACACACACTTCTCGGGATTTAGCTTTAAGTTGATCTTGCGTAGATTGGAAAATGTTTCCTCCAAATCTTGGATGAGGGTTGATCTGTCCTTGGTTTTGACCACGATATCATCCATATAAGGTTCAATGTTCCTGTGCAGCTTTGATTCAAAACCAATATGGACCGCTCTTCCAAAAGTGGACCCAACACTGTTCAACCCGAAAGGCATGCGTATGAAGCAGTACGTGCCACATGGGGTGATGAACGAGGTATTCTCTTCGTCTTCCCTAGACATAAAAATCTGTTGGTACCCAAAATATGCATCCGAGAAAGAGAGCAGATCATGACCTGAAGTGGAGTCCATGATCTGGTCAATGCGCCGCAAGGGAAATGGGTCCTTCGGGCATGCCTTGTTCAAATCAGTGAAATCTATGCACAACCTCCATTTTCTATTGGCCTTACGCATGACCACTGGGTTTTCTAACCATGTTGGATGCACCACTCCTCTGACCAAACCAGCAGCCTCAAGCTTCTTGATGTCTTCGGCAATGAACTGCCGCTGTCCAAAGGTTGCTTCTGGACCTTCTGCTTGACGGGCCAGGCATGTGGGTAGACAGCAAGGTGGTGCTCGATTACCTCCTTGGGAGCACTGAAGATGTCAGATAGTTGCCAGGCAAACATATTGATATTCGCCTGTAGGAAGGCAACGAGCACGCTTTCCTATTTGTCGTCAAGGGTGGAACTGATAGTAAAGTTAGAATCAGCGCCATACAGCCCTGCCGGTACCTTCTTCACAGGAGGCGCAACAACCTTGGACCTTTTGCTGTTGGAGCTCTCCCGCAAGTCATTAACAGGCGTAGCATACTCCGGAGAAGTGTGCTTCCTAGGCTCTTTACCGGGGCTCTCAACAGCTCTCTCCTTCTTCTTACTCTCCTTGGCGAGACCAATGATCTCCGCGGCCTCTGCCACAACTGCATCCCTGTACATCTTATCCACGCAAACTATTGCGTCCTTCTTGTCAGATGGAATGAATAGGACCCCCATTGGCCGTGGCATCTTCAAGGTGTTGTAGGCATAGTGGGATGCCGCCATGAACTTGGCCAGAGCTGGGCGTCCAAGAATTCCATTGTAAGGCAGGGGAGATCAACCACATCAAACACATCCCTCTCAATTCGGTAGTTCAATTCTCTCCCGAATGTTACCGACAATGTGATCTTTCCCTTAGGACGGCTCATGTCGGGATTAACTCCTTGAAACATGCCTGTAACCTCAAGCTCTTCTTCTGATATCTGGAGTCTGCTGATGACCTTTGGGGAAATCTGATGCAAGCCGGCCTCGCCATTAACCAACGTCTTTGTGACTTTGAGGTTGCGGATTGTTGGTGAGACCAACAACGGCAAGCACCTTACCGCGGAAGTGCGGCCAGGGTGGTCTTCTTCATCAAAGATGATGGGTGTGCGGGACAACTTGAGAGGCTTCTGAAACACCGCTGCAGGCTCTACGACATTGACCTCATGCGCCCACAATTTAAGTCGGCGGTGAGAGGCGTGCAGAGATGCGCCCCCGTCAATGCATAGGGCGTGAGTGGCCTTTTGGAACTCCTGCTCACTGGTTTCCTCTTCTTTCCCTCCATCACTCTCTTCATTGCAATCCTCCTTCTCACGGCCCCTGGTGGGTTTTCCTTTGCTCCTAAGAGCCTTGCCAGGGCGATTTCCTTCACCACCCCCGCCCTTTCCGCCAGCGCCATTCTTACCTTTTTCCTTATCTCGCTTCTCATATGCAGCCCTCTGCTTCTTGACAAGCTGCTCAACCTGGTGACACTCCTCGATGTCCTGGCCCTTGGTCCGATGGATCTTGCAATAAGGGCCATCACTTTCCCCAGCCTTCTCGGCAGCCACAACTTCCCGGTAATCATTGCACGCGGCAACCTCCTTGCCGGGGGTTTCAGCTTTAGCCTTCTTGCCGGTACTAGGCATGCTTGACCCCTCAAGTGTCATCACTGCTTTATCCCTGGGCTTCTTACTGCGCTTCTTGTTCTTCTTCCTCTGAATGGAGGCATCAACATAATCCTCTGAGTCAACGTCGATGCCATTTACTTCTCCAGGGAGCTTCCTCCCCTCTTCCACCCGAGCACACTTGTCCACCAAGGTGCAAAGCTCCTTCACAGTCTTGGTCAACCGAATGTTCATCTTGGAACATATCCGTCGATTGTGCATGTTGCACTAGAATGCTGCTATCACTGCAGCTGGATGGATGTTTGGAATATTTCTGTGAACTCGACTGAACATATGCATGTACTTCCGCAGAGTCTCCCCTTCTTTCTACGGGAGTAACTGCAGATCGTTGGGCTGCCCAGGTTCTTGGTGGCCGCCCGTGAAGGCACCCATGAACTCATGGCATAGGTCAGGACGGGTCGAAATGGAGTTCTCGGGTAGATGCATCAGCCAAGATCTCACATTTGGCTTGAGCGCCAAAGGAAAGTAATTGCCCAACACCTTCTCATCCCTTCCCTCGGCAGGTTGAACATCGATGGTGTAGATTCTCAAGAACTCTGCGGGTTTAGTGTTCCATCATACTTCTCTGGAATATCTGGCTTGAATGTGCGAGCGGACGGCCAACGGACTTGCCGCAACTAACGGGTGAACACAGGGCACCTAGCCTCGTAAGGTAGGTACCCGCTCCCGTCGAGCACGGGCTCGTCGACGTTGAGGCCATCATGCCAGTAGGGATGGTCGTGGTCGTCGCGGCGTCGCTCGACGGTGACGTGTGCGCGCACCCCCTGCCTATCCTCCGGGGCTCGCTGTTGGCCTTGATGCACTCGAGGGCCCAACAAGGCCATCGAGATGTTATCTGGCTCCTGATAGAGTGGCTCACGCATCGGTCACCGTGGCGGGGACTGTACCGTGGGGGTGGCCCCCTCAGCACGGCCAGCAACGTGGGCTGTCGCCATCGTCTAGGGAGATCACGACGGGCGAGCTTGCTGTGATCCTCCCGCCTCGGCAAAACCAATCAGACTTTGGATGGTGGCTCGCAACTCACCCATCTCAGCACTAGTTGGGCCCACGCCATTGCCTCTGAGGCGGTTTTTGGCATGGGTAACGATGATGTGGACCGCAACATCGTCTAGCTCCTGACGATGCCGGTGACGACCGCACCGTGCCCTCGTCGCTGGTAGCCAGCCGCTTGGACGATGTGGGGACCAGGTGGGGACGCTTGAGGGCCAGCGGCTCCGTCGAGCACATTGGTTATGTTAGCCTGTTTCAGGGGTGGTGCATGCTCTACGGTCGCGCTCACCATTGGAGCGCCCAGAGAGTCGTGGTTTGCCCCAGAACAAGCGACACCATCAAGACTGCCCTCTTCGCCTGGGCGAGGAGGTACAGATGGAATAATCTCTCTATTCATACCTCGTGCAGCCTGGCCGCTGGGATCTTGTTGATGCTGCTCAACTTCGGTGCCTCCAGCTCCTGCTTCGGCCGTGGGAGGCATGGTAACAGCGCCGCCTGTGTCGACCACATCCCCCGCAGCGCCCGCGTTCCCGTGCGTCCCCGCATTCCCCGCAGCGTCGGCGGCCGTAGGCAGCGAGGCCCTCGAGATGGACGGGTGAGCGGCGGTACTGGACTTCTTCTTGGGTGCCATGGTCAATGGAGCCAAAGACGGTGAAGCTGGTGATGAAGATGACATGCTACACAAGCTCTCGGGTTCGCGCAAGTGATCCCCCTACCTGGCGCGCCAAACATGTCGCGGGAATACCATGACCACCTATGGGACATTGGTCCCTTTTTAGTTCGGTGTGGCACATCACGGTAGATATAATATGGGCAAGTTTTACCCTGGTTTGGGCCGCCGTGAGGCGTAAAACCATACTCCTGCATTGGTGGATAAATGGTGGAATGGTGGAAATTAGCACGACGCTCTTGCCCTGCAAGGTTGCCTCGGGGCGAGAGAGGTCGCACGCGTATGAGTGTTGGGGTTCGAATGACCGAATCCTTTCTACGGTTGCCATGGGCCTCCTTTTATAGATCGTCGCCATAGTGGCAAATTAGTCTTTCTAGACTGATTAGATAGCAAATAGTGCTATCATACCTAACTCTACAGGCTGACAGAGCGCATTAAGTCCACCACTCTGTGTCACATCAAAGCTCGCCCGGTAGGTCTTGCAGGGCTGTTTCGCTAGCTTCGCGCCTGCTTGCTTGACATGTCGCATGACGGGTGTCATTTGCAAGTTTTTTCTATAGGTAATGGCTGCCATGTGGCACATGGCTACCACTGAACCATTTAGGAGCTTGACACCACACTGATTGATGACGAGCATTAGTGTGAGGTGGCGGTTTGCCTCCGTGAGCCCCCGGCAGGCCTGCCGGGGCAATGTTGGAGATTTGTTTCCGGGCGATCCCACCGTGCGAGGCTCGCAGGCCCGACAAGGAAGGCTCTTCTTCCGGCGGTATCTTCCCTTGATAGCTGATCTTGGTTGTCTTGATCCCTTCGACCAGCTTTCTAGTGCTTCGAAAGACTAATTCCTTCGAGTCTTGATCTGGTACTGCTGTGGTAAACTTGTCCTCCGGTTTGTGCACAGTCCAAGGCAAAGGACCCAGGGTCCGTTGCACCGACAATTGTAGCGACCCGACCCGAATGGATCAAGTCTCTGTGCTTAAGTGTCATCCCTGGATCGGTATGCTAACACACACAGTACTCGAGGATTTATAGCATAGGTAAATCACATGTATAAAGTATCGTAAATACTATTACCTCAATCGATCATAGCGGAAGCAACAAAGGTTGTTGATTCCCATCAACACCAACGGCAAAGTTGAGTGTAGTCAGCGCAACCCTAACGTAACACTTACTCGTCGAATAACTCCTGCAACATGAGACGTTGCAGCCATGTAGGTCAGTACATTGAATGTACTGGCAATTTCACACTGTAATGAGAATGATGAACAATGCCTACAACTACATGCATATTTGGCTGGAGGAGGCTGTAAGGCTGTTTTTGCATAAAGATGATTTTTCCCTACCACAAAGAAATGCATTTATTTAACTACTTTGTTAAATTTAAATCATGAACAATTGAGAATGGTTCCTCCATCTCAATCCCAAATCAAAGTCATTATTAACCCAACAAATTAATTAAATAGAGTGTTGAGATCAACAAATAATCCACTTCTAGATACTCAAAGATGTCCATAACCGGGGACACGGCTACTCATGAATAGTTTGTACACTCTGCAGAGGTTTGTGCACTTTTCCCACAAGACTCGATCGCCTCCGTTTGGTTTCTCGCACTGCATGGTGTTTGAGAAACGGATGACCGAGACACAGTCTTTCAGAAGCATTCACTCTTTAACCCGGGTGGACCGGTACACCTACATTCTCCCTACATCTGCTAATCCACCACTTAAAGAGATCACACAACTTACTCATACTATGCCAGAGCCCATAATGGCTTGTGGCTGCACATGGAAGTTTCTAGGCATGAAAAATATTATATGATCACTTTGAGCCTGGGTGGCATTCCAATAGGGTGATCACACGATTCCTCCGGGATTTCCTAGGACAACACTGGCATCACCAGGTGTCCGGGCAATCCACTGGTTCACTCCAAGGGTGCCCCAACCAATCCACCCAGATGTGAATTCAAGTAGCCACCTTAAGTTGAACCATTAATTAACAACTCACATCTGTCATGGATTTCACTCAAACCTAAACCACCTCTACGAGCATAGCATGGCAACCTAAGCAAACGTAGAAGTAACTCCCAAGGGTTTGAAAATAATGCAGGTAATAGGTTCTACCTCAATCTACTTCCCAGTCCCACAAGTTAAGAGATCCTACTCATGCAATGTGTTTGAGGATATAACTAATGCAATGACAACTAGGTATTGGAAAATATTATCAAAGTGTGAACTTGCCTTGTACTGAAGATGTAGAAGATTCGCACTCAGAACTCGTGATAGATCTACTCGTCACACTCCGGTCAATCTATCGTAAGCAAGCAACGGTAACCACACATAAGCAATCACTCAGAAAGATCGGACATAATGAATAAACACTTCGGAAAACTTCGAAAACAAAATGAATGAATCTTGAAACATAAAACAATTTCTAACGGTACCAAAATTATGTGAATTTGGCCTTATCAGAAAGTTTAGGTCAAGAGCTTCGATTTGCAAAAAGAAACAACTAAAACGGAGTTATGAAACTCAAGTTATGATCAAAACAAGTTTGAATCTAAAACTAGTTGAATTCAAATTTTAAAACTTTCAAAAACATTCTTAAGTTATTTTACTGGAAAGAGGGGATCGTAAGGAAGACGTGGGCGTTGGTTTCGTTGGATTTGGACCAACGAGTAAAAAGTTACGGCCGTTTGAAAATTAGGGGCTAAACTGTAAAAATAATATTTACAAAGAGATCCCTGGCCGAAATATTAAAGGAAAAAGAAAAGAACTAAAGAATGAGCGTTCACTATTAAGACCTAACCAGTGAACGTTCACTATATAGCTAAACCTAAAAAAACCAATCTAGATCTAACCGGAAAAAAATAAAAACCGAACCGGAGCGGTTTTCCCTTACCGGTTCGTGGATCGGGCGGTTCGGGCGGCTCAGGCACGGGTCGCGGACGAACTCCGGCGAGCGGCAGCCGTGGTGCTCTGGCGGCAATGCGAAGCAGCATCAGGCGGCGCGGCGCTGCGGGAGGGCGAGGGGCGAGGCGAGGCGCGAGCAGCGACGGGAGGCAGCGTGGCGGCGGCGAGGCAGCAGCAAGCAGCGGCGGCGGCGGCGAAAGTTGGCAAGTGCGGCGGCGGCGGCGGCGGTCGCAAAGCGAGGAGCAGCGGGGGGGGGTGGCTGCGGCCTTAAATAGGTGGACGGGGAGGGCGGCTGCCTTGCAGAAGGGGGTAGAGGGGAGGTGGCCGAGTGCGGCACGGAAGCCGAGGTCGGCCGGCGGCGTCGTGCGAGATCGGGACTCCGTCCCGAGCTCACGGGCGAGCGGGGCACAGTGACGGGCCGGCTGGGCCGTGGCCTGGCGCTTTGCTGGGCCGGCCCAGTTCGGTCCAGGAGAGATTTTTTTTATTTTATTTTAAAACACAGACAAAAGAAATAATATATATATATATATATAATATATAGGCATATAATATATCAAAATTTTCAGAAAAACATTCTCTACAAAGTGAACATTTTTATACTGTCAAGTAAAACCCTCACAAATTCTAATAAATCAAAAGGTGCTACTGTTGCAATAAAAATCATTTTAAAAATACCAAAATGACTTCAAATTTATTTCTCTCCAATTTTCTGCTGTAGGGAATCATGTTACCCTATTTTCCATATAATTTATTTTTGGAGAAAAATAATTTGAATAAAACCCAATAACTCAATATTTGCAATTGAGTTGCAGAAAATTTCAGAAAAACTTCCAACTCATATTTCCTATAATTTGAAGAATTCATTTTATCTTCTCTCGGGAAAATCATTGAGTCGCATAAAGTTTCTGAATTTGAAAATATTTCGAGGATGAAATTCAAAATCCTTTCAAAACCCTTTATCATTTAATAAATGGAAGAAGTCATATTATCTTCACCCTAGGGTTTTATGTTGAAAAGAATTTGAATTCTCCGGAGATCAAAAATGCAAAGTGAAAGTTTTGGGAAAGTCATTTTATTCCCTCTCATTTATCTTTCAAAAGTTTCAAATTTCACTCAATTTCACTCAGCACATCAGCAAGCAATCAAATCTATCCATTTATTATAACATTCCAAAATTTAGAATTTTGGGATGTTACAAACCTACCACACTTAAAATGAATCTCGTCCTCGAGATTCGGAGAGGCTAGCAAGAAATAGTTTAGGGTTTCGGGGTCTTCTAGGAAATCCATTGATCGGTAAGGTCTAGTGTGCTACCACACTTAGAATGATGGTTACGGTTCCACCAAGACTTAGGTACTTCATCCTTATTTGTTGGCATTGTTTGTCTTCTCAGATCTTCAGGGTAACTCCTTCTCTGGGGGCTATTTCGGTAGTGGCAAAACCTTTGCCCTCAATTCTTGTATCCTTTCATCTTGGTACGATTCTTTCTGTGACTAGCTTTTCTTAGCTGACAGGTCTGCCGCCAATACTAAACAATTATCGATATCTCATGGGGGTCATTAAACAATTTATTGGGTCCCTGCAGAAAACGGGTCTGGGCTTTATCCTCACCGTATATCCTACGGTTGGCAACAACATGCCGTGTACAAGGGAAAAATTTCTATATCATTCTAAGGTTTAAACAAGTTTTGACATCGTCGTCTCTCTACTATAGGTAAGTCACTCAGATTTACCATCCCGTATAACAGAGGTGAACAATAAGAGTAAGTCGATATGGTGATCAATCCATCCCGCACGCGAATCATTACCTTGTATATGGTTTAGTGAATCTCTCATTCTAACTCTCGGTCATCCTCACAAGCATTGCAAAATTTCTCTTGTCAACGAACTAAGTTCGGATAAATCCATTGATTCTGCAAGCCCAACAAAATATATCTATCATTTCTTCACAACCATCGGGTTTAACGTAACCACCTATAAGATCGTATGTTGGCAAAGTCGTAACTTCTTCCAGGGGCTTTCCTTCAGCAAGAGTGTGCTTGCTTTCTTGACAGGTCCTGGGGCCTGTGGGTTATGGCTCATCTCACCACTAGTAACACTTGGTCTCATCATCGGGTTGCAACTGGTCATTCTTCCAACATCCAACTTCATTGGCTCTTTTAAATCCATCCAATTTTTGTTTGGTATCCCTTTTTCTCTGGGTACCAAACTGAGCGTAATTACTCACACTCATCCTTGGGTAGTCCTTTCCAAATCGGACGTATCTAACCACTAGCTAGTGTATTTGGGTAACGGTGTTAGATTCTACCACACTTAAAATGGATAACACTAGTTTCTTCAAAATCTTATTCCATGCATCATGTCTTCACCCTTCACTTCTGTTGTAACAACTCATAAAATCCAAAATCAATGCCATGATGCTAACTTTACTCATTCTCAACTTGTTACCATCTACTGCATTTCCATTGCATGCTTCAACTCAACTACTTGGTCCAAGTCTCCTTCTCCTTGGTACAATCTATAGCAAAATGCACTGCTTTACTACAGCAGATACACATAACTATTGACAAGTCTCGTGGTTCCCTTGTGATTATGTAGCCTCCTTAGGTCCTCGGCTAAAGGGTCCACGTCAGAACTTGTATATCCATAACTCAATCCTTGGGGTCACTATAGTTCCATACTCCGGCCTTACACCCTCTTAAAAATCCAATTGTACTTCTTTCTTTCATACTCTTGGGGTAAGCCTCATATCAAAATAAACTCCAACTTATTTGTGCAAACTCTACTCCTTGGAGCAACACTTTCCTTTCTATTGGTCCAGGGTTCACCCAGTAAGGTTCAACTAAACAAAATGCACTGGTTCATCCATAATCCATATTCTCCTCATATCAAATCTCTTATTATCTCTTGAACCAGTATTCGACACATCAATTTCAAAGGTGCTTCACTACAATTGCTACTATCCACATAGTTGGGTATGGTCAACTTTCCTTCCATCTTTATTCCTTTGTCCTAGCTAAGGATGCTTCAGCTCCACGGGAATTATGCAATGTGATTCTTGAAATCATTGATCCTTTCCTTCATCCTAGTGGTCGTGTGCTTCATCTCCATCATCTCTGCCTGCACCTTACTCAGGCTTTCCTGGGTATAACGAAGTCTTGCTTCGAGTATTTATCCAATCTGACGTATGGCCTCCATAGCAGCTTCACGAACAGAATCGAAGAATGTTGTTCGCGGTACTCGGGAGATGAAAAAGTATTGACCCGTAGTATTTGGGCAAACTCCTTTCACACGGTGGAGGTGTACCTCCACGTACCAAAGTTCAACTCCATTCTCCATGAAGGGATAACCCTTGTAAACTGCATCTCCTTCTAGGTGAATATGCTTCATCATGTCCTTCAGGATCTTTGGGTACTCCTGATCGTTAGTTAGGGTCATGATCGTTTCTGGGCCCTTGACAAAATAATCGTATAGGGTTTTCATCTGCGGGTATAAGACAGAAGGTGTCCTCAGGACAAAATACGGACATCCTTGGGTAAAACAGGGTCGTTTGTCCGAGAAAGGTTTGGGGGTCAGCTTCTCCATGGGTTCTAGGTTTTGGTCTGGATGAGAGGCACTCACCATCATCCAACAACTCATAGCACTTCCTTCTTATATTCGAAAGAATATCAACTTCTATTGCTTCACGAACTATTACAATGTTATTTCCATACTCAACTCAACATTATAATAAAGGTGTATTCCATATTTAGCTACATGCTTCATTCTAATTTCCATATCTCAACTACTCTGATCATCCTTCCTGCGGTCTGAACTTCTCTGGCAAAATGCCCTACTTCCTTGCAGCGTAAACTAATGACATAAGACAAATCTAGGGACTTCATGGCGACTATCCTGGTTCACTGGATTCTCCGCTTCCTGGTTGGGCAGTTGCTAGCATAATGACCTAAATCCTTGCACCGATAACATGTGATGTGACTTAGGTCCTTTTCCGCAGAGATTGGGTTCTTCTGGGGACACATGCTCTTTCTCTTCCTCGACTTCCTTGTTCCTATCAATTCTTCCATCTTTTGTGGATCAAACTCCACTTCTTATGTCGGGAAATGTCCCAGATACTCATGGCTTTCCTTCGTGCAATGCTGTGAAAATGTCCTCCTTCTCCACATGAATAGCAAGCACGAGCGTAAAATCTGTTTAGGCCTTCTCCCTCAGGTTCGTCAATATCTTCCTCCATCGCGGATTCCTTTAAGGTTTCCTCGAGGACTTCTTCCATTGCTTCTTTCTTCAGCTGGGTAGTTCATTGCACCAGGGGGTAAATGTGACACTGAGCAGGGTAGTGGGTAGTCCCTTCACACAAGAATCAAGTAATCTGCCTAATTGGGCATTCTTCAGCTAGGTGACTTCCTTCACAATTTGGGCATTCATCATTGTGCTCCTTCTGGGTGTGTCCTATTTCTCCACAAATCCTGCAGGCACAACGTTTCTTCTTCTGGTTGTCACCATGCTCTCGGATGAGACGGGATCTTAACAGAGTCTTCTTGAATTCCTCCCAACTTCCTGCTCCATTACATCCTTGTATGGCTTGATGCATCTTCCACCATGTTGCATCACTTTTTGTAAAGTACTGAAGAGCGTATTGAACCGCATACTTCCTTACAACCAATTTTTTCCTAAAGTGATCCTCCATGTTTTGTATCCATAGTTCTGCCTCCGGTTGGGTCATTGGTCCAGAGACTTCAAGTCTATCTTCTTTCATCCTCTATTGGGTCCAAGGGTTTTGGGATGAGATACAGAAGGTGGGGGGGAGAGATACACTCAATACAAACAAAAGTTTTGAAAAGATGGTTTTGTTTTGTGGCCATCGGTAAAACATCAAACAAATGACGGCTCACAATCGTCGCATCTAACGTAAGTACATAACAGGGGTTTGGTCTTTTAAAGGTCAACATCTCCTCAAAGTCGTCAACTCTTCAAATCTTCGGAGTATCCATTGGTGTAGCTTCAACACTTCCAATGCATGGTGAAATCCTCTTTACTCCGAAGTGGTCCAAATGGTAAAGGGTATTGTCTAACTATTTAAGGTCAAAGAGAAGATTTGACAAAGCTCGGAAAAGAAGAGAGATAAGAATCTTTTTGAAAAAGATATTTTTAAAGAAATCCTTTCCTATGGTCTGACCAGTTTCTAGGGTCACGTCCTACAGTCAACATGTGCTCTGATACCATCTTGTAGCGACCCGACCCGAATGGATCAAGTCTCTGTGCTTAAGTGTCATCCCTAGATCGGTATGCTGACACACACAGTACTTGAGGATTTATAACAAAGGTAAATCACATGTATAAAGTATCGTATATACTATTACCTCAATCGATCATAGCGGAAGCAACAAAGGTTGTGGATTCCCATCAACACCAATGGCAAAGTGGAGTGTAGTCAACGCAACCCTAACGTAACACTTACTCCTCGAATAACTCCTGCAACATGAGACGTTGGAGCCATGTAGGTCAGTACATTGAATGTACTGAAAATTTCACACTGTAATGAGAATGATGAACAATGCCTACAACTACATGCATATTTGGCTGGTGGAGGCTGTAAGGCTGTTTTTGCATAAAGTTGATTTTTCCCTACCACAAAGAAATGCATTTATTTAACTACTTTGTTAAATTTAAATAATGAACAATTGAGAATGGTTCCTCCATCTCAATCCCAAGCCAAAGTCATTATTAACCCAACAAATTAATTAAATAGAGTGTTGAGATCAACAAATAATCCACTTCTAGATACTCAAAGATGTCCATAACCGGGGACACAGCTACTCATGAATAGTTTGTACACTCTGCAGAGGTTTGTGCACTTTTCCCACAAGACTCGATCGCCTCCGTTTGGTTTCTCGCACTGCATGGTGTTTGAGAAATGGATGACCGAGACACAGTCTTTCAGAAGCATTCACTCTTTACCCCGGGTGGACCGGTACACCTACATCCCCCCTACATCTGCTAGTCCACCACTGAAAGAGCTCACACAACTTACTCATACTATGCCAGAGCCCATAATGGCTTGTGGCTGCACATGGAAGTTTCTAGGCATGAAAAATATTATATGATCCCTTTGAGCCTGGGTGGCATTCCAATAGGGTGATCACACGGTTTCTCCGGGATTTCCTAGGACAACACTGGCATCACCAGGTGTCCGGGCAATCCACTGGTTCACTCCCAGGGTGCCCCAACCAATCCACCCAGATGTGTATTCAAGTAGCCACCTTAAGTTGAACCATTAATTAACAACTCACATCTGTCATGGATTTCACTCAAACCCAAACCACATCTACGAGCATAGCATGAAAACCTCGGCAAACGTAGAAGTAACTCCCAAGGGTTTGAAAATAATGCAGGTAATAGGTTCTACCTCAATCTACTTCCCAGTCCCACAAGTTAAGAGATCCTACTCATGCAATGTGTTTGAGGATATAACTAATGCAATGTAAACTGGGTATTGGAAAATATGATCAAAGTGTGAACTTGCCTTGTACTGACGATGTAGAAGATTCACACTCAGAACTCGTGATAGATCTACTCGTCACACTCCGGTCAATCTATCGTAAGCAAGCAATGGTAACCACACATAAGCAATCACTGAGAAAGATCGGACAGAACGAATAAACACTTTAGAAAACTTCGAAAACAAAACAAATGACTCTTGAAACATAAACAATTTCTAACAATACCAAAATTATGTGAATTTGGCCTTATCATAAAGTTTAGGTCAAGACCTTCGATTTGCAAAATGAATCAACTAAAACGGAGTTACGAAACTCAAGTTTTGATCAAAACAAGTTTGAATCTAAAACTAGTTGAATTCAAATTTTAAAATTTTCAAAAACATGTTTAAGTTGTTTTACTGGAAATAGGGGATCGTAACAAAGACGTGGGCGTTGGTTTCATTGGATTTGTACTAACGAGTAAAAAGTTACGACCGTTTGAAAATTAGGGGCTAAACTGTAAAAATAATATTTATAGAGAGGTCCCTGGCCGAAAAACTAAAATAAAAAGAAAAGAACTAAAGAACGAGCGTTCACTATTAAGACCTAACCAATGAACATTCACTGTATAGCTGAACCTAAAAAGGCCAATCTAGATCTAACCGAAAAAAACCGAACCGGAGCGGTTTTCCCTTACCGGTTCGTGGATCGGGCGGTTCGGGCGGCTCAGGCGCGGGTCGCGGACGAACTCCGGCGAGCGGCGGCCGTGGTGCTCCGGCGGCAATGCGAAGCAGCAGCGGGCGGCGCGGCGCTGCGGGAGGGCGAGGGGCGAGGCGAGGCACGAGCAGCGGCGCGAGGCAGCGAGGCGGCGGCGATGTAGCAGCAAGCAGCAGCGGCGGCGGCGGAAGTCGGCAAGTGCGGCGGCGGCGGCGATCGCAAACCGAGGAGCAGCGGGGGGGTGGCTGCGACCTTAAATAGGCGGAGGGAGAGGGCGGCTGCCTTGCAGAAGGGGGCAGTGGGGAGGTGGCCGGGTGCGGCACGAAAGCCGAGGTCTGTCGGCGGCGTCGTGCGAGATCGGGACTCCGTCCCGAGCTCAGGGGCGAGCGGGGCGCAGTGACGGGCCAGCTGGGCCGGCCCAGTTCGGTCCAGGAGATATTTTTTTTATTTTAAAACACAGACAAAAGAAATAAAACAAAATAAAAAAAATTATATAGGCATATAATATATCAAAATTTTCAGAAAAACATTCTCTACAAAGTGAACATATTTATACTGTCAAATAAAAACCTCACAAATTCTAATAAATCAAAAGGTGCTACTGTTGCAATAAAATCAATAAAAATCATTTTTTAAATACCAAAATGACTTCAAATTTATTACTCTCCAATTTTCCGATGTAGGGAATCATGTTACCCTATTTTCCATATAAGTTATTTTTGGAGAAAAATAATTTGAATAAAACCCAATAAATCAATATTTGCAATTGAGTTGCAGAAAATTTCAGAAAAACTTCCAACTCATATTTCCTATAATTTGAAGAAGTCATTTTATCTTCTCTCGGGAAAATCATTGAGTCGCATAAAGTTTCTGAATTTGAAAATATTTCGAGGATGAAATTCAAAATCCTTTAAAAACCCTTTATCATTTAATAAATGGAAGAAGTCATATTATCTTCACTCTAGGGTTTTGTGTTGAAAAGAATTTGAATTCTCCGGTGATCAAAAATGCAAAGTAAAAGTTTTGGGAAAGTCATTTTATTCCCTCTCATTTAACTTTCAAAAGTTTCAAATTTCACTCAGCACATCAGCAAGCAATCAAATCTATCTATTTATTATAACAGTCCAAAATTTAGAATTTTGGGATGTTACAACAATGTAGGTGCGCCATGCTAGCCCGCGCCCCATTGACTTCAAGCTCTCTTGTTCACGTACCATCTTGAATCAACCCCGCGCCATAGTCTGTCGAAGCCACACAAGCCCTTAGGCATGCACCATGTGTTTCCACGCCCTAGAAGTCGACCACCATCAACATCACGCTCATATGTCATCATCGCAATCACTGCCGTCTTCTGTTTTGACCGACATCCCCATCGATCCATCAGACAATCCAGTCTGACCCAGCGGAAACTATCCGACTGCAACCATACTCCACCCTGGGTCATGTCCGTCCGCACATCTCCGTGCATTGCTTAATGCCCTATGTATGCATGATCCTACCACGATGTGATCCATCCTCACCACACGCACAACAAACCGTCAAGCTATCATCCCTAGACACAACATGTGCACAAAGAAATAAAGTCAAAATCCATGGACTCAACCATGAAGATCGAAAGATCCAAAATCCCTAACTCCACCATGTGCTCCTGTAGGCTATAGGTCCATTAGGCTACCTATCACTTCCTCCCGATGACTAGCTTCAGCATGTCTTGTTGCGTAACTTTTTTTATCCAACAAATCTCACGTGCATGCATAGGACCACACCACACGGATCCTTTGTCTCTGCCTGGCACAATGCCACCAAGCTAGCTCCTTCAGCCTCGTGTATGGCCACATATCCAATCCAGCTTACTGCACGCAATATACCTAGCTCCTGCACAGCTTTGGGCCTCGATCTGTGCCAGCCACCGCCTGCCTATCTCGCTGAATGCCAAGTATTGTGCACGCATCCCTGGTTACGCCACCGCCATTGCTGTTGAAGCTATCTCGGCCAAAATGTCGAACGTCAGCACTGCTACCTGTTGCTGCTTGAGTACGCCACCTGGGCTAACACCCATTTTGCTAGACCGCACCGCACCAAAGAGCTGCCTTATCCGTGCATTGCAGCCCTGGTGGCCGCCTCACTCTCAAGTCGATCGATCCGCTCAGACGCCGCCGCCCCTGCATGCATACGAAATCCTAGCCGCTCATATGTACCTGGGCGACTCACACCTACCCCACCGCTTGTGCCTCTGGCCCACAGACCGCGTGTGGCCGTCTGCGCATAGTGTGCTCACCCACCACATGCCCTAGCGCTCATGCCGCTCTGCCGCAGCTTCTGATCTACCGATCCCGTTGCCGCTGTTGTCCCTTCTTCCTATTGCATCTTCCCAAAAGAATATCGATCCTCGTCCATCTCGCTAGCAACTTGCACTTTCCGCATCTGCCGCCGATTTTTATGTCGACCCGATCAATCCTTTGGCTCTCTTCCTCTATATCAACATTCCACAGCCTTCGAACAACCTAGCTCATGATACCACTAGTTAGAATAAACCTAAGGCCAACGTCGATCTACCGAGCACCAAGCAATCACACAAGCACGACACCGAGATTTGTTAATGAGGTTCACAGATATGGCAACATCCCCGGGGCATGACAATGGGCGCTACTCCCCATGACACCGCTACAATACCCCACCTCCGGTCGCCCGGACGCCGGCACACAATGCTGGGTCCCCCGCGTGCATGTGCTATTATATTGCCATAGGTTACATCGTGTGTCTACCCCTAGTATACATGAGAGGCCTAGGATACAAGTGTCCTACTTGGACACGACTCTATATCCTATCTAAACACAATACAAATACAAGTCCAACTGTAACCTACCTTGTACAATAATATTCGACACAACTCTAACAAAACAAAACAAAAAACATGATCTTGTGGTTGACTATTGCCACACATTTCCTTTAAATCTCTGCCCAAACCTTGTAAAAGGCTTGAGAAGTTACTAAATAACACGAGCATGATTTTCAGGACCGTTCATGTGCACCTTTTCATGCACCGATTGTTTGAATTTGAATTATGTGCATTAATGCCTAGTAAATTCACATAATCACCAAAATATTGTAAATGTGCCTAGAAAAATGCCAAATTTGAACACGGTGATTTGCAGGGTGTATGTTCATTGTAGAAAAAACTCATGGATAAAGGTCGAAAGAAATTTAGATTCCCCTTCAATATTGGTTATTTCCCCCTTGAAACCATGAAACTTCCTTGGTGATGGTTTGATTTATGAAGGGCATACATGACGACATAAGCCAAACCTTCTCAAATTTTTACCATGGCACAGTGAGGCCATACTATGGCACCATCCGTGCGTCAAGTTTTTCAAGCATGTATTTCATTTATCTATAGTTGACAAACTAGTAAACCACGAGCTTGTGGTTGACTATTGCAACACATTTCCTTGAAATCTCTACCCATTCCTTGTAAAAGGCATACCTCGGATTTCCCCGAGGCGGCCCCGCTGACTGCCTAGTTTGGACCAACACTCATGTGGAGCACTGGCCTGGGTTGTAAATTAAGTCTTCAGGTGCTAGTCGGTCCCTATGCAAGTTTTAGTTATTAGGCAAATGGTAAAACCAATGTTGGGCCTTGCTGGAGGAGTTTTTATTCAAAGCGAACTATCAAGGGGGGCCCATAAACCCCAACCACGTTAGGAATGCAAAATCAATGAACATAACACCGGTTTATCAGTTCTTAAGGCGGCATGAGTGGAACAAAACACCGAGCAAAAGGCCAAGCCTTCCACCCATTGCCAAGTATATATGTGCATTAACTTAAATAAGAGATATCATGATATTCCCAAAATATCCAAAATCCGACATGGAGCAATCTTCAACTTCACCTGCAACTAACAACACTATAAGAGGGGGCTGAGCAAAAGCGTATCTTCGTCGATCAACGATTTGCTAGGAAGGTGGTTAGAGGTTTTTATGGCAATGTAGCAGGTTGACAAACCAATAGATAGGCAGCACGACAATAGCGATAGAGCGAGACAACTAGCAAAGCAAAGATAGAGGTGATATCAAGGAACGGTCATCTTGCCTGGGATCCCGCAAGGAAGAAGAACGAGTCCATGAAGAAGACAAGCGGACGTATTCGAAGGAATCCTCACAAACGCATCGTTACCGGAACTAAGAAGCCACCGGAAAGAAAACAACAAGGTAAACACACAAGCATAAACATGGCATGATGCATGTCCGGTTTAAATATGCATGTCATGGCAAAGTGCATCGAACAACACTACAATTTAAGATGGGCTCAATATGCAACGAGTTACATATTGACAAAACATCACATTCAATTATTTAGTTTGCTCTCATTTACAAATAAGACTAGATTAAAGGTTGGTTAACATGGCAAGAGGTGAAGCATGAGTATATTGACTATTTAAGCAAGTTAAAAGGGGCCGGAAACAACAAACAACGATTTCGGAAAATCCCCACATGTCATTTAGCAAATTTTAATGCAAGCAACAATTTTAACGAATTAAATGTTGTTATCATGATGCGGATGACATAATCAAGTTTTATGCATTTTTTGTGAAATGTTGGCATTTAATATGATATGGAGTATTTGTTGCCATGACGAAAAGAAAATGGGTGTCATGGCGGCAAAAACGGAAATGATGCCATGGCAACGTTCCAGTTCCGACAACTCACGAGTCAAGCAAGATGGTGTGGTACTCCCGGTTACCGGGTTCCCACAGGTCGACGTCATGGAAACGGGGAACGTGCAAGCGACAACTCGAGAATAGTGCAACAGACGATTCAACTCATAGAACACATGCATTCGTCCACAAGTGTTCGTCTTGGCGGTTATACCTTCAAAGCATACATCTTCGGAGCGGATCGTGTTTGGCGGTAGTGGAAGTAGTCGTTCACGTGATGGTAGTGGAAGTAGTCGTTCACAGGGCGTCGTGGGAATTAGTCGTTCATGTTTCGTAGTCGAAGTAGTGGTAATATTGGTCTTGAGAGACGGTAGTGGAAGTAGTGGTACATGTTTTTGTAGATGTTCAGGATCGTCGATAGAGGTACTCGCAATCTTGGCGATGGTAGTGGTACATCTTGTAGTGGACTTGGGCATAGTGGTACACGTTCCATCCACTCGACGGGTCGAAGTTGTACTTGGAAAAATCCCCGGACACGGCAGTAGAGGTACTTGTCGTCGGTCGTCGAGGTACTTGCATCGAAATGACAACGGTGACCCAAAGGTCAAAACAAACCAAAACACATCAGAAGGCCGCAGGGTTGTGGTCTTAACGCTCCGGGTGTTTGCAACGCTGGTGGTGGTCATCCATGGAGGGGCCTGGCGCTGGTTGCCATGGGGCAGCAAAGCTGCAAGGGGTTTTAGTTCAGCCACGACGTGGTGGTTCTGGATGAAGCATAGGGGTCAAGGGAAGCAGCGGGGAGGCACGCGGTCGTGACAACGAGCGCGCGAGGATGCTCATGCCGAGGCAGAGCAAGGGGAGGCCTGGACGGTAGAGCGAGAAAGGTGACCGGAGACGGGGGCGGTGGGCACACTCACATCAAAGCAGAAGACCATGGGCGGCCATGGGGCATCGAGCAGGAGCAGCAACGAGGAGCTAGGGGTGTCCGGAGCAGAGGAGGAGCCGAGGTGATGAGGAACTTGCAGCAGCGCATGGTCGTCGGAAAGGGCGGCAAGGGAGGTAGAGGCAAGTCGCGGTCAAGGGAGCACACAGCCATGGCAGGGAGGCGGCGACGGCTTTCTCACGGAGGCGGGCGCGGATACCAACAGTAGGAGGAGGCGTGAGGCGAGAGGTGCGGGCGGTAGTCAAGGAGGAAGGAGGTCAAGGCGCGATGGCGCCCGAGGATCAGAGAGGCCGGCGCGCTGCAGTAGGAGATGAAGGAGGCGGGAGGTGAAGCTCCGTGGCGAGGCAAGAGGAGGGGCACTCGAGGGTCACTGGATCGAGCGGCATGGGCGCGGGCGCTCCTCCGCGAGCGTCTGTGCGATGTGGCGGCACAAGGTGGGAGACGAGGGAGAGAGACGATGGGGTCGATCGGGTGAGGAGCTGCGGGACCGAGGGGATAAGGAGAGATTGGGCAGGCCTCTTGGGCCAATTAGGTCAGGCCGCAGGTGGACCCTAAGCGGGCTACGATTATGCACTGATCCTCTTTCTCTTTATATTCTATAGAAAAATAGATATTTAGAGAAAGGAAGAAAGGGCTAGGAATAAAGTTTGGACGTGAGGTTAATTTTTCCCAGACTCATAAAAATGAGCTTGATCCAAGAAAAATGGAAATGACCATGTAGGTGAAGTTTGAATCAAACTCATTTGAATTTAATTCAAATGGGTGTGAGAAAGAAGTGATTATCCAGTAAGTCCAAAAAAGGTTGAGAATTTAGAAAGTGCCTCGATAACAGAGATGAGAACTATTGGCAAAGTTTGGGGAACAAACTTGAAATGGCATAGGCATGGGATTTATTTTGAAGTGTGTTATGGTTAATTCCAAATTAATGGAATATTTATAATAGCTCCATAATTATTAGGTGGATATGTTGTAAAGAGAAATCACCATGTGAATTCCCTCGATTTAAATAGATCAAATGATCTATGCAATATATTTAGTTGATTTTTAAAAATTAAATGACATGATGGCATGATGACATGATGCAATGCAGAAAAAATAGAGCAAGCAAAAAGAAACACACGGTGATCACGAAAAAATATGGAAGTCTTCGGGAGCGTCGGTCTTAGGGCGTCACACCTGGGGGCCCACGCATGCTCTGGTGGGTTGTGCCCCCCTTGGGGCACCCCCCAGGTGCTTCTCTGGCCCACTGGATGTCTTCTGGTCCAAAAAATCCTCAAAAAGTTTCACTACATTTGGACTCCGTTTGGTATTGATTTTCTACGATGTAAAAAGCAAGCAAGAAACAACAACTATCACTGGGCACTATGTCAATAGGTTAGTCCCAAAAAATGATAGAAAATGACTGTAAAATGATTGTAAAACATCCAAGAATTATAATATAACAGCATGGAACAATCGAAAATTATAGATTCGTTGGAGACGTATCACCGCTGGCCGAGATGGACGGCGAGGCACCAACAACCTGAGGCGGCGCGAGCCAAAACCGCATCCGGCGAGCCTGGACTTCATCAGCAGCCTCCCCGACGACGTGATGCTCTTCATCATCAGCCTCCTCCCCACCAAATCTGCCGTGTGGACCACCCTGCTCTCCGGGTGGTGGCGCCCCCTCTGGCACCGCGTCCCCCTCAACCTCACTATCGACAGCTGTCTCTGCGACGGGGATTGCAAACGCATAGCCGCAGTCTCCAAGTTCCTTCCATTGCGCCCTGGGCAGGCCAAACGACTTGATATCCGCATGTTGAGTACCAACTACAAGGTCCAAGCCAAGTTCGATGAGTGGTTCTTATCCCGTGCCCTAGATCAGCTCGAGGAGCTCAGGTTTGAAGTTGGACGATGTCGCTCTCTGCCGCTGTCCACGCTCCGCCTCACACCAAATGCTGCGTCGCGCCAGCTTCAGCTCCTGCTATTTTCGGCAGATTAATGTCGCGCCCGCCCTTTTTCTCACTCAACTCAAGCAGCTCGACCTCTTCGACTTTGGTATGCCGAACACGGCGCCTACACTCAGGTGTCATCTCTGGTGCAGGGTCATGTCACTTCACTGTGAGGAGCAGCACGTAATAATTTGACCAATGGGTAGTACAGTACTGCTACAGTGGTAGTACTACTACTAGTACTAGCACCACTATTTGGATTTAGTAGTACTACCACATCCGTCTGGATTTAGTATTTGACTAGCAATATCTAGTAATGCATGTCACAAGAAATATACTACCCCTCTGTAAATAAATACTACTCTCCCTTTCGGTAGTATATGGAGTATTGTTTTTTTGGTTTTGAACGTAGTTCCCGATGATATTATACACTCTCCCTTCCGGTAGATGGCTCAAATATGAAATCTCATCAATCAGACTACTATGGTACTCACTGAGCAGTCAGCTTGGTAAGATACCAACAAAAAATTGCAATCAAAGACTACTATTGTACTCCCTCCATAGTGGTCCATTAGTCACGTTACGAAAACCAAATAATCCCAAAACTTGTAGGCGTGGTGCATTAACTACCCACCTCGTTCCATGTTTTTTGCCACGAAAAAAGAAATCACGCAATAGGAGACGTGGGGTGCGTATGCATTCAATGACTTGAGACTACTTAGAGCATGGTTAATAATATAGCCGACCAATGGCTATAACATGTTGGCATGCCATCTATAGCCAACATGTACATAACAGTGTCAATTCATTACATGCAATGCTATTAATTAGCAAATAAACATTAAGTTCTCTCGTTTTCCACTCCGCCTTGGTTGCGGTGCACAAGATGACTTATTCACCTAGACGGAGGGATTAGTACTTTTTTACCACATGGCCCATCATTCACTCTCACATATCTTCTTGGAGCTTGTGCTACAGCCGGCTGTAAATCTACAGCTTGGAGTATTTTAAGCCTTACAGCCCGCCTATGTCACCTTATGCAACGACATTAATTACAAAATATGCACCCCATGCAATGCTCAATTCTCTTTATGCAATGACATTAATTACAAAATACTACTCTTACCTCCATCCTGGTTTATTGTTCTCCATAGTTTTTTGTGCCAAATTTTGACCATATATTTAACTAAAATAATAATAATGCATGTCACAAAAATTGTATCATTGGATTCGTATTTGAACATAGTTTCCAATGATATTATTTTTGGTTACATGCATTAACATTTTATTAGTTAAATCAAAGGTCAAAACTTGGCGCAAAATGCAAAGGGGACCAATAAACCAGTAAACATCAAAGTTTTTTCATTTTGCCCCAACTTGGTCTCGATGAGATGACTAAACTGCACCAGCATGGAGGGAGGGCGGGGAGGGCCGAGGAGTAGATTGCTAACACACACGTGAATGCAATGTAGTCTGCACTTCTCATATAAAGGCTCCCCGCTAGTCCAATCTATGAAATCCTACGCACCTACGCACCCTAACCAAGGGCAAGAGTGATCACTCCAATCGCAAGATCAGTTGACTAGAAGCTAGACCCATGGAGGCGATGAGCGCGAGCATCAGCCGGCTGTGCAAGATGGTACATGATGCCAGCATGCATCCTGGCACCGAGGAACGTCTCCAGGTCGTGTTTGAGGCCGCCAGGGCGAGAGACCTCTTGGGCGATAGCTTTGTCTCCTTGTTCGACGAGGTACTTGTCGGCTACCTCGACAAGTCCACCGTCGTCAAGAATGTCATGGACGACCTTGAAGTACGCCTCCAGCCCATGCGCCCAGGCTCGGCGATGCCCGCCGCCCTCAACGGCCACTCTGGTGACAACCTCTTCGGCACACTAGTGTCCCTGCGACTGCCAGCCGTCACGCCAGAGAATGTCCACCTCGAGGTCGCCCTCGCCGCGCATCACCTGGCGTAGCAAGACACCATCGACATAATAACCCATGTCAACGCACAAATCGTCCACGAGGACCACTACGTGCAAGAGGAGGACAATAGGACGCTGGCCTTCTTAGACCGCAGGGTAACCTTGGACAACATTGTTCAAAAGCATGTTGAGCTCGCCGCCAATGCCGCTGCTCGTCACACGTCGATTGGTGACTGATACATCCATTTTGCATCATGTTTTCCTACTGTTATTTATGATGTTTTCATGCATAATAATGCCTTTGGGAGTAATTCTAATGCCTTTTCTCTCATAATATGCCAGGTTTATTTCAAGAGGGAGAATACCGGCAGCTGGAAATCTGGACCTGAAAAAGCAACATCGGGTTACCTATTCTGCACAACTCAAATGAGCTAAAACTTCATGAGGACTATTTATGGAATATATAAGAATTATTGGAGCAAATAACTACCAGAGGGGGCCCACCAGGTGGGCACAACCCACCTGGGCGCGCCAGGGAGCCCATGCGTGCCCTGGTGGGTTGTTCCCTCCTCGACCCACCTCTGATGGCATATAAGTCATTTTGACCTAAAATAATTAAGAGGAGGACTTTCGGGATGGAGTGCCGTCGTATCGAGGCGAAACTTGGGCAGGAGCACTTCTGCCCTCCGGCGGAGCGATTTAGCTGAGGGAACTTCCCTCCCGGAGGGGGAAATTATCATCATAATCATCACCAACAACTCTCCCATCTTGGGGAGGGCAATCTCCATCAACATCTTCAACGGCACCATCTCCTCTCAAACCCTAGTACACCTCTTGTGTCCAATCTTTATACCGGAACCTTAGATTGGTGCTTGTGGGTGACACGTAGTGTTGATTACATCTTGTAGTTGATTACTGTATAGTTTATTTTGTCAAAGATTATATGTTTAGATCCATTATGTTATTCAATACCCCTCTGATCCTGAACATGTTTATCACTTATGAGTAGTTACTTTTGTTCTTGAGGTCACAGGAGAAATCTTGTTGCAAGTAATCATGTGAACTTGATATGTGTTCGATATTTTGATGATATGTATGTTGTGATTCCCTTAGTGGTGTCATGTGAACGTCGACTACATGACACTTCACCATGTTTGGGCCTAAGGGAATGCATTGTGGAGTAGTTGTTAGATGATGGGTTTGCTAGAGTGACAGAAGATTAAACCCTAGTTTATGCGCTACTTCGTAAGGGACTGATTTGATCCAAATGTTTAATGCTTTGGTTAGATTCTATCTTAATACTTTTCTCGTAGTTACGGATGCTTGCGAGGGGGTCAATCATAAGTAGGAGGTTTGTTCAAGTAAGAACAACACCTAAGCACCGATCCACCAACATATCAAATTATCAAAGTAGTGAACACAAATGAAGCCAATGCGATGAAAGTTACTAGATAAAATTCACGTGTCCCCTCAAGAACAGTTTGCTTATTATAAGAAACCATTTTGGCCCATCCTTTGCCAAAAAAGGATTGGGCTACCTTGCTGCATACTATTTGCCGTTACCGTTACTTGGGCGTCATAAATTATCTTGCTATCAAACTATCTGCTACTTACAATTTCAGTGCGCCTGCAGACATTACCTTGCTGAAAACCACTTGTCATTTACTTCTGCTCCTCGTTGGGTTCGACACTCTTACGTATCGAAAGGACTACGATTGACCCCCTATACTTGTGGGTCATCAAGAATCTTTTTTGGCGCCATTGCCGGGGAGTGAAGCGCTCTTGGTATGTGGAAATTGGTAAGGGAAAATTATTACTACATGCTGAAATTTATTATCACTTGTTACTATGGAGAACAATCCTTTGAGGGGTTTGTTCAGGGTATCTTCACCTCGAGTGGAAGCACAATTAATTGCCCGCCAACTTTCTGCACCTACTGAAAATACTGAATATGAAATTCCTTCGGGTATGATAGAACAACTGCTAGCTAACCCTTATGTAGGAGTTGGAACCGAACATTATGATATGCATTTGATATATGTGCATGAAATTTGTGGATTATTTAAGCCTGTAGGTTTACCCGGAGATGAAGCTAAGAAGAAGGTTTTCCCTTTATCTTTTAAGGAAAAAGCATTGACATGGTATAGGCTATGCGATGATATTGGATCTTGGAACTGGAATTGTTTGATACTGGAATTTCATTAAAAAATATCCTATGCATCTAGTTCATCGTGATCGGAATTATATATATAGTTTTTGGCATCATGAAGGAGAAAGTATCGCTCTAGCTTGGGGGAGGCTTAAGTGAATGTTACATTCACGCCCCAATCATGAGCTCTTGAGAGAAATTATCATTCAGAACTTTTATGCTCGGCTTTCTAATAATGATCAATCCATGCTTGATACTCCTTGTGCTGGTTCTTTTATGAAGAAGACTATTGAATTCAGGTGGGATCTCTTAGAAAGAACTAAATGCAACTCTGGAGATTGGGAACTCGATGAAGGTAAAGAGTCAGGTATTGATCTTAAGTTTGATTGCATTAAATCTTTTAAGAATACCGAATTTTTTCAAAAGTATAGCACTAAATATGGACTTGATCCTGAGATATTAGCCTCTTTTTGTGAATCTTTTACTACTCATGTTGATCTCCCTAAAGACAAGGGGTATAAGTATCATCCCCCTATTCAAGAAGAAATCAAAGAACCGATAATTGCTAAGGAAGAAACTATCATGTACAATGTTGATCCAGTTGGTTCCACTGCTTACATTGAGAAACCACCATTCCCTGTTAAGATAAAGGAGGATGCTAAGGTTTCAACTGTGGTCCGTAGAAGTAATATTAAAGCACCTAAACCCCCTGAGTGAATCAAAGTAGAACCTAGTGTTGCTATGGTTAAGGATCTCTTTGTCGATAATATTGATGGGCATGTTATTTACTTCGTTGGTGAAGCTGCTAGAATTGCAAAATCCGGCGGGAAAGATAAACATAGACCTGTTGTTGGCATTCTTGTTGTCTCGGTTAAAATAGGAGATCAATGTTATCATGGTTTATGTGATATAGGTGCTAGCGTAAGTGTTATTCCTTTTACTTTGTAGCAAGAGATTATGAATGACATAGCACGCGTTGAAATAGAAGACATAGATGTTACTATTGAACTTGCCAATAGACATGTCGACGTCCTCGGAACGAGGGTACCCAGACTTACCTACCTGCGGCCCGTGACGTGGCTCCATCGGCGGCCTGGTACATGCCCAACTTCAGCAACCGTAACTCAAGACCGCCGCGAGGGGCCAAACCTCGCGGGGGGAGCGACAGCAAGACCATGGCTCCCGAGGAGCTGAGATATTTATGCAAGGAGCGCCTCACGAGGTTCACGTGATGTGAGCCATGACGACCAAGGCCAGGCGGGCGCGGGCGGGCTTAGTGTACTAGATTCCTGTTTGGTGCTAAGGGGGCCAGCGCATGCGTGGAGTCCCAAGGGATCAGGCAAAGGTTTCCATATTGGTGCAACAAGACCAAGGACCGCAAGGGCTGCAGAACGGAGGTCATTATGGAGCCCGGCGCGGCGTCACCACCAGAGCCTTTGGTGGGCGAAGACTACTTTTGTTAGGATAACTTTTACTAGTTGTTCCCCTTCAAATTTGGCCGTTGTGGGATCCCTTCCCGCCGATATTTGGGAAGAGGATCAAGGCCACTATAAATAGGACCTAGCCACCACCGTAGAGGGAATCAGATCCATTCCAGCCTACAGATACCACAAGCTCATTCAAGCCCACGAACACCTCTCCTCCGGAGGCTGTTCGTCCCTTATACTAGTTCATCCACAGCCATACAAAGCAATCCACCACACACTGTGGAGTAGGGTATTACACCACAGGCTGGCCCGAACACGTATAATCCTCCATGTCCCTTGTTCTTTGAGTTCGTTGAGTTAGGCTATGGAATCGCAGGGTGAGCGCACTGGGGAGAGACTGTTTTTCGTGCGCACCCCAGAGTTCGAACCTATCAAGGGTTTGTAGAACCCGAAATCCGACATTTGGCGCGCCATGTAGGGGTGCGCCAAAGTTCCGCCTCTCCGTCCACCTCTCTCTCCGTTCGCCAGGCTCCTATGGCGAGCGCCTCTCCTTCGACCGGCTAGATGGGCGCGCGCGGTGGTGTTGCAGGACACCGAGCCTTCACCCTCGCATTGCGACAGGTGCAGTGGCCACTTAGGTTTAGGCCGGATATGCCATCCCATTACGATGGAGCGGCAGATCCGACTGTTTTCCTCCAGGCCTACGAGGAGGCCGTTTTGGCGGCCGGCGGTGACAACAAGCTCATGGCCAGCTGGCTCCCCATGGCACTCACCGGCGTACCGCGCGCCTAGTTTCTCAGTGTGCCAGAGTCATTTGTGGCATCCTGGGAGGAGTTGCACTGTCTCTTCACCGCATGCTTTGCAGCGCCGGCACCCCACGCCGTCGCGGCCCTCCTCGGTGGCTCTCAGGTGTCGCCCTTAGATCGCCACGTCAAGCAATTCTTCCGTCAAGTGGGCTCCACCCGAGCCTCGCAGGGAGCCCCTCCAGGATGGGCTACGCGTGAGGCCGACTTCACCTTCGACTCCAGAGACCACCCGATGGTCACCGCAGGTGCAGGCGCGCTCCTGATGCTCTGCACCCCCTCTATCTGCCACGTGGCGGTAACCAAGACCCTCATCGATGGCTGGGTCAGACTCAACGTGCTCTCACCAGAAGCATTCGACATGCTGCGTGTGTCGCCCAAACGGCTCCACCCCTCCAGGCCGTTCTCCGGGGTCGTCGACGGCTCGACTAGCCCCATGGGGCAGATTCGGCTCCCCGTCACCTTTGGCACCCGCAACAACTACGGTACTGAGCTTATCGACTTCGACATCGCCCACATCAGCCTCCCCCTACAACGCCATTCTTGGGTACCCTGCCCTAGCCAAGTTCATGGCGGCAACTCACCCAGCCAACAACCTCATGAAGATGCCGGGGAGCAGCAGCGTCCTCACTGTGGCCGGAGATACCAAAGAGGCCATAGGGGCCCTCAAGTTCGCCTTTAGGGTCGCGGCGGTGGCACGCCCGACCAACGAAGCAGCTCCGGAGGCCTTGGGGGTTGTGCCAGCCAGAAGGAAGCAACTTTTCTTTCAAGACCATGCAGAGACAAAGCAGGTGCTGGTGGATAAAGACGGGGCACTGGGAGCCACCTTCACCATAGGCGCTGGCCTTCCCCAGCTCAAGAAAAGGCGCTGGTCGGATTCTTGCGCGCGAACAAGGAGGTCTTCGCATGGGAACCCAAGGACCTAGCAGGAGTTCCAAGGGGGGTGATTGAGCATCACCTAAACGCATGCCCCAATGTGCGCCCAGTAAAGCAGAAGGCCAGACGCCAGTCGACTGAGAAGTAGTCTTTCATTGTACAAGAGACTCGCAAGTTGCAAGAAGCTGGCGTGATCCGCGAGGTGCAATATCCAGAGTGGTTGGCGAATCCGGTAGTCATGCCCAAGAAAGGTGGGAAAGAGCGCATGTGTGTTCACTTCACCAACCTCTACAAGGCCTGTCCACAAGACCCATTCCCACTGCCGCGCATCGACCAGATTGTGGACTCCACCGCTGAGTGCGACCTTCTATGCTTCCTGGATGCCTTTTCGGGCTAACATCAAATCAAGATGGCGGTACAAGACGTCGAGAAGACCGCCTTCCTCACCCCGTGCGGGGTATACTGCTACACTTGCATGCCGTTCGGGTTGTGGAATGCAGGAGCGACTTTCCAGGGGCTGATGCATATCGCCCTCGGAGAGCAGCTCGGGAGGAATGCTAAAGCCTACGTTGATGACATCGTGGTAAAATCTCGGCAGGCCAAGATCCTCATTGAATATTTGGAAGAGACCTTAGCCAGCCTATGCAAGGTAGACCTGCGGTTGAACCCAGAGAAGTGTGTGTTCGGCATCCTGTCAGGCAAGCTGTTGGGTTTCCTGGTGTCACACAGGGGAATCGACGCCATGGAAAAGGTGAGTCCACCGAAGACCCTCAAGGAAATGCAGAAGCTGGCCGGCTGCATGACGTCGCTTGGGTGTTTCATCTCCAAGCTGGGGGAGTGTGCCCTTCCTTTCTTCAAATTGATGAAAAGGAAAGGCCCGTTTGAGTGCACCCAGAGGCCGATGCAGCATTCGAAGACCTCAAGAAATACCTCACTACCCAGCCAGTAATGGTGGCACCGAGACCCCAAGAGCCCTTGGTGCTTTACCTAGCCGCGACACCACACTCCGCCAGCGCACCGCTGGTGGCAGTCCGGGAGGAGCGCCAGGACAAGGCCGCACAGCCCCGAGGCGACACTCACGAGGCTTCGCCAGAGCTAGCCGACGACCAAGCTCCACGAGACGTTCCTGAAGCCCCAACCGCTACGTCCGACAACCGAGCTCCTGAGGCCCTCTTGTCTCAGGAGGCACCACAGCCTTAGGAGAACCTAGCCCTCACCCTCGTCGAGCAGCCATTGTACTTCGTTAGCACGGTGCTCTATGACGCTCGGGCACGCTACCCCATGCCGCAAAAGCTTCTGCTCGCGCTCCTCGTCGCTTCGCGCAAGCTGCGCCACTACTTCCAAGGCCATCCCATCAAGGTTGTATATGCTTACCCATTGGAGAGGGTGTCGAGGAGCCCCAAAGCTGCGGGAAGGGTCGCCGAATGGAACATCAAGCTGCAAGTGTTTCAACTGGAGTTCAGCACCACCAGGGTCATCAAGGGAGCTGCGCTTGCCAACTTCATGGCAGAATGACCGACACCCCAGAGCCCAGAGCGGGTGAAGACCGGTCCCTCTTGCCAGGGAGTGAAGCACCGGATGGCTGGGTCATGTACTTTGACGATGCCTTTGCACGCCAGGGCGAAGGGGCTGGCGCCGTGCTTATCTCGCCCACCAAGGACAAGCTCTACTATGCCGTGCAGCTCTGCTTCCAGCACGGTGAGAAGGTCTCCAACAACATCACGGAGTACGAAGGCTTGATCGCCGGACTAAAGGCTGCAGCCGCCCTTGGTGTGAAGCGCCCCACCATCAAGGGTGACTCTCAACTTCTCATCAACTTCTCCAACAAGGTCTATGAGCCCAGGGATGAGCACATGGAGGCGTACCTAGCGGAGGTACGCAAAATGGAAAACCAATTCCTTGGCCTGGAGCTGCAGCACGTACCGCATGGCACGGACAAGGAGGCAGACGACATCGCCAAGAGGGTGTCCAGGCGCCAGTCGCAGGAGCCCGACGTCTTCGAGGAATGGCTCTTCAAGCCCTTGGCCGCCCCACCAACTGCGGAGCTGACACTGCCTCAGGAGGAGCTCCCCCCTCCGTTGACCTCGGGAGCTCCTGCCTGTGGCCCAACCTCGGGAGCATGCTTGCTCCTTGCTATCGAGCCCCATGAGGGGTGCTAGACTCAGGAGTTCAAGACCTACCTGCTGCATAGAACCCTGCTAGAGAAGGAGGAGGACGCAGAACGCGTGGCCTAGTAGGCCACGGCTTACTGCCTCCAGGATGGTGAGTTGTACCGAAAACGACCCAATGACGTTTCTTTGAGATGCATCTCCAGGGATCAGGGACACGAGCTACTAACTGACATACATAGCGGGGACTGCGGGCATCACTCGTCCTCACGCACCCTAGCAGGCAAGGCGTTCCGTAGTGGATTTTATTGGCCAACAGCGCTCAGCTACGCTGCCGAGCTGGTGAAATCCCGCAAAGCCTGCCAGTTCCACACCAAGCAGATCCACCAGCCATCTCAGGGCCTTCAGACTATCCCACTCTCATGGTTGTTTGCGATCTGGGGGCTGGACATCTTGGGGCCCTTCCCTCAAGCGCCCGGGGGCTACCGCAACTGCTACATCGCCATCGACAAGTTCACCAAGTGGGCTGAGGTGGAGCGAGTGCGCACCATCCCTGCTGACTCAGCGGTCAAGTTCATCAGGGGCCTCATGAGCCGGTTCGGGGTCCCTAATCGCATCATCACCGACAACGGCTCGCAATTCACTAGCAACCTCTTCAAAACATATTGTGCTAACCTTGGAACACAAATGCTACGTCTCAGTGGCACATCCCAGGAGCAACGGGCAAGCTGAGCACGCCAACACGGAGGTCCTGAGAGGCCTCAAGGTGAGGACCTTCAAGAATAAGCTCGAGGCCTGCGGCAGGGGCTGGCACGATGAGCTCCAGTCCGTGTTGTGGTCCATTCGCACCACCGCAACCAAGCCAACATACGAGACCCCGTTCTTCCTCGTCTACGAAGCTGAAGCAGTTCTCCCTCACGAGGTCAAACATCGCTCCGCGTGGGTCTTGGCATTTGACGAGGCATGCCAAGACGCTGCGCGGGGGATGGATCTCGTGCTGGGAAAGGAGTGCCGCCATCAAGCCTCGCTCCGAGCAGTCGGGTACCAGCAGGCCTTGTAGCGGTACCACTGCCGCAACATCCATTCCAGGACGCTCGAGGTGGGCGATCTGGTCCTGAGGCGGGTGCTCTCCAAGGAAGGGATGCACAATCTCTCACCCATGTGGGAGGGCCCGTTCAGGATTGTCCATGTCTCCAGGCCTAGTGCCGTATGCCTGGAAACGGGGGACGGTGTCCCCATCCAGAATGCGCGGAACATCCAGCACCTCCAGAAGTTCTACCCATTAAGCAAGGCCCAGTGCCATTGAAGCCAAGGCCCTGTGCACGTGAAGCAAGGCCCAGTGCCTGTGAAGGTCTCCGCCCGTGACACTCTCACATAATAATGAGTGGGGTTGTACACGCCCCGGAGTCTCCGGAGTGCCGCCCTCGGGCCTCGGGGGCTCCCTCCCACGTCCTAGTGGCAGCACTTAGCTCCGCGCTGGTGAGAAGACTAGACTAGGTGCTGGGCGTGGCGTTCATTTGCTTTCTGTATCTAGTTGCAGTCTTTTAATTGATTTGGAGTTCTGTGTCCCTCGGTTGCTGGGTTGAGTTTTCCCTTTTTCTCGCTTTGTTCACCCTTTTTAATGCCTCAGGGAGGACATCAGTTGTTTGACGTTCTCCCTCCAGCACCTCCTCGGGGGCTAGGCAGGAGTGTCCATGTCTGCATGCTGGCCAGCTCACGTCACGGTCATGCCTTGCCAGAACCCTCTCGCCCCAGGGCTTCGGCCTCCTTGATCTTCGCAATGCGCTCTCGTTTGAGCTCATGAGTGGCGCACCCCCCTCAAGTTCATACCAGTCAGGTACCTCGACGCGGTGCGTCTAGCCATCACCAGCCCACACCTGAGGGCTCGCGCCAGAAGGAGCAAGGTATCCGGCGGATTCCCTAACAAATTTTGCAGATGCCCCCTCCAAGGCAAGCAGCGCCCGCGCCGACAGCGAGGAAGCCTCCCCGGATGCCGGAAGACGCACCCTTGAGCGTACCCAGCTAAGTTACCCCTCTACCCTCATGAGGCACATGAGTATCATAACATAACACACTAGCATAGGCGTCACAGTTCATTACACACCCTAGTCGGGCCACTTGCCCTTTTTCGAAACGCGTGAAGGAAGGAAAGCTAAACAAAAGCGGGCCGCACGGTCGCAGCAGCTCGCAAGACCCGGCCCCAGGGTCCTTCGGGGCTCAGCTCAGTCTGAGCCCTCCTCGCGCTTCACCATCGCATGGCGGCGGGATGACCCATCGCTAACCTCGTAGCGAGCCCGATGGCGCGGTGGCTGGTCGTAACCACCGCTACTCGTGCTCTCGCCGACAGAAGAGCTACCGCCACTGGATGAGTCACGAACGTCACCAAGGGCGAGCCCACTTGCGGCCTCGTCGCGACCGTCGCCAAGGCCGAGCCCGTCGTCGCCGCTGCCGTCTTCAGGGCAGCACCCTGCGCGGCGATCATCCGCCCCAAACACCCTCACGAAGATGGTCGCGGCGCCAGCATAATTGAAGTGGAGGGTGCCTCGCCTGCCCAAGCCGCGTGCGCGGGCGAATGTATGCCAATAGCGGGCCAAGACCACATTGCCCGTAGCAGAGATCTCCACCGCAACCCAAGATGCCTTGCTGCAGTAGCCATCGGCCTGCAGCCAGAGGCCGTCGAGACCCTCAGCCGGTAGCTCGTGGGCAAAGAAGCGTGGAAGTTGGAGCCAGGCACCGGTCGGATTCTCCGGCCACACAAAGAACTCTAGGAGCGCCTCCGATGAATGGAAGTCTGACCGAGGAGGCCGGGCGACCACGGCGCGCCTTCCTGAAGCGTAGGGCTGCTGCAACGAGGGCGACCCCTGCCATGGGAAGAGGTGTCGTCGTGACCACCCGAGGCGGCATCAACCCCACAAAGAGTACGCCTGTGACCCTGGAGCACTGCTGCAGGGGTAGCGACGTGCTTATGGGGGCAGCCCCACCCCCTCTTGAGCGGCGGCAAGTCAGATTCTTCCTGGCGAGCTTTCCCCTTCTCCTCGGCGGAGGACCTCTTGGGTGGCGCCTTGGAAGCTGCAACAAGGGGGTGAAGGAAGGAGGAATAAGAGGAGGAGGGCGACAAGAGGAAGGAGATGGGCAACGGGGGCTTCACCCACTACCCATTTATAGCTTGGAGGAGGCCAACCGTCGGCCTCCACAATCTCATGTAATGATGTTTCTTCTGTGCATGCAGCAGGGTCTCGTCAAGTTAGGCAGTTGCCGAGGTAGCGTGGTGAAGCGGAGACGCCCACGTCCAATCAAGTTGCCATGCGTCGACCAGGGCTGCGGGAGTTTGGGGCCCACAGTGCTTCGCCCTTGCCCATTTGCCTTCGCCACGAAGCCAAGTCCTTGCGCGCCTTGGGCCCGGGGACTACTGTTGGCGTACTGGGAACGGGGGTACCCAGACTTGCCTGCCTGCGGCCTGTGATGTGGCTCCATCGGCGGCCTGGTATGGCCCAACATCAGCAAGCGCAACTCAAGACCCTCGCAAGGGGCCAAGCCTCGCGAGGCGGCCGACAGCAAGACCTCCCTGGGGGCAGTCTCTCTAGGCTAGCTCTCGAGGAGCGGAGATATCTATGCAAGGAGCACCTCGCGAGGTTCACATGACGTGAGCCATGACGACCAAGGCCAGGCGGGCGCCAGCGGGCGCAGTCTACCAGTTTCCTCTTTGGTGCTAAGGGGGCTAGCGCACACGTGGAGTCCCGAGGGATCAGGCAAAGGTTTCGATATCGGTGCAACAAGACCAAGGATCCTCAGGGCTGCAGAATGGAGGTCATCATGGAACCCGGCGCGGCGTCACCACCAGAGCCTTTGGCAGGCGAAGACTACTTTTGTCAGGATAACTTGTGCTAGATGTTCCCCTTCAGATTTGGCCGTTGTGAGATCCCTTTGTGCCAATATTTGGGAAGAGGACCAAGGCCACTATAAATAGGACCTAGCCACCTCCATAGAGGGTATCGGATCCACTCCACCCTAAAGATACCACAAGCTCATTCGAGCCCAAGAACACCTCTCCTCCGGAGGCTGTTCGTCCCTTGTACTAGTTCATCCACAGCCATATAAGGCAATCCACCACACACACTGGAGTAGGGTATTACACCACAGGGTGGCCCGAACAAGTATAATCCTCCATGTCCCTTGTTCTTTGAGTTCGTCGAGCTAGGCCGTGGAATCGCAGGGTGAGTGCGCTGGGGAGAGACTGTTCTTCGTGCGCACCCCGGAGTTTGAACCTCTCATGGGTTTGCGGAACCCGAAATCCGACAAGAGACGCCATCACACCACTTGGTATTGTTAGAGACATTGAAGTCTTGTGTGGGAAAACAAAATACCCTACTAATTTTCTAGTCCTTGATTCCCCACAAGATGACTTTTGTCCCATAATTTTTGGTGGACCTTTCTTGAGTACCGTCAATGCTACTATAGATTGTACTAAACAAACTGTCGGTGTTAGCTTCGGTGATGAGTCTCATGAGTTCAATTTTTCCAAGTTTAGTAGAAAACCTCATAAAAAGAATTGCCTAGTAAGGATCAAATAATTGGTCTTGCTTCTATTGTTGTACCCCCTACTGATCCTTTAGAGTAATGTTTGGTAGACCATGAAAATGATTTGCATATGCACGAGAGAAGTGAAATAGATAGATTCTATTTTGAACAACAACCCCTTCTTAAGCACAACTTACCTATTGAAACTCTAGGAGGTCCTCCTCCGCCTAAAGGTGATCCTGTGTTTGAATTAAAGCAACTACCTGACACTTTGAAATATGATTATCTTGATGAGAAAAAGATATATCCTATTATTATTAGTGCTAACCTTTCAGAACATGAAGAAGAAAGATTATTGAAAATCCCGAGGAAGCACCGAGCTACTATTGGATATACTCTTGATGGTCGTAAGGGCATTAGTCCCACTCTATGTCAGCACAAAACTAATATGGAACCTGATGCTAAACCCGTTATCGATCACCAACGTCGGTTAAACCCGAAGATGAAAGAAGTGGTAAGGACTGAAATATTAAAACTTCTAGAAGTAGGCATAATCTATCATATAACTGATAGTAGATGGAGATGTGAGCAAACCAATCTTGTCTTGAATTGGGAGAAGCGCCACTTTATGGTTAACGAAGGTATTGTTTTGGGCCATAAAATTTCTGAAAGAGGTATCCAGGTGCACAAATCGAAGGTCGATGCAATTGACAAAATGCCATGTCCTAAAGACATCAAAGGTATTCGTAGTTTCCTTGGTCATGCTGGTTTCTATAGGAGATTTATGAAAGACTTTTCTAAAATTTCTAGGCCTCTTACAAATCTTTTGCAAAAGGATATTCCTTTTGATTTTGATGATGATTGTGTAGAAGCCTTTGAAACACTCAAGAAAGCCTTAATTTATGCACCTATTGTTCAACCACCTGACTAGAACTTGCCTTTCAAAATTATGTGTTATGCTAGTGATTATGATGTAGTTGTTGTTCTAGGACAAAGAGTCGATAAGAAACTGAATGTTATTCACTATGCAAGTAAAACTCTAGATAGTGCACAAAGAAATTATGCTACTACTGAAAATAATTTCTAGCATTTGTGTTTGCTTGTGATAAATGTAGATCCTATATTGTGGACTCATAAGTAATTGTTCACACTGATCATGTTGCAAGAAAATATCTTATGGAAAAGAAAGATGCTAAACCTAGGCTCATTAGATGGGTTATCTTTCTACAAGAATTTGATTTGCATATCACTGGTAGGAAAGGAGCTGAGAACCCCGTGGATGATAACTTGTCTAGGTTGGAGAATGTTCTTGATGACCCACTACCTATTGATGATAGTTTTCCTGATGAGCACTTAGCTACAATAAATGTTTCAAATAGCAGAACTTGGTATGCCGACTATGCTAATTATATTGTTGCTAAATACATACCTCCTAGCTTCACATACCAACAAAACAAAAATTCTTCTATTATTTAAGACATTACTTTTCGGATGACCCACATCTTTATAAAGAAAGAGTAGATCGTATTATTAGAAGTTGTGTACCTGAGCATGAATAGGAACAAATCCTACCGAAATGTCAAAGTTTATGGAGGACATCATGCGGGAGACGGAACTACTCACAAGGTATTACAATCTGGTTTTTATTGGCCTACTCTTTTCAAGGATGCTCGTAAGTTTGTGTTAACTTGTGATGAATGCCAAAGATAGGTAATATTGGTAAGCGTCAAGAAATGCCAATGAATTATTCACTTGTTGTTGAACCGTTTGATGTTTGGGGATTTGATTACATGGGTACTTTTCCTTCCTCTAATGGGTATACTCATATTTTGGTAGTTGTTGATTATTTTACTAATTGAGTAGAAGCTATTCCAACTAGTAGTGTTGATCACAACACCTCTATTAAAAAGCTTAAGGAAGTTATTTTCCCAAGGTTTGGAGTCCCCAGATATTTAATGACTAATGGTGGTTCACACTTTATTCATGGTGCTTTCCATAAAATGCTTGCCAAGTATGATGTTAAGTTGTTAACCATAGAATTGCATCACCGTATCATCCTCAGTCTAGTGGCCAGGTTGAACTTATTAATAGAGAAATAAAACTAATATTTAAAAACACTATCAATAGGTCTCGAAAGAATTGGTCCAAGAAATTGGATGATGCACTTTGGGCCTACAGAACAGCTTACAAAAATCCTATGGGTATTTCTCCCTATAAAATGGTTTATGGAAAAGCTTGTCATTTGCCTATTGAGTTAGAACATAAAGCTTATTGGGAAATTAAAGAACTCAACTATGATTTCAAACTTGCTGGTGAAAAGAGGTTATTAGATATTCACTCACTAGATGAATGTTGAACCCAAGATTATGAAAATGCCAAGCTATTCAAAGAAAAAGTTAAAATATGGCATGATAAAAGAATCCAAAAGCGAGAATTAAAAGTGGGTCAATATGTTTTATTGTAGAACTCTTATTTTAGATTCTTTGCAGGAGAACTCCTTGCTAAATGGGAAGGACCATATGTTATCGAAGAAATTTATGGTTCTTGTCGTGGATTTAGCACGACAGATGTCCGGTTTACAGGACTTAGTCGTGAGGCCATCACTCGGGTTAGCTTAAAGGGGTTAAAGCGGACGAAGGACACAGGGAGTTTATACTAGTTTGGCCCCTTCGATGAAGGTAAAAGCCTACGTCTAGTTTGGTGTGGTATTGCTTGGGCTTCGATGACCAGGGAGCGAATCTGCTTTGCCTGTGTCTCGAGCTGTTGTTTCTTGTCCTGAACCGTCGCCGGGTCGTCCCTTTATATAGGAGGCGACGCCCGGTCCGGTTTACAGAGTCCCGAGGCCGGCTCATAAACGTGTCCGTCTCGGTCTCTACTCTTTCTATCTTAGATCCCAAGTTACATGGTACGACGGTTTACAGACCATGGGCCTTATACATGGGCCCTAAACCTCTGTGGGCTATAACCTCCTGTTACAAACTCTACCGGGCTTCTGATAATATAACTTTACAAGCGTAATCCGGACCCTCCTGGCCGGTTTATACCCGATAGTCATATCCTTGACATTAGGCCCCAGATTGATTTGAACTTGTTCATGTCTGTCTTCGAAGTCTTGTACGAATTTCCCTTTCTGCAACTCTTATATGCTTCATGAACCGGCCATGACGTCATCTCCTGGAATCGCTTCAATCCTCGTGACATCATCTGCGCATTTATCGCCCGCATCTGTTTGTTACCTTTCTTTATTGCCGCTCCAAAGATCGAGGCGACAGCTCAATCTATATCCGATTTCCGGCCTCCTCGATTCCTGCGCTTGCCGTTTTTATCTCTCTGGCCTATAAATACAGCCGAGGCCCATCTCTTTTCCCCTTATGCTTCGTCTTCCTTCGTCTCCAGTGCCCGAGCTTCCGCCGCCGTCTTTCGAGCTCGCCGCCGTCAGCAAGCCTGGCCGCTGCATCGACCTGAACGCGTCCAGAAACTCACCGCCGTCTCCTGCTTCCTCGGTTACGCTGTCTTCTTTCCCATAGATCTTAGCTCTAGGGTTTCTTCTGTAGCTCGCCGCAAACCCTCGTTCTTCGTAGTTCATCGCCGTAGATTGGTTTTAGCTGTAGATGTAAAACTTATTAGGTCAACTCTTGTTTGGGCGCTTCCGCTCCATCATCATATCTTTAGTTTCTCCAGCCTTGCTAGTTTAGATTGAATCCGCAGAGAACTCCGCTGCCTTCACTGAATATGACTTGAATTGTTCTGTCTTTTTCCTGCGCTGTAGATCCATATTTTGTCTCTGCTTCATGTGAAAGCTGTTTTCCATACTTTAGATCTGTAGCTTATCTGCTTATGTTTACCAGTTTAATCCTAGCCTGCGCCTCATATACCTGCACTGATGGTTTAGATTTAAACCTGCCTTCCATGATCGACGGCTTAACTTCTTCTTTCTGTCATCATAAACCGGTGGCTGTCTTGTGCATGTCTACTCCGGATTAGGGGGTACCATTAGTCCCTTGCTTAATCCATTGATTACGTCAAAACTTTCATATAACACATCGGTTTGTATCAGTAGATTTGTAAACCGGGCCTTGTCTTGTACTTTTCAGCACTCCTGCATTGGAAAAAATGGCTAAACAGTTCGTTGCTTGTAACTTGGTCCCTTCCCGGATTACTGAGGACGATTTAGTAGAGGCGGCCTCAATCGGTATTCTGGGTCCTAAAGAGGATCTGCATTGGCGGGCCCCTGGAAACGAGTGTCCACCCGAGCCTAAAGAAGGAGAGATCATAGTCTTTTATGATCATCTAGCCAGGGGTTTCAGTCCTCCCGGTTCAAAGTTCTTCCGTGATGTTTTAGCCGACTTTCAACTCCATTCACAAGATATAGGCCCCAATTCAGTCTCGAACATCTGCAACTTCCAAGTCTTCTCGGAGGCATATTTACATGAAGAACCATCTGTGGAGCTGTTTCGGGATTTCTTCCATCTGAACCGCCGCACCAAATTTTCTGATGGGCCTCATACTGAACTCGGCGGCGTGAGTATCCAGAAAAGGAAGGACGTCAGCTTTCCTCACGCCACTCTGCATAACCACCCCAAGGATTGGAACTAGACGTGGTTCTACTGCCAAGACACTTCGCCAGAGGCAGAAAATCCGCTGCCGGGTTACCGTGCTTACTGCCTAACGCCGGCTCATGCTTTCCCGCAGCGGCTTAGCGCCCAAGATCGGGCTCGATATGCCCCCCAACTCTCCAAACTCAGGGCTTTCATGGCTAACGGTTTACCCGGAGTTGATTTTGTCCGCTGTTGGCTGTCTTGGAGCATTCTCCCACTAAGCCGGCGTTCAAGATTAATGTGCAAATATACTGGCAAACCGGAAGATCCTCAACGCCACACAAAGATAGTGGTTCCCGACAATGAAGTTACTGAGTCTGCCAAGAAGATACTGAATATCCCTCTCGAGGAGTGCAGTCGGACCGGTTTAGCTCCTTTCTGTTTAACCAACAAACCGCCGTCGGTAAAACTCTTCTGACCCTTTTCTTTTCGGTTTAATCTGTTCAAATTACTTGCCTTCAACATGTTCTTGTTCCTTTCCACAGGCCAATGATCCTTTCTGGAAGAGGGAAGCGCAGGATAAACCGGCGAAGCAATCACGCAAGAAGACCTTTGCCGTAAAGAAGAAGAAAGCTGTTGTTGCTTCCGGTTCAAACCCTGAAGAAGATGATCCGGCTTCTGAGGTACTGCTTGCCTCTTCTGTCCTTTGATCTCCCTTTGTCTAAATGTATGTTAATAATGCCTTTTCTCAGGACCTGGAAGAGGGAAGTAAAGCGGATGGAGTTGAGGTAATTTCCCTCTCATCTGATTCAGAACCGTTGCCACCCAAGATTCGTCGGGTATCCCGAAAGTATCCATTTTCTCACCCTTATGCTCAATTGGATCCCCACTTTCTTTTGAAGAAACAACAGCATGAGGCTCGCCGAACCACACGCCATAGCGGTCACGTGGTAGAATCGTCCGGATTACCCCACACGCCGGCTCGCAAACGTCGCTCAGAGTTTTTGTTTACTCCAACCCTTCTTCATCCGAAAGCAGGTCTTATTCGCAAACCTCTTAAACCGTCTGATCCCAACTATCAGGAAGCTCCTCTGTCTTCTTCCGGCGAGTCCACTACTACTCAAATCCAGGTGCTAAAAACCGTTCCTGGGTAAGTCATCTTTCCAATCATCCGGTTTACCTTTGCATTTTGACTTTGTGATTCTCATTGCTCTTTTGATCTTTTATCAGAATGCCCAAGCCTAGCAAGAAGGCGAAATTGAATAAACCGGCTGCGGAAACCACCACTGCTGAACCGGCTGAGGACCCTGAAGCAGCCAATCCTCCGGAGGAAACTATTGAAGTTCAGCACGATGATCCCACCCCCATGGATCATGAAGATCTTGCTGCTCCGGGGGTGACATCATGGAGAACACGGCTGAACCGGCAAGCCCTGTCCAGGTTAGTCCTCCTCGGGCTAGCCCGGCTCCTGTTAGTCCAGTGCACACTGCTGATCCCCTCCAGCCAACCGCTGCCTCGACAACAGATGTTGAGATAACCGGGATAAGCTTCACTGCTCCCACAGAGCCTGTTGTCTTGGCTAAACACACCGCCAAGGAGGAAAAGCTCCAGCAAGACAAAGGTAAATGGAGTATAGATCTGTCAAGCTATAACCACCTTAGTGCCCAGGAACTCCACTCTGGGTATCTAAACCGGCTCTTCACCAGCCGTGATTATGAGGCCGGTTTAGTCAATATGATGAAGGAGAAATACGAGGTAACCTTCTTTCCTTTTGCCTTCCGTTTCTGCTTGTTCTTTGCAATTATACCTTTAGGCCATGGTAGCCCCCAAGTGCCGGTTTACTTCACTGTAAGTGAACCGGGACTTCAATTATGTCTGAGAATGAACTTACATTAGCCCCCAAGTGCCAAGGGCATAACTTGTTTATGTGCTTGGGACTTGTCTGAAAAAGTTGCTTTCTTTACTTAAATTGTACATTAGCCCCCAAGTGTCGAGTGCATAACTTGTTATGTGCTTGAGACTTTGATTGAACTGTCCTTGTAACACTTTCTTTTTCCTGCAGGCTGACTTGAACCGGAGAGCTTCGGAGGCAACTAAGCTCCGGAATAGCTTGGCTTTCCATGAAACTGCCTCTACCAAAACTAAGGAAGAACTTGTTCTTGCTTTAGCTAACATGGAAAAGCTCAAGAAGGATTTTGAAGCGGAGCGGTCTACCTGGGAGGTGCAAAGGGCTGCTCTAGAAAAAAGAGCAAAAGATGCCGAAGATGCTCTTAATCCGGTGGTGCAAGAACTATCCGGGATGAAACAACAAATAGATGGCATGACATCCGCTATCTTCGGTGAGTACCTGTCTTCATATGTTTGTATCCTTGCAATCCTTGTTCTGCTCTGGTTTAACTCGCCAATTGCATACAGGGAAGCGCATAACTCATCTTGGAGATGATGTTCGGAAGAAGCTCAAGGCCGCTTATACCCTGGTGGAGCAGCTCTACTCCGGTGCTCAAAGGGCTATCAGTGCCATGTCGCACAATAAACCGGCGCCGACCACCATCCAAGCCACCCTGGAAAAGCTATCTGTCTTGCCTGTGCGTCTTGTTGAGGTGAAGAAGTCTGCTGCACGAGCTGGCTCTCTCATGGCGTTGACCCGGGCCAAAGCATGGGTCCCCGATTTTGATCCGGCGGAGGCCATGAACGGCTACCCCAGCATGAAAGAGGATGGATCAACCTTCTCTGCTGAAGATCTCCGCTCTCTAACCAAGGACATGCGCCCTCTTGCTAGTAAGCTTGCCGACGAAGCAGATTTAACAAGGTATCATCCGGCTTACGATCTAGAAAATTCGCGGGGTGGAGCGGCCGGTTTACGACACCGAAAATCATATCCCCCAGTTCATAAGCACACCTTCGCTCCAGACATTGATCCGTCAGATCTTATAAACGATGAAGTATATTTCCGTGCCCTCGTCAAGATTGACTAGAGCCCTCCTAATTTCCAGCAGCTGCCAGAAATCGACGAAGACCCGGAGCAAGCTGACCCTCAGCCTTCGCAGCGTGCTGAAGAAGAATCGTACACCGTCCGGTTTAACTTTTGCTGAATACTTTGCAAGAAACTTTGATCCATTCGGGCCTGCAAGTGCCTTGTAATAGAATAGTTAAGATACTGCCTTTGTCCCACTGTCATGGTATTATTTTGATTGGCACTCCCAATTTATCTTTTGTTTGCAATGATTTAACAGCTGATATCACCTGTGTCTGCATGAACAATGCTGAAAAGATGTCCTGGCGACTTACCACCGGACGGATTATACTGCCCTGATACATGTTTCAAATATATAGCTTGAACTACATATAAAAGATAAACACATCCCATACCTGTGATTAAGTGTGCTTGTAGACCTTAAACCGGCGGGAATATTTTAAAGCTCAGGTGCTGATGAAGCCCTTGGCTCTCTTGTCGGTTTAGTCTGATGGCCGATCCGGGTTACGATGAATGGCGGTTTAGTTCTCGCTGGTGTTCATGACCCAGACTTATAACTCTGTAGACATATGGTCAACCTTGTAGTTGTCCAGTCTCGCATCAATGGACTTGGTTAAAAAACCAATGACCTTGAAGACAAAGATTTGTGAAATCATAAAAAATAAAAATAAGGGTTTTTGGGCAAATAAGACAATGTAGTCGAGGCTTTTTACGAGCTGCCAGGCTCCAAATTCAAGGCTTTTTATGAGCTGCCAGGCTACTGTCATTAACCATTTTAGCAAAGCCTGTCAAGATGCTCCGCAATCCTTAACCAAATCATCAATGACAAGCTACCCAATGTTTCAAAATCTCGTAAAGATTTTGTCTTTAGGTAATCAACTCGATGATCGTCAATTTAACGTGGCCAAGTTCAGGGTCCCGAAGGATTGACTTGTGGCAGGTTCGACGGGTCATACCAGGTTTACCTAGACGATGTGATTTACTTGAAGCAGGCAGGTTAATCCGGGGTTTTAGGTGCATGCACCGGGCTTCCAAGCCATGTTCACTACAAGGGTATTCAACTCTATGCGAGCCCCCAGGTAGTGTGTGAGCCGTTTGCTCATCGAGGCATATGTTTGAGCTGGGTTAGGCACCAAAACTCTCTTTTACACCTCATCATCATGTGGAAATTGCCTAAGCAACCAGAGCAGTGCTCTTATGATGGGATTCATATCGCCGCCGGCTCAAGAGGCCATGGGAAACTCCCTTGCCCGCGGAAGCCCCCATGTGATTCTTGTTTGTATAGAAAAGACGGTTGATTCCTTGATTTATCAAGGGCGCCGGTTTAGGAGGCCATGGTAAGCTTCTGTGGAAACTCCCATGTGATACTCCTTTGTGAAAAACACGGTTGGTTCCTTGAGTCTATCAAGGGCGCCGGTTTAAGAGCCCATGGAAGGTTTCTTTCGAAGCCCCCATGTGATACTCTTGAAAAGGATGGCTGATTCCCCGGTTTACTGGGGCCGCCAGTTTACTTTATTAATCATAATATATACATTGTACATAGAGCGGAGCCGATGGCTCAAGTGTAGTAAGGTCGACGAAGAGCGATGTTCCACGGCCGCTTGGTCTCCTCCTCTGCCGTACGTGAGTCCTTATGTTCTCGAATGTCGACAAGGTAGTATGATCCGTTGTGCAGGTTTTTGCTGACCACAAAGGGTCCTTGCCAAGGTGGGGATAGCTTGTGCATATCTGTCAGGTCTTGGATGAGCCGGAGCACCATATCTCCTTCCTGAAACGTCCTGGTCTTGACCCGGCGGCTATGGTACCGGCATAGGTCTTGCTGGTAAATCGCTGATCGCGCTGCTGCCATGTCCCGTTCCTCATCCAGCCGGTCCAAACTGTCTTGTCGTGCTTGTTTATTATCCGCTTCAACGTAAGCCGCCACCCGTGGTGAGTCATGCCGTATATCACTAGGGAGGACCGCTTCAGCACCGTACACCATGAAGAAAGGCGTGTATCCTGTAGATCTATTGGGCGTAGTGTTGATGCTCCATAAGACAGAAGGCAACTCCTCCACCCAGCAGCCCGGTGTTCTTTGCAAAGGAACCATAAGCCGGGGCTTGATGCCTCTCAAGATCTCTTGGTTAGCTCTCTCAGCTTGGCCATTGGACTGAGGGTGAGCTACTGATGATACATCAAGGCGAATATGTTCTCTTTGACAGAACTCTTCCATCTCTCCTTTAGATAGGTTGGTGCCATTATCAGTTATAATGCTATGTGGAAAGCCAAACCGGAAAATCACCATTTTGATGAACTTAACAGCTGTTGCCGCATCACACTTACTGACAGGCTCTGCTTCAACCCACTTTGTAAATTTGTCCACTGCTACTAACATGTGGGTTTTTTGATCTTGGGATCTTTTAAAGGGTCCAACCATATCAAGCCCCCAAGTCGCAAACAGCCAAGTAATTGGAATCATCCGCAGCTCCTGCGCCGGTACATGAGCACGCCATGAAAATTTCTGGCAAGCGTCACATTTTCTGACCAACTCCTCTGCGTCGGCGTGAGCCGTCAGCCAGTAGAACCCATGACGAAAAGCTTTAGCTACCAAGGATTTTGAACCGGCGTGATGACCACAATCCCCTTCATGAATCTCTCGAAGAATATCGCAGCCTTCCCCTGATGATACACACCGCTGAAACGCCCCAGAAACACTGCGGTGATGAAGCTCTCCATTGACGATAGTCATAGACTTAGACCGCCGGATTATCTGTCGGGCCACAACTTCGTCCTCTGGCAACTCACCTCGGCTCATATATGCCAAATAAGGGAGTGTCCAATCCGGAATGACGTGAAGTGCTGCGACTAACTATGCTTCCGGATCAGGAACAACCAAATCCTCCTCTGAAGGTATCTGCAGGGACGAACTATGCAATTCATACAAGAATGTATTAGGTGGAACCGGTTTACGCTGAGAACCCAGCCGGCTTAACGCATCGGCTGCTTCATTTTTTCGCCGGTCTATGTGATCCACCTGATATCCCTTGAAGTATCCTACCACTGCATCCACTTCTCGTCGATAGGCTGTCATGAGCGGATACTTAGAGTCCCACTTACCAGATACTTGTTGTGCCACCAGATCTGAGTCACCGAAGCACTTAACCCGGCTCAAGTTCATCTCCTTGGCCATCCGCAAACCGTAGAGGAGAGCTTCATACTCAGCAGCATTGTTAGTACAAGGGAACATTAAACGGAGGACATAACAGAACTTATCACCTCGTGGGGAAGTTAACACGACTCCAGCCCCCAAGCCCTCCAATTGCCTTGAACCGTCAAACTGAATAGTCCAGTATGTATGATCCGGCTTCTCCTGGGGTGTTTGTAATTCTGTCCAATCATTAATGAAATCCACCAGTGCTTGGGACTTTATAGTAGTACGGGGCACATATTTTAATCCGTGCGGGCTAAGATCAGTGGCCCACTTCGCAACTCTGCCAGTGGCTTCTCTGTTCTGGATTATATCCCCTAACGGAGCTGAACTGACAACAGTGATTGGGTGGCCCTGGAAGTAGTGCTTCAACTTCCGGTTTGCCATGAACACGCCATATACCAATTTCTGCCAGTGTGGATATCTTTGTTTCGACTCAATGAGCACCTCACTGATGTAATGAACCGGACATTGAACCGGATATTCTTTGCCTGCCTCCTTGCGCTCGACCACAATGGCCACACTGACTGCACGGGCATTGGCGGCCACGTACAATAACAATGGCTCCTTGTCAACCGAGGCAGCAAGGACTAGTGGTTCTGCCAATTGCTGCTTCAGATCCTCGAACGCGGTGTTTGTAGCATCGCTCCAGACAAACTGATCCGCCTTCTTCATCATCTGGTAAAGCGGGAACGCCTTTTCTCCTAAACAGCCGATGAACCAACTCAACGCTGCAATATGGCCTGCCACGTGCTGGACATCATTGATACATGCCGGTTTAGCCAAGGATGTGATCGCCTTGATCTTCTTCAGATTAGCTTCAATCCCTCTGTTTGACACTAAGAATCCAAGGAGCTTGCCTGCTGGAACACCAAAAACACACTTCTCCGGATTGAGCATCATCTTGTAAACTCGGAGGTTGTCAAAGGTTTCTTTTAAGTCCTCTATCAGCGTCTCCTCCTTCCTGGATTTCACCACAATGTCATCAACATATGCATGGACATTTCTTCCAATATTCCCTTGTAGACTGTTCTGCACACAACGCTGATAAGTTGCTTGGGCACTCTTGAGCCCAAAAGGCATGGATACATAGCACAAGGCTCCAAAGGGAGTTATTGAAGTTGTCTTCTCCTGGTCCTTAACCGCCATTTTGATCCGATGATAACCCGAATATGCATCCAAAAAACTTAGCCGCTCACATCCTGTCGTAGCATCGATAATTTGATCAGTACGGGGGAGAGCAAAAGGATCAGTTGGGTAAGCTTTGTTCAAGTCTGTGTAATCAACACACATCCTCCAGGTTCCGTTTTTCTTGAGCACCAGCACCGGATTAGCCAACCACTCTGGATGAAATACTTCAACTATGAAGCCTGCGGCCAAGAGCCTAGCCGCTTCTTCACCTATAGCCTTACGCCTCTCCTCATTGAAGCGGCGCAAATAATGCTTGACCGGTTTAAACTTTGGATCAATATTAAGACTGTGCTCAGCGAGTTCCCTCGGTATACCTGGCATGTCAGAAGGCTTCCATGCAAAGATATCCCGGTTCTCACGGATGAACTCGATGAGCGCGCTTTCCTATTTGGTGTCTAGGTTAGCGCTGATAGTGAACTGCTTGGATGAATCGCCCGGAACAAAGTCAACCTGCTTGGTTTCCTCTGCTGATTTAAACTTCAACGCCGGATCATGCTCTATAGTTGGCTTTTTCAATGGGGACATATCTGCCGGATCAACATTGTCCTTATAAAACTTCAACTCTTCCGTGGCACAAACTGCCCGCGTCTCCTTCCTCGCATTCCAACGCGATCTTACGGCTCCCGTGAACCGTGATGGTTCCCTTGTGACCCGTCATCTTGAGCTGTAGATAAACATAACACGGCCGAGCCATGAACTTGGCATAAACTGGTCTCCCAAACAGAGCATGATATGGGCTCCTGATCTTTACAACCTCAAAGGTCACCGTCTCCGATCTAGAGTCATGCTCATCCCCAAAGGTAACTTCCAGATCGATTTTTCCAACTGGGTACGCCGATTTACCGGGCACCACCCCATGGAACACTGTGTTGGACTGTCGGAGCTTCTTATCTGTCAACCCCATACGTCAAAAAGTCTAATAGTATAAGATATTGATGATGCTGCCTCCATCCATAAGCACCTTTGTGAACTTATAACCACCCACCTGTGGTGCCACCACCAAGGCCAACTGGCCCGGATTATCAACCCGTGGCAGGTGATCCTCTCTGCTCCATACAATGGGTTGCTCAGACGAACGTAAAAAACGTGGTATCGCCGGTTCAACAGAGTGCACTGCTCTCTACAGAACTTTTTGATCCCGTTTGCATAGACTTGTGGTGAAAACATGATATTGCCCACTACTTAGCTCCTTCTGATTATTCTGATATCCGGATTGCTGCTGCTGCTGACGCTGTTGATTGCCTTGGTTATTGTATCCACCCTGAACATGTTGCTGGTTATGTTGATGCTGATTGTTGTCATTGTGGTTATTGTTACTGTCGTCGTATCCTGATCCGGATCCACCACCCTGATAACCTGGACCTTGAAAACCGGGACCTGACCCGCAGGGGGGGGCCCGTGGTTATACTTGGCTTGTTTCATAAGCTCTTGCATAATAAAACAGTCATTCCAAAGATGCGTAGACGGGTTTTCTTTCGTACCGTGCTTTGGGCAAGGCATGTTCAACTGGCGATCTAGATTAATAGGTGGCCTCCCATTGCGTGGGGGTGGTCTACCCTTGTGGCGCTGCCTGTCGTCTTGAACGTTGGTATTGACCACAAAGTCTGAGCTGCCCTCCGCTTTACGCTTGCCATTGTACCCTGTACCTGCCGGATTGGCTTGCGCCGGTTTACCATTTTTGCTCACCTTCCCGGACTTGTCTCCATCTGCATCTGGATATTTGGTGTTATCAAAGTCTCCATATTTTACTAAAGCGCCCATGAGCGTTCCCATGTCGTTGCAATCACGTTTGAGCCGTCCCAGCTTCTGCCTCAAAGGCTCAAACCGGCAATTGCTTTCCAAGGTAACTATAGCCGTGCTTGGATTGATGCTATTGGAGGAGTGCAAATTTTTCTGACACTCGCCGCACCCAACTGCTGGTGGTCTCTTGCTCTCCTTGAACACAAGCTGCTAAGTCGACCACGGACATCGGTTGCTTGCACGTGTCTTTGAAATTATAGATAAACCGGCGACGCAACTCCTTCCATGATCCGATGGAGTTAGGTGGTAAACCACTTAACCATGTCCGGGCCGTGCCTTCAAGGATCATTGTGAAGTACTTAGCATATGCAGCTTCATCCACGTCGAGCATCTCCATGGCCATCTCATAACTTTCCACCCACGCCTCCGGAGCCAGATCCGCCGTGTAGTTGGGTACCTTTCGTGGACCTTTGAAGTCCTTGGGTAGTTTCACGTTCCGTAAAGCGGGGATGAGGCACTGCACCCCCAAGGAACTGGCCATCATTCCAGTTTTGGTGGTGGTGGGGTGAACCGGCGTCGCTTGACGGGTGTCGTTGTGGGCAGTATGCCTAGCCTGGCCCACCACTTCTTGGGCGTGTGCTCCTGCTCCTGCCGAATTATCCTACCTCTGTCGGTGCCGTCTCCGCGCACTGCTAGATACAGCCGGTTCATCCAGGTGCCTCGTGTAACTCCGGCTCGGGCGGGGGGTTGAATGAATCCTCTCCCGGCTATAGGAATAAGCTTGCTGCTGAGTTAGCGCCGTGTCCAGTAGCTCCTTGGCCCGTCGTGCCTCCATTGCTATGGGGGACGTCCCCTCAATGGGAAGGGCGGCCAGCCGTGAAGCGGCGGCGACAATGTTGTCCAACGGGTTAGAATAGTGGCCGGGAGGGGTGGGCACATGCTTTGTTGGAACAACTTGGCGATTTGGCTCCGCAGTGGGTGGCTGAACCGACACGCCCGTCCCCGGGGCTCCTCCCCGGTTTATCTCTGGATGGTTACTGGTTCCTGCTCCTGGTGTGCTAAAGATATTATTTGCCTCGTAAACCGGCGGCAAACAAGATCGTTGTCTTCTGTACATTACCTCCTGTGAAGCATTCTGATCTAACATGAGCCGGAAAGCATGGGAATCCAGTAATCCCTGTCTCGTAGCCAACCTGGCTTTCTCCGCATCCAGGTCCAACTTAGATTGCTCAATTCGGTTCTTCACCTGAGCGATCTCTGCATCACGCTACTCCTTGTCGGCCTGGGCTACTTCTGCTGTTGCAAGTGCTGTCAAAGTGTCGACTAAGGTGGATATGACGTCAGAGGGCGACGGGGGGAGGTCTCCAACTCTGGCTCCCGCTGCCTCTGAGGTTAACGCCCCAGTCGTCGAGGGCTGCTGCATGGGTTGTGATCCGGCCATGAAAACAGCAACCCTGTTTGGCGGATCGAAGGGGTCCGGAATATTATCGCCATCGGACACACCCTCAGACCGGCCGTCCTGCAACATATACAAAGATTCGGTCTCTCCGGATGAAGATTCGTCGTCGGAATAGACAACTGTCTCGCCACCAGAATCCGATCCGTCCTCGGCTTGTACTCCATGCACTGCTCCGACGAAGACGCGTTTCATGGTGGGCTGAATCCAGGCTGATCTCGCACGCCGAGCCGGCTCGACGATGTTGGGGAAGATGTCCGACTCAGGGCCCGGTTCGCCGATCTTGCCGATGAAGACGTGGATGCCGCCGAAGGGGACCCGGTACCCGTATTCGCCTCGGGGCCCCAGCCTGCATCGTCGATGTAGATCCGGCCGCGACGACTCTTGGTCATCCGGCCCACTGCGTAACCCTTGAGCCCTTCAAAGCTGCCCTTCAAGAACTCGAAACCATCGTGCGATAGCCCCACGGTGGGCGCCAACTGTCGTGGATTTAGCACGGCAGATGTCCGGTTTATAGGACTTAGTCGTGAGGCCATCGCTCGGGTTAGCTTAAAGGGGTTAAAGCGGACGAAGGACACAGGGAGTTTATACTAGTTCGGCCCCTTCGATGAAGGTAAAAGCCTACGTCTAGTTTGGTGTGGTATTGCTTGGGCTTCGATGACCAGGGAGCGAATCCGCTTTGCCTGTGTCTCAAGCTATTGTTTCTTGTCCTGAACTGTCGCCGGGTCGTCCCTTTATATAGGAGGTGACGCCCGTTCCGGTTTACAGAGTCCCGAGGCCGGCTCATAAACGTGTCCGCCTCGGTCTCTACTCTTTCTATCTTACATCCCAAGTTACATGGTACGACGGTTTACAGACCATGGGCCTTATACATGGGCCCTAAACCTCTGTGGGCTATAACCTCCTGTTACACACTCTAGTTGGCTTCTGATAATATAACATTACCAGCGTAATACAGACCCTCCTGGCCGCTTTATACCTGATAGTCATATCCCTGACAGTTCTGGAGCCATCAAAATAAATAATGTCGAAGGAACAAACCCGAAGGTGGTCAATGGCCAATGAATCAAACATTATATCTCAGGCACACCTATTAATGTTGAAAGCAATATTATTCAAACCATGACACTGGAGGAACACATAAATAAAACCTTCTGGAACGCTCCAGAATCCTAAAATAAGGGAGGTACGTGATACGGTAAGTAAACGGACTCCAAAAAATCTGTAAAAATATTTTTTGTTAGTTCTGGAATATTAGAAAAATTAGGATGATAAGAAGCAACCAAGAAGGCACCCCTGGTGGACACAAGACACCAGGGCGCGCCTGGCCAGGCGTGCCCAGGTGGGTTGTGCCCACCTCGGGTACCTTCTGGACTCTGTTTTTCTCATGTTTTCTTGTTTCCCAAGTTAAAAAATCTTTATATACCCCCCGAACCTATTGACCTCCGTATCACGAAGAAATCTTCTGTTTTCTTTTCTTGCTGTTTTCTGGCAAATCAGAAATCATTTCATCTCAAGACTCTAAGGGTGAGAGCTATGTTGTCGACTATATTGTAAATTCCAAGACCTATGGGGATGTGGAACATTGTGGTTGGACAACGGAGGAAGAAGAAGACTACGATCTGAAAGGGAAGGAGGAGACAGGCTCAGATGAAGATGAAGTTCCATTACCGCAACCTGGTTATATGCATGTGAAATTCAGGAAGTCGAGTCTCCCCGCTAAAGCAAACAAACCTAAGATCCGGTTTATCCCTTTTCATCTTCTGCGCGAAAATAAGCAAGAATTATGCAAGAAGATATTGAAGCTAGAGCTGGAGAATGAGGATCTCAGGGAAGTGAATTTTAGCCTCAGACGCAAGTTGGAAGAGCTCGCTACTACCTCATCACCACCACCAACACCTTCTTCACCACCATAATAAAATTGAGTATCGGGTATGGGCACTCCCCTTGGCTTGAGCTAAGCTTGGGGGAGGTGCCTCGTATCGTATCACATCACTATCTTTACCTTTATCTACCTTAGTTCGGTCTTTAGTTATCTTTTGCATTAGTTGAATAAAAGTTTAGTTCAATCTTTCTTTAAAAGTTTGCTTAGTGATCTATCAATCAATGTAATCGTGTGTGAGATATATAATAAAGTTAGTTTGAGTTTTGCTTTCTTCACCTTCTTTGTTTCCGTAAAAAGAAAGGAAATAAATGAAAACGATCATATGCTAATCTTATGGTAAGTAATGACATCACATAAGAAAAGTATAAGTAGTAAAATTTATTGGATATTGACAAACATAGCATCGGTCAATGATGCGATTCATGAAAGAAATAATAAGGGAATGTAAGATTCACATGCAAATATACTATCTTGGACATCTTTTGTGATTGTGAGCCCCCATCAAAATATTATATGCCAAAACGGTTGACGTTGGACAAGGAAGAAAACGTAAGGACTTATGTTTGTTCTTATTCACATAGAAGTTATATTGTCATAGATCCTTTAACATGTGGTGCTTGCTCAATATCTTTTCTAGCCAAAAATTCCGCACTAAGCAGATATACTACTTGTGCATCCAAAAACGCTTAAACCCAAATCTTTTATGAGAGTCCACCATAACTACCTATGGATTGAGTAAGATCCTTCAAGTAAGTTGTCATCGGTGCAAAAAGGCAATAAAAATTGCTGCTAAATGTGTAAGATCATTTAATGTAAGAGAAAATTGAGCGTTGTACGAACTTGTGATGGCAAAGAATAAAAGCGAAAACTACATAATAAAGATTGCTATCATAAGGGCAATAAAATGTGATGTTATTTTGCACTAAGAGATTGACCATACCACCAAAAAGCGCATGGCAACCTCTGCTTCCCTCTGCGAAGGGCCTATCTTCTACTTTTATGTATTTACTTTTATGCAAGAGTCAAAGTATTTCTCTCTTTCCCTTTTTAGTTTCTCTTTTGGCAAGCATCATATGGTGAGGAAACATCTAGACACATATATCCAATTGAATATAGGTGAGCATGAATTATTATTGTTGGCATCACCCTTGAGGTGAGTATGTTGGGTGGCGAAACCATAAGCCCCTATCTTTCTACGTGTCTAGCTGAAACTTTTTGCTAAGTGTTAGCAATCATAGAAGACTATATGATGGTTGAGTATGTCGACTTGCCTAAATGCTCCGATACGTGACTCTCCCTGAAAAGGTGATGAATTGTAATTGCAAAGTTGACCGAGATCACAGTTTTTTGGTTTTCAATAGAGTTTATGCTTTATATTCAATAATGTGATGAATTGTTACTTGCTCATGAGAAGTTATATGATATGTTTGCTTATGTAGTTTTTAATGTGATTAATTGTTACTTGCTCACGAGAAGTTATATGATAGCATGTGGACATGTTTTTCGATTTCGGTTTTCGCTTGAGACAAGCGAGGTCTAAGCTTGGGTGAGTTGATACGTCCATTTTGCATCAAGTTTTCCTACTGTTATTTATGATGTTTTCGTGCATAATAATGCCTTTTGGAGTAATTCTACTACCTTTTCCCTCATAATATGCGAGGTTTATATCAAGAGGGAGAATACCGGCAGCTGGAAATCTGGACCTGAAAGAGCAACACCAGGCTACTTATTCTGCACAACTCCAAATGAGCTGAAACTTCACGAGAATTTCTTATGGAATATATAAGAATTATTGGAGCAAATAACAAGCAGAGGGGGCCCACCAGGTGGGCACAACTCACCTGGGCGTGCCAGGGAGCCCAGGCGCACCCTGGTGGGTTCTGCCCTCCTTGGCCCACCTCTGGTGCCCATCTTCTGGTATATAAGTCATTTTGACCTAAAATAATTAAGGGGAGGACTTTCGGGACGGAGCGCCACCGTCTCAAGGCGGAACTTGGGCAGGAGCACTTTTGCCCTCCGGTGGAGCAATTCCGCCGAGGGAACTTCCCTCCCGAAGGGGGAAATCTTCGTCATCATCATCACTAACAACTCTCCCATCTTGGGGAAGGCAATCTCCATCAACATCTTCAATAGTACCATCTTCTCTCAAACCCTAGTTCATCTCTTGTGTTCAATCTTTGTACCGGAACCTTCGATTGGTGCTTGTGGGTAAGTAGTAGTGTTGATTACATCTTGTAGTTGATTAATATATGGTTTATTTGGTGGAAGATTATATGTTCAGATCCATTATGGTACACAAAAACCCTCTGATCATGAACATGTTTACCACTTGTGAGTTCTTACTTTTGTTCTTAAGGTCACGGGAGAAATCTTGTTGTAAGTAATCATGTGAACTTTAAACGTGTTTGATATTTTGATGATATGTATGTTGTGATTCCCTTAGTGGTGTCATGTGAATGTCGACTACGTGACACGTCACCATGTTTGGGCCTAAGGGAATGCATTGTGGAGTAGTTATTAGATGATGGGTTGCTAGAGTGACAAAAGCTTAAACCCTAGTTTATGCGCTACTTCATAAGGGACTGATTTGGATCCAAATGTTTAATGTTATGGTTAGATTATATCTTAATACTTTTCTCATTGTTGTAGATGCTAGCGAGGGGGTTATTCATAAGTAGGAGGTTTGTTCAAGTGTGAACAACACCTAAGCACTGATCCACCCACATATCAAATTATGAAAGTAGTGAGCACAAATCAAGCCAATATGGTGAAAGTGACAAGATGAAATTCCCGTGTGCCCTCAAGAACACTTTGCTTACTATAAGAAACCGTTTGGGGTTGTCCTTTGCCACAAAAGGATTTGGATACCTTGCTGCATACTATTTTCCGTTATTGTTACTTGCTTGTCACAAATTATCTTGCTATCAAACTATCTGCTACTTACAATTTAAGTGCCTGCAGACATTACCTTGCTGAAAACCACTTGTCATTTCCTTGTGCTCCTCGTTGGGTTCGACACTCTTACTTATTGAAAGGACTGCGATTGATCCCCTGTACTTGTGGGTTATCAGTGACTGGGCGCACTAGGGCGTGAGGATGTCGTTGGTGGATTCGTATGTATCTGTCCTAAAAAGACAAATATTAGGAATGGGAGGGACTATATTATAGTAATTATCTTACTTTTCACATCAACTTCATAATTGTTTTACGTACCATGCATGAACCACGCCAGAACCAAGCTTCTCATTTTTTTGGCATCAACTTCTCATTACTATCTATCGGTCGGGCCAAGGAGCAGAACCAAATTTTACATGCTACAAGTTGAAAAGGGGGGATGCATGATCAGAGGGTCGCGTCGCACCTCCATACAGTTGGTCCGGCTCGCCTCTCAAGGGGGGATGCGTGACGTGTTGCATTTTCACTTACAAGTGGGACCGCAGTTGAGAAAACCAACTATCGGCAAACCCCCACCCCGCCACTACACGATGGCTGAGTTAGAGAAAACAGGAGGGAGAAGAGATAGTTGTAGCATGGATTCCAAGAAAATTGGTGTTAGATGGGACTCGTGTGGGTGGCGTGTGGTGTACTGCTAGATGTGAATGCTAGTTATGGCCCATGCCACCCCACTATATCGACGTGTTGGTTACGTATAGCAACCACATTATCTCTCCAGGAGTACGGTACACCACTAGTACTACTCACATTGTCACGAATTTTCCTGGAGCCCATGCTCAGCTCTCATATCTCTTCTCAGCCAGCCAGGAGACGCGCGGAGTGTGCCCATCGTCTCTTTGCTCACATTCGGTCCCACATGTCAGTGAAAACACAAGACAACCTACTGAACCTACACATCTTTCACCTCGACGTGTTGGTGATGAAACACAAATCCAATAAAGATCTTTGGTGGCCGCTTTTCGAGTTACTCAAAAGATTCTATTTGTAGTTTAACCCAAGATGCACATCACGTGCCTTCAACTAGCACTCCATCTTCTTGCATGACATGACATGCTGGATGTCCCATGTGTAAGTGCATCTGGTGCCCCTTAGTGATTTTGGTGTATTGAAGACTTACAGGTTAAGGGACTAAGGTGTTTATGAGTGTACACAGGTCTATAAGTCTATGAGGAGTTTGATAATTATAGGGAAAGTCGACCCCTAAGAATGAAGTTCTTCGACTAAAGACTTTGGATTTCGGAAGACTTTTTGAAGACTTTGAAAGTGAAGAAATTGGTGTGACCCTGAAGACTTGGTATTCACTCGAGGAACATGAAGCGTGAAGACTTTTGTTTTTATAGTTTCATTTTCTCCTTCTTGAGTCATAGGAAACACTGTACTGTTAAAGGGGGTCGAGAAAATACTAAGGAAAAATTTCCATGTGATGCTCAACTCAAAATCCTACACCTACCAATCCCTTCGAGTGAAGCCATTGGAAATCTCATACAGTTCAGTCATATTCTTCAGTGACAGAGATGAAGTTCTTCTGGTCTCTGAGGAATTTGTTCTAACTGAGGAGTTAGGAATTCGCCAGTGCGGATTACCTACACAGTGAGGAACGTGATAGCCCTGAGGAATTTGATACTCAAATTTCCGACCGTTGCTGTGCTACGCGCTAGCTGTCCCAAAATATCTACCTACCTAACGGTCATATCATTAAAGGGCATTTATGTCTTATCATGTCGGCTGCTCCCTAGGCTATAGATAGCCACCCCCTACAACCACTAGCTAGTTGGCTGCTCCGAGAGAAACTGACACTTGTCATAAGAGCAACCCATCCTCCGAGGACTTTGAGCGAAAATCATCAAGTGAGGAAAAACCCGAAACCAAACCCAAAACCTTCAAACCCAAAAGTGATTGAGCATCACTGAAGAGATTGATCCTGCGTGGATCTGACGCTTGTTACCTTTGAAGACTGTGCTTCTTCCAGATGGTTAGACGTCATGGTCTAGAGCATCCAAGAGGAATTGTGGATCGCCGAGTGACCTAGTCTGTGAAGGTTCGCAAGTCACCTGAAGACTTACCACTAGTGATTGGGCGAGGTATGTGTGACCTTAGCTCCAGGGGAATACGGTGAGGACTTGGTGTCTTGGACTGTGTGTCCTTGACTGGGTGTCCGGGACTGTGTGTCCTCAGGTTTAAATACCTAGCCGCCCTAACCAGATGTACAATTGAGACAGTAGTTGGAACTGGTCTAACAAATCATTGTCTTCACCAAGTTTACTGGTTCTATTTCCTCAACTCTTTCATTTCCTCATATCTGTGTTGTGTGCTTGTTCATATCTGTTTGAAGACTTTGACTGAAGACTTTCTCAATTTCCTTAGTTCAATTTCTTCAGTCTGTGTTATCCTGTGATTACGCTTCCTGTACTCTGTGTTTGTCTTCACTTCTTCATGATGACCATGCTTGTATTCTGTCATGTTTACTTCTCAGTACTTATTTCGTTTCAAGTAGTTCTTTGCTAAGGAATTTCCTCAACAGCAAATTCCTCAGTGAAGAATTCATAAAAATCGCCTATTCACCCCCCTCTAGTCGATATAACGCACTTTCAATTGGTATCAGACCAAGGTACTCCCTTGTTCTGTGTGATTTTGGTTTAACCGCCTGGAGTTTTAGTTATGTCGACTGCAGGTATGATCAAGGTCTCAGCTGGGTGTCCTACCTTTGATGGGACAGACTACCCCTACTAGAAGAACAAGATGCGAATGCATCTTGAGGCAATTGATAACGATCTCTGGTATGTTGTGGAAATGGTGTCCCCTCGGTATCACCTTCTCTGAATGCTGTTGATGTGAAGAGATTCAAGCAACTCGATTCTCAAGCGAAGAATATCATTTGTGGCCATCTGAGCAAAGGACAGTATGGAAGAGTGAGTGCTTTGGAAACTGCCAAGCTCATCTGGGATAGGCTGTCCAAAGTCAACGAAGGAGTCTCAACACAGCGTGACTCTCGAGTTGATGTTCTTTGCAATCTCTTTAACCGTTTCAAAAGACTTGACAATGAAAATGTTCAGCAGACTTTCGATCGTCTCACTGACATCTCAAATGAACTTCAAGCACTTGGTGCCACTGACATCACCGACCATGAAGTGGTGAAGAAATTGCTGAGATTGCTTGATTCCTCATTTGATACTCTGGCTTTGATGATTCAAGAGCATGGTGGTTACAAGTCAATTGATCCCGCTGATATCCTCGAAATGCTAAACACTCATGAGTTGCTGAAAAGAGAGATCTCTATGGTCCAAGCTATGGCAGATCACGTGCCCTGAAGGCCAAGGCCGTCTCTGAATCTGAAGGTGAAGATTCTGGTAGTAGCCTTGGTGATCCTGAAGAATTGAGCCAGGAGCTAGCATGGCTTGTGAATAAATTCCAAAGGTTCTCAAGACGTGGTCGCTTTGGAAATTTCACTAAGAGAAATGATTCCTCATCCAGTGACTACAACAAACGGCTATGTCACATATGCAAGAAGCCTGGTCACTACATTCAAGATTGTCCTCAGTGGGAAAAGGAATCCAAAAAGAAGAAATACAAGGATTATAGTTCTGATGATGCTAAGAAGAAGAAGAAATCGTCAAAATCTTCATCATCAAAATCCTCTAAGTCTTCATTCCACAAGATGAACAACTCCAAAAAGGCTTGGGCATTCATTGGCAAGGAAATGGACTCTGAAGCTGAATCTGAGGATCATGAGGAAGAGGAGGAATCTGAGGAATCCGAACTGGTGTGGCAAGTCTAGATCTTGCTACTGCATTCGTCAGCAAGTCTATCTTCAACACTGAAGAAAATGATTTCACCAACAAGGCTCATGAAGACAATGATGCCTATGCTCCTACCTATTGCTTCATGGCAAAGGGTGCCAAGGTACTCAAATATCCCTCCTCTGAATCTAGTGAGGATGAATCTGATGAAAACCTTAAGCCTAGCTATTCTAAACATGCTAAAATTGTTGTGCAACAACAAAAGGCTCTTGATAAGGTTCAAAACATGCTAGATAAAAGTGATGATATGTTGGGTGAAGAAATGGATTGATCTAAAATCTTGGCTGAAAATATTCAGAGACTTCAGTCCAAGTGTGATAACCTTCAGAGTCATCATAACACTCTCTTGTCTGATCATGAGAAGCTTTCTTATGAATTTCTTCAAAGAAAGCAAGATCTTGAAAAGCTAAGAGTGAGTTATGAAGATCTTCAGAAGGAGCGTGATTCATTACTTGCTCAACAAATCAACACTTCTCAGGAAAAATTCATTTCTCCATGCTTGTAATGCATCGAACAAGAAACTGCTAATTCTTCACCTGAATGTTCAAATGCTACAAATTCTTCAACTGTCTCTGCTATCACTAATTCCTCATCTGAGGACTTTGCTAGTATGACTGACAATGCAGGGCTGAAGGAATTGTACACGACAGGCATGTACAAAAGCCTCAAAGGGCATCAGACTCTTTGTGATGTGCTTAAAAGGCAGATCCTCAACAGGAACCCTAGGAAAGAGGGAATTTCCTTTGAGAGGAAACTTAATGCTGATGGTTCATATTGGAAGCCTGAGCAGTACCCCAAAACCTCATGGGTTGCTGCAAAGGGACCTCCAGTTGATCCATCCAATTTATCTGGCTTTACATGTGAATCTCCTCATTCTTCTGATGAGTCATTTGACTCTAACTATAAACAATTCAAAAATCAGAATGGTGAAGTATTTGCTAGATATGTTGGAACTAACTACAGGAATTGTCCCCCTACGAATAAAATCTGGGTCCCTAAGAGGCACCTTGAAAATCTTCAAGTGAATGTCCTCATGACACCTCGTGTGAGGAATAGGAACCCCAGATCCAATTCTTCATATGGATCAAAATCTTCAGATGGAGTAAAATCATCATACGGACCAAATTCCACATATGGATCAAATTCTTCAAAAGGATCAAAGTCCTCATATGAATATCATCGTGCTAACAACTCTGTTTCGCAGGGAAGAGCTAAGGGCTATGAATATGAGCATCATTCTTCTAACCATTATGTTCATAAGTCCTCGATGAATTACTCTACTTATTCATATGCTTATCCTAACTCCTTTTATGTGAAACGAAACGGGCTAGCGTCTATGCCACCTTTCTTGTATGGAGCTCACAGAGTGATGAACTCTTTGCCACCTCTTCAGATGTGGGTGGTGAAGAAAAATAATTAATATTTTCTGTAGGGTCAGGTCTCCAGACGTGATCAAATGTCTGAAGAATTTGCTGGAGACCTGAAATATGCCTGAAAGGACGCACGCTAATCACGAAGAAATGAACTCTCATTTCTCACGTCCTCATACTGCTTTATCTGTTGCATTGCTTGATGAAAATGATCTGATGATTTGATGTCATATTCTTCACTAACGAAGTATATGAGTTTGTAAGCTGCACTAATTCATATGCAGGATGATCAACCCAAAGCCACTGAGTGGGTCCTCGATAGTGGATGTACAAATCACATGACTGGTGACAAGAATCTCTTGATGGATGCTCCCTTATCACCATCTCATCTGAAGCATATCATCTTCGCTGACAAAGGGAAAAGTCAGGTATTGGGTCTAGGTAAGGTTGCAATCACTAGGGATCGACACATGGACAAAGTCATGCTTGTTGAGTCCTTAGGATACAACCTCATGCCTGTCTCAATGCTTTGCGATTTGGATATGTTTGTTGCTTTTGGCAAACATCGTTGTGCTGTGATCATGGAATCTGACAACTCCATAGTCTTCGAAGGCTTTAGGAAAGGAGACTTGTATATTGTTGATTTCTCTACAGGACCTCAACCAGCTGTGTGTCTACTTGCAAAAGCTTCAGAAGGCTGGCTATGGCATCGACGACTTGGTCATGTAGGCATGAGGAAATTGCACACGCTTGCGAAGAAGAAGCATGTCATTGGCTCTGAGAATGTCAAATTCCTCAAGGATCACTTGTGCGGTGCCTGTGAAGCTGGAAAGATGACCAAGGCCAAGCATCCAACGAAGACAATCATGACTACTACTCGACCATTTGAATTGCTTCACATGGATCTCTTCGATCCTAATCATTATTCTGCAGTTTCAAATGATGCTTTTGTATATGGCTTTGTTATTGTTGATGATTACTCTCGATATAGATGGGTACACATTGTTACTTACAAACATGAAGTGCATGAAGTCTTCAAACGATTTTCCTCGAGGGCTTCAACCAACTTTGGTGTGAAGATCAAGCACATCAGAAGTGACAATGGAACTGAGTTCAAGAACTTTGGTCTCGATGACTATCTTGATGAACTTGGTATTACTCATGAGCTATCTGCTCCTTATACTCCTCAGCAAAATGGCGTCGTGGAGCGCAAGAACAAGACTCTTGCTGAGATGGCTCGCACTATGCTTGATGAATACAAAACGCCTCGTCGTTTCTGGATTGATGCAATTGATACTGCGTGCCACATCATCAATAGAGTATATCTTCACAAATTCTTCAAGAAGACTGCCTATGAACTCCTCACTGACAAGAAACCCAATGTGAGTTATTTCAAAGTCTTCGGTGCTAAATGTTGGATTAGAGATCCTCATCACAACTCAAAATCTGCACCGAAAGCACATGAAGGGTTTATGCTTGGTTACGGAAAGGACTCGCACACCTACAGAGTCTTCAATAACGTTCTTCACAAGGTTGTTGAAACTGTAGAAGTGCGGTTTGATGAAACTAACGGCTCGCTAAGAGAGCACCTACCTACCGTGATAGATGAACCAGCACCTGAGGAAGCTATCAAATTCAAGGCTACTGAGGATGTCATTCCTACCGAAGAATCTGCTGAAGAATTCATTCCAGAACCTGAAGAACGTCGAGCTGATGCACCTGAAGAAAATGGTGCTAAGGAAAATGCTGATCAAATTCCTCAACGACAACCAGCTCATCTTCGCATTGCGAAAGAAGTGCAGATTGAGAAAATCATCAGCGACATCAATATTCTAGGTCCCCTCACACGCTCAAAAGCTTCACATTTATCTAACTTTTATGGGAACTTTGCTTTTGTCTCTATTACAGAGCCCACTAAGGTAGGTGAAGCATTTCTGGAGCCCGAATGGATTCAAGCTATGCAAGAAGAATTACATCAGTTCGAGCTCAACAACGTCTGGGAACTGGTCAAACGTCCAGATCCTCGCAAGCATAATATCATCGGCACAAAGTGGATCTACCGCAACAAGCAAGATGAAAATGGCCTTGTGGTAAGGAATAAGGCACGACTTGTAGCTCAAGGCTACACACATGTTGACTTGAGGCTATTCGCATATTACTTGCTTATGCTAACCATCCTGATATCATTCTCTATCAAATGGATGTGAAAAGTGCATTCCTAAATGGTAAGCTTGAGGAAGAAGTGTATGTTGCTCAACCCCCAGGTTTTGAAGATCCAAAGAATCCTGACAAAGTCTTCAAACTCAATAAGGCTCTCTATGGCCTCAAGCAGGCCCTTCGGGCTTGGTATGATACCTTGAAGGAATTCCTCATGAAGAAAGGCTTCAAACCCGGTTCACTCGATCCAACTCTTTTCACTAAATCTTATGATGGTGAATTATTTGTGTGCTAAATATATGTGGATGATATTATCTTTGGCTGCACGGACCAACACTATAGTGATGAATTTTCCTATATGATGAGTGAAGAATATCAAATGTCTATGATGTTAGAGTTGAAATTCTTCTTAGGTCTTCAAATTCGTCAACAACGCAATGGCATATTCATATCTCAGGAGAAATACCTCAAGGATGTACTGAGGAAATTCGGCATGCACGATTGCAAAGGCGTCAAAATTCCTATGCCCACAAATGGTCATCTGTGCACTGATGAAAATGGTATTGACTTCGATCATAAGGTATACCACTCCATGATAGGTTCTTTATTGTACCTATGTGCATCTAGGCCAGATATAATGCTTAGTGTTTGCATGTGTGCCCGATTTCAAGCTACACCGAAGGAATCACACCATAAGGTTGTGAAACATATTCTTCGATATCTAGCTCACACACCAACACTTGGATTATGGTACCCCAAGGGCTCGGCTTTTGATCTCATTGGATATTCAGAATCTGACTATGCTGGTGATAGTGTGGACCTCAAATCAACCTCTGGTACATGTCATTTCCTCGGAAGATCTTTGGTCTGTTGGTCCTCGAAGAAACAAAACTGCGTATCACTGTCTACTGCTGAAGCTGAGTATATTGCTGCTGGCTCTTGTTGTGCTCAATTGTTATGGATGAAGCAAACTCTCAAGGACTATGGTGTCAACGTGAAGAATGTGCCTCTCTTCTGTGACAATGACAGTGTCATCAAGATTGCTCACAACCCAGTTCAGCACTCGAAGACAAAGCACATTCAGATTCGTCATCATTTTCTTCGTGATCATGTGTTGAAGGGCGACATTTCTATTGAACATGTGAAGACTGAAGAACAGCTAGCCGATATCTTCACAAAGCCCTTGGATGAGAAGAGATTTAGCAAGTTGCGGTGTGAGCTAAATATCTTAGAATCTTCGAATGTTCTTTGAATTGGACACTCATCCTAACACTTATGCAAAACTGATGACTTAGATGTGCAACACATGTAGAATTTGTTTTTCTTCAATTAATGAAGAATAACGCTCTAAGTGTGAAGAAATTAATGAAGAATTTGATTCTTAGAACCCTACGACAATTGTGCGCGGTGTCTGAAATCATCATTCTTATACGGTGGGTCATGCCACCACAAAAGTTGAAAATCATCAATTTGAGTTTTTGAAATTCCTCAGTTGTTCATATTCTTCAACTTTGCATTGTCTTCACTGTTTCCGTCTCTGTTCTTCATTGGTTATGCATATATATATATATATATATATATATATATATATATGAGTTTATGTCCTCTACAACATTCACTTATTGCTATTTCTTCACGTTGCCTTTTTCTGCTAAGTGAATGTGATCGGATCTTTCCCCCTCTATGCTAAACTCAACCCATTACATTCACAAATTCTTCATATGCGTTCTATTTGAAACTTGTTCAAAATCTTCACTATGTCCTTGTCAGCTGAAGAAATTGCGAACGCAACGTTAAAACTTATCCTTTCCAAAATTTTTGGTTTTGCCGCTCACACGTTCCGCTTCCCACGACATTACTTATCTATTCACCCACGATCTCACACGATCTCCACTACACAGTACATGGGTGACACATGTCGTGCGAATGAGAAGGGTCAGGGGCACGTTCGTCCAATTTCTTCGGGCGAACGGTTTTTCATCTCAGCTGTAAATACCCCTCCCCTTCCCTCACTTCACTTTTTACTCCGCTCGTTCTCACTGTCCCGCTCGAGCTTCTCCAACCCTAGCGCCGCCGCTACTCCATCATCGCCGGCGAGGAAGAGCTTCACTGCCTCGACCTCCTCGCCGTCGTACTCGCGCCGGCCGCGTATTTCTTCACTCCGCCACCGCCGTAGCTGTCTTCCTCTGCCAAGTTAGGGCGTGGAAGATCTGCACAGACGAACTTCACTTCTCCATCCCATAGTTCGTCGTGTTCTTCATCCAGGGTAATTAAAAGTTACTTTTACTGCCCTCTTTGATTCAAATGTTTTCTTCAAAATTCTCAAAAGGTGTTTTCTTCGTCAAATCTTCACATACTAAACACCTCACATATCATATGTTCTTGATTTGATTTCTCTAAGCTATGATGTTCTTCAAGATTCCTCAATTGTGTGGATTTTTCAATCTATATAACTATGGAACCTAAGACAAAGAACGCTTAGCCAAATTCTTCAAGACTCAACTGGTCAAATTCCTCAAACTTGTTCTTTTTACAAAAACTTCTGAGAAAACATATGACCTCTCCAAATTCCTCGCAACTATACTCTGTTCACAGGTACTCATGTCCGCTGCTGAATCACTAGGTTCTAACTTAACTCATTTGCAGCGTTCCTTGAAGAAAAGTTGCATACTTCCTTAGAGAATTCAATTGTTGAAATTCCTCATCTGAAGAAAATGGCTGATGGAAAGAAGTCACAGAAAGGAGGAAAGAGGTCTGAGGTCAACATTGCCTTTGAAATACCTAAAGACATTAATGCTGACTATTGCACTCCTGATGAGGCAAAATTTGGAAAAGAGGACAAGAATTAGCGCAAAGTGCGTATACAAAGAATAGAGAGGAGATGGGCACGTGAGTGGAGGGAGTACAGATATGTCACTCCCAAATACATGAAGAAATTCGCACTTAGTCCTCCCTGCCCAAGACCTCTGATCCCACAAGCCTCAAGCGTGGTGAGGACTTTCCTCAAGAATGGGCTAAGCGCCAGGCCAAGTTGGCCAGACAAGCCAAGAAAGTAGTGAGGAAATTCAATGAAGACTCTGCTGCTGCTGCTGCCTCTCCTGAGGCTTTTGCTTCCAAGCCTAAGAAGGCCATGGCTAAGAAGCCCGCTCACAAGCCAAGTGCTTCTTCCTCAGCAATGCCCTCACGGCCAGTTTCTTCAAAGCCCTCACAACAAATCCCTCAGACTGCTCCTGCTCCTCCTAAGTCCTCAGCTCCTCCGCAAAAGTCTTCAGATGCTGCATCAAAGTCATCTGCTCCAGTCCATCTTGCCACACGTCAGAGGACTGCGAGCATATCCATTGCCTCAAGAGCCTCTCCAAGCTCCTCAGCTGCCCCAAGTTCCTCAGCGATACCAAGTTTCTCAGCTGGTCCCTCGCTACTGAAGAAAAAGACAACTGCTGGACGAGGCTCTCGCCCAAGTCCTCATAAGAAACAAGTTGCTTTCCAAGTGCCGTCTGATGACGAAGCTGATGATGAAGAACTGGTTCAAATCATTAGAGACAGGCAAGAAAAGGCCGCTATAGCGAAAGCAAGCGAAGTACCGCTGCTGTTGGATCCCAAGGTGATCCTTAAATTCATTGATCTCTGGCATAAGGACCCAAACACTCCTATGCCTGACTTCAACCTGACTCCTGGCCAAAGGCATATGCTGACCGCCTTCATAGGCGAAGAAAATGGAAGTTTGAATAGGCGAGACAAACCAAGAAAGCGCAGTACAAGAAGGAGCGCTTCCTGAAGAAAAGTGTTGTCAACATGACAACTGAAGAACTAGTCAAGATTCAGGGTGAAATCAAAGCCCTCAGTGATGAATTTGAAGCATATCATGCTGACTGGTTGGTCGCCAAAGTCAGATTTATAAATCTGACCAAAGGTTTTTCTTCAAGTGCTGCTCGTAAGACACACATTGAAATTCCTCAGGCTGAAGCATCTGCTCAGTCTGCTGAAGGACATGCCAGCACCGCTGAAGAACATCAGGCTGCTGAAGAAAATCCCAGGGCTGATGACCCCACTCCAGCCGCTGAAGAAATTGCCAGGGCAACCTCTAGTGTTGCTCCTGAAGAAAATGTCAGGCCAGCTGAACCTCCAAAGGCTGTGCCTGAAGATCGTGAAGAAGTCAGGACAGCTGCATCAGTTGTGCCTGAAGAAAATGAACCAAATTCCTCTGCTGCTCCTGCGCCTACTCCAACTCCAATTCTTCCATCTGCATTAGATGTGAAGAAGACAAAGGCTGCAGAGCGTGCAGCTGTGAAGAAAAGGAAGGCATCAGCTTCTTCAGATTCTTCAGTTCCGAAGAAAATGAAGCCATTGACAAGCTCAGCTGAGAATCCAATTGATGTCGTTCGAATTTCATCTATGCCATCAAAGTACCTTGTTCCTTTTGTTGAAGATTATGTGATTCCAAGTGGATGGGATGAAGACATTCCCTCTGCTTCTTCCTCAGAGTAGATGGATGAAGAAATGGAAGTGGATGCTATCCCTTCAACACCAATTATCTCCTCACCTATGCCTCAGTTTACTGCTGAAGAGGCCGGCGTTGAAGAATTGGAAGAACAAGACTCGGACGTGGACATTGGGAATGCCACTCCATTGATGACTGATGAATTCTGGGATAGTCAGCATCCCAACTCCCCTTTGTTCACGCCACTCCAACAAATTCCTCATTCACCAGCACCAATTGTTCCATTGGGCTCTGAGGAAACTCATCCCACACAGACTGTTCATGAAGACATTCCAGCCACTAGTGCTGAAAAAACTGCTGCTGCTAATGAATCGATGAAGACTGCCGCTGAAGAGGAACCAGAAATTCCTCTGACTGAAGAACCTGAGATTGCGAATCCAGAGGTAGTGATGCAATTGACTGATACTCCTGAACCAAAGCTAAAGGATCCTTTCTCAAGGAAGCAATCTTTCAAGAAGGCTGATTTCTTCGGCGAGCACGTGTTCTTCACTGATTTCAATCCCTATGACTATGCTCACATAAGAAAGAGGCGTTTCTGGACTGCCAGTCAGGCAAATTTCTATTCCTCAGTGCTTTACAACAAAGACAAAGTCTTCGATCATCAGCATATTCCTCACGTGGATATGGAATCTCTGCTGTGTTTTGTGCCAGTCTTTAGTGTTCTTCATGACACTGGACTATTGGGTTTTTGCACAAATATATGCGATTGGAATGAAGAACTGATTCTCCAATTTTATGCAACCCTGCACATCACTGGCAATTCTGAAGATGTGAATTCATGGGTGCTGGACTGGATGTCTGAAAACACTCATTACAAAGCTCCAGCCTCTGAATTGCTTCAGGCTCTGCCCCTCATTCCTCCAAATGAAGCCGCACGTTGCATGTATGAAGAAACTGAACTCACTGATCACTACATGCAAGTGCTTATGAAGCCCTTGAAGCCAGGTCAAGCCCCACAGACCAAATTCCTCGTGAAGGAATTACTGTTTCTGCCACGGACTGTCTATCGCATTCTGACAAAGACATTGAGTCCAATCAAGGGCCACGACTCGGATGATGAAGAAGTCATTGGCATCATGAAGAATCTGCTATTCAACATCATCCATGGCGTTCCCATCAACTTTCATGATTTCTTCATGAGGACAATGGCAAATGTAGCACTGTCACCTTTCAACCTGAAGCCTTATGCTCCATGGATTATGAGATTCATTAGGACAAGGTCTTCAGCGAATTACAAAGCTGACACTCTCAATCATTGCAGCTACTTGCCCCCAATTGAAGTCCTCAAATGGACATTTTCTTCAGCTGATGACAAGGGCAAGGCCGCTACTGTTTTTGATGAAGGCACTTGTCCATTGGATGGCCAGTTTCGCAAAGCTGCATCTTACTCCACCAATGATGACTCTGGCACTCATGACTCTGCCGCCAATGCTCCCAAGCAAAATCCTCAAGGCATAGCTCCCAGGGTGATGACTGATCGCGAGCTTCTCCTCAGTCTTCATCAGAAGGTTGATCGCAACCACATATGGGTCAAGCATCAGTTTGGTTCAATTCTTCACAACATGACCTCCACACATAATGCAGTGAAGAAAAACCATTACTACCTTCATGAAACCCTCAACCGCACCTGGGTTGTTCTGTCTCATCTCTATGGCGAAGAACATCTGAAGAAAATGGGTCTCAAGGATGACTTCGACTGGTCTGCTCCTCCTTCGAAGAAATAAAAGAAGGTCAAGGTTCCTCCCTTGGTGGCCAGCTCTTATTCTTCATCGCGCGAGACCGACGAGTATGAAGACTTGGATGACACTACGGCATGCCCTACTTCAACCATCGACCCCAACAATGCTGGCACTTCTTCATTATCTTGAGATTCTTCAGGGGTGTTAGTCCTCAGTTTCGATCCTTTTGGTCATTCGATGACAAAGAGGGAGAAATTTGAGTTAGACTTCAAGCGGGTCTATATATATGGGTGTTTTTTTGCTAAGTTACAACTCTCGTTCTTCTGATGACTTTGTGGATTGAGTTGTAAACTTAAACTCTGGTAACCTGATACTTTTGCTTGGTGTTTTGTCAGGACCCCGATCCTAAGTCACACCGATCTAGCTTGTAACACATCATATCACTTTGCGGCCTCACGCACAGTATCCCCACGGGTTCCACCTTAGCTGGCCCGGGACGGTTTGCGCATTTTGGCAAACGTATATGATAGTTTCGCTAGCATCCATATGAAAGAACCCGGGCCGACATGGCTAGTTATAAACCAAAAGTGGCACTAAATTACAGAGACATGCATCCATGACCCAACAACGGTCGTGTCGATCATCAACGTATGAACCCAAGTCGTAGCAAGCTACATCAACTTAAAGGAACAAAGCGTGACATTTCCCCTAAGGGACAGACAGAGGAACAAAGAAGGACACATGCCGGCCAGCCTACGTGTTCCGGAGCAGTAGCAAGCTACCAAGGCTCAGTGGAAGCACTAGGAGGCATTTCCCTGTAAGATAGGCTACCAAGGGTAAACAACTAGGTGTCGGATCCCACACATACCAAGCATTTCAATAACATACACACAATATGCTCAATATGTGCAAATACAACATTGCAACACAACAGAACTCTATGACTCAAAGTACATTATTTAAGAGGCTCCGAAGAGCCATACATAACATATCCATATAGATAGGGGTCACATGACCCAACACTCAAGTCATACAAGCATTCAAGCACAGGCGGAAGCTAACTTGTCTGACTAAAGACAACTTGGAAAGAAAACATGCTTGGTGTAGCCTGACTATCTACAAGGCCCTCCACAAGCTCAGGATCTCCGTCTGGGTAGCAAGCTACTCGTCGACGTCAACATCTATGTAGAACCCATCAGAAGGGGCAGGGTTCTCCTCTGCAACCGTTATTAAGCAAACATGAGCACAAAGGTACTCAGCAAGACTTACATCAGAACCTATCATACATGCATCATTATCAACAAGGGTAGTGGAGTTCATTGCAGCAAGCCAGCTTTGACTCTTGGCTAACCTATTCTACAACTCTCAGCAGATTGCAAGATGAGACTACGCACATGAGTCCACTACTCACCACAACAATACACCACCGTGGATCCTCTTCCGTCATCCTACGGAAGGGCCATCCACGGCACTCACACTTGTCTTGAGACTTTTAGGAGTAACCATCAACTTGTCTATGAACTGTATAAGCAACCAAGTGGTCCTTAACCGCGAACAACGGCTATTCGAATAGATTGGTAAACCCGCAGGGGTGTACTTCTTCACACACGCTTCCACCACTTATCGCCGTTTACTCGACATGACCTCGGCAACCTTCAAGCGGAAGCCTAGCGAGGGTGTCGGCCACGACCTGACTAACCACACAAGTCCCTAGTCCAGGTTTATTGCCTATTTGGGTTTCATCCGTGGGGAGATCCGGCCGGGGAGTCGCTCACGGCCCCAAACGATGTGTACAGGGTTCCCGAGTCACCAAACGGGCGACCGGCACACCGTGCCACGTATTTGCCGCATCACAGGCCACCCCGAGGGTTAGCGCTGTGCATGACCTCCAGTAAACTACAAACACTAGAAACTAGTTGCAACTCCTGGACAGAGGACAAGGACAACTAATAAGTCGAGAGAGCTTGGAGCGCCAGGAGCCCAATGCGTGGTAGTAGCTGAAACTTGAATCACACATACAGATCTCAGGTCCTATGGATGGTTCCAATGAAACAACCCACCATGTACTCCTACATGGCCTTTCATCGATACCTTTACCAAGCATATACCACACTGCACCCTCTTTACCAGACATGATCATTTCACTCTGATCCATCAAACCAGACCTAACACAACTCTAAGCATAGCAGGCAACATAATTAAGTAGCATGGTAGGAAACACATCACATGGTTCAATCAACTCCTACACATGCTAGTGGGTTTCAACTATTTACTGTGGCAATGACAGGTCATGCAAAGGAATGGGGTTCAACTACCGCAACAAATAGCAGTTCACATGCTGTTGCCTTAATGCAGTAAAAGAGAGAAGGAGCAAGAAGAAGGGTTTGTATCGGAATGGTCAATTGGTTGCTTGCCTAACAGATTGGTTGTCGGGTACTGCTCTTCAGTTGGATACGCAGATGTATCCTCGGGAGCAGGACCTACCACGGAGAACACCGACGATACAATCAATACAAAAGCAAATGCAACAATATGATGCATGCTCATGACATGGCAAGATGAATGTGTTTTGGGCTAATGCAACTATAAACAGAAAGGTTTGAGCTCATTTGAATCAAAGATTCAAATTTATACCCAAACTATAATTATTTAAAGTGCATTATCATGTTTTGATGTGAACAACAAGGTTAACTTGCTTAAACATGCATGAAACCAGTACCAATGGAAAGATTGGATTTTTCTGATAAATTTTCATATATAAATCTTTTCCATCTGAACTACTTTTGAATTTATATGATTTTTAGAAGTTTAAAGCATTTTTTGGAATTTTCTGAATTGTTTTAAATCTAATAATTCCAGAAAAGGCTTTTACTGCGTCAGAATGACATAATGCTGACGTCAGCAGGTCAACAGTCCTGGTCCAGGTCAAACCTGATAGTGGGTCCCGTGTGTCAGTGTCATTAGCTTAACTAATTAAAATTAGTGCTAACCCTAGCTTAATTAGCCGGCTCGGCCCCACCTGTCATTGACCCCATGGGGTCAAACTAGGCCCACCCGTTGTCAAAAGGGGTCAAACTGACCGGTGTTTAGCCGCCGGCGAGGCTAGACACGGCAGTGTGGTGCGGGATTCGTGCTCCGATGACCAAAATGGCGGCGGAGCACATCTACGTGATGCGGGGAGTGAGCCGCATCCAGTGGTGGTGGTGGTTGGCCTCGGGGTCGCCGGAAACGATGCCGGCGACGACCTTGGCGGCTGCCAGAGCTCGGGTGAGCTCGGGCTCGTCGCTAGGAGGCACGGCGAGGCGCGTGGAGTGGTGCGTTGGACTCCAGGGGGTGCGGTGGAGCTAGTGGACAGGGTGGCGCGGTCGTTGGGTGGCTGGAGTCTCGTCGGCGACGAGCTCCGCAGCGGCGCATGCGTGTGAGCTACGTGCAAATGCTACAGGGCTCGAGAGGGAGAACGGAGAGGATTGGGAGGTGGCCAAGCTCACGGTGGTAGCGACGGAGCTGACGGCGAGGTCGGGGATGAGCTGGAGACGATGTGAGGTCGCCGGCAATCTCGGTGGCCGAGGGAGGAAGAAGAGCTCGGGGATGGCGCGTTGGGCCTTCCGACGATGCGTGGCTCAGCGCAGAGCTTCAGCGCGAGGAGACGGAGCTCGAGTGCACGGAGACGAGGCGAGGGGAGCACGGCGGCTACGGTGGTTACGGCGGCGAGCTCGCGTGCGCTGCGGCCATGGCGAGAGAGGGCGAGGGAGAGAGGCAGGGGGGATGTGGACGTGTCCAGAGGCTCAGGGCGGCGTCGAGGAGGTCCTTCGAGGCGTCGCCGTGGTGCGGACGACGCAGGCAGGCATGGAGGTGCGTGGCGCCCGCGCGCGCCGTGCGATGTCCCTCCTCTGCCTACTGGCAGAGGTAGGGGGTGACTGGCACGGGCCAGGTGGGCCGGCCGAGTCCAGGTAAGTGGGCTGTGGCCTTCTCTCTCTCTCTCTCTCTCTCTCTCTCTCACTCTTTTCCTAATTTGTTTCTGTTTTGTTTTTCTGCCACTTTCTTGAATTAATAAAAATGCTAAAGCACTTTAATAAATCATGAAACTACTCATGCCCACTGCATATATGTCACACCCTACATTTTGTAACATGTCATTTGCATTAATAAAGCATGAAAATTTGGACCAACAATTTTTTTAGCATCATTTGGCTTTTATTTGGAATTTAGTTTTTCTCTTAGTGATTTTCAAGTGCTCATTAAAGTCAACTACCCCCTCTTATATATTTCATCTCCTTACCCCAAACTTCTACGCAATGATCATACCAAGTGTATATAACAGTATAGTATTTTCTTACAAAAATAATTTGGCCAAAAAGTATTTTCAAAAATTAGTTTTCCAAAAACCCCTGAATTGAGGTTTGCACTGCAAGTGCTTGATTTAGGGTGACAAAAATATTTCAAAGAGTATATTTGAAACCTAGTAGATATAGTACTCCCATAAACCACAAAAATATAATTTTAAAAGTAATTTTCCTATTTTATTTAAACAGCATTTCTTAAGGCCAGAAATGGTCTTTAATAGGGAAAAATTATTTAACTATTTCAAAAATATTTTCCAAAATTCAGAGAGACTCTTGGCACATATATTTTCCATATATAAGAGTTTCAACACTTGGTCATGTTCAAAATATTGGACAAATCCCTCAGAAACCCTTTCTGGATATTTCAAGCTTTTGAAATATTTACAAAGGAAATATTCTCTAAAAAATCCAGGGAAATTCTATCATGTCATATATGACATATGTGATGATCTTGCCAAGCCCCATGCCTTGGGCAGCAAGAAAACATCATCAAAACCCCTCAAAACCATTCTGTCCATCTTTGAAGTTTGAGCAACTTTACATTGCCAAACTTGTCCAAATGTTCTCAAACTTGGTACACATGCTAGAATGGTCTAATAATGCGTCTAGACCAAATGGCACAAGTTTAGGAGAAGGGTAACTTGATCAGAGTACCCCAAAACCATTTCTGTTCAGATTCAAATTTGAACAACTTTACATTACCAACTTTTTACTTGGGACTTCAAACTTTGTGGGCATGACCACAACCCCAAATGATGACACTACACCAAGTGGTGCATCAAGGAGGGATGATTTGCTTAACTCAAACTTGGTGAAACCATTTCTGTTGATTTCTAGGGTTCACCAAAGTTACATTGGCAAGTTTCTTCAAATGAGACCAAACTTGGTGGAACACCCTATTTCTATATACCATTTGATCCTATTAAGTCTCATGTAAAATGGGAATCATTTGGTTACTCAAAACCACATCAAACACCTTCTGGAGATTTCCCAAAGTTACTACTTTCACCCCTTTCCTTATTCTCCTTGAGCCCAACTTTTTACCACAGCTTCCTCAGGCTCCCTTGCACCTCCAGTAACTCTCCCCTGGCCTCAGCTCAATGATTGAGTAGGGGTAAAACCCTAATTTGCATTCTCTATGTAGTTTACTCCCCCTAGAGCCAATGGAGACGGTGGCCACGCCTAGAGCACGTGGGACACGGCCATGCCAGCCATTTGGGCGCTCTAGAGTGCGCTACAGGGCGCTCCCGCACTGTTGCCACCCCCAATCTGCAACGCCCGACCACCTCGAGCCTTCCCCTTGCACCAGTCGAGGTGCCTCGACGTCCGGGACACGACGCACTGTCGGCCCACTCCTCCTTCTCCCTCCTGCTGCTGCCCTCGCACGCGCGCCGGCCGCCCGCAAGCTCCAATCTCTGGCTTCACACACGCAAGCTCTCTGGATGCTTCCCCGCTCCTCTTCTTCCCTCCCATAGGCGTAGAACTCATCCACGAACAACCCCGACTCGCTCGCGTGTGCCTGCACGGCCTCTGGCCTCGCCCGTAACCTCGCCGGCGCACGAGTCCACGGTGGAATGGAGCCCGGCTATATAAGCACGCCCCGGGCCTCTCCCCTGGCATCCATCCCACCTCCACACCCCCAAGAACACGCCAGCACCACCCACTCCTCTCCAGATGGGCCCGAGCTTGAGATCGAGCTCGAGCTCCGCCGCCTCGGGTCACCGTCGATCCGGAGGTACAAGCCCTCCCCGCCGCCCCTCTCGCTCGATCTAGCACTGCCAGCCCCCACTGATCATTTTCCCCTTATTTCCCCTCTCTGTAGCTGGAACCACCACCACCCAAAGCATCTCCGCCGTGCCTCCTCGCCGCCGGCGAACCAGGCCACCCCGGCGACCAACTCCACCTCCATCCGAACGGCGACTCCTCCCTGAGCACGACGGTACAACCCACGCCCCCTCACATGCCCTATATCGCCGCCGGCAAGCTCGCCGTCGCCTCTGGACGGAGGTAGACGACGACGGCCGTGGGGCCTGTCCGTCAGCCTCACGCCCTGACAGGTGGGACCCCCTTGTTAGGTTTGAAAACGCACGCGGGCGCACCGGTTCGCCGTTGGATCGAAGGCGTATTTTGCCTTTACGCCTTCGGCGTGGTAGCCTCGCGCGGGCTGTTTTCTTCTGGGCCTGCTACACTGTGGCCTCTCTGGCCTAGTTGCAAAGTAGCCCTTTCCCTTTTCTTTTCTGTAGGTTTTTCAAATAATTCCATAGGATTAAATATTAATCCAAATGAAATAATTCCAGTTCCTAAAAACTTGTAAAATTCCAACCTATTTAATGATATCACTTTCACATATATTCATGAACCTTATCTGTTCTGTTCAAATTTAAATCTAAATTTGAACACTAAAACCTCAGTTCAAAAATTCATGTACCCCATTCTGTCACTCCAAATCCAAACTAATAATTTTTGCCATCTTAGTTTTCCCTCTAGTATTTTATAAAAATAAGTTGACATTTTTCTGAGCACTTTGGTTTTTCTGTTTTTATTGTCTTATTTTCTCGTTGTTTATTGCGGCGATTAGATACCGTGTTTGACGAGGTTGCTGAAGAAGAAGGAGGGGAAGGATTTGAAGACCTTGGAGACCAAGCCAATCCAGGCAAGCAGCCCTTTGACCATGATACCCCTTTTGTTCCTCGGAACCCTTTTATTTCCGAATGCATGATGATAAAGAGTGACGGTGGTAAACTTGTTGAGAGCCACCACATGATGCATACCCTACTCATGATACTTACCATGTGCTTAGATGCAATGACAAAAGATTAAGTTGTGATGCATAGTGATGCATATGTGCCATGAATCCTTCGTGGTTGCATTCTTTTCGAAAACCCAATCGGGTGCCCCTAATGCCCGAGGGTGATGTTGAGATAAGGTCATCACTTGAGGAAGAAGTGGTGCACCAAAGAAAGTTCTCGTGTGTGGGTAAAATGATGGATTAGATTTATGTGTGATTGCCGTCCCAACCAAACATGTGCAACCACTCTACCCCTTATGGGATGAGGCATTATTGATTACTTAGGCTGATACTATCATGGTGCCCACATCACTAGTGACGGGGGAGACTTGAGGTCACTCCCAGGACGAGATCGTGCTTGGATAGGCGACCATGACTGTTTTTACAGGGCACCGGACACACCGTTGGTCCCTTCGTGTATGCGTGACATTTTAAAAAGGGCAAGTCCCATGATCTATCGTTTGTACACGAGGGCCGTGCACAAACGAGTGGACCCTATGTTAGTGTCGTCTAGGGAAAGGTAATGATCGGGTGCTTCCCCCGAGTACTTGAGGTACTGCGGGATCGTGGGTGACACGAAAGCTTCCCGGATCTTGTGGGTAAAGTGCGCAACCTCTGCAGAGTGTAAAACTATTCGAATAGCCGTGTCCACGCTCATGGACAGTTGGGAGGTGCTACTTAAACTATGTCAAGAATTTTACAATCTCGGTGTGTGTGTGTGTGTGTGTGTGTGTGTGTGT
>LR738711.1:390973321-391083733 GCA_902687465.1 Secale cereale | reverse complement strand
GTGTGTGAGTTGAGTCAAGGTGGTGACATGACTCATTGATAAAGAATTGAACTCTATTCATGTTGATATCTGTAACTTGTCTTCGAGGTTACCCAAGTACATTGATGCATGTTTTAGAATGGTAGAATGACTTAGCTAGCTTGCAGCTAGGTTGCTTATTGTTATACTCTTGCATTGTTACCTTGAACCAAATCATGGGTTGCTTGTGAGTACATTCAAAGTACTCATTGGCTTGCCACTGGTTATTTAATTGGCCAGGCATGGAGGAGCAGGAATTTGAAGAAGAATTCTATGGAGACGAACATGCGAACTAGGACGCTTTCCCAGTCAGAATGCCTGTAGGGTTAAGGCAGATGGCATGGGTTCTACTTATCTATGAAGACTTTCGCTATTCGAGTTTATTTGCTATTCAGCCCGTGAGGCTTTATTTATGTAAGACTTGGCCATAATGGTCATAATTTGTGTAAGACGGTATGTATGGATGTAAGACTCTTGTTATTCAGCTTCTGTGTGTTCAGTGAGCATTGATCTTTAGGATCACTGTACACGTGCATTCGGTGATCTCGACTCTTAAGTCAGGGTCCCCACAATATAATATGAACATCATGGAACATTTTAGTTTATGATTATTTGGGCATTTAAAATATTTTGTAGCATTTAAATGCGCAAATGCAAATACAATATGAATTAATCCAGTGACCTTTGGATGTCCTAGAAAATTGTGCACCATTTTTGTCTGAGGTTTGAGACCAAGGCAAAGATGATGAACATTTTTGAAGGGCATTTTGGGTACATTGGAAAAGAATTTATTAGCCCTAGATGAAAGAAGAGGGGTGCTGGGGTTTCTGTCATCCCCATTTCAAGTTTCTGGAGAAAGTAAACATGATGCACACTCTAGCTAGTCCTAATGCAAGCACTGACAACTCACCCCCACTCAAAAGAATCTCGTCCCGAGATTCAGATTCCTCTGGAAAAAAGGGTGGGGTACTCAAGTCGAAGACGTTCCTCCCTTTCCCAAGTAGCTTCGTTCTCGGAATGGTGTGACCATTGAACCTTGAGAAACTTGATATTATGACGTCGAGTGGTACGCTCGGTTTGGTCAAGAATATGAACGAGGTATTCTCGATATGTGAGGTTATCCTGGAGATCAAGCGTTTCGTGGTCCACTCCGTGGATAGGATCCGAGAAGCAACGCCTGAGTTGAGAGACGTGGAAGACATCATGAACTCTGGAAAGATGCGGAGGTAGTTCCAATTGGTAGGCAACTTCTCCTCGTTTGGCAAGAATGCGAAAAGGACCGATGTAACGAGGAGCCAATTTGCCTTTGATACCAAAGAGATGGGTTCCCTTATGAAGGGTAACCCAAAGGTAAGCCTTATCGCCGACTTCGTAAGTCATAGCCTTATGACGACTATCATATTGGCTCTTTTGGCGAGACTGGGCTGTTTTCAATTTCTCACGAACGATGCGAACTTGCTCTTCTGCTTCCTGGATCATATCCGGACGAAAGAATTGTCTTTCCCCGGTTTCTGACCAGTTAAGAGGCGTTCGGCACCTTCGTCCATACATAACTTTGAAGGGAGCCTTGCCCAAGCTAGCTTGATAACTATTGTTATAAGAGAATTCGGCGAATGGAAGACACTTCTCCCAATCCATACCGAAAGAGATGACAGAGGCTCGTAGCATATCCTCCAGAATTTGATTGACTCGTTCTACTTGACCACTTGACTGAGGATGAAAGGCGGTGCTAAAAGAAAGACGAGTCCCCATAGCATTTTGGAAACTTTCCCAAAATCTAAAGGTGAAAAGACTTCCACGGTCTTAGTTAATCTGCAATGGCACACCATGAAGAGATACTATCCGAGAGATATACAAGTCTGCTAGCTGGCTAGCGGTTATACTCTCTCGAATAGGCAGGAAATGGGCTACTTTGGAGAGGTGGTCGATAACGACGAAGATAGCATTATTCCCTTTCCTGGTCCTGGGAAACCCGGTAATGAAGTCCATACCAATCTTGTCCCATTTCCATTTAGGAATAGCTAAAGGTTGAAGGGTGCCAGCAGGCCGTTGGTGCTCTGCTTTAACTCGATGGAAAATGTTGCAGTTAGCAATGAACTGAGCGATTTCTCTCCTCATCCTAGTCCACCAGAATCTCTGGCGTAGGTCCTGATACATTTTAGTACTACCGGGGTGAATCGTGAGAGGAGATTCATGAGCCTCCTTAAGGATCAACTACCGTAGATGTTGGTTCTTGGGAACCACTAAACGGTTATCAGAGAAGACAACACCTCGGTTATCAATGGAGAAACAACCTGCAACTCCTTTATGTATGTTTCTCTTGATTCAGGAAATCCCTGTATCTTGCTTCTGGGCAGCTATGATTTGATCCGTAAGGTTAGGTTTCGCCACCAAGGTGGAAATGAATCCTTGTGGAACAATGTGAAGGTTAAGCTTAAGAAATTCCGCGTGTAGAAGTGGTTGCCCTTGTTGTAACATCAGATTGTTACAATAAGACTTACGACTTAGTGCGTCGGCCATGACATTGGCCTTCCCAGGGGTGTAACTAATTCCTAAGTCGTAATCTGTGAGCAACTCAACCCAATATCTTTGCCTGAGATTCAGATCTGGTTGGGTGAAGATGTATTTCATACTTTGGTGATCCGTGAAGATTTCACAGCGATTACCAAGAAGGTAATGTCGCCATGTTTTGAGTGCGTGGACTACAGCTGCAAGCTCTAGATCATGTGTAGGATAGTTATCCTCATGTGGACTCAACTATCGAGATGCGTAGGCAATCACTTGACTATCTTGCATGAGTATGCAACCTAGTCCTTGTCGCGAGGCGTCGCAATAGATAATAAAGTCCTTGGAAAAGTCTGGTGGTACCAGTACGGGAGCAGATGTCAGGCGTCTTTTCAGTTCCTGAAAGCTAGACTCGCACTGTGGGGTCCACTTGCACTTTTTATCTTTCTTGAGGAGTTCAGTTAGAGGTTTAGCAACCTTGGAGAAATTCTCGACGAAGCGTCGGCAATAGATCCCTAAGCCAAGGAAACTCCTAACTTGCTTGACCGATTCAGGTGGAGTCCAATCAAGGACGGCCTGAACTCGCTCGGGATTGACAGCAATACCCTTACCAGAGATTACATGGCCTAGATAGGTCACTTCTGGCAACCAGAATTCACACTTGGAGAATTTGGCCTATAGGCGCTGCTCTCGAAGTTTCGTCAATACCAGCCTTAGATGCTCGGCATGATCTTCCTTATTCTTGGAGTAAATCAGTATATCATCGAGGTATACCACGACGAATTTATCCAAGTACTCCATGAATATAGAATTCATTAGCCGGGAGAAAGTGGCTGAGGCATTGGTTAACCCGAAGGACATGACGAGTAACAAAGGCCGTATTGGGAATGTCCCCATTCTGGATTTTGATTTGATGGTAGCCCAAACTCAAATCCATTTTGGAAAAGACTGAGGATCCAGCGAGCTGAACATACAGGTCGTTGATCTTGGGGAGCAGATACTTGTTCTTTATGGTGACCAGATTGACAGGTCGATAATCTACAACCATCCGATCCATTCCATCCTTCTTCTTGATGAAGAGGACGGGACAAGCCCAAGGAGAAGAACTAGGACGGATGAAACCCTTTTTCAACGACTCATCGAGTTGTTTCTTAAGCTCAGCTAGTTCTAAGGGTGCCATCTTATAGGGTCTCCTAGAGATTGGAACAGTTCCTGGAATGAGATCTATCACGAACTCAACATCTCTGTCAGGTGGAACACCTGGTAGTTCTTCTGGAAAGACATCCGGGAAGTCACGGACTACCGGGATATCTTCGAGTTCTGGAAGAGGGCTGGCATTAAGAGAGTAGAGCTGACGCTTAGTCATTCGGGCCAAAACATTAACTGTCTTGCCGGATGGGTGTGTAAGTTGAACAGTCCTGGTGTAGCAATCAATCTTGGCATAATGAGCTATCATCCAGTCCATACCCAAGATGATGTTTATGTCCGAGGACTTGAGAGCTATTAGTGATGCAAGGAAAACAAGTCTATCGACAAGAATTTCATTCCCATGGCTTACCCTAGAGGTTTGACATTTCGAACCAGGAGTTTGAATTACCATGGAAGTGGGCATGTCACAAAAAGTCATGTTGTGCATTCGAGCATAGCTCTCAGATATGAACGAATGAGATGCTCCAGTATCGAAAAGAACAGATGCCCGATGGCAGTTAACAAGAAGCGTACCAAGGACGACGTTAGGATCCTCATAAGCTTCCTCAGCAGAGACATAGTTGACATGACCACGAGGAGTGGGGACTGGCTTGACATAGTTCACCTTGCATGTTGGCTTACCACGGCCAACGGACCTTCCTGGCTGGTTCTGAGGACACTCACACATGTAGTGCCCTGGTTCTCCGCACTTGAAGCATGTCACAGTGCCAGTGCGTGGAGCAAAGTTGGCAGGTGGTCCTCCATAAGTCTTGGGCAGTGCATACTGTTGGGTTGGGCGAGGCGCCTCATAGGATGGCCTCGGAGTGAACCTGGGTGGCAGGGCTATGTTTGGAACCCACACACGACGCTTGTGAGAGCTAGAGCCGGATGAGGAACCAAAGTCACGAGGATGCTTGCGTGTGGCTTCAAAATCATTCTGACCTGTCTCAGCACTGATGGCTTTGTTCACTAGCTTCTGGAAGGAGGTGCACTCGTGCAGACGTAGATCTCGGCGAAGTTCAGGGCTGAGTCCCTTGCGGAACCTTGCCTGCTTCTTGGCGTCGGTGGACACTTCCTCGGAAGCATAGCGTGCCAAGTTGCCAAACTCGCGAGTATAGGCATCCACGGTTAGCCTGCCCTGGGTGAAATTGCAGAATTCCTCCCGCTTGCGATCCATGAGACCTTCCGGGATGTGATGTTCATGGAATGCCTCGCTGAACTCTGCCCAAGTAGTGATTTGGCCAGCAGGACGCATGGCCTCATAGTTTTCCCACCAAAGGCTAGCAGGGCCCTCAAGATGGTAGTCAGCGTAAGTAACCTTGTCAGCTTCGGCCACGCGGGCGGAATGTAGCTTGTGGGTGATACTACGAAGCCAGTCATCTGCATCAAGAGGTTCAGCGGAATGATGGAACTTCGGTGGGCACATCTTGATAAAGTCATTAATAGACACCACGTCATTCCTCTGGCGAAGGGCAGTATTCTGCTCTATGCGTTCCAGCAGACGATTGGTCTCTCTCTTGTTCCTTTCTGCCTCCAGCATTACTTCAGCCAAGGAGGGTGGTTGAGGCAGATTCTCATCTCTAGCCCCACTGGCCTCACCCTGCTCCTGAGCAGCAGGAGTGCTGCGAGTGCTGATCATCCTAGGAAAACAAAACAATGGTTTAGACAAGGATGACAAAACTTTGACATAGAAGTGCAGAATGTAATGGATGACACGGAATGGAGAGATGTTCATCTGTACGACATGGTAATATAGAAACTGCCATATATACACCATTGGTCATACACACCATACATAGTTTAGTACAAGCCAAGGCTGAAGTACAATTTCGGTGAAAGACGACACATCTCATCAGAGGCATTCCAAGCTCCTATACATTATTTATCTATGCCTCCGGAACTCAGCACAAACAAAGTCATATTCCACAAGACACGCAAGACTGTGGAAATACAACTATTGCGGTACTACTACTGCCACGATCTAACTCAGACATTCCCATAGTAATCTTCATAAAGATTACCCCCGTAGCCTGGAAGTGGAACATGTGGATCTGGAAACTCTCGAGCACTCGAAGGCTGTGGACCATAGGGACACGGATGCGGCCTCGGTCCTGCTGGTGGTGGTAACCAACGCCCACGTGGAGGTGTAATACCCCCAACGTCACGCCAATCCATACGATCGGGCAAACTAGTCCGCACGGGTACAAATCCCGCATATCCAGACATCCGGCCTACACGGCAGGTGCAAGCCGTGTCAGAGTGGTTCAGTGGGCGGCTCGAGTGTTATAAAGCTCCATCTGGAGGGCACGGACCTCACGGTCCCTATCCTCCAGCATCTGAGTGGTAGTCTGAATTAGTGGCTCCTCATGAGCAGCATCAGTATACAGACCAGTGTAGTAGCCTTCCTCTCCAGGAAGTGAGGCTGGCATGTAGCGGAACTCGGTGTTCAGCAGCAGGGCATGCCTAGCCCAGATGATGGTCATCATCGAGTAAGCAGCATCCTGCACTACCATCTCGATGGTAACCCCGAGTCCATACGACCAATGGATGGGGTCGGTAGCTCCGGGATACGAAGGGTATATCCGGACTGTGCAGAAATACTGACTTTGGTTGAAATCCCGGTACTGCTCCTCCACAGTGTACTCAGGATACCAACAGTAGCCCGTCTCGGTCAAGACACGGACCAACATGGCCGTGTGACCTGGCACATTAATGCACCGGGTCAAGCGGACCACCTCGTGAGGTGTGCGGTCAGACATCTGAAACACGAAATAATGCAAAGGCATTAGAATTTCTGGAAGAAATTGGGCAGCATAACAATTGTAAATGCTAAAAAAAGATTTCGAGACATCATACAAATGATAGCATAGCCACTCAACAACATCATAACAAGGTTCCGGTCCAACTAATCAACATACTGGAAGGGTAGAAACTGAACCGAGGCTTGAAACCAACAACCCTAAGGGTCTACGGATTAGTAACACGTGAACCTAGTAAAGATGAGAGGCCTAGTCCTAAACCCCCGTAGAAAGAATAGGCTGACTCCGATCAGAAGAGCATAAGGTAAAGAAGTAAAAAGAGGCTTACGTTCCCTTCCACAATCAATTCCCCTACATATAACTAAGAATTTTCCAGACTCAACATCGACCAGTTTAGCTTGAAGAACCTACAGGCAGTCCGGCTCTGATGCCAACGCTGTCAGGACCCGATCCCAAGTCACACCGATCTATCTTGTAACACATCATATCACTTTGCGGCCTCACGCACGGTATCCCCACGGGTGCCACCTTACCTAGCCTGGGACCGTTTGCGCATTTTGGGACACGTATATGATAGTGTCGCTAGCATGCATATGACAGAGAACCCAAGCCGACATCGCTAGTTATAAACCAAAAGTGGCACTAAATTACAGAGACAGGCATCCATGGCCCTGCAACGAATGTGTCGATCATCAACGTATGAACCCAAGTCGTAGCAAGCTACATGGACTTAAAGGAACAACGCGTGACATTTCCCCTAAGGGACAGACACAGGAACGAAGAAGGACACATGCCGGCCAGCCTACGTGTTCCGGAGCAGTAGCAAGCTACCAAGGCTCAGTGGAAGCACTAGGAGGCATTTCCCTGTAAGATAGGCTACCAAGGGTAAACAACTAGGTGTCGGATCCCACACATACCAAGCATTACAATAACATACACACAATATGCTCAATATGTGCAAATACAACATTGCATCACAACAGAACTCTATGACTCAAAGTACTTTATTTAAGAGGCTCCGAAGAGCCATACATAACATATCCATACAGATGGGGGTCACATGACCCAACACTCAAGTCATACAAGCATACAAGCACAAGCTGAAGCTAACCTGTCTGAGTACAGACAACTTGGAAAGAAAACAGGCTTGGTGTAGCCTGACTATCTACAAGGCCCTTCACAAGCTCAGGATCTCCGTCTGGGTAGCAAGCTACTCGTCGATGTCGACGTCTATGTAGAACCCATTAGAAGGGGCAGGGTTCTCCTCTGCAACAGTTATTAAGCAAACATGAGTACAAAGGTACTCAGCAAGACTTACATCAAACCTATCATACATGCATCATTATCAACAAGGGTAGTACTTCTTCACACACGCTTCCACCACTTATCGTTGTTTACTCGACATGTCCTTGGCAACCTTCAGGCGGAAGCCCAGCGAGGGTGTCGGCCACGACTTGACTAACCACACAAGTCCCTAGTCCAGGTTTATCGCCTATTTGGGTTCCATCCGTGGGGAGATCCGGCCGGGGTGTCGCTCACGGCCCCAAACGATGTGTACAGGGTTCCTGAGTCACCAAACGGGCGACCGGTACACCGTGCCACGTACCTACCGCATAACAGCCCACCCCGAGGGTCAGTGCTGTGCACGACCTCCAGTAAACTACAAACACCAAAAACTAGTTGCAACTCCTGGACAAAGGACAAGGACAGTTAATAAATCAAGAGAGCTTGGAGAGCCCAGAGCCCAATGCGTGGTAGTAGCTGAAACTTGAATCACACATACAGATCTCAGGTCCTATGGACGGTTTCAATGAAACAACCCTCCATGTACTCCTACATGGCCTTTCATCGATACCTTTACCAAGCATATTCCACACTACACCCTCTTTACCGGACATGATCATTTCACTCTGATCCATCACCCAGATGAACCAGACCTAACACAACTCTAAGCATAGTAGGCAACATAATTAAGTAGCATGGTAGGAAACACATCACATGGCTGAATCAACTCCTACACAAGCTAGTGGGTTTCAACTATTTACTGTGGCAATGACAGGTCATGCAAAGGAATGGGGTTCAACTACCGCAGCAAATAGCAGTTCATACGTTGTTGCCTTAATGCAGTAAAAGAGAGCACGAGCGAGAAGATGGGTTTGTATCGGAATGGTCAATGGGTTGCTTGCCTGACAGATTGGTTGTCGGGTACTGCTCTTCAGTTGGATACGCAGATGTATCCTCGGGAGCAGGACCTACCACGGAGAACACCGACGATACAATCAATACACAAAAAATGCAACAATATGATGCATGCTCATGACATGGCAAAATGAATGTGTTTTGGGCTAATGCAACTATAAACATAAAGGTTTGAGCTCATTTGAATCAAAGATTCGAATTTATACCCAAACTATAATTATTTAAAGTGCATTATCATGTTTTGATGTGAACAGCAAGGTTAACTTGCTTAAACATGCATGCAACTAGTACCAATGGAAAGATTGGATTTTTCTGATAAATTTTTATATATAAATCTTTTCCATCTGAGCTACTGTTGAATTTATATGATTTTTAGAAGTTTAAAGCATTTTCTGGAATTTTATGAATTGTTTTAAATCAAATAATTCCAGAAAAGGCTTTTATTGCATCAGCATGACATCATGCTGACGTCAGCAGGTCAGTAGTTTTGGTCTAGGTCAAACCTGATAGTGGGTCCCGCTAGTCAGTGTCATTAGCTTAACTAATTAAAATTAGTGCTAACCCTAGCTTAATTAGCCGGTTGGGCCCCACCTGTCATTGACCCCAGGGGGTCAAACTGGGCCCACCCGTGGTCAAAAGGGGTCAAACTGACCGGCGTTTAGCCGCCGGCGAGGCCAGACGCGGCGGTGTGGTGCGGGATTCGTGCTCCGACGACCAAAACGGCGTCGGAGCACATCTACGTGATGCGGGGAGTGAGCCGCATCTAGTGGTGGCGTTGGTTGGCCTCGGGGTTGCCGGAAACGGCGACGGCAACGACCTTGGCTGCTGCCGGAGCTTGGGTGAGCTCGGGCTCATCACTAGGAGGGACGACGAGGCGCGTGGAGTGGTGCGTTGGACTCCGGGGGGTGCGGTGGAGCTAGTGGACAAGGTGGCACGGCCGTTGGGTGGCCGGAGTCTCGTCGGCGACGAGCTCCGCGGCTGCGCGTGCGGGTGAGCTACGTGCAAATGCTACGGGCTCGAGAGGGAGAACAGAGAGGATGGGGAGGTGGCCAAGCTCACGTTGGTTGCGACGGAGCTGACGGCGAGGTCGGGGATGAGCTGGAGACGACGTGAGGTCACCGGCGATCTCGGCGGCCGAAGGAGGAAGAAGAGCTCGGGGACGGTGCGTTGGGGCTTCCGGTGATGCGCGGCTCAGCGGAGAGCTTCAGCGCGAGGAGACGGTGCTCGGGTGCACGAAGACGAGGCGAGGGGAGCACAGCGGCTGCGGTGGTTACGGCAGCAAGCTCGCGAGCACTGCGGCCATGGCGGGAGAGGGCGAGGGAGAGAGGCAGGGGGGAAGTGGACGTGTCTAGAGGCTCGGGGCAGCGCCGAGGAGGTCCTTCGAGGCGTCGCCATGACGCGGATGACGCAGGCAGGCAGGGAGGTGTGTGGCGCCCGCGCGCGCCATGCGCTGTCCCTCCTCTGCCTACTGGCAGAGGTAGGGGGTGACTGGCACAGGCCAGGTGGGCCGGCTCAATCTAGGTAAGTGGGCTGTGGCCTTCTCTCTCTCTCTTTTCCTAATTTGTTTCTGTTTTGTTTTTCTGCCACTTTGTTGAATTAATAAAAATGCTAAAGCACTTTCATAAATCATGAAACTACTCATGCCCACTATATATAATATGAACAACATGGAACATTTTAGTTTACTAGTAAGTATGCACGTGCAACGCACGTATTCTAATGTATGATAAAAGCATCAACCTTGTATTTTAAGTCTTATTTTTTTCCAAACGCTAAATATAAATCAAATGATCAAAGGGCAAAGAACAAAAGAGACACGCGACACTCCATTTAGTCGACAATATGTTAAATATGAATGGCTTGAGAGCATCTACAACCGGACCCTTATATCCGCTCTAAACATCCGGACATGCTCTTCAGTAATTGTTCGGACGAAGAAAATACAATCCAACCGGACGCCCCATATCTGACCCAAGTGCCCGAACTGATCGGCAAGCCCCATATCCAACCCATACGTGGGAAGGAAATGGGCATTTGACATACCGCGAACCACCTTTTTTTTCTTTCTTTTTCTCTTTTTTCTCTTCAGCAACCATATGCATATGACCGGACAATGTGAGAAGGGTGATTGTTTTACAAGGAAAATGAGGGTCTAAAACAGACGCACGTCCGGGCCAAATTAAGCAATTGCGTTTGTAGAAGTTCTAATCAGGCCGCACAAAGCAAGCAGAGGAACGCCTATACTTAGAGCATCTACAGCCAGACTCCTGAAATTGACGACGCGGGGACCACTGACCGGACAAAAGAGAAAAGCAACAAGTTGACCCAACTGGACTCCTTAAAAGCCTCCTTAAACGCCTGGGCTATCCGGTAGCCCTCATATTCATCTCATATATATGATTTGTATGAGGAGTGTCCGAGCGTATCCGGATAGTGGTCCTGCGTCCGCCACATAGGATTGGGTCCTCCCATAAAGCATAATTTTTCTCTCTCTCCTTCTCCACCAATCATATGCATGTGATCAAACATGCAAGGAAAAAGTGAGAGACGTAGCTTTGTGAAAAGAAAACAAGGAGTCAATTTTGTTCAATCCGGCTGTAGATGCTCTTATTTGCTCGTATAAACAGATGATGCTCTTATTTGCTCGTATAAACAGACGCTACTTCAAAAAAGAAGAGCATTTGCTATTACAAAGAATACAACTGAAAAGAAGCAGCTACTGTGAGGCTATCAGTCTCCCACCGCACAGATAGACACTTCGCTTTCCCCGCCGCCTGCTCTCCCCGCTGCATCCTCTCCTTCGCACGCCGCCTCCACTCCAGCCCGCCGGCGCACTCCGTCTCCTGCCCCGCCTCCTCCTCTCCCCGCCATGGCCTCGCCTCGCCTCGCTGCCAACCCCGCCGGTGTTCGGTAGATCGACTCTGCCGCCTCCGTGCCCCGGCGCAGATCAAGCCGCGAGCTGCTGGATGTGATGCGGGAGCAGGCATCTCGGAGCCGGCCGAGATCCACTGCGTCTACATGGGGAGGATGCTTCGACCTGGAGCTCCATGGCGTCCCACAACCGCGAGCACCTCAGGCTCAGTCGGCTTCAGATGGAGGGGAGTCGCGCCGTCGTCAAGGGCCATGGAGCTCGGGATGCCGCCGCCCCTGCCCCCGCTCCGACACCATCAAGCATCACCAACTCAGCACGATGTAGGGGGAGGATGCTTCTTCTTCTTGGGACACCGTGTCATCATGGAAGGTCTCCCTTTCCCTCCCTCTCCTCGTTTCAATTTGGCACGATGCTAGATTTGGTTCCATTCCCTCCCTGATGCGGTTCCACACGCCTATCTCTAACATCACATTTCTAGCATAGAATACTCAACATCCACTGTCATTTAAAAAAACTTTACATGAAAGAAAATGAAAGGGGTTCAAAGTCTGCAGAGCAATTTGGCATTCGAGGACATCTTCAAGTCAGAACAGAAGTAATGTACTGAAGTTCAGTCAATCTAAGGATAGCAATTAACTGTAAGTCAATCTCAGGTAGCATTTGCCTGCAAATATGTGTACACATACTCCTGCTTGAACAACAGCACCATCACAGTAGCCTGTTTCAAAATTTCACTAATGGATACAAATGTTTTTTGCTGCAAAAGAAGCACAAGCATACCAGATCTCTATAGGAAGGTATCTGCTCAGGGAGCAACATGAGGTCAACATCTTCCCCTTTGCTAGCATATTACTCACCATATCTCTTAGTGTCTAGTTGACCCATCTTCATAATCAGGAGCATCAGTAAGAAAAGCAATTACCCTGTTGTTTTTATTTAAGAATAAACAGTTGGTAGCTAGACATAAAAAACAGCAAGTACAAAAGTCTTTGCAAAATACACTATCCTTACAAACATAATTGCCTTCCTCACAAGAAGCATCTAAAAGTAGTAGAAAGAGACGTGTTAACTTACCCTAAGCAAAAGTATAACCATACTTTGAACTCAAGTACTCAATTAGAGAAGACATGGCTGTTCCAAAACCACACCCACCAAGAAAAATGGTATCTGCTTCCTGCCCAGAAGCAGCACTTCTCTCCCATGAAGATGTAGGCCATAGTGTGTCCAGGCCTCCAGGGCAGCTATAATTCTGTCCTTGCATGTATCAACCCGCTCTTATAGATTAACCTGCAGTTAATTGCTATTATGAGATTTAATGAACCAACCTGCTTCACACTCTGTCACTAACAATAAGCAAGAATTTTAACTTCAGTCAAAAACTATACATTACGCAACTGTCATAGATGCTTGCGGTTTTCATTACAAATATTTCACATTGGTAGATAATGTCACAGCTTTATGAAAAGCATTGTGGTCGCATGGCTGATATACTGATTGTCTGCAAGCTATATCTCCTTTGCAGCACACAATAGTGGTGAACTAATACAATCTGAAGACTTGTAATGTAAAAAAGATCCATGACATGAGCAAATTATCGATGTCAAAGGTGTTGCATTCGATGTCAGAACAAGTTGCTATAACAGATCTAGTTATCAATCACAATTTTACTGAAATTCATAAATCCCTCTCCCTCTGAAGTGCTTGCTTTTCTTCTGTAAATATAAGTGTGAATTAGCTACAATATGTGCAACAGTTGTTTTTCTTCTGTACGATATAAACGTAAATTAGCTACGATGCACAATATAAGCAACAATAGTTTTTCTTCTTTATTTCGCTCAGTTTACCGATGAAGGTGCATCTCCAGGCTTGAAGTGGCGCTCATAACCCAGTACGGTGGGAAGACTCAATGCCAAAGTTGACATTATTGTCATTTTCCTTGTTAGAAACGGCACACTGGAGTGTTTTTAATGAATTTGGACCATGAAATGGAGTCTCATCGGACATCATCACATCAACAGGTATGCCAGGATCACAATTGTCTGTACATTGTCAGTTGTTCACACATAAATGAAGCTATTATGTTTGGTTAGAAAAACATCACCTTCCGTCGCTGGTGTGTATCATAGCTGGGTGACAGCAGAGTGCGCCTTGGGCTTCTCTGCAGTGTGAAAATCTCCTGTCAGAAATAATTGATCATCAATATGACTATATTTGTGATTCATCATATGTATCATAAAGAACAGAGAAAATGGACAAACCATGCGGTATGCCCACGGGTGTTATTGAGTGCGCTTTCCATTTAGAATAGCATATGTAGTTTTCTTATGATCCATTGCCTCACGTCCCTTTTTTTAATATCGTGCATAGCTCTCCCTTTGTCTCCTCAATTCTTTTGGATCTGCTTTTTGACCTGTGAGAAATGAGATCTTCAGGATTTACAAAGTCTAAGTAGGTAAGAATTGGTGATATATATATTTACCTGAATTGCCGCTATTTGTTTGCGGTCCTGAAATGAAGTCCGTACCCCACTACCCCATTATAGATCATGGTGTCCTGTAGGTATCAAATTTGTACACACATGATGGTAACAAAATAGAATAGTTGTGTAATGGTGAAATTTCCTGTATTTTCTTTCTCATCATAAGATGTGGAAATTTAAATGATCTAACCTTGCAGTGGCAGGCTGGAAGTACTCCGATGTCGACCAATGTCCTTGAGATATGCGGCCATCAGGGGCGAGGATGGTGTGGACACCGAAGCTAGGGCGGCGCGTCGGGATTGCCCGAGGTGTCCTCGAGACGGCGGCCAGCGAGTCGAGGACGTTATGGACACCAGATCTAGGGCAGGTCGTCGGGACCGCGCCAGGTTTCCTGGAGACGGCGGCCAGCGAGTCGAGGACCTTATGGACACCAGATCTAGGGCAGGTCGTCGGAACGGCGCCATGTTTCCTCGAGACGGCACAACCACCGGGACAAGGACGGCGTGGACACCAAGGCCAGGGCAGGTTCGTGGCCTGGTGACGGTGTTTTTGTTTCCTTTTAGTTGTTGGTGGCGTCGTTGATCACGGACATGCTGTTGAATTTCGTGGGCTCCCATCGTTGGGTTGTCTAGCATCCCGAGCGGGGAGTCTGCCGGCAGAACATTTGTTTTGAGCCGTAGATCTGATTGTAGTATGGTGGATGTAACATGGACAGTTGGATGGAACTTAATGGGTCTGATCGGACGTAGGGGGTTATCCTGTGTGCACTTTTTGGGGTGCACGTAGGGGAAGTAATGTTTGGTCTTTTAATAGTAGTATAGATGATTATTTGGGCATTTAAAATATTTTATAGCATTTAAATGCCCAAATGCAAATACAATATGAATTAACCCAGTGACCTTTGGATGTCCTAGCAAATTGTGCACCATTTTGTCAGAGGTTTGAGACCAAGGCAAAGATGATGAACATTTTTAAGGGCATTTTGGGTACATTGGAAAAGATTTTATTAAACCCTAGATGAAAGAAGAGGGGTGCTGGGGTTTCTGTCATCCCCATTTCAAGTTTCTTGAGAAAGTAAACATGATGCACACTCTAGCTAGTCCTAATGCAAGCACTGACTAGGGATGTGACATGTTTCTGCATGCTTATTCCTCATTAATGTGATGCACGCATGCTGAATTACACCAGTCACCATATTTCATCATGCATTTCAAATTCTTCATATTATATGTCAAATGCGTGTATGAATTACAAGATATAGGGGGAGATCTCCATGATTCTACTCTTCAAGTGTGCATTGCTTAAAAAGCAAATTCCTCACTATGCACAACTTCAGGGGGGGTTCTTCTATATCTTGCAATCAAATAACTCAATATCAATAATTACACTTCATATGTTTATCCCCGTTGAAAATTTAACCTATATTGTCATCAATCATCAAAAAGGGGAGATTTTAAGTGCATCTAGTGCCCCTTAGTGATTTTGGTGTATTGAAGACTTATAGGTTAAGGGACTAAGGTGTTTATGAGTGTACACAGGTCTATAAGTCTATGAGGAGTTCGATAATTACGGGGAAAGTCGACCCCTAAAAATGAAGTTCTTCGACTGAAGACTTTGGATTTCTGAAGACTTTGAAAGTGAAGAAATTGATGTGACCCTGAAGACTTGGTATTCATTTGAGGAACATGAAGCGTGAAGAGTTCTGTTTTTATAATTTCATTTTCTCTTTATTGAGTCATAGGAAACCCCGTACTGTTAAAGGGGGTCGAGGAAATACCAAGGAAAAATTTCCATGTGATGCTCAACTCAAAATCCTACACCTACCAATCCCTTCGAGTGAAGCCATTGGAAATCTCATACAATTCAATCATATTCTTCAGTGACAGAGACGAAGTTCTTCTGGTCTCTGAGGAATTTGTTCTGACTGAGGAGGTAGGAATTCGCCAGTGTGGATTACCTACACAGTGAGGAACATGATAGCCCTAAGGAATTTGATACTCAAATTTCCGACCGTTGCTGTGCTACGCGCCAGCTGTCCCAAAATATCTACATACCTAACAGACATACCATTAAAGGGCATTTATGTCTTATCATGTCGGCTGCTCCCTAGGCTATAAATAGCCACCCCCAACAACCACTAGCTATTTGGCTGCTCCGAGAGAAACTGACACTTGTCATAAGAGCAACCCATCCTCCGAGGACTTTGAGCGAAAATCATCAAGTGAGGAAAAACCCGAAACCAAACCCAAAACCTTCAAACCCAAAAGTGATTGAGCATCACTGAAGAGATTGATCCTGCGTGGATCCGACGCTTGTTACCTTTGAAGACTGTGCTTCTTCCAGACGGTTAGGCGTCATGGTCTAGAGCATCCAAGAGGAATTGTGGATCGCCGAGTGACCTAGTCTGTGAAGGTTCGGAAGTCACCTGAAGACTTACCACGAGTGATTGGGCGAGGTCTGTGTGACCTTAGCTCAAGGGGAATATGGTGAGGACTTGGTGACTTGGACTGTGTGTCCTTGACTGGGTGTTCGGGAATGTGTGTCCTCAGTTTTAAATACCTAGCCGCCCTAACCAGATGTACAACTGAGACAACAGTTAGAACTGGTCTAACAAATCATTGTCTTCACCAAGCTTACTGGTTCTATTTCCTCAACTCTTTCATTTCCTCATATCTGTGTTGTGTGCTTGTTCATATTTGTTTGAAGACTTTGACTGAAGACTTTCTCAATTTCCTCAGTTCAATTTCTTCAGTCTGTTTGTCTTCATTATGTGTTATCCTGTGATTACGCTTTATGTACTCTGTGTTTGTCTTCACTTCTTCATGATGACCATGCTTGTATTCTGTCTTGTTTACTTCTGAGTACTTATTCCGCTGCAAGTAGTTCTTTGCTAAGGAATTTCCTCTACATCAAATTCCTCAGTGAAGAATTCATAAAAATCGCCTATTCACCCCCCTCTAGTCGATATAACGCACTTTCACCATGTGTCGGCAAAAGGAGGAAGAACTCGACCAAATCTTCTCCACATTTAGACCGGAGGAGTAGGAAACACGGCAAGCCATGTGCCTACATCATACGTACGTACTGTACAAGCCCACCTCATGCTATCACCATATTTCTCGGCCTCTGTGTGACACCTAGCTCTAGTTGATGGTATACTACTACTAGGACTAACTATTGTACTAGCATACTACTACTGGCTCTATGTGTTGTGGCAACTTCATATAACTGGATGTTGGTTTTTACTACTACTACGGTACTCACACTCCAAGAAGAGACTCTAAAACCATTCATAAATTGAGTTTATCACATGCATATGCAAATGTACCATCCATTACCTACAGCAGGTCATCAACACACAACGACAACAAGGATACATGTTGGATTATATATTATTTCCAACAAAAATATATAGTAGTAAATATCACACAACAAATAACAAGCAATAAAATGAACTTCAGCTCAACCAGTCCTCGGCGCTGGAAACACTTGCTTTGAACCATAGGTAAGCCTCTGGGAAGGGCCAGCTATTGTCAATATCGAGACCAACGCAGGACTCGTCATCCAGGCTGAAGCGGCCTATAGCAGGACGCATATTGTCATAAACAGGGTAAGGAACCATAGCAATGTCCGCGGTATAGATACAATTGCTTCTCATAAATGGTAGTAACGTTGTGGCAACAACAGCTGGATCGCCTTTCACCATCATTGGATAGTTTTGTCCAAGGAAGAGTGAGTTTTCTCCAAGACAATCAATACGGAACCAAGTAGAAGGTGTTGGCGCTAGAACACTAGTATCCATCCCGAATACCCTGCACTGGATGTTGGAATAGTTCCGAAGGGTGCGACCATGGGAGACAACACCTGCTTGCTTAATAACATCAGCAGTGCCTTGTATACAGACAAGAAGAGGTGATCCATCGGAATAAGTTGCCAGGCGCCAATGAGTATGTAGGTCCTGCCTGTCCTCGTGCTCGTGATCATCACCATCGTCATCTCCCCCTTAGTTATAAAGTTTTTCAAGTATAGGTGGTGGAATGTTCACAGGACCTTGGAAACACAAGAAGGTTAATTAGTACGTGGATACTAACTAGCATGCATGTGGATGAAACAATTATAATTACGGTGGGAAACAAACGTACTGAAACCATAAGGATTCCAGGCAAAAACAGTGCCACGAGTGGTGGCGGCAAACACAAGACGCCCGTATTGAATTGCATCACAGTACTCATCTGTGTACAAAAATTGATTTTGAGAAATATCCAATGAGCTGTGGAAGTAAGGACAACAACAAGCTTGTCAAAGATAGCAACAACATCATAGTTCGTGTAATCCCAAGAGCAGTTGGGAACTCGACAAATTGCTATCTTCCGTAGATGACAGTCACCATGATCGTATTTGAACGTAGGTTTTCAGGGCACTCTTGAGAATTTTGGAAGTGAAACCCGATGACGAGTGTACACATTCACAAGTTCCCACTCGCAGTTGTACCCAATATAAACAATCCAATCTCCATTGGCGCATGCCCAGGCCTTACACTTAAGCGATGGCATCTTAACATCACACTTATCATTATCAAGTTGCGTCAACTTGCACAAGGCGAAGCTTCCGTCGTCCCTGCACGAGTGAGCAGGGTCATGGCGAAGAAGATAGGGGAGATCAAACCGCTCCTGAACCCTTGGGTTCTTTGTAATGGTGTGATTTGTTGAGTCGAGAATGTTCTTGAATGAACCTCCCATGCTAGCCAAGGTGATGACATCGCACCAATCAATGAGTTCCTCCACCATGTCATCTTTCAGATCATGGCAAGAACAACGAGGTCGTTTCCGGCCTATTCCCTCCATGGAGAAGACGATCGAACAATGGCAGAAGGAAGGGTGAAGGCAAATGGAGGGAGGAAGAGCGTGCGACAATAGTTCCAAATCGAGAGGGAAAGGAGAAGAGGCGATGGACGGTTGCCAAGGTACCTGAAGAGGTGCCCCGGCCTACATAGACATCCGTTCGGAAATTGTACAAAAGGACTCGCCGTTGTCTCACTGACATGTTGGAACGGGACCACATGTCAACGAAACATGGTGTGTCATTTCTCGGGCAAAATGCGATATGGCCGCATTGGCCCAAGGTGCCGCATTGTTTCTCGACTATATTTTTTAAATGGCGTGCCATTCAGTTTTGAAGCACCACTAATTGGTAATGTATGCAGAGAAAATATGAAACTACTCTGCCACATTACCACTACTCCACCTCTAGTACTACTATCAAAAAAGATATATAGGCTGGAGCTTTAGCGCTTGTTTGCTAAGGGCTGCCCACTTGCTTCTCACACTACCACCCTCTCTCCAGATCTAAAAAAGACGACGGTGGTTGTCAGTCCCAAGATGCGATTCTATCCCGATCACGTGACACTTACGTGATTGGGGCCTAACCTCATTTTGGGCGCTTAGCAAAATGGATATCATTACATCGTACCATTACATACATACATAGGTCTCACACCCTGCATTTTGTAACTTGTTATTTGCATCAATGAAGCATGAAAATTTGGACCAACATTTTTTGGCATCATTTGGCTTTTATTTGGAATTGAGTTTTTCTTCAAGTGCTTTTTATGTGTTCATTAAAGTCATCTATTACCTCTTGTAGAATTCATCTCCATACCCAAAACTTCTGCCTAATGATCATGCCAAGTGTTATATAGCAGTATAGTATTTTCTTACAAAATTAATTTGGCCAAAATGTATTTTATAAATTTAGTATTCCTAAAACCCCTGAATTAAGGTTTGCACTGCAAATGCTTGATTTAGGGTGAGAAAATTATTTCAAAAGGTGTATTTGAGACCTAGTAGCCATAGGACTCCCAGAAACCACAAAAGTATAATTTTAAAAGATATTTTCCTATTTTATTTAAAAGCTTTTTCTTAAGGCCAGAAATGGTCTTTAATAGGGAAAAATTACTTAAGTATTTCAAAAATATTTGCCAAAATTCAGGGAGACTCATAGGACATATATTGTCCATATATAAGAGTTTCAACACTTGGTCATGTTCAAAATAATGGGCTAATCCCTCCAAAACCCTTTCTGGATATTTCTCCAAAAATTCCAGGGAAATTCTATCATCTCATATATGACATATTTGATGATCTTGCCAAGTCCCATGCCTTGGGAAGCAAGATAACATCCTCAAAACCCTTCAAAACCATTCTGTCCATATTTGAAGTTTGAGCAACTTTACATTGCCAAACTTGCCCAGATGCTCTCAAACTTGGTGCACATGCTAGAAAGGCCTAATAAGACATCTAGACCAAATGGCACAAGAATTGGAGTAGAGCAACTTGATCATAATACCCCAAAACCCTTTCTGTTCAAATGCAAGTTTGAACAACTTTACATTACTAACTTTTTACCTGGAGCTTCAAACTTTGTGGGCATGATCATAACCCCAAATGATGAAACTACACCAAGTGGTGCATCAAGGGAAGATGATTAGCTTGACTTAAACAAGATGAAGCCATTTCTGTTGATTTCTAGGGTTCACCAAAGTTACATTGGCTAGTTTCTTCAAATGAGCCGAAATTTGGTGAAACACCCTATTTTCACATGTCATTCAATCCTGTTAAGTGTCATGGCAAGTGGAGATCATTTGCTTGATCAAAACATGATCAAACACCTTCTGCCAAATTACAAAATCCCTCTTCTCGATCACTTTTACTATTTACCTTGGCCTCAACTTTTTACCACAGCTTCATCTGGTAACATTTTAACTCCAGTAACTCCCCCATGTCCCCAGCTCCATGATTGAGGGGTAAAAACCCTAGTTCACCTAGCTGGACAGCCATTTTCTATCAAGTTACCAGCTTCCTCTCTCTCTCCTTGATCCTCCAGAGCATCCAAGGCCTCATCTGTATTGCTTGCATCACGCTGGACCCCCCAGACACGATGGACGCGCCCAGAGGGCCAATGGCATGCCATGGCATGCGATAAGGGCGCTCTAGAGCACGCTACAGTGCGCCGCCGCACTGTAGCTTCGCCCAATCCAGCGCAGCCGACCACCTCGAGCTCTCCCCTCGCGCCTCCCAACGCCCCTCGACGTCCGCAACCTCCACCGGTGCTGTCCCCCTCCTCCTCCGCCCTCCAGTGGCCGCCTCCACACGCGCGCTGGTCGCCCGCAGCGTCCACTCCTGGGCTTCACACGCGCGCGCTGTCTGGAGCTCTCCCCGCTCCTCCTCTCCCCTCTACTAGACGTAGGACTCATCCATGAACCTCCCCGACTCTATCATGAGCCCCAAAACGGCCTGTGGCCTCGTCTGCAACCTCGCCGGTGCATGAGTCCATGGTGGACCATGGGCTCGGCTATATAAGCGCCCCCGAGCCCTCTACTCTACACCAACAACCTCCCCACACTCGCAGCAACACGCCAGTACCACTCATTCATCCCCGAGGAGCCCCAGTGCTCGGGATCGACCGGAACTCCGCCGCGTCGGGCAGCCGGCGATCTCGCAGTACGAGCCCTCCCAGCTCTTCCTTTTGCTCAATTCGGAACCGCCACACCCCACTGATACTTTCCCCTCGCTTTCCCCTCTCTGTAGCTGTCGGAATCGGCCGGAGCAGCGACCTCCCGAAGCTCCTCCGCCATCCCACCTCGCCGCCGGTGAACCAGACCTCCCCGGCGGGCCGCACCACCACCCCTACATCCGCGACTCGTTGCTGAACCCGTCCCTGCCCTCCATTGGCTCCGCCGTGCCCGGAGTCGCCGCCAGTGAGCTCGCCGTGGCCGTGGCCGCAAGGTTGAAGATGACAGGCGGGCCTCGCCTGTCATCCTCACCGCCCTCTCTCTCCCCTCGCAGCCGCTGACCGCTGGGCCCCGCCCGTCAGGTTTGAAAACCTGACGTGCGCGCGCTGGCGCCCGTGCGGCTGGGTTGTTAGCCCTGGGCCGTGCACTGTGGCCACTCTGGCCCAGTTGCACAGGGCCTTTTCTTCTTTTTCTTTTCTGTAAAACTTCAAATAATTTTACAGAAATGAATATTAGTCCAAATGAATTGATTCCAACCCCTAAAATCTTGTAATATTTCAACCTATTTAATGGTGTCACTTTCACACATATCCATGAAACTTTTCTGTTCTGTTCAAATTTAAATTCAAATTTGAGCATTAAAACTCCTATTCAAGAACCCTTAGATTCCATTCTGTCACTCCAAAACTCCAACTAAGAATTTTCTCCATCTTAGTTTTCCCTCTAATATTTAACAAAAATAAGTTGACATTTTTCTGAGCACTTTGATTTTTCTGTTTTCATTGTGGTCTTATCTTTCCGTTGTTATTTTGCGACGATTAGATCCCGTATTTGACGAAGTTGCTGGAGAAGGAGAAGGAGAAGGATTTGAAGACTTTGAAGACCAAGCCAATCCAGGCAAGCAGCCCTTTGACCATGATACACTTGTTCTTCGGAACCCGTTTGTTTCCGATGCATGATGATAGACTTACGGTGGTGACCTAGTTGAAACCACCACATGATGCATGTTTCACTCATGATCTTGCTATGTGCTAGATGTCATACAAATGGTTAGTAGTGATGCTTAGTGATGCATGTGTGACATGAACCTTCGTGGTTGAAATCTTTGCATAAATCCCATCGGGTGCCCCTAATGCCCGAGGGTGATGTTGAGTTAGGTCATCACTTGAGAAAGAAGTGATGTGCCGGAAAAATCTTGTGCATAGGTGAAATAATGGATTAGATTTATGTGTGACTACCGTCCCAACCAAACATGTGCAACCACACTACCCCTTATGGGACGGGGCTTTATTGATTACTTAGGTTGATGCTAGCATGGTGCCCGCATTACTAGTGACGGGGAGACTTGAGGTCTTTCCCGGGACGGGGTCGTCCTTGGATAGGCGACCATGACTGTTTTTATAGGGCACCGGACACACAGTTGGTCCCTTTGGGTACGCGTGACATTGAAATTAGGGCAAGTCCCGTGATCTATTGTTTGTACTCGAGGGCCGTGTACCAACGAGTGGACTCTATGTTAGTGTCGTCCAAGGAAAGATAATGACCGGGTGCTTCCCCCGAGTACTTGAGGTACTGCGGGATCGTGGATGACACGAAAGCTTCCTAGATCTTGTGGGTAAAGTGCGCAACCTCTGCAGAATGTAAAACTATTCGAATAGCCGTGTCCATGGTCATGGACAGTTGGGTGGTGCTACTTAAACTATGTGCAGAATTTTACTTCATCTGTGGAAGTATGTGTGTGATGAGTCAAGGTGGTGACTTGACTCGATGAGTTGAATCATATTCATGTTGATATCGGTAACCTGTCTTCGAGGTTACGCGAGTTTATTGATGCATAAACTTGATGGTAGAATAATTATTCTAGCCCATTGCTAGATTGTTCATTATTGTTCAATTGCATTGTTACTTTGAACCAAATCATGGGTTGCTTGCGAGTACATTCAAAGTACTCATTGGCTTGCCACTGGTTATTTAATTGGCCAGGCATGGAGGAACAGGAATATGAAGATGAGTTCTTTGGAGACGAACATGCGAACTAGGACGCTATCCCAGTCAGAATGCCTGTAGGGTTAAGGCAGATGGCATGGGTTCTACCTATCATCGAAGACTTCCGCTATTTGAGTTATTCCTATTCAGCCCTTGAGGCTTTATCTATGTAAGACTTGGCCATAATGGCCATAATTTGTGTAAGACGATATGTATGGATGTAAGACTCTTGTTATTCAGCTTCTGTGTGTTCAGTGAGCATTGATCTCTGGGATCACTGTACACGTGCATTCGGTGATCTCGACTTCTAAGTCGGGGTCCCCACAGAGCTGGTATCAGAGCCATCCTGACTGTAGGAAGCCTTAGTTAGCATGGGCGTTAGTTAGATGAGACCCTTTTTTAAAAACCTTCTGAACCTCTCTTCTTTTCTAAAACTGAGATTTCATCCGCTTATTAACCCTCCTATTCCACCTTTGTAGATGGCCGCTGTACCCGAAGAGCACCTGACCACTGGGTTTCCCTTGCTTCTCGAGGATAGCCTCCAGGAGTGCCAGTTCCACCGAGCGCCCATCCTCACCTGTCTTGAGCATTGGGTTAGCGACACTGAGGTGGAATACCATGTGGAAGTGATCGTGAAGGCAAACGATCCTCCCACAAGTTGGTTCTTCGAGGGACCCCAGATGGCAACACTACCTCTTGCTGTCGAGGCTGCTGCACTCAAGGCACTAACCCGTCTCTGCGAGCTTCTTCCGGAGATGGCAACCAAGATGACAACATGCTTCTTACCTTACCGGAAGGAAGGTGAAGATGAAAGCAGCGCACTAGCCCCTCCACTGAAGGAAGGACTCTCGCTTCGGTTCCAGACCTACTTTAGTCTATGTGCCGACAGCTTGGCACAAGACTTGGCCTCGGAATCAATGAAGCTCCGAGAAGAACTTCACAAGACCAAGGCACTTCTTCGTCGATCTCAAGAGAAGACAAATAGGATCAAGAAGAAAGGAGCACCTTCCGGACAGTCCGCTATCGCATACCGAGGCGGAAGACCCTCCGAAGATGTATCTTCCAAGAATGAAGAACCCCCTCGGCTACGCCGGATGACGGCAAGGGAATATCGCAAGATTTTCCCTGCACCATCGACGAAGCACCGTCGTATCCAACTCCTCCACTCCCCCACACCCTCAAGTGACAAGGGGACCCAGACAGATGAAGACAAGGAGGAAGACCTAGAGGAGCCAGAATACGCGACCGACCATTCCGCCGCTTAGGCATTATTCGCTACTCGGATATGCCAGTTGTGACCTCTACAGTAGGATAGGTCGTGTAACCCCTATGCAGAGTCGAGTCCTTGTATGGTTCATATGAAACCATCTAGAGTTTGCGTTTGTCGTGTTTGGATGTATGTCGTGTTCTTCCTTCGGGAATGTGTAAACGACTGCATCACCCGTTTGGATTTTAATGGATGTGTTTTGGCCTTTCGGCCCTTGCATGATTTGATTAGTGTCACACCCACCCCCTTACTAGGCACCCGTCTATCTTGCTTTACCTCTTCCAAGTCATGAGACCTTTTACCGCTCCAACAGGATGCCTGTTGTAACTCGTACTGGTACCTCTACCCAGCAGCCTGAAGCCGGAGCATCTGCTCAGTCAGAGGCAGGCCACGACCAAATCAACGACCAAGCTCCACCACCACCACCTCCTCCGAGCATGGACATGGCTCAGCTTCTCCAAGCTTTCCGAGAGGAAGGCCAAGCCAACACCGCAACCCTTCAGTTGATTGCTCAAGCTGTCACCAACAACCGCCAGCCGGCGGGGAATGGCAATGGATGTTCCACGTTGGCAGAGTTCAAGAAGCATGCACCGCCAACCTTTATCGAGACTGCTGAACCCCTGGATGCAGACGACTGGGTCCGCACCATTGAGGACATACTGGAACTAGTCGGATGCACCGAAGACCGCGAGAAGGTGGCTTATGCAGCCCACTGCCTCGGGGGGACTGCTAGAGCTTGGTGGGATGGATTCAAGGTCATGCATGCTGAACAAGACATCACTTGGGTCAACTTCAAGGCAGAATTCCGCAAAGCCCACATTCCTTCCGGGATCATGGCTATCAAAAAACGTGAGTTCCGAGCCCTGAAGCAAGGAAGTGGCACTGTCAAGGAGTACATGCAGAAGTTCAGTGTTCTGTCAAGGTATGCCCCTGAAGATGTCAGCACTGATGCTGCAAAAAGGGAACGCTTCATGGAAGGCCTCAATCAGACTCTGCAGTATTCGCTTGTCGTGTGCGGCTGCCCAACCTTCCCTGACCTGGTGAACAAAGCACTTATGGTTGAAGACAAGCGGCGTGCTTTGGAAGACACTCGCAAGCGCAAGATGGTCAGCAAGGGAAGTTCTAGCAACCAGAAGCCTCGTCCGTGGCAGTCAGCACCGACCAAGCCAACCTATCAGCAGCCAAGAGCTCCTGCACCTCGCACCAACTATCAGCCTCAGCAGTATGCCAACCCAAGGCCAACTTTCAACCCCAATAACCGTGGTGGCACCAAGATCAACAATCCAAACCAAGTCACTTGCTTTGGATGTGGTCAGTCAGGACACATCTCAAGGGTGTGCCCCAACAAGAAGACTGATGCCCCCCGCCCCAATGCGCAGAACCAAGGACAAGGCCGCGGGATGCCACCAAGGAACCCAGCTCCTCGCAACCCGCCTAACCAGGGAAGGGCGTGTTAATCACGTCACTGCTGAAGAAGCCCAGGAAGACCCGGACGTCGTGCTGGGTACGTTCCTTGTCAACTCAGCACCTGCAACTGTCTTGTTTGATTCTAGAGCAACGCATTTATTTGTCACTCAAAGATTTGCATTAAAAAGTGGCATGACCCCTACACCCCTGAATAACCCTATGGTGGTACAAACCCCCGGAGCAGAGATGAGGGCCAAGATAGGCTGTAAGGGTGTCAGTATTACCATTAACGGTGTAGATTTCCTAGCAGACCTCATCGTCCTGAGATCGCAAGGCTTGGATGTGATCCTAGGCATGAATTGGCTCAGCAAGCACCAAGGCTTGTTAGACTGTGCCAATCGGACAGTCACTGTGACCAATGACCAAGGAGTCGAAGTCAAGTTTGCTTCCAACTCCTCTTCCGCTCAAGCCGCTCAAGTCAACTGTCTGTCTAAAGTTGGGCTAGAGCAAGTACCGGTGGTATGTGAGTATCCTGATGTCTTTCCGGATGAACTACCGGGAATGCCCCCTGACCGTGACATTGAGTTCATCATCGAGCTCGTGCCCGGAGCAGGACCCATCTATAAGAAGCCTTATAGAATGGGGACGGAAGAATTAGCCGAGTTGAAGAAGCAACTGGAGGAGCAGCTGAGGAAGGGATTTATCCGCCCAAGTGCCTCCCCTTGGGGATCACCTGTTCTGTTTGTGGCAAAGAGGGACGGTACCATCCGCTTATGCATTGACTATCGTTCCCTCAATGAAGTTACAATCAAGAACAAATATCCACTTCCCAAGATCGAAGATCTGTTTGATCAGCTCAGCGGAGCCAAGGTGTTCTCCAAGATCGACCTCAGATCTGGGTACTACCAGCTGAAGATCAGACCCCAAGATATTCCAAAGACGGCGTTCGTAACCAGATATGGCCTGTACGAGTGCACGGTCATGTCCTTTGGGTTAACCAATGCCCCAGCTCACTTCATGTACCTCATGAATAAAGTCTTCATGGAATATTTGGACAAGTTCGTTGTTGTCTTCATCGATGACATTCTTGTCTTCTCGAAGACGGAGGAAGAGCACGAGCAACATTTGAGGATGGTCCTAGACAAGCTTCGGGAGCACCAACTTTATGCTAAATTCAGCAAGTGTGAGTTCTGGCTGCATAAAGTTGGATTCTTAGGTCATGTCTTGACCGAAGAAGGATTATCAGTTGATCCCGCGAAGATCGAAGCTGTGACCCAATGGCAATCTCCTACGACCGTCAAGGAAGTCAGAAGCTTCCTCGGACTTGCGGGCTATTACCGCAAATTCGTGGAAGGATTCTCTAGCATTGCACGGCCAATGACTCAGCTCCTCAAGAAGGACAAGAAGTTCGAGTGGACGCCAAAATGCGAAGAGAGCTTCCAAGAGCTCAAGAAGAGATTGACCACCGCCCCAGTTCTGGCAACACCCGATATTCACAAGGAGTTCGTGATATATTGTGATGCCTCTCGAACTGGATTGGGAAGCGTTCTGATGCAAGAAGGCCGAGTCATAGCATACCTCTCTAGGCAGCTACGACTTCATGAGGAGAACTACGCTACTCACGATCTTGAGTTAGCGGCAGTAGTTCATGCCTTGAAGACATGGCGGCATTACCTCCTAGGGAAACGGTGTGAGATATACACGGACCACAAAAGTCTGAAATACATTTTCACCCAAAAGGAATTAAACATGAGGCAGCGAAGATGGTTGGAGCTCATCAAAGACTATGACCTCAGTGTTCAATATCACCCCGGGAAGGCTAACGTGGTGGCCGATGCCTTAAGCAGGAAGGCTTGCTCTTTGAACGCTATTATTCACGAGAGGCAGCCAGCCTTGTTTAAGGAACTCGAACAGTTCAGTTTGGAATTGGTTACCCCTGGATTTCTGGATCATTTGGAAGTCAAACCGACCCTGATGGACGAAGTCAAGAAGGCACAAGATGGACATGCAAGCATTGAAGGCATCAAGAAGAAGATGAAGCTAGGCAAGGCCCCAGGATTCTCCGAAGACGAGCACGAGATTGTTTGGTACAAAGGCCGCATCTGCGTACCAACCAAGACGGAGCTGAAGAACCTGATCCTGCAAGAAGCTCACTACACTCCGTACTCCATCCACCCCGGAGGAACCAAGATGTATCAAGACTTGAAGGCAAGATTCTGGTGGCACGGGATGAAAAGAGAGATTGCAACCTATGTTGCAAAGTGTGATGTGTGCCAAAGGGTCAAGGCTGAATATCAGCGACCTGCTGGATTGCTTCAGCCACTCAAGGTTCCTGAGTGGAAGTGGGATAAAGTCGGAATGGACTTCATCACTGGATTACCAAGGTCGAATAGTGGACATGACTCTATCTGGGTCATAGTCGATCATTTGACCAAGGTGGCCCATTTCATTCCTGTCAAGACCACATATGATGGCAACCGGCTGGCAGCTCTCTACATCGACTGAATCGTAAGTCTTCACGGCGTTCCCAAGGAGATTGTGTCAGATCGAGGAACCCAGTTCACCTCAAGGTTCTGGAAGAAGTTCCAAGAAGCCTTGGGAACCAAGTTATCTTTCAGCACGGCTTTTCACCCACAGACCGGAGGTCAGACAGAACGAGTAAATCAAATTCTCGAAGACATGCTCCGAGCCTGTGTCTTGGCATATGGAACCAAATGGGAAGATTGTGTCCCTTTTGCCGAGTTCTCCTATAACAACAGTTATCAGTCAAGCCTTTAGATGGCACCATTTGAGGTGTTGTACGGACGCAGATGTCGCACACCCCTCAACTGGTCAGAGTCTGGAGAAGGGCTAGTCTTTGGACCGGATATTCTCCGCGCAGCAGAAGAGCAAGTCCAACTAGTCAGAGAGCGTTTGAAGGCAGCCAAGTCAAGGCAAAAGAGCTATGCTGACACTCACCGTCGGGACATGAGTTTCCATGTCGGGGACCATGTGTACCTGCGGGTAACTCCTCTGAAGGGGACCAAGCGTTTCCATGTCAAGGGGAAACTCGCACCAAGGTTCATTGGACCCTTTGAGATCACTACACGACGAGGAGAAGTGGCTTACCAATTGGAACTACCACCTGAGCTATCCGATGTGCACAACGTGTTTCACGTGTCACAACTCCGGAAATGTCTCCAAGTTCCAGACAAGCCTAATCTCCACAAGGATGTTGATCACCGAGCCATTGATCCGCAGCCTGATTTGACCTACCGCGAGAAGCCCATTCGCATTCTAGATGAAGCAGAACGACGGACGCGAAGCCGCACCATCAAGTACTTCAAGGTCCAGTGGAGCAACCACACCGAAGAAGAAGCAACCTGGGAACGTGAAGACTATCTTAGATCCGAGTTTCCCGACCTCTTTTAAGACCTAGTTTAGGAATCTCGGGGACGAGAATCTTGTAAGGGGGTAGGTCTGTCACACCCTGCATTTTGTAACTTGTTATTTGCATCAATGAAGCATGAAAATTTGGACCAACAATTTTTTTGGCATCATTTGGCTTTTATTTGGAATTGAGTTTTTCTTCAAGTGCTTTTTATGTGCTCATTAAAGTCAACTATTACCTCTTGTAGAATTCATCTCCATACCCAAAACTTCTGCCCAATGATCATGCCAAGTGTTATATAACAGTATAGTATTTTCTTACAAAATTAATTTGGCCAAAATGTATTTTATAAATTTAGTATTCCTAAAACCACTGAATTAAGGTTTGCACTGCAAATGCTTGATTTAGGGTGAGAAAATTATTTCAAAAGGTGTATTTGAGACCTAGTAGCCATAGGACTCCCAGAAACCACAAAATTATAATTTTAAAAGATATTTTCCTATTTTATTTAAAAGCTTTTTCTTAAGGCCAGAAATGGTCTTTAATAGGGAAAAATTACTTAAGTATTTCAAAAATATTTGCCAAAATTCAGGGAGACTCATAGGACATATATTGTCCATATATAAGAGTTTCAACACTTGGTCATGTTCAAAATAATGGGCTAATCCCTCCAAAACCCTTTCTGGATATTTCAAGCTTTTGAAATATTTACAAAGGAAATATTCTCCAAAAATTCTAGGGAAATTCTATTATGTCACATATGGCATATTTGATGATCTTGCCAAGCCCCATGCCTTGGGAAGCAAGATAACATCCTCAAAACCCTTCAAAACCATTCTGTCCATATTTGAAGTTTGAGCAACTTTACATTGCCAAACTTGCCCAGATGCTCTCAAACTTGGTGCACATGCTAGAAAGGCCTAATAAGACATCTAGACCAAATGGCACAAGAATTGGAGTAGAGCAACTTGATCATAATACCCCAAAACCCTTTCTGTTCAAATGCAAGTTTGAACAACTTTACATTACCAACTTTTTACCTGGAGCTTCAAACTTTGTGGGCATGATCATAATCCCAAATGATGAAACTACACCAAGTGGTGCATCAAGGGAAGATGATTAGCTTGACTTAAACAAGATGAAGCCATTTTTGTTGATTTCTAGGGTTCACCAAAGTTACATTGGCTAGTTTCTTCAAATGAGCCCAAATTTGGCGAAACACCCTATTTTCACATGTCATTCAATCCTGTTAAGTGTCATGGCAAGTGGAGATCATTTGCTTGATCAAAACATGATAAAACACCTTCTGCCAAATTACTAAAACCCTCTTCTTGATCACTTTTACTATTTACCTTGGCCTCAACTTTTTACCACAGCTTCATCTGTTTACATTTTAACTCCAGTAACTCCCCCATGTCCCCAGCTCCATGATTGAGGGTTAAAAACCCTAGTTCACCTAGCTGGACAGCCATTTTCTACCAAGTTACCAGCTTCCTCTCTCTCTCTCCTTGATCCTCCAGAGCATCCAAGGCCTCATCCGTATTGCTTGCATCACCCTGGACCCCCCAGACACGGTGGACGCGCCCAGAGGGCCAATGGCATGCCATGGAATGCGATAAGGGCGCTCCAGAGTGCACTACAGTGCGCCACCGCACTGTAACTTCGCCCAATCCAGTGCAGCCGACCACTTCGAGCTCTCCCCTCGCGCCTCCCAACGCCCCTCGACGTCCGCAACCTCCACCGGTGCTGTCCCCCTCCTCCTACGCCCTCCAGTGGCCGCCTCCACACGCGCGTTGGCCGCCCGCAGCCTCCACTCCTGGGCTTCACACGCGCGCGCTGTCTGGAGCTCTCCCCGCTCCTCCTCTCCCCTCTACTAGACGTAGGACTCGTCCATGAACCTCCCCGACTCTATCATGAGCCCCAAAACGGCCTGTGGCCTCGCCTGCAACCTCGCCGGCGCACGTGTCCATGGTGAACCGTGGGCTCGGCTATATAAGCGCCCCCGAGCCCTCTACTCTGCACCAACAACCTCCCCACACTCGCAGCAACACACCAGTACCACTCATTCATCCCCGAGGAGCCCCAGTGCTCGGGATCGACCGGAGCTCCGCCGCGTCGGGCAGCCGGCGATCTCGCAGTACGAGCCCTCCCAGCTCTTCCTTTTGCTCGATTCGGAACCGCCACAAGCTACTGATACTTTCCCCTCGCTTTCCCCTCTCTGTAGCTGTCGGAATCGGCCGGAGCAGCGACCTCCCGAAGCTCCTCCGCCGTCCCACCTCGTCGCCGGTGAACCAGACCTCCCCGGCGGGCCGCACCACCACCCCTGCATCCGCGACTCGTTGCTGAACCCGTCCCTGCCCTCCATTGGCTCCGCCGTGCCCGGATTCGCCGCCGGTGAGCTCGCCGTCGCCGTGGCCGCAAGGTTGAAGATGACAGGCGGGCCCCGCCTGTCATCCTCACCGCCCTCTCTCCCCCCTCACAGCCGCTGACCGCCGGGCCCCGCCCGTCAGGTCTGAAAACCTGACGTGCGCGCGCTGGCGCCCGTGCGGCTGGGCTGTTAGCCCTGCGCCGTGCACTGTGGCCACTCTGGCCCAGTTGCACAGGGCCTTTTCTTCTTTTTCATTTCTGTAAAACTTCAAATAATTTTACAGAAATGAATATTAGTCCAAATGAATTGATTCCAACTCCTAAAATCTTGTAATATTTCAACCTATTTAATGGTGTCACTTTCACACATATCCATGAAACTTTTCTGTTCTGTTCAAATTTAAATTCAAATTTGAGCATTAAAACTCCTATTCAAAAACCCTTAGATTCCATTCCGTCACTCCAAAACTCCAACTAAGAATTTTCTCCATCTTAGTTTTCCCTCTAATATTTAACAAAAATAAGTTGACATTTTTCTGAGCACTTTGATTTTTCTGTTTTCATTGTGGTCTTATCTTTCCGTTGTTATTTTGCGACGATTAGATCCCGTATTTGACGAAGTTGCTGGAGAAGGAGAAGGAGAAGGATTTGAAGACTTTGAAGACCAAGCCAATCCAGGCAAGCAGCCCTTTGACCATGATACACTTGTTCTTCGGAACCCGTTTGTTTCCGATGCATGATGATAGAGTTACGGTGGTGACCTAGTTGAAACCACCACATGATGCATGTTTCACTCATGATCTTGCTATGTGCTAGATGTCATACAAATGCTTAATAGTGATGCTTAGTGATGCATGTGTGACATGAACCTTCGTGGTTGAAATCTTTGCATAAATCCCATCGGGTGCCCCTAATGCCCGAGGGTGATGTTGAGTTAGGTCATCACTTGAGGAAGAAGTGATGTACCGGAAAAATCTTGTGCATAGGTGAAATAATGGATTAGACTTATGTGTGACTACCGTCCCAACCAAAAATGTGCAACCACACTACCCCTTATGGGACGGGGCTTTATTGATTACTTAGGTCGATACTAGCATGGTGCCCGCATTACTAGTGACGGGGAGACTTCAGGTCTTTCCCGGGACGGGGTCGTGCTTGGATAGACGACCATGACTGTTTTTACAGGGCACCGGACACACCGTTGGTCCCTTCGGGTATGCGTGACATTGAAATTAGGGCAAGTCCCGTGATCTATTGTTTGTACTCGAGGGCCGTGTACCAACGAGTGGACTCTATGTTAGTGTCGTCTAAGGAAAGATAATGACCGGGTGCTTCCCCCGAGTACTTGAGGTACTGCGGGATCGTGGATGACACGAAAGCTTCCCGTATCTTGTGGGTAAAGTGCACAACCTCTGCAGAGTGTAAAACTATTCGAATAGCCGTGTCCACGTTCATGGACAGTTGGGTGGTGCTACTTAAACTATGTCCAGAATTTTACTTCATCTGTGGAAGTATGTGTGTGATGAGTCAAGGTGGTGACTTGACTCGATGAGTTGAATCATATTCATCTTGATATCGGTAACCTGTCTTCGAGGTTACGCGAGTTTATTGATGCATAAACTTGATGGTAGAATAATTATTCTAGCCTATTGCTAGATTGTTCATTATTGTTCAATTGCATTGTTACTTTGAACCAAATCATGGGTTGCTTGCGAGTACATTCAAAGTACTCATTGGCTTGCCACTGGTTATTTAATTGGCCAGGCATGAAGGAACAGGAATATGAAGATGAGTTCTTTGGAGACGAACATGCGAACTAGGACGCTATCCCAGTCAGAATGCCTGTAGGGTTAAGGCAGATGGCATGGGTTCTACCTATCATCGAAGACTTCCGCTATTTGAGTTATTCCTATTCAGCCCTTGAGGCTTTATCTATGTAAGACTTGGCCATAATGGCCATAATTTGTGTAAGACGATATGTATGGATGTAAGACTCTTGTTATTCAGCTTCTGTGTGTTCAGTGAGCATTGATCTCTGGGATCACTGTACACGTGCATTCGGTGATCTCGACTTCTAAGTCGGGGTCCCCACAATAGGGGATACAACAATACATACAAGTCACAAGAATACAACAACATCAATACAAAGTATCCGACTACAGATACAAACATGAAAAGAACAACGATATCCATTTGCTATCCCAGGCTGCCGACCCAGAACCTAACCCAAGACTGAAGAAGAAAGAAGAAAGAACTCCAACACAACGATCATCGCTCTCACGTCAAGACATCGGAAACTTGCACCTGCAACTGTTGTTGTATTATCTGTGAGCCACGAGGACTCAGCAATCCCATAACCAGGGGTAACAAGACTAGCAAAGCTTAATGGGAAGGAAGAGGTGAAGTGGTGAGGTTGCAGCAGCGGCTAAGCAAAATATATGGTGGCTAACTTACGAGTACAAGAATAAGATGAGCATCTACGCAAACGGTCGCAACTAGTAGTGATCGCTAAAGATCCTGAACTACCTACGAGTCAAACATAACCCCATCGTGTTCTCTTCTCAAAGTGAAAAGAGACAGTCACGGTTACTCACACAGTTGTGTGTTTTACTTTGGATCCTCTGTCAAGTTTTCTACAACCGGACATTAAAAAATTCCAATCTGCCACCTAACCACGGGCACGGCTTTCGAAAGATCATAACCCTGCACGGGTGTCCCAACTTAGCCCATCACAAGCTCTCACGATCAGCTGAAGTGATAAATATAATATCATCACCCCTTATCTTAGGGAAATCCGATCAGGCTCGGCATCCCGGTGCACAAGACATTTCGATAATGGTAAAACAAGTCCAGCAAGACCTCCCGGCGTGCCGACACCATGATAGTAGCCGCGCGTATCTCGTCTCAGGTCACGACCGGATGAGCACAGCGTACAGCAACCAAACACCAAGTTTCCAAGGGGGGGGGCGCCGCAAACGACTCTATTTGGGACCAACACCATCAGCACTGGCCCCCCTGCTATGTAGAAAAGAATCCCGAGGGAGCGACCCCCTATGCAATTTTAATTAATTAATTAAGTTGTTATTATGAGGCAAATTAAAACCAATGTTGGGCCTTGCTGGAGGAGTTTTATTCAAAGACGAACTGTCAAGGGGTCCCTATATACCCAACCGTGCAAGGAACGCAAAATCAAGGAACATAATGCCGGTTTATCGGCGCCTAAGGTGGCATGAGTGGAACAAAACACCGAGCAAAAGGCCAAGCCTTCCACCCATGCCCAGTATATAGGTGTGTTATTATATATATAACATATTGTGATATTCCAACAACAAGTTCCGTCCTAGAACGATCTTCATCTTCACCTGCAACTAACAACGCTATAAGAGGGGCTGAGCAAGCGGGTAACATAGCCAAACAATGGTTTTGCTAGGAAGGTTTCAAAGCTTAGAGGTTTCATGGCAACAAGGAGAGGCTGACATAAATGATGGGTAGCGCGACATATAACGATAGCATCGAGACAACTAAGCATGGCAATGGTAGTAGAAGTATCCAAGGGTATGATCATCTTGCCTGAGATCCCGCAAGGAAGAAGAACGGATCTATGAAGAAGACGAAGAAGAAGCCTTGAAGAAGAACCATGGGTAGACGAACGAATCCTCACGAACGCAACGGAACAAGCACTAACGAGAAGAAGCAAGCAACACGGTAAACACACCACACGAGACATGACAATATGCTCAACCAAGTATGATGCAAAACAAGTCTACATATGATGCACAGCAAGTCTATATAGGAAGCAAAACATGGCAAGGTAGGAAGCACAGAAAAACAACACAAGTCTATATATGATGCAATACATGGTAAGGTATGATGCATGACAAGTCTATACAGGAAGCAATTAATGGCAAGGTAGGAAGCACTCAAAAACAACACAAGTCAACAAGTTTAAATGAGGCCGGAAATTACATATAACAAATCCGGTAAGCCCTCATGTGCATAACTTGAAATTAGTCCAGATCTGAACAAACCTTATGTTCAAGTTGTTAAACAGCAAGTTAACATGCACCATCATGGTCTTCAGGAAATTCTAGTCAAGTTTCATATAAAGTTTGTTTAATTCGGAGCTATGGCCTAGAAGATATGAGCAAAACAAGAAAAGCATGGCAACAGTGCAAGATGCACCCAAACATCAAGCAAAATCACTCCAAACATGAAAAATATATGTTATTATGATTCTATATGCAAAATCACACAAGTTGCATGTAAGGCACACCCAAAACGGAGCAACGGGCTAAAAGATACACATGAAACAAGATATAACAACAAGCTGAAGTTAATAGCCACATAGCAACTTTGGAGCAAGGTAAATATATGCTACATCACTCAAACATGGAAACAAGAAGCATGGACATGAAGTAGACATATCCTAGAGCAAACAACTCCATTGGAGCAACTCCATAGGAGGCATGGATCAATAGCTACAAGCTACAACATTTTGATCATGACGTTAAAAACCTGAAAGTGATATTTCGTAGCAACTTGGGAGCAAGAATTAAATAAGCTACAGCAACCCAAATGAGCAAGTGAGGACATGGATGGATAGACAACAACATGTACAACAAGGAATGATCAAAGGCCACCCCAAAACTAACATGGATTTGCCTAGGGCATCAAGCAAACATAACATCAGGATATGACAGATTCCAGACTTAGTGAAATTTCACTAAGTGTTAAAACAGTAACATTATCATGGCATGTATACAAGCATGTTTAAGTCAACACAAGGCATATCATGGAAAGTTAAATGCACCACAACAAATACCATATAATGGTGCTTCTAAAACATCTAGATATGTGGCATGAGGACAAACACATCATTGTATACATCTCATAACAAATAGCAAAGAGAAATTGAAATTAGCATCTCATAACAAATTTCAGCTCTTAACAGCCAAATGCACTTTTGCAACAGAGATAAACATGGAAATATGAGCTCTAACATGCATTCTACAACAACCAACATGTAGAGCATCTCATGATGAACATCTTGACATATCATTTGCATCATTTGGATAAACATGCACCAAGTTATCACATCTCAAACATGGCATGAAAATAACAAGCAACAACAAATTATATCAAGTAGCACTCTTGCAACAGAGATTAGAGCATCTAGATGAACTCAAATGAGCATGGCACAATGGAACAAAGTGTAGAGCATATCAGCACGATCATTTTGACATATCATTCACTCCATTTGGATCACCACACAAAAAGTTATCACCATGCAAACATAGCAACACATAATGACAGAAAAAGGACTTGGCAGATTTTAGACCAGGGGAAAAATACGACTGGGCGTTAAATACTATACTGCGCACGGGCAAGGGATTAGGGCTGAGCTCACCATGCGTGCTCGGCCCAAACTGTGGAGCAGGCCGGCTTGGGCCTGGTGGAGCTGGCGGGGACCGGGCCGGCTGGGCCGAGGGAGGCCCACGCATGCTGGAGGCTCTAGGTCGAGGAGGATGGGCCCGGCGCCTGCGGCCCAGGAGGCCGTCCGGTTGGAGCATGCGGGAGGCCCATAGACGGGACGAGCGGGCAGCTCGAGCTCGTCCCCGTCCAGGGACATGCAGCGGCGGTGGACAGCTTGCGGTGGCGGACGGGCTTGCCGGCGAGGGTCCGGCGAGGGGCGGCCGGGAAACGATGCGGGGACGGCGGATCTGGCCCCGGGACGACCATCCCCGGGGGTGGCGAGCAGATCCGGGCCGGCGGCGAGCATTGCCGGCCGGAGGCGACGGATGGAGGAAGGACGGAGCTTAGCGGCGCTGCAGACACCGGGGCGGCGACTGAGCTTGCACGGCGGGGCGGCTGCGAGCACTGGTAGTACTTCGGCGAGGCTGGCCGGAGCTCTGGCGAGGCGGCGGGGGAGCTAGGCGGCGGAGGAGTGCAGAGGCGCTCGGCCTCGCGACGGCGGGGACTCGGGCCCGCGCGGGCCCCGGATGGGCTCCGCGGGCCGCGGCGGCGGGGAAGGCTGGAGAGGCCACGTGGCAGCGTTGGATTGGCTGCGGGGCGGCGGACATGTCCGGCGGCGGAGATGGACATGTCCGGCGCGCGGTGGGAAGAGGGTTAGGGTTTTATCTGCGCGAAAATGGAGAGGGAGGCACCTATTTATAGCTAGAGGGAGCTAGGAGTGTCCAAATGAGGAGCCGTTCACGGCCACGCGATCGTGATCGAACGGCCAAGAGCATGGAGGGGTTAGAATGGGCTTGGTGGGCTGTGCAAAAGGGGTGCTGGGCCAAAAGATAAAAGGCTTCGGGCGGTTAACACGGTTAACCGTTGGGCTATCAAACGAACTCCGAACGCGACGAAACTTGACAGACTGTCTACCTATGCTATAATAAGACCACACGCCAAGTTTCAGCTCATTCCGAGAATGTTTTCTGGCCACTCATAAAATAAAATATTCAGAGGCGCCGCGGGCGCGTGTGAGTGTATCTGGGCTCAGAACGGACAACGGAGAGGACGAGGGAACTCGGGCGGATGCAAGTTTTGAAAACATGCTGATGCAACATACATGATGACAAGGCAAAGATGCAACACACAAGCAGATGACATGGCACTGACAACGGATAACTGGCTGACACCTGGCGCATCGGTCTCGGGGTGTCACAACACCCCCTACTAACAAGAGTTCTCGTCCCGAGATCTTAGGAACGAGATGGAAGAGAAAAAGGAAGAACAAGTTTCTTCGAGGACAACAGAGTGAAAGAAAAGAACCTTGAGAGGATGAACAACTCGAAAGGAAGAATATACGGAGATGAACGAGATTGAGAAGCTCCATTACAAAAGAGGAACAAGGAACACAAGAGAACCAAGGGGGTTGAAAGGCACGAAACAAGAGCTGGAGGAACAAGAATGAATTCATAACCACTCCGGTTAAAAGAGATAGAAAAAAAAAGGATTAGAACGAAGGAATTCGGGCAGCACTCCGGCAAAAACTGAAAGAAATAGCACATCGGTTGAACATGAATGGAATGGGACACGAACTTGAGAAGATGGAACGATCCATGACGGAATGAATAAGAAAAACCTCCGGAAGAATTAAAAGAGTGAACTGAAAAGAACGGATAAGAGAAGAACAACTTTGAACACAACTGAATTTGAAAGAGAATCTTGAAGGAAAGACTCGAATGGAGTTGTTGAGAAAATCAACAACAAAAGAATAAGCTTGTTGTGGACTTATTTATACACATCTCAAAACTTGAGGTGAATTATGCCACAAATAAAAGATTGAAAAGGAGATGAAGGAAGAATGCAAAACTCCACTTCAAAAGAATACGGAGAATTAATTGCACTCGAGAGGCAAAAGAATAAGAATGCTTGAGCTGCTCCAGAAGAATTAGATGAACGTTGAAGAATGAATTACTCATGATGAACCCCATGAAGAACTCCAGTAACAAAAGGATGATGAATATAGAAATGACGGATGAAAAGAATATGATTAAAGCCTTGCGATGATTAGAAGGGGTTCCGACGAGATAGTCGAGAAAAACTTGAACTCCGGAAAGAAAAGATTAAAGCACTTGGAACTAGAATTTATTCATCAAGAATAAACTCTGAAGGAAGGAATAAATCAACTTGATGAAAAAGAATAAGAATTATCGTATGCTTATCCTACACCAATTAAATTGATGCGAAGCAATGGATTTGCATATCACTTATTCCCGTTGAAAAGAATAAAGAGGGATATATCGCGAATTTGCGAAAATCTTCATGAAACACCGGTAGGATTGGAATAAATGAATGGATTGATATGATAACACCGAAAAAGAAATCTTGAGCGAACCACCGTAAGAATTAAAGCCGAGTGGAGAAAATGAACGAACCACCAAGAAGAATTAAAATCGAGTGAAGAACGAGAATGACGACCGTAAGGAATGAAATTGAACGATGCAAGAGGACAAGCCACCGTGAAGAATTGAGATTGGGTGAAAACAAGAGAATGAATCTCCAGGAAGAATAAAGCACTCGAGGGAATTTGAATGATGAGAACGAAGAGATTGTGAACTGATTAAAGAATACTTGAACAAGCACCGGAAGAATGTGAGACGAACGAAGAGGCATCAAGAAGAAATTTGGGGGACGAAGTTGAAAACTGAGAACGAAGAAATGTTCTGAAATGATGGCCTTCGAAGGAACACAAGAAAAGAATTCATGAATACTCCGGATGAAGAAAGGTCGGACCAACGATGAAAAGAATTAAAAACGATCTTGGAGAAGGCATATGACTGATGAAATCCATTCTTACGTCATACTTAAAAGAATTTGGGAACACTCCGGGAAAGAAAGAGTCAGGTAAGATCCTGGGAAAAGACCTGTGGGTTATGAGCCCACCGAAAAGAAAACACCGTTAAAAGGATTGAAAAGGAGATGATGCACCGGAATGATTGAAACTCGAATGAGGTGACAACCTCAAATTAATTGGAAGACAGACGAATCTCTTGAGAATGTCTTTGGAACACCGGAACAATTAAATGGACAGAGGCGAACGAGCAAGGGGAATATCCGAGCCGAGGGAAAAGAATATGATGAACACGGAATACAATTTGAATCCACCGGAAAAAAAAGAAGGATGAACTAGACGAGAATTCACCAACTGAAACAATTGATGAAAGAAAGCAAAGACTTCACACGAGTAGGATGGATACTCGATTAGAACTCCGGTCCGAGAAGCAAAAAGGGTGGGCGGGTGGGAAAAAGAAAGTCCACTTCGGACAGGGAAAACACCATCGGTTGAAAAGAACTGAGGTTGAACTTGCAAAGAAGAAGAGGCTTGAATCCACTTGACGAGAGATGCACCAGATGAAAGAACTAACAACGCGATGAACGAAAACTAACCACGTGATCCTAAAAAATTTGAAGGGGAAGAGAAGTAATTCAAAACACCTACGTCAAGATTCCTCACCAGAGCGACGAAGGGGCTGAGGAGTAAAAAGAATTCCTACTCTCCGATATAACTAGACTTTGAAAAAGTTTTCTGCTAGACTCAACAACGGCCACACTACGATCAATCAAGGGGGCTCCTATGGTCGGTCGAGGCTCTGATACCAACTTTTCAGTCCCAAGATGCGATTCTATCCCGATCACGTGACACTTACATGATTGGGGCACAACCGCATTTCGGGCGCTTAGCAACATGGATATCATTACATCGTACCATTACATACATACATAGGGGATACAAAAATACATACAAGTCACAAGAATACAACAACATCAATACAAAGTATCCGACTACGGATACAAACATGAAAAGAACAATGACATCCATCTGCTATCCCAGGCTGCCGACCCGGAACCTAACCGAAGACTGAAGAAGAAAGAAGAAAGAACTCCAACACAACGATCATCGCTCTCACATCAAGACATCGGAAACCTACTCCTGCAACTGTTGTTGTAGTACCTGTGAGCCACGAGGACTCAGCAATCCCATAACCAGGGGTAACAAGACTAGCAAAGCTTAATGGGAAGGAAGAGGTAAAGTGGTGAGGTTGCAGCAGCGGCTAAGCAAAATATATGGTGGCTAACTTACGAGTACAAGAATAAGATGAGCATCTACGCAAACGGTCGCAACTATTAGTGATCGCTAAAGATCCTGAACTACCTACGAGTCAAACATAACCCCACCGTGTTCTCTTCTCAAAGTGAAAAGAGACAGTCACGGTTACTCACACAGTTGTGTGTTTTACTTCGGATCCTCTGTCAAGTTTTCTACAACCGGACATTAACAAATTCCAATCTGCCACATAACCGCGGGCACGACTTTCGAAAGATCATAACCCTGCAGGGGTGTCCCAACTTAGCCCATCACAAGCTCTCATGATCAGCTGAATTGATAAATATAATATCATCACCCCTTATCTTAGGGAAATCCGATCAGGCTCGGCATCCCGGTGCACAAGACATTTCGACAATGGTAAAACAAGTCCAGCAAGACGTCCCGGCGTGCCGACACCCTGATAGTAGCCGCGCGTATCTCGTCTCAGGCCACAACCGGATGAGGACAGCGTACAGCAACCAAACCCCAAGTTTCCAAGGGGGCACCGCAAACGACTCTATTTAGGACCAACACCATCAGCACTGGCCCCCCTGCTATGTAGAAAAGAATCCCGAGGGAGCGACCTCCTATGCAATTTTAATTAATTAATTAAGTTGTTATTATGAGGCAAATTAAAACCAATGTTGGGCCTTGCTGGAGGATTTTTATTCAAAAATGAGTTGTCAAGGGGTCCCCATATACCCAACCGTGTAAGGAACGCAAAATCAAGGAACATAATGCCGGTTTATCGGCGCCTAAGGTGGCATGAGTGGAACAAAACACCGAGCAAAAGGCCAAGCCTTCCACCCATGCCCAGTATATAGGTGTCTTATATATATATATATATATATATATATATATATATATATATATATATATATATATATATATATATATATATATATATATATATATATATATATATATATATATATATATATAACATATTGTGATATTCCAACAACAAGTTCCCTCCTGGAACGATCTTCATCTTCACCTGCAACTAACAACGCTATAAGAAGGCTGAGCAAGTGGGTAACATAGCCAAACAATGGTTTTGCTAGGAAGGTTTCAAAGCTTAGAGGTTTCATGGCAACAAGGAGAGGCTGACATAAATGATGGGTAGCGCGACATATAACGATAGCATCGAGACACCTAAGCATGGCACTGGTAGTAAAGGTATCCAAGGGTATGATCATCTTGCCTGAGATCCCGTAAGGAAGAAGAACGGATCCATGAAGAAGACGAAGAAGAAGCCTTGAAGAAGAACCATGGGTAGACGAACGAATCCTCACGAACGCAACGGAACAAGCACCAACGAGAAGAAGCAAGCAACACGGTAAACACACCACACGAGACATGACAATATGCTCAACCAAGTATGATGCAAAACAAGTCTACATATGATGCATAACAAGTCTATACAGGAAGCAAAACATGGCAAGGTAGGAAGCACAGAAAAACAACACAAGTCTATATATGATGCAATACATGGCAAGGTATGATGCATGACAAGTCTATACAGGAAGCAATTCATGGCAAGGTAGGAAGCACTCTAAAACAACACAAGTCAACAAGTTTAAATGAGGCCGGAAACTACATATAACAAATCCGGTAAGCCCTCATGTGCATAACTTGAAATTAGTCCAGATCTGAACAAACCTTATGTTCAAGTTGTTAAACAGCAAGTTAACATGCACCATCATGATCTTCACGAAATTCTAGTCAAGTTTCATATGAAGTTTGTTTAATTCGGAGCTACGGCCTAGAAGATATGAGCAAAACAAGACAAGCATGGCAACGGTGCAAGATGGACCCAAACATCAAGCAAACTCACTCCAACATGAAAATAATATGTTATTATGATTCTACATGCAAAATCACACAAGTTTCATGTAAGGCACACCCAACACGGAGCAACGGGCTAAAAGATACACATGAAACAAGATATAACAACAAGCTGAAGTTAACAACCACATAGCAACTTTGGAGCAAGGTAAATATATGCTACAGCACTCAAACAAGGAAACAAGAAGCATGGACATGAAGTATACATATCCTATAGAAAACAACTCCATTGGAGCAACTCCATAGGAGGCATGGATCAATAGCAACAAGCTACAACATTTTGATCATGACGTTAAAAACCTGACAGTGATATTTTGTAGCAACTTGGGAGCAAGAATTAAATAAGCTACAGCAACCCAACTGAGCAAGTGAGGACATGGATGGATAAACAACAACATGTACAACAAGGAATGATCAAAGGCCACCCCAAAACTAACATGGATTTGCCTAGGGCACCAAGCAAACATAGCATCAGGATATGACAGATTCCAGACTTAGTGAAATATCACTAATTGTTAAAACAGTAACATTATCATGGCATGTTTACAAGCATGTTTAAGTCAACACAAGGCATATCATGGAAAGTTAAATGCACCACAACAAAGACCATATAATGGTGCTTCTAAAACATCTAGATATGTGGCATGAGGACAAACACATCAATAGCAAAAAGCAATTGAAATCAACATCTCATAACAATTTTCAGCTCCTAACAGCCAAATGCACTTTTGCAACAGAGATAAACATGGCAATATGAGCTCTAACAAGCATGCTACAACAACCAACATGTAGAGCATCTCATGATGAACATCTTGACATATCATTTGCATCATTTGGATAAACATGCACCAAGTTATCACATCTCAAACATGGCATCAAAATAACAAGCAACATCAGATTATATCAAGTAGCACTCTTGCAAAAGGGATTAGAGCATCTAGATGAACTCAAATGAGCATGGCACAATGGAACAAAGTGTAGAGCATATCACCACGATCATTTTGACATATCATTCACTCCATTTGGATCACCACACAAAAAGTTCTCACCATGCAAACATAGCAACACATAATAGCAGAAAAAGGACTTAGCAGATTTTAGACAAGGGGGGAAAAACAGCTGGGCGTTAAATACTATACTGCGCACAGGCAAGGGATTAGGGCTGGGCTCACCATGCGGGCTTAGCCCAAACTGTGGAGGAGGCCGGCTTGGGCCTGGTGGAGCTGGCGGGCATCGGGCCGGCTAGGCCGAGGGAGGCCCACGCATGCTGGAGGCTCTAGGTCGGGGAGGATGGGCCCGGCGCCTGCGGCCTAGGAGGCCGGCCGGTTGGAGCATGCGGGAGGCCCACAGACGGGACGAGCGGGCAGCTCGTGCTCGTCCCCGTCCAGGGACATGCGGCGGTGGTGGACAGCTTGCGGTGGCGGACGGGCTTGCCGGCGAGGGTCCGGTGAGGGGCGGCCGGGAAACGACGCGGGGACGGCGGGTCTGGCCCCGGGACGACCATCCGCGGAGGTGGCGAGCAGATCCGGGCCGGCGGCGAGCATTGCCGGCCAGATGCGACGGATGGAGGAAGGACGGGGCTCAGCGGCGCTGCAGACACTGGGGCGGCGGCTGAGCTTGCACGACAGGGCGGCGGCGAGCACTGGTGGTACTCCGGCGAGGCCGGCCGGAGCTCCGGCGAGGAGGCGGGGGAGTGCAGAGGCGCTCGGCCTCGCGGCGGCGAGGACTCGGGCCCGCGCGGGCCCCGGATGGGCTCCGCGGGCCGCGGCGGCGGGGGAGGCTGGAGAGGCCACGTGGCAGCACCGGATTGGCTGCGGGAGCGGCGGACATGTCCGGCGGCGGAGATGGACATGTTCGGCGCGCGGTGGGAAGAGGGTTAGGGTTTTATCTGCGCGAAAATGGAGAGGGAGACACCTATTTATAGCTAGAGGGAGCTAGGAGTGTCCAAATGAGGAGCAGTTCATGGCCACGCGATCGTGATCGAACGACAAAGAGCATGGAGGGGTTAGAATGGGCTTGGTGGGCTGTGCAAAAGGGGTGCTGGGCCAAAAGAGAAAAGGCTTCGGGCGGTTAACACGGTTAACCGTTGGGCTATCAAACAAACTCCGAACGCGACGAAACTTGACAAACGGTCTACCTATGCTATAATAAGACTGCACGCCAAGTTTCAACTCATTCCGAAAATGTTTTCCGGCCACTCATAAAATAAAATATTCGGAGGCGCCGTGGGCGCGTGTGAGTGTATTTGGGCTCAGAATGGACAACGGAGAGGACGAGGGAACTGGGCGGATGCAAGTTTTGAAAACGTGCTGATGCAACACACATGATGACAAGGCAAAGATGCAACACGCAAGCAGAGGACATGGCACTGACAACGGATAACTGGCTGACACCTGGCGCATCGGTCTCGGGGTGTCACAGTGGTTCCTCTCTCTCCCTCCTCATCGGTGGTCACAGATCCTCCAGGTCCCCGTCCGCCGGGGAAGAAAAGCACGTGCCGTGTTGATGCACTCATCGTCGGCGAGCGAGGTCACACACTGACGACAAGGCCGTCCTCTCAGACCTAGCGCCCGCGCGAGATGGCCTCCGTCCCCAACCTCACTGCTGTAGTGTGTGCGGAGGACGACGATCACGAGCGAATACACTTCCCGCCGAACCTCAAGTATGCTACCTCTTTTTGAACCATACCCTTGTTCTATTACCCCATCTGCCATGTAGCTGCATGTGGATCTTTTTCCACAACACCATCTCCCCAATTTTCTAACCTCTGCTCTGGTGGGCACGCAGGCAAAAACCATAATTTTCACTATTAAAGGAAACCCTACTTCATGCATATTAATCCATGTCTAGGTTGAATAAGGAAAGGAAGGGAGAAAGTATTGTCGAAGATAGTAGGTATCGAACCCGCATCTAGGTTGAAAAGGGGAAAATCAGTAGCTAAGGAATGATTCTCGTGTCTCTTGGTTGAAAAAAGGTAGAAAGGCATGACAACGCAATAGAGAATGACCAGGTCGATCGGTTTGTTTAACTCACATAGGAAAAAGTTAGGTAAAGAAAATAAAAATGGGACGTAATACACATATGTTGCTTGTATATTTGTTGCTCTGGGAAACCTTCCCTCCCTCACCACTCTATGCATCTGTGGAGGTACATCGTACTGGTGCGCCCACTGTCCGAATGGGACTCCCATGCTCTTATTGTCACTTCTTTGCTGTTAGTATAACGCCACTGGTAAAGTCAAGCAATGCTACTACTAAAGTGATGCCACATTTAACAAATGCTGCACTCAGTCTAATGCCACCGATAAGTTTAAGCAATGTCATTTAATGTCACTAGATTATTTCAGGGTTAGCTGTTGATTGTGGATGTATAAAAGATTTTTCAGCTAAGGCATTCTAATGTTGTTGCACAGTCAGTATACCAACGATGAAACTTGTTACCACCTTCAGATTTTTGCACTGCTAATGCTTATAGATTACATACCTCACTTTCATGAGATAAGTCAAAAAGAATTGTACAGTGTCACCAGAATGCCAAGTTGTTGATGTCATTTTATTTTGGTTAAACTGCACACAAAAAATTATGAAGACAAGAGGAAAGGTCAAGAGTGGGCACCTCCTTCTCCGGCTGTTTTCTTGATTCGAATGATCAAGTTTTTATGTTTGATTGATTATCAAAATTGGGATAGCAATTTTCAGGTCCTCTCGAGTTCAAAGTCATGTTTACCTTGAAGGTACATGGTTTGCAATTTTTTTATACTATCATTATTTCATAATGCTAGTTACCTTCAGACTTTCGTATTTGGTTTAATGCTGTTGCAGCTAGTATACCAATGCTGAAACTTTGTTACCTTTACATTTTGTATGGTTAATGCTTGTAGAAATCTTCCAGTGCTAGCTTATGGAAATCAGTTCAGTGAAACCATTCTACTGTACCCCGTAATAAAAAACTACTCTACTGTTGCACTAGCCATTGGATTAGTGTATATTTGTACTATTTGAATGGTGTTGCATTAGCGTATGGACATATATAAGGTGTCGCAAGCTTTCCCAGATATTGTGCTCAAGAAAACTTTAAATTGCACTCTGAAACCGTCTTATATTAAAGAACAGAGGGTGTAGAGTTCACTCAAATACTGGCAGTAAAGCTAGTCACACCTTTATTAAAATTAATGTTCATTATGTTATCGGATGAGGTCTGCATGTTTGTCTCTAATGCATGTCGATTACATACCCGACATCATGATGTAATGGTAAGTCATTTCTTTTTGTACAGTGTCACTGGATTGTCAAGGTGGTGATGTCATTTTATTTTAGTTGAAGTGCACAAAATATGCTTAAAAGAAGAGGATAGGTCGGGAATGGTTCACTTTTTCAGAAAATACTATGTATGCCTTCCTGACATCAGCCAATGTTGCCTTATTTATTCCTTCAAATAGGTGGTTAGAAACAGTCTTGCTACCTTTTCCCATTAAGAAATTGGAATGTTTATATTTGTGAGTCTATACTTCAACTAGTGCCACTTTTATAGTAATCACACTTTCAATATATGTGCAAACAGGGATGCTCGAGTTTAGTGGAACTGCACAAAAAGTCCAAATGGTTCAACTTTATGAGCATGTTTTCTTCCAAATCTTTATATCCAATTAGTGGCACTATGAGTTGTTCATTACCAAGGTACATGGTTTGCTACTATCTTTCTACTCTTTTTGTACTATCATTAGATAGTAATATTAGTGGTTTGCATGTGAATTTATTGGCAGGGTGGACCTACATTGGATGTGCAGGACATGACTCAATTTTTGTGGAACTCCACAAGAGAATAGTATACTCACAGCATGCAGTGCCATTTGAAAATAGACACAGAAAGATTGGATAGTCACTTCATGGACTGCACAAAAGTAGTATTGTACTATTAATTAGCCAACACTAGGTGCTTCATTGCTTTGTTCTGATTGTCCAATGGTCATCATTTTGCCAACGTTAAAGTTGTATTCCAAAAATAGTCTCGCCGTGTGATCGATAGATGACCAACTCATATTTCAGTGAATGTTCCTCCATCATGTGTGGTTCACTCTCATGGTTCCATCTGTTGGTGAAACCTCTTACGTTTGTCCCAGAGAAGCATCCATGTTAGTAGCAAGAACAAATGTTTTTCTTGATCTTTGATTTAGGAGCTACATATTGTATCTGATATGTGAATCATTGAGATACATTAACATGTTGATCTTATGTATGGGAATGGTACTAGTTGGTTGTGAATTTGGGATATTAATGGGAACATAATACAAAGCCAGGCCTGTGAGTCTCATGTGAACATTTCGAACGGATCGACTCTTTTAGTGTGCACAGCATGATCATTATTTCTGTGTGCTCAGTGTTTACAAGTTACTATAAGTTCCTTATTTCTATATGCTCAGTGTTTACAAGTTACTAATCGATCACTAGCTAGCCTACTAATATGCTCTTGGTAGTTTTAGTTGCGAGCAAGATCCAAAGGTGGCAGTTTTTTGAATAAAAATGCCTACCTCTGAAGAAACTGATAAGCTGTTCTGAAGAAAATGACATGCGAATCTGAAGAAACTGCAGCAAAAACATTCGCAAATGCCCTATCTCCTAGCGAACGTTCATCGGCTCATGCGATCCTACACATACACTATCCGGCCTACTCGATCCTACTCGAACAAAATGCGGATCACGCACGTACTACCTCCTTTCCGGTTTGCAGGGCTCAATTCAAAAATCTCACCAACCAAGGTAGATGATGAGTGGTGGAATAATTTTTGACAAGGAGGGAGTACCTCATCTGGATGATTCAAGTGCACTCGTTTGACCGTCATGCCGATGTGCGACCCAACACGGATGGGACGCACCACTGACGGGACGAGACGGCTCATTAGTTTTTCCATGGTAAGCGGGCGCGCTAAGCAATGCCTGGATATGCATTGAATTTCGATGACCGTCGTGTTTCCCGCGACACGCTGCTTCACCTACCTTCCGCCTATAATTACTGGTTCCCGTCGCTCTCCGGTAGCACCGTCACCCAACTCGCCTTACCGGCTCCCCTCACAACCCCCACCGGTCTGACATCGCTCGACACTTGCCCTCACTCTCGCCACGTCCGTCATGCCCCCGACCATCCGCAATAGGCCACGCCAGAGGCGCTCACCATCGGAGCTAGTTATTGGTTATTCACGGGAAGGAAGATGGAGGGAGGAGCTATTCTATCGGTCTTTAGATGGCAATGCAGAGTACAGGACTTGTTGGAGCACGACCACATCACGGAGGAGCAGCGTATCACCGATTTGCCCCGCCAGCGGGGCATGGAGCAGCAGCGACCGCCGCTTAAGTTGCGAGCAGAGAGCCTATAACTGGGTCGACTACGTGCAGGTCGGCGGCTGGCAAATAACCCTAGAGGCTATCGGGCACTCACACGTGTGATACGTCCATTTTGCATCATGCTTTTATGTTGATATTTATTGCATTATGGGATGTTATTACACACTTCTTACCACTGCGGAGTCGATCGGCCTCTTCGCCGTTAGCGTACCGACTGGCAATCTCCATCATCCGGGACAGGGACATATCGCCCGTCCGACCAAACTTCAAATTCAGTTCTTGGTATCGCACGCCTTCCTTGAAGGCGCAGACTACTTGGTGTTCAGAAACATTTCCCACCGTGTGATGCAGGGTGGTCCATTGCTGTATGTAATCTCTCAAGGTTTCATTCGGCTTCTACACGCAATGCTGCAGCTCCGCGAGACCTGCGGGGCGCTTGCAGGTGCCTTCAAAGGTCCAAATAAACACTCGGGCCAGCTCTTCCCAACTGTAAATGCTCCTAGGGGCCAACTGATTAAGCCACGCCCGAGCTGAACCGCCCAATATCAGAGGAAGGTGTTTCATGGCTAAGTCGTCGTTGCCGCCTCCAATCTACACAGCCACTCTGTAGTCTTCGAGCCAGGTGTCTGGTTTTGACTCGCCGGTGAACTTATTTACCTCCGCCGCCAACCTGAAGTTCGGGGGGATCTCAGGGGCCCTGATGGCACTGCTAAAACACTCGGGCCCAGAGACGGATGCTCGGCTTCCACTCGGACGATCTCTACCTTGCTCTTCTCTGAACGCCCTGTTCCGGTCGACCAGCCCCTACACAAGGATAGACCTTGCATCGAAGCCGGGCCTCCGGGGATCTAGGGGAATCCTCCGCTCGTCTTCGCGTAAGCGCCTGCCCTCGCGCCTCCTGGGCGAGAACGATCCGCTTCCCGGAGGAGGCGTGGGCACTCGATGGAGGTCGTGATGACTGGGTCGACGGTCATATTGCTCGTCATTCCGACCCAGATGCCGGTCTTGCCGTGGGCCACGATCCTCACGCCTCGAGGGCGATCTTGGACTGTGGGCTGACCAAACGGTGTCCACAGCCACAGATCTGCTGTGAATCCTGTTGCGCGACTGAGAAACAGCCGCGTTCTGCTCCTCGACCGTTCGGAGCAATGCCCGGATCTGCTGAAGGCCTCTCCCAGGCTCTGACTGCGATGGTTGAATAGACTCCGCGATGCGAGCCACGGCTTCGAGGTTCTGGACTGGTGTACGGAACACCTGAGTCTCGCGCGGGTGCGATTGCTGCGGTCGCCGACTAGACTCGAGGACCAGTCGGCGGGCCCGTTCGTCGAGTGCACGCTGGATATTCTCCAAGTGCGCGCGCTCAGCCACGGTGGCCAAGCGTGTGGCCTCCAGGGCCCGAGCCTCTGGAGTATCTCCCACGACGGGAGTGAAGAGCACGTCTTCATTGCGGCGGCAGAGCTCGTCCCTCTGCTCGGCAGTGAGGGGTTGGGGAATGTATCCGTCGTTGTCGAATGAATGACTGCCACCGCTGCCGCCGTCGCCACCGTGAGGAAAACTTGGCGGGCTGCGGCATGAGTCGACCATGAGGAATTCTGCCACGGGATCGATGCTCCCACACTCGAAAACTGAATCCATGAGCTCGACCGACGGATCGACCGGCCCGTAGAGGTAACTGTTGGGCTCGATGGCCGCGACCTGAGGGGTGGCCGCCTAGCGGACCACTGCATGTTTTACCCACCTCTGGAGCCACGAGCGACCGGATCGCTTGCGACAGCGTCCGGCGGGGATGGTGGACGATGTAGGAATCGGCAGGTACTGAGTCGACGACTGCCGAAGAAGGACGCCACAGGCGCTGGCGCGGAAGTGCGCAGCCCCGCGGATGGGCAGGCCTCAACGTCGAGAGGAGCCTCCTGGAGCCAAGCGGAGTCGTCGGCGACGAAGATGAGCGCGCCGAGTCGGATCTCGCGGCCCAACGCCAGACCACCGCTGGAAACCATGACGAAGGAGGTCGGAGAAAAGTTTGCAACCTCACCAGAAGTCGCTAAGACGCCTTGCCCCACGGTGGGCGCCAACTGTCGTGGTTCTAAGTCTGACAGTACGAGTAGGGGGTACGAAGGAGGAGGCAAGGCCCTAGCTATGGTGAAGTTGTATGCAAGGTGTTTATGAGTTCAGGCCCTTCTCGGAGGAAGTAACAGCCCTACGTCCTGGTGCCCGGAGGTGGTCGACTGAAATGGGTATATGTGTGTGTGTTACAGGGGGTGCGAACCCTTGTATTGGAGGAGGGGGTTGCTTATATAGTGTGCCAGGACCCCAGCCATGCTCCACGTTACTAAGGGTTCAATGTACATAAAGGTGGACGTTACTGATAATGTCTGCAGTAAAGAGTAATAAAGGCATTCACTGCAGCGGAGTGAATACCAGACCGTTGCTATCCTAGGGGACCTTTGACCTTCGGAGGTCGAGTGTCTTGGATGGGTCGAGTGAAGTTGAGTCGCCTGGTTTGTGGCGTACAGTCGAGTGAGATGTCCTCTTGGGCTGTCTCAGTCGACTGTCCTTGTTACCATTGGTTTGTCTTTTGAGCTTCTAGGGTAGTGACCTTGGGTGGGGTACCTTGGTCAGGCCTGTGACCCTACCCTAGGTCCATAACCTCATCACGAGGTAGGAAACCATATACAATTTCAAAAGGGCACATCTTAGTAGTAGAATGCAGCGAATGATTATAAGCAAATTCAATATGGGGGAAGCATTCTTCCCGCATTTCTTGTTATTCTTCAAAACAGCCCTATGCATAGTAGACAAAGTTCTATTGACTACTTTAGTTTGTCCATCAGTCTGGGGGTGACAAGTAGTACTAAAAAGTAATTTAGTCCCCAACTTAGCCCATAAACATCTCGAAAAGTGGCTAAGAAATTTAGTATCACGATCTGAAACAATAGTATTTGGCACACCATGCAAGCGAATAATTTCATGAAAGAACAAATTAGCAACATTAGCGGCATCATCGCTTTTATGACATGGTATAAAGTGTGCCATTTTCGAGGACCTATCCACGACAACAAATATGATATCCCTCCCCTTCTTTGTTCGAGGTAAACCCAAAACAAAGTCCATAGATATATCTTCCCAAGGAACACTAGGTACATGCAAAGGCATATATAAACTATGAGGATTGAGTCGTGACTTAGCTTTTTGACATGTAGTGCAGCGAGCAACAAAACGCTCAACATCCCGTCTCATCTTTGGCCAAAAGAAATGTGTATCAAGTACGTCCTCCATCTTATTCACGCCAAAGTGTCCCATTAATCCTCCTCCATGCGCCTCCTGCAACAACAAAAGACAAACGGAGCTAGCTGGAATGCATAGCTTGTTAGCATGAAACACAAATCCATCAGTAATGACTAACTTGTTCTATGTGCTCCCTTCTTCACAATTCTGCAATACATCTTTAAATTCAGCATCATGAACATATTGATCTTTGTTGATCTCCAAACCAAATATTTTAAAGTCAAGTAGTGAAAGCATAGTATAAAGACTAGACAATGCATCAGCAAGAACATTTTATTTACCCTTCTTGTGTTTAATGACATAAGGAAAAGTCTCAATGAATTCAACCCATTTAGCATGTCTATGGTTCAATTTAGCTTGACTTTTAATATGCTTCAAAGATTCATGATCAGAATGTATACCAAATTCTTTGGGGCATAAATAATGTTGCCATGTTTCCAAAGTCTGAAAAAGAGCATATAATTCCTTGTCATAAGTAGAATAGTTCAGACTATGCCCACTCAATTTTTCAGAAAAGTATGCAACATGTTTACCGTCAATAACACACATCCTAATCCAATTCCACTAGCATCACATTCAAGCTAAAAAGTCTTATTAAAATTAGGAAGTTGGACTAATTGAGCATGTGTCAACTTATCTTTCAATACCGTGAATGCTTCTTCTTGTGCAGTACCCTAAACAAAAGGCACATCCTTCTTTGTAAGCTCATTGAGAGGTGCAGCAATGGTGCTGAAATCTCACACAAAACGCCTATAGAAACTAGTGAGGCCAAGGAAACTCCTCACGTGTGTGACCGTTTTGGGCTACGGCCAACTCTCAATAGCTTCAATCTTAGCTTTATAAACCTCAATTCCCTGTCGAGTAACAACATATCCAAGAAAAGATACTCGGTCGATGCAAAAGGTGCACTTCCTAAGGTTAGCAAACAAACGTGCATCACGTAGAGCAATAAAAAAGCACGTAAATGTTCCAAATGTTCTTCCAAGGATCTGCTATAAATCAGTATAACATCAAAATAAACTACCACAAATCGTCTAATGAGAGCACGTAAAACTTCATTCATTAATCTCATGAAAGTACTAGGTGCATTAGTTAACCCAAAAGGCATGACTAACCACTCATATAATGCAAACTTAGTTTTAAATGTTGTTTTCCATTCATCTCCCAATTTCATACGAATTTGATGGTATCCACTACGCAAATCAACTTTGGAGAAAATAATAGAGCCACTTAATTCGTCAAGCATATCATCTAGCACAGGAATAGGATGACGATAACGAATAGTAATAGTATTAATGACTCTACAATCAACACATATACACGATGTACCATCCTTTTACGGCACTAGAATAATAGGAACAACACAAGGACTAAGGGATTCATGTATATAACCTTTATCTAGTAGCTCTTGTACTTGACGCATATTCTCCTTCGTCTCCTCTGGATTGGTACGGTATGGTGCACGGTTGGGTAGCAATGCACCAGGAATTTAGTCGATCTGATGCTCAATCCCTCGAATAGGTGGTAATCTCGATGGTACGTCTTTTGGAAAGATGTCAGCGAACTCCTGCAAAATGTTAGTGAAGCAGGAGGCAAAGAGGAAGGCACGTCCTTGAATGAAAATAATGCCTCTTTGCACACAAAAGCATAACAAACAGATTTGCTGAAATCTAGATCATCAATATCAGATTGGGTCGCAAGTAAACATCCACTTTTCAATTTTATTTCAGATGTAACATGAGATGATGGAGTGTTATTAGGTTTCATTTGTTGCTCAAATTATTTTGCCACAATCTGATTTTCACTCTTATTTTGCTCCTGTTTTGCTTTACTAGCTCAATGAATATCATCGTTCAAAAATAGAATCAGGAGCCATAGGAAGCAAAGTAATATGTTTATCCTTATGAATAAGAGTATACTGATTGTTTCTACCATGGTGTACAGAAGTTTTATCAAATTGCCATGGTCTACCAAGTAATAAGGAACATGCTTCCATGGGTACCACATCACAATCAACATCATCAACATATGTAGCTATACTAAAATGCACGCGAACAGTACGTGTTACCTTAACCTTGCCGTTGTTGTTGAACCATTGGATATAGTAAGGACATGAATGTGGTCTTGTGGTGAGAGACAGCTTCTCCACCATCTCCATGCTAGCCAAATTTTTACAGCTCCCTTCATCTATGATGATGCGAACAGAATGTTCCTTCACAACTCCCTTTGTATGGAACAAATTGTGCCTCTGGTTTTGTTGAGCTTGTGTGATCTGCACACTCAAAACACATTGAGCAACTAAACAGTCATACCTGTCAGCGTCGTCAGCAGCCACGTAATGCGTCTCTTGTTCAGAATCATCTCCAATGTGTTCTTCACGTGTAATAAGAGCCAAAGTCTCCTCATCATAGTCACTAGCGGACTCATACCCACCATCCTCGATAGCAATCATGACACGCTGAGATTTGCATTCCCTCGCAAAATGACCTCTTCCCTTACAACAATGAAAAATAATATCAATTGTGTGCCCTGTTGATGCCATGGATGAAGATGAGCTCTGTGGAGGCCCGGTGGGTGTGCTCTTGGCAGATAGTGGTGATTGTGCCTGCTTTCTTGTATCACAGCAGAATGTGTGCAAGAATAAGATGCACGCGGTGTCCAAGATGAAGATTGACCTACATAAAAGTTAGTCTGCGCCAATGCTTGTCGATCCTGCACTTCACGTTCAGCTTTGCAAGCAAGATGGAATAAACGAGTGATATTATTATACTCCTTATACTCTAGAATGGTCTAAATCTATCTATTTAAGACACCCATAAAACGTGAAAGCATAGATTCATTATCCTCAATAATACCACATCTAATCAAGCCAGTTTGTAATTGTTGATAATATTCTTCTACAGAATTTTTTCCTTGTCTTAAACGCTACATGTTTTGTAGTAATTCACGTTCATAATATGGTGGAACCCAACAAGTACGCATAGCAGTTCTCAAAGCAACTCAAGTAGTTGGAATATTAATCGGATATAATCTACGATGGCCAGACCACCACACACAAGAAAAACTAGTAAAAGCACAAAGAGCAGCAGCAACACGTCTCTCCTCGGGATATTCTAAACATGTAAAACGTTGTTCGGTTTCTAAATCCCAAGTAAAATATATATCAGGAACATATCTACGCTTAGATGGTGGAATATTTAATTTTAGTTTAGGGAGATGGTCATGATCTCGTACCTGAGGGTGTGGTGCAGTCTTACCATTGCGATTATTTGCATGTGGATAACCTGGTGGTTGTGGTGCTGGTGGTTGCACGTAGTTCTGATTTTGATCAACCTCATCCTCGTAATCTCCCGTGTAATCGTCCTCCTCCTCAGCAACAGCAGAAGCCACAGAAGTATCAACAGCAGCACCAACAATTTGGCCGGGCTCAAGAGGGACACGGCTCGCTTTGTGGAGGGTAGTTTCGCGGCGTGGAGGTTGTTGTTGTTGTTGTTGTTGTTGTTGTTGTTGTTGTTGTTGTTGTTGTTGTTGTTGTTGTTGTTGTTGTTGTTGTTGTTGTTGTTGTTGTTGTTGTTGTTGTTGTTGTTGTTGTTGTTGTTGTTGTTGTTGTTGTTGTTATTGTTGTTGCTGTTGTTGCTGTTGTTGCAATGGTGCAATAGGTGGAGGTAGACGCGCAAGCACTTCAGCGAATTTGGCATCAAACTTGGTGTCAATTAACTTCTCAATGTCATCCATCCTTGCTAGTGCGTCGCCAAAACATGTCATCACATCTTCTACCTGTTAACCCATCATTTGCTGAAATTTGTCATGCAACTTCTTGTTCGTCATGTTTTCCCAGTCAGTCTCGTCAACTTGTGATCCTGCCATGGTTAGCCGCAATAGAAACACACAAAAATATGATCCTACAGACTACTAGAAAAAGATGGTGGTGGGGCATCACAAATCCGTCAAGCAAATCTCAAATACTTACGAGTTCTTACCCTACAGTAGGTGGTGACCGGCAACCGTTGTAGTCAAAACTCTCAAAGCTTGGACATAACGATTGACAGGTGGTGTCAAACGCATGATGTAGATGTATGTGGAGCTGGAAAGGCTTATGATATGGTAGCAAAAATGTCAACAATAATCAATTCAGAGATGCAAAGGTGAATAAACGCTCAACGACGGTACTGTGCTGGATCTAGGCTAGACCGTACTAGAGATGTGAGCCTAGAATACTAACAAATTCATGGCGCTGCACGTAATCAAGGGAAAGCACACTCTGATTTTTTTTCGCCTTTTTTTGTGCTCTTTTTTTGTTCTTCTATTTTTTTTGCCGAAAAATACTATAATGGTGAGTATCTCAAAACTCTTCCCATATGAAAATAAAACGATAGGCACAAAAAAAATTGACATTTTTTTCCAAAATCAGGGCACCGACGACCAAAAAGTGCGACAAAAAATCACTATGATGGTGAGTGTCTCAAAACGTTCCTAGGGGCCTAAGAACAGGATAGGGAAAACATATTTTCACCTGCCGAAATTTTGGCCTAAAAACTGCCCGGGGGTCTCCGGACTTTTTTTTCTTCGAGACCTACACAGGCAAGGAAACACAAATCCGAAACTAGATGGATCTCGAGAACAAACCTAATATGAAAAGAACTCGGATTGGTGGTAGGATATGGCAGCGGTGGTGGGATATGGCAGCGTTGGTGGTATATGGTAGCGGTGGTGGGATATGGCAGCGGTGGTGGTATGGCAGCATCGATGAATATGGTGCGGCGGCGGTGTGACATACTGTGACATTATTCAAAAGACTAAAGGATTAGACACTAAGACCAACAACTAGACACAACGATGCGACCGCAAATTCAACAAAGCAAAACCCTAAAAAGATTATGCAAAGGCTCAGATTGGTTCGGATATGATGAACTAACCCAAAAAAATATTGGCTTTTTCGTGGACTAAGGTATGAAGAACATACTCGATCTAACTATGAAAAACTCGAAAATCTCACCAAGCAACCTGGAAATCTGATACCACTTGATAGAGTCAAAGGTGTCCCGTCTTTCGATGAGAAGGTGGCTATCGTTTTGGAGAAAGTCGACTTTGATGATCCGACTACAAACGTGCGAGGACGTTGCGCCTTAGCAATCGCTAAACCAACTCCGAGAAGTTACTGACCAAGCCGGAGCACGGTCAACCTGACCATGAGGGTTTATTTCCTGCAAGCAAACGAAGAAAAAGCAAGAAACTTAGATTGCAATCTGGATATTGCGAACTTAAGAGGAAAGCTTTATTGATCAAGTGGGGTTCTGTGACGTCTTTCTCTGGTCGTTGAACACAAACGAAGTACGCAAAGTTGCGGCTATGGAAAACTTTAATCTAAACAAAACCCAAAGTCTAAACGATGCCCTAAGGGTTGTATATATGGAGAAAGAGATGAGGAATTTCATGGCCCCTTGGAGAAGGGGTCCGAAACCAACCCTAATTCTGTTTTCCCCACACATACAGACTCTAAAAATAGCATATAGTTTACTATTTCAAAATTACATGGGCTTGGCCAAATAATAAGGTGACGCAGCACCTATAATAGCCTCTGGACGAAATTTATCAAGTGGCATCTTGTATTTTTCGTCCAAGGCTTCATGCACTCATTATGGTACAAAGTAAAAGGAATATCACTTATGCTAGCACCTATGTCGCATGAACCATGATAACAGTGATCTCTTATTTTAACTGAGACGACATGCATGCCAACAACAAGTATGCGTTTATCTTTCCCTTCAGGTTTGGTTATTCTGGCTGCTTCACCAACTAAATAAATAACATGCCCATCGATGTTATTTGCCAACAGATCTTTAACCATAGCAAAACTATATTCTACTTTGATTTGCTCAGGGGTTTAGGTGCTTTAATATTACTTCTACGGACCATAGTTGAAACATTAGCATGCTCCTTTATCTTAACAGGAAAAGGTGGCTTCTCAATGTAAGCAGTAGGAACAATTGGATCAACATTGTAGACAATAGTTTCTTCTTTAGCAACTACTGGTTCTTAAATTTCTTCTTGAATATGGGGTGATATTTAAACCACTTCTCTTTAGGGAGATCAACATGAGTAGCAAAAGATTCACAAAAAGAGGCTACTATCTCATAATCAAGTCCATATTAAGTGCTAAATTTTTGAAAAGCATCTGTATTCATAAAAGATTTAACACAATTAAACAAAAGCTTTATACCTGACTCTTTACCTTTGTCGAGTTCCAATCTTCAGAGTTGCATTTAATTATTTCCAAGAGATACCACCTAAATTCAATAGTATTCTTCATAAAAGAATCGGCACAAGAAGTATCAAGCATGGATTGATCATTACAAGAAAGCCGAGCATAGAAGTTCAGGATGATAATTTCTCTCGAGAGCTCATGATTGGGGCATGAATATAACATTGACTTGAGCCTCCCCCAAGCTAGAGCGATACTTTCTCCTTCACAAGGCCAAAAATTATATATATAATTCCGATCAAAATGAACTAGATGCATGGGATAAAATATTTGGTGGAATTCTATTTTGAAACGATTCCAATTCCAGGATCCAATATCATCGCCTAGCCTATACCATGTCAATGTTTTCCCTTCAAAGATAAAGAGAAGGCCTTCTTCTTAGCTTCATCTTCGGGTAAACCTGCAAGCTTAAATAATCCATAAATTTCATCCACATATATCAAATGCATATCAAGATGGGTGGTTCCATCTCCTGCATAAGGATTAGCTAGCAGTTTTTCAATCATACCCGAAGGAATTTCATATTCATTATTTTCAGTAGGTGCAGTAGGTTGAGGGGAAACAAATTGTGCTTATGGTCGAGGTGAAGATACCCAAAACAAACCCCTCAAAGGATTGCTCTCCATAGTAATGAGTGACAATAAATTTTAGCACGTAGTAATAATTTTTCCTTACCAATTTCCAATTACCAAGAGCGCTTCACTCCCTGGCAACGGCGCCAGAAAAGTGTCTTTATGACCCACAAGTATAGGGGATCAACCATTGCCCTTTCGATAAGTCAGAGTGTCGAACCCAACGAGGAGCAGAAGGAAATTACAAGTGGTTTCAGCTTGATAATGTCTGCTAGCACTGAAATTGTAAGTAGCAGATAGTTTTGATAGCAAGATAATTTGTGACGAGCAAGTAACGGTAATGGAAAATAAGATGCAGCAAGATAGTCCAATCGTTTTGTGGCAAATGACATGCCAAAGTGGTTTCTTATAGTGAGCAGAGTGTTCCTGAGGGCACACGGGAATTTCATCTAGTCACTTTCACCATGTTGGCCCGATTCGTGTTCGCTACTTTGATAATTTGATATGTTTGTGTATTGATGCTTATGTGATGTTATTACTTGAACAAACCTCCTACTTTTAATTAACCCCCTCACAAGCATCCGCAACTACGTGAAAACTATTAAGATAAAATCTAACTATAGCATTAAACTTTTGGATCCAAATCGGTCCCTTACGAAGTAGCGCATAAACTAGGGTTTAAGCTTCTGTCACCCTAGCAACCCATCATCTAATAACTACTCCACAATGCAATCCCTTAGGCCCAAATATGGTGAAGTGTCATGTAGTCGACGTTTACATGACACCACTAAGGGAATCACAACATACATATTATCAATATTGAACACATATCAAGTTCACATGATTACTTGCAATATGATTTCTCCTGTGACCTTAAGAACAAAAGTAACTACTCACAAGTGACAAACATGTTCATGATCAGAGGGATATTAAATGGCATAACAAATCTGAACATATAATCTTCCACCAAAAAAACCATATAGTGATCAACTACAAGATGTAATCAACACTACTAGTTACCCACAAGCACCAATCTTAGGTTCCGGTACAAAGATTGAACACACGAGATGAACTAGTGTTTGATAGGAGATGGTGTTCTTGAAGATGTTGATGGAGATTGCCCTCCCCAAGATGGGAGAGTTGTTGGTGGTGGTGATGACGATGATTTCCACCTCTGGGAGGGAAGTTCCCCCAGCGGAATCGCTCCACCGGAGGGCAAAAGTGCTCCTACCCAAGTTCCACCTCAAGACGGCGGAGCTCTGTCCCGAAAGTCCTCTCCTTATTTATTTTTCTAGGTCAAAACAACTTATATACCAGAAGATGGATATAGGAGGTGGGCCGAGGAGGGCACAACCCACCAGGGCGCGCCTGGTGGGCCCCTCTGGTAGACCCATTTGGAGTTGTGCAGAATAGGTAGCCTGACGTTGCTTTTTCATGTCAGATTTCCAGTTGTCAATATTCTCCCTCATGATACAAACCTTGCATATTATGAGACAAAATACATTAGAATCACTCCAAAAGGCATTCTTACGTATGAGAACACTATAAATAACAGCGGGAAAGCATGATGCAAAATGGACGTATCACTCAGCAGCTTGCCTAGTTATTTTTGTTTTTGAGACGGAAGCAGGGTGTCAACTGGGCTGTGTGGGGCACTCTAACGTGTCTAGCCTGCCTTTTCTTTTATGTTTACCACAACACCAGCCCAGTAGTTTTTTTCTTTCTGAAAATGGCTAGCCCAGTTTTTTTGTTCTTTTGCAGAATACCGAACCGAGGCCTACTTGCTTTGTCAGCCATGCTGGGCTACATATCTTTCAACACGAGGAGAGCTTCATTCGGCTTGCCTAGAAAATAGGCTATCAATAATGAGAAATGGGATGTACATTTTTTAAACACATCAAACCAGCAATTAGTTTCATTTTTTTTCATTTCAAAATTTTAAATTCCATTGATTTTTATGCGTGGAGCATTATTTGGATTTTATATCGATATGAATTTATTTTTCAAATTAGTTTGAATGTGACTCAAAATTTCGGGATTAAAACAGTTCGGACCGCACCGAAATATGCAAAATTTCATATAATGCTTTAACCATGGACACAATATGGGCTATAATGCTAACTAAAAGCATATGTGCTCCAAAAAAATCCTTAAGAATTAGCAAATGCGTTGTAAATTATTAGAAATAATGGCAGATGGGATGTATGTTGTTTTCCACAGATTAGAGGTTGACTTGTGCGCCTACTATAGGTTGACGCGTACACTTTCCTAAATAAGGTTGATGCACACGCAACGCGATGTCAACTTAGTCAACACATGAGAGCACTGACTATTGGATTTCCATCCAATGGTCGTCGTGCTTCTTCAATCCCTACTCTTCCTAGTCCAACTGCTCAAACAAGCGCCGGCGGGTCTGCCTACTCCCTCCTCCCACGGCCGGCTCTGCTACCGCATAGGCCTCACCGCCCCATCGCTGGCCTAGCCATCGCTCTACTCAGCCAGACCTCCTGTTATTCTCCAGTGACGGCAGCCTCACACCGCAGCCGAAGCAGTAAACCCTCGTACTCCCCTCCGTTTAGGAAACAACTGCCGAGTCTTCCCCGGCTCTTGGTCCTTCCCTTCCTAGGCCTTGCTATCGTCCACGCCTTGGTGCTATCGATGTGGCATGCTCAACATGGTCAAGGAACGACTTCCATCGGAAGAGGACTGTATGTGGAGAGGCTGACAGCTGGGTCCACGGCCGCAACAAGGAAGTTCCTCCTTATTACACGCAAAATAATGATTCGTCCACCTGATAGCATGGACCCACTGAGGGAGTCCTGGATTAGGGGGTCCTCAGGTGGCCGGATTACTCGTTATGGGCCGGACTCGTGAGTCGTGAAGATTATTACTGAAGACGGTCTCCCGTATCCGGATAGGACTCCCAAATGTGTAAAATAACAAGTTTAGAGTCCGGGTGTAATATTTTCCATCCTCTGCAAGATGGCCATGTACAACCCTTGGTCCCTCCGATGCATATATAAACCGGAGGGTTTAGTCCATAGAAACGACAATCACAACTGCATACGCAAGATTCCTAGGGTTTTAGCCATTACGATCTGGAGGTAGATCAATTCATGTAATCCTATATTCATCAAGATCAATCATGCAGGAAGTAGGGTATTACCTCGATTAAGAGGGCCTGAACCCGGGTAAACATCGTGTCCTTAGTCTCCTGCTACCATCGATCCTCAGATGCATAGTTCGAGACCCCCTACCCGAGATCTGCCGGTTTTGACACTGGCATTGGTGCTTTCATTGAGAGTTCCACTGTGTCATTGACAGAAGGATTAATGGCTTGCTTTGTCATCAATAATGGCACCACCACAGAGGGAATTTTTCTCCCCGGCCAACTTTTTGTGTTGGGCGGCTTCGTGCTTCGCGTCAACACAGAAGGCCACCTCGAATAGGTTGACAGCTATGCCCCTGGTCATCAGAACAGATTTGGAAGCTTGAACTACGTTGCCGATGTCCGTGGAGATTTGATCTTCGACAGATTCACACCCATGGCCGCTGCCCCTTACAACCACGATGAAGACATCATAGATCTGTCATCGGATCCCGTCCAGGGGTCAGTACCTGTGACAGCTCTGGCCTTAGATCCGTAGTAGATCGCTTCATCCGAAAATGGGAAGATCAACCCCGCCACGGAAACAGTAGATTTAGCGGCGTTCGAGCCGCTCATAGACCCAGTATTGAGCGGGACTCCCCCCGCCGCTGGAGCACCGAACTTGTCCCCGACTATGAGCTCCGAACTTTTGGGATCCGCTCTTTTTGGGCCCAATGGAGCGGTTGTCATTGAGCCTGGCCCCGCAGACACCCGAACATATATCTCTCAACCTAACAGAGGATTCCCAGCCGAACTGTGCCCAGTTTGAACTACGGGCTGAAGACAGGAAACTTTGCTTCCCACCCACCACCCACTTAGTAGCCATGGTCGAAGACTTAACTGATCTACTAGACTATGCTTCCGAAGACATTGATGGGATGCACCACGAGGTCGAAGCTGATCTAAATACAAACCCGCCCATGACCGGGCGATGGACGGCCACTTCTACCTATGATGTGTATATGGTGGATACACCCAATGAGAAGGAAGACTATGGCGATAAAAATCAAGAGTAGGATAAGCCCGTCGATGAACCTCCTAAACGCCGGCGTCAGAAACATCAATCTCGATCCCGTAAAGGAAAGGAGAGTAACACTGTCACCGGAGACGATGACAATCCGGAGGAAGCCGATGACCTCGTGTAGCCAGCGGTGGAGCAGGACGAATGGGAGGATGGACAATATAGTCCCGAACCGCTGGTCAATCACAGCGATGCTGAAGACAGCAATTATCAACCTGTCTCCGAAGAGGACGTCGGCCTAAGAGACAAAGAATTCATCGTCCCAGAAGAACCCCTCGAACAGGAACGCTTTCAACAACAGCTCATTGCTACAGCAAGGAGCCTGAAAAAAATAGCATCAGCGGCTTAGAGTCGAACATGATATGCTTAATGACAGATGGAACTAGACGCTAAAGAAAGATATGGCCGTGGGTGCCAAAGAAAGATCTATCCCAAGCGCAAACTGCTGCTGCAATTCGATGATGAGGCCATTGCGCCAATTCCACCGAGGTACAATAAGGCCGATCAACCAGACCGACCACCTCGTGGACGGGATAAAGCGGCCAGCAACGCAGTACACCATCCCGCACCTCCCCACCGTAAAGGAAAGGATACAGCAGCTCAGGGCCATAAGTACGATCTATGTCAGGACCTGAATAAAAAAGCTGGCCAGGACAGATCAATCTACGGATAAAGAGAACGTCCTCCCACACGGGACGGTGGCTATCAAGCCAAACACGCCGGGCACAATCAAGTTCGGAACCAACACCAAACACAAACGTTGTCCGAATTATGCCACGATATTGCAAAATACAGGGGTGCTGCACACCCTCTGTGCTTCACCGATGATGTGATGGATCACGAATTCCCAGAAGGGTTTAAACCCATAAACATCGAGGCATATGATTGAACGATGGACCCCGCTATATGGATAGAAAACTTTATTCTTCACATCCACATGGCTCGTGGAAATGACCTCCACGACATCAAATACTTACCCCTCAAGCTGAATGGGCCAGCACGACACTAATTAAACAGCCTCCTAGAGAACTCCATTGGAAGCTGGCAAGATCTTGAGGATGCGTTTCGGGCCAACTTTCAGGGAACTTATGTCCGACCCCTGGATGCTGATGATCTAAGTCACATAATCCAGCAACCCGGGAGTCAGCCTGAAATCTATGGAATCGGTTCTTAACTAAAAAGAACCAAAGTGTTGACTGTCCGGACGCCGAGGCCTTAGCGGCATTCAAGCACAGTGTCCGGGACGAGTGGCTAGCAAGACACCTTGGCCAAGAGAAGCCGAGGATAATGGCAGCCCTTACTACACTTATGACCCGCTTTTGCGCGGGCGATGACAGCTGGCTAGCTCGTAGCAGCAATAGCACCAGCGACCCTGGCACCTCCGAAGTCAGGGATGGCAATGGCATGCCACGACGCAATAAGAACAAACGTCAAAACAATAACGGAAGCACATATGACATGGCAGTAAATGCCAGATTCAGTGGCTCCAGACCCGGTCAACGGAAGAAGCCATTCAAAGGAAACAGAGATAGTCCATCTAGCTTGGAAAAAATATTAGAAAGGCCTTGCCAGATTCATGGCACCCCTGATAAACCAGCAAATCACACCAACCGAAACTGTTGGGTCTTCAAGCAGGCCGGCAAGCTAAACGCCGAACACAAGGGAAAAGGACCTCAAAGAGAAGACGAGGATGAACCTCGCCAGCAGAACACTGGGGGACAGAAGAAATTCCCACCGGAGGTAAAAACGTTATTTATCTAGGCCACGCATATCCCCTAGAGGGAGCGCAAGCATGCACTTAGGGACAGTTATGCCGTAGAGCTTGTCGCACCCATGATCAACCCATGGTCGGCTTGCCTGATCACCTTTGATCGCATGGATCACCCAACCAGTATTCGTCACGGAGGTTCGGTGGCCCTAGTACTCGATCCGATAATTGATGGATATCATCTTACTCGAGTCCTTATGGACGGCGACAACAGTCTAAATTTGATATATCAAGACACTGTCCGCAAGATGGGGATAGACCTGTCAAGGATTAAGCCCAGTAGTACTACCTTTAAAGGAGTGATACCAGGCGTAGAGGCCCGCTGCACGGGCTCAGTAACACTCGAGATCGTATTCGGCTCCCCTGATAACTTTCGAAGCGAGGAGTTAATCATCGACATCGCTCCTTTCCGAAGTGGCTATCACGCACTACTCGGAAGAACGGCCTTTGCCCGATTTAACGTAGTCCCGCATTATGCTTACTTAAAGTTCAAAATGTCTGGACCACGCGGCATAATCATGGTCAATGGAAACATGGAGCGCTCCCTCCATACAGAGGAAGACACTACGGCCCTAGCAGCCAAGGTCCAAAGCGGCTTATTCAAGCCGAAAAGTTCATCGGTCATCAAGACTGCAAACACTGCTAAACGTGTCCGGCCCGCACTACATTGCGGTAGCTCAGAGGAACCTGAGCTCGATTAGCAGATACGCCCCTGTCGACTGCCCCATAAGGTAGTAGCATATGTACCTTGCGTACACAATTACGCCCTTACAATACCTTGAGCGGTGCTAGGGGCACACTGCATACAAATAATTCATAGTTCGGCTAACGGCTATGCAGGACATTCTATTCCAGAGTTCTCTTTCCTTTTTTACACGTGGCCATCATAACTCCCCTCTTCAAGGAGACATTACAAAGGAGAAAACGGCGCAGACGTGCAATAAGGCCCCGCGTTGAGATTTCTTTGTAAGATTCAGGCTCTGTGTATACCTTTTCTCTCTCTTTTTCTTTTTCTGATGTTGGCATGTAAAATGCCCAAAGATGCTATCGGCATTATCTGTAACCACACAGCTTGCCGTATTAAACGGGATATAAAAGAAGCAGTTTTGTTCCAATTCGCTTGTAGTTCATTTTATTACCACTTGTGTTCTCTCCCCACGTCAGATTGCCACATGTGTCTTAATACCTGGACTTAATACCAGGGGTTGTATTCGGCCTGGCACACCTCCAAGTTCGAACACCTATAGGGAACTGTTCGGTGTCCCGGATATTGCATTATATGCATTGGCTCTGAATGATGTCTTGGGTCTATAGTTGGGTTGCCCGGCTTGTGTCTTTACCAGCTTACGTTCCGCATTGTTCGGCTAAGGTAGTAAAGGGAGAACTACTGCGATTGTACTTCTGGTTCGTCCGGTCAAGTACGTTAGTAGAGAAAGCTGAAAACTGACTGTCATGATGAAGCGAGAGCCGGTCAAGCGATTTGGTGACCTAGTGTCATACTACGATCGATAGTGATCTACTCCATGTTATACGAGGGGCTGGTTTTTGCTCAGCCCCGTAAAGTAGGCACCATAGTTCGGAAAGCCGCACATGTACCAGGGTCTTTTACTTAGCCCCACAAGTCAAGATCCTATGGCTAAGTGAAAGCAATAAAGTCGCATAGTATGATTGCCTGGTTCGCTCCGCGGACACCTCCTTTATGGACCAAGACGTTGGATAAAGAGTGTTAAATGTGCATTACTGAACACCCCTGTAATATATACATGGGGGTTGAAGCCGACGACTGGAAACTTCCAAATTTAAATAAACAGCCGCACAGGAGGAAAAGTCGCTTATAATGCAACAGCGCAAAAATTATATATACATCGGTACACAAGCTTAGCACTTACAATACGAATACACCCACTCAAAGATTATATCCTTTAAGCACTGGCCCTCTACAAGGTGGGTCCTTCTATGACATCACCAAAGTACCTTTCCGGCTTCCGGTGATCCTTGCCCTCTTGCGGGCCAGCAGTCGCTATCTCAGTGGCCTTCATCTTCGCCTAGTGCACCTTGACGCGGGAAAAGGCCATTCGTGCACCTTCTATGCAGGCCGAATGCTTAACAGCGTCGACCCACTGACTCGCGTCCATGAGTCGCTTCACCAACCCGAATTAGCTCCTTGGGATTGGGTCAATGAGCCATAGCCGGACTATCAAGTCCTTCATGGCCGTACTCGCCATATTATGCAGCTTGACCAACTGCTTCATCTGGTCGTTGAGGGGCACTGGACGTTCGGGTGCAAGGAATTGTGACTAGAACAGATTCTCCGTGATGTTCCCCTCCTGGGCTCCAAAGAATTAGGCGGCGTCCGTGATGCTCCGCGGGAGATCTGCAAACGCGCCTGGAGAACTCCATAATCGCGTCAGTGCAAGATACCTCCAACCTCCGAAGATACTCTGCAAGAGAAAAGTCTTACCAGCTGCTATCTGCCCCGCTTGTTTGATCTCCTCGTGAGCGCTGCATGGCTGACTCCGTGCTTCCTTGGCATCATTGATTGCCGTATTGAGCGCAGATGCTTGCTCCGAAGTCTTCTGCTCCAACACCTCGCACTTGCGAATGGCATTTGGCAACTCCTCTTCGACTTCAGCCTCCCGCGATTCATGATGTTGACGCACGGCCTGCTCGGCCTTTAGGACGGCAACCGCTTTGTCATGGTTGCTTTGCTCAACTTGGCCTCTTCTTTGGCCTTCGCGGGCTCGCCCTTAAGGGCCACGACCTCAACAGTGTCAACTGTTACACAAATCATATCATACAATGAGCTCATACTCACAGAGATCAAACGTATAGTGTTTTGACATTTCATTTTTTCAAAAATCTGCATACCTTGTGTTTCATCAAAACGCTTGTTGACAAGGTCGAGCTCTCGTCAGCTAGTTTAAGCTTCCGATTGAGCTCGAAAACCTCTGCAGCCTAGACAGATGCCGCTACTAGCAAAGCCTATTCAAAAAACACAGTACACAGTTCAGCTCCATTACATGTTAAAACATGGATCCTTTGTCCGATTCTGTTCAGAATCAAACAAAGCATCAGGGGCTACCATCTATGTATATATGTACAAAATGAAAGAGTTTTTTTTAGAACATTACGTCGCATACCTCGAAGCCTGTCAGTAGGCTGTTGAAGGCTTCGTTCAGTCCGCCTTTGACGGACTGATTCTTCTCCATGACCGCACTCATCAGAGTGCGGTGTTCCAAGACAATGGACACACCTCGCAATGCTTCCTCTAGAGTGTTCGGCTCCTCCGGGTTGACGGTGGGCGCCGTTGGAGTAGTTGCTCCTTCCCCCATCACGGGGGGATCACTTCCCGATTCTGGAGCCGCACTAGGCTCTGGAACGGTGTTCGGCGGAGGCCCAGATTGTTTGCCCCCCCGTCATTAGTCGCCATGGGGATTGCTCCCCCTTGGCTAGCGAAGGCTGAAGGATTGGCCTCGGGCGCCTTCTCATCTGCCCCGCTCCCATCTGCTCACGTAGGGGCATCCCGTAGAGAGGACAACTTGGTGTCCCCTAAGACGGGCGACGATCCCCGCGGAGGCGTGTCGCTCTCCACCATCTCCGGCACCAAAGAATTCCCCGATGACAGTGAAGCCTCAGGGAATGCGTGTGGGGGAGTCATCTTATTCATCCTCCTCCTCCTCCTCCTCTTCTTCGTCGTGGGAGGAGTGGGCGTCAGTTCACTGGGCACTGTGTCCATGGGACCCTTAGGGCGGAGGTTTCTCTTGACCTTCTTGCCCTTCTTCTTGGCCTTCTTCTCTGACGCCTTATACGGTGCCGGAACAAGCATTGTGTAATGCCCTGGATGTAATACTTTCCCTTTTGGGCAATATATGTATCTTTGGCTTAATCAGTTCCATTCCGGGTTCTTCGTATTTTTGGGTTTTTCGTCGTTTTGTCGTGTGCGTGTGTGCATTCATCCATATCATGTTGTCTTGTGCATTGCATTGCATGTGTGTTGTCGTTTGCATCCGGTCCCACTCGTTCCTTTCCGTTGTCCGTTTCGAGTTCCGGAGCTCTCTCATGTATCTGTGGCATCCCCGAGGCCTACTTTGGTGTTTGGCCGTGTAACATTTCCGGTTTGGCGCGAGACTTGTCGTGCGTTGTTGTTTTGGTGTGTGTAACCCACCTGTCAAATCTCGTCGCGTTTGGAGTTCGGTTGGTACTCCAACAGTTATTCTCGTGGGCTGAAAGTACCCCCTCTTTGAGGCCCAAGACACCCCTCCAACAGCCCACCAAACCAACCCAAACCCCTCCCTTCATCTAGGCCATCCAATTGTGATCGTGTGGCCGAAAACCTCACCTCATTTGGACAACCCTAGCTCCTTGTGCCTATATAAACGTCCATCTCCCCCAATTTTCGCGCCGAGAAACCCTAATGCTTCCACAGTTCGCCGCCGGTGCTTCCCCCGTTGAATCCCGGTGCTTCCACCATTGAGCTACCGTGCTTCCGACGTCCCAGAAAACCGTGCTTCCGAAGTTCATCGCCGTGCTTCCGAATGCCGCCGGTTGTGCTTCCTGCCGCGTGGGCCCGCGCCGGTCATCTTCTTCCTCGCGCCGCCGCCGGAGCTTCTCCCGCCGCCGGCCGAAGCTCTCCTCGCTGGAGGAGCTCGCCGCCGCCGGCCCTTCTCCTCACCGCCCCGCATCCCGGACGGGCCAGCCGCTCCGCCCCGCATCCCGGCCATCTCCGCCGCCGGGCCACCACACCGCCGCGGCTCCCTTCGCCGGCCCCCTGCCTCTTCCCACCGGCGGGCTCCTGAGGGAGGTCGAGGCCACCGCGCCCTGTCCGCTCGGGGGATCGGGAGGATCCCCCCGAGTCAACGCCGCCCCGATCCACCCCCGGGCCCGTTAAGCCTAGCGGGCCGAAGCCCGTTAGGCCGTTGACCCGATCCGCCGCCGCCGCCGTTGACTTTGACCAGATCTGAGGTTGCTCCAAATCCTCTAAACCCCTGGCAGTTTTAAGTTCCTGATGCTGTTTTGTTTTGATGATAACTTTTTGTGTGGTTGTCCGATTTGAGCAAATGATATGTCAAAATGATCGTGGAGACATGTACTACGTTTTATTACATTGTGCCATGCATGTTTGAGGTCATCTAGATGTCTTAATCTTCAGGAGAAGAGTGCTACTTGTTATAAACTGTTGTTAGGAGTTGTTTTCATGCCATCTTTGCAATGTGATATCTTGGTGCGTGTTTATCCAAATGAAGCAAATGATATGTCCACATGTTCATCATGAAATGCTCTACATGTTGGTTGTTTTAGCTTGCATGATAGATTTCATCTTGCCATGTTTATCTCCTTTGCAAAGTGCTATGTGGCTGTTATGTTGTTAAACTTGTTACGAGATGCCTCGTTGAGGAGCTCGTTGCTATTGATGTGTTTGTCCCCTTGATGCATGCTTAGATGTTTTGGATTCACCATCATGTGTACTTTGCTGTGGTGCTTACCACTTGCCATGATGTGCTTTGAGGTGACTTAAACTTGCTCTCAGAGATGCCATGATGTTACTACTGTTTTAACACTTAGTGAAATTTCACCAAGTCTGGAATCTGTAATTTCCAGATGCCATGTTTGCTTGTTGTTCTAGGCAAATCCATGATAGTTTTGGGGTGACTCTTGATGATTCCTTGTTGTATATATTGTTGGCTATCCATTCATGCTCTCACATGCTTATTTGAGTGGCTGTAGCATCTTTAACTCTTGCTCCCAAGTTGCAACAAATTACTGCTGTCAGGATTTTGTTGTCAAGTTCAAAATGTCATAGCTTGTTGCTATTGATCCATGGCTCCTTTGGGGATGCTCCAATGGACTTGTTTGCTGTAGGATATGTCTAGTTTATGTCCATGCTCATTGCCATGATGTTTGAGTGCTGTAGACCATTTATCTCTTGCTCCGAAGTTGCTATGCGGCTGTTATTTTCAGCTTGTGCATGTTTATTGTTTCAGGTGTATCTTTTAGCCCATTGCTCCGTTTTGAGCAAGTCCTATATGTAACTTGTGTGTTTTTGCATGTAGATTCATAATATCCTATTGTTAGCATGATTTGAAGTATTTTGCTTGATTGCATATTACCATGCCCCTTGTGGTGTAACACTGTGCTTCCTATGTAGACTTTCTGTGCTTCCTAAGTGCATCTGCATTGCTTCCATAGTGCATCAGCCATGCATCCAGTAGTTTTGTGCATTGCATCTTGTTGATTTCGTGACTTGTGTGTTTGTGTTGAGTAGAGCCGGAAGCTGAGTACGAGTACGAGAACGAGGTTAATACCGAGGTTGAGAACGAGGAGTTCTCTTACGATCCCATCGACAAATCTTCAGGCAAGATGACCGAACCCCGATAACATTACTATCTTTGCCTATTGCTAGAAGTCTCGATCTATAGTTTTGCCTCGATGCCCATGTTTTCCTGTCAGCCTCCTATTGTAACCATGAACCTGTCTAACCACCCTACCTATGCAAACCATTGATTGGCTATACGTAGGCTTCGCTCAGCCCCTCTTATAGCATTGTTAGTTGCAGGAGAAGATTGAAGATTCTTGCTTCTTGTTGAAGCTTGCTGGGATATCACACTATATTAATTATTAAATGAAATCATCTATATATTGGTAATGGGTGGAAGGCTAAGTCTTTTGCTTGGTGTTTTGTTCCACTCATGCCGCCCTAGGAACCGTATAAACCGGTGTTATGTTCCTTGATTATGCGTTCCTCACACGGTTGGGGTTATGGGACCCCCTCGATAAACCGCTAAGTGCTAAGTCTTTTCCAGCAAGTCCCAACATTGGTACTATTTGCCTAATAACTAAAAAACTTGCATAGGGTCTTGCAAACCCGAGTTCTTAATTAACAACCCCCGGGCCAGTGCTCCACATGAGTGTTGGTCCAAACTGGGTAGACTGCGGGTCCACCACGAGGAAACTCGAGGATTGGTATATACCTGTAGGCTGACCTATCCGGTCGTGGCCTGAGACTAGATACGCGCGGCTACTGTCAGGGTGTCGGCACGCCGGGAGGATTTGCTGGATTAGCCTTATCTTAGTCGGAGTATCTTGGGCACGGGATTCCGAGGATACTCGGGGCTTCCCAATTTGGAGTTGCGACTCCGCGGATCGTGGGCTTGTCATGGGCCAAGTTGGAACACCCCTGCAGGGTTATGAACTTTCGAAAGCCATCCCCGCGGTTATGTGGCAGATGGGAATTTGTTAATATCCGGTTGTAGAAAACTTGACACCATGTTCCAAATACACTACCATCGTGAGTACCGTGACGGTCATTTTCCGAAAAGGGATTCGGGAGATGAACACGGTGGGGTTATGTTTGACTTGCTTTAGTTAGGATCACTTTGTGATCATCTCTCGACCGAGGCACTTCTCTTCTCGCTCTCTTTTACGTAAGCTAGTGCTAGTGCGACTGCAACCTCTTGTTCTTTCTTCAGCCTTGTTACACACCCTAGGCTTGGATAGTCGTGTTACCCGGGAACGAGATTGCTGAGTCCTCTGTGGCTCACAGTTACTTCAACACACCAGATGCATGTACTATGGTGAGCTACACATGCGATGGCACTGAGCTAGATTGGGAGTACGATGAGGAGCGTAGCCGTCACTATGTGAACTATCCGGTTGATCGCTAGAGCTTCTACTAGGATTCGATCTAGACCTGTGGTTTAAGTTATGTTTGGTATCTTTCATTTGGATCTTACCCTTAGATGGGCTGTGATGTTTATTTGAATAATGTTTGAACATGTAATGAATTGGTGTGACGTGGCGAGTGTAAGCCAACTATCTTTTTAGCTTTCATCCCTATTTTTACATGAGATGTGCAAAGGTACCAAACTTGCGATCATTCCAGAATGGGCTTATATCTTTAAGTCGTGCCTCGACACATAGGAGATATAGTCCCATCCTGGGCATTACAAGTTGGTATTTCTCCGACCTAGAAGCCCCCACTGATTGATCGAATCGTTGACGGTCGAGTCTAGGCACACACTTAAAATGTTTTGAGTCCTATATTTATATCGGAGAGTGGGATTTCTTTGCTCCTCATCTCTTTTCATTCTGGTGAGGACTCCTGACGATTACTCTTGCCTCTTCTACTTTCAAAAATTGCACCAAATTTTTTTTAGGAATCTCGCGAGTATTGTTGGATTGTTTCGATGTCTTTGTGACGAGAATATTGTTCTCGATGCCTCCTGACATTAGGGGTTGTGGCAGTGTCCCGGGGAGTTCAGCTTCGGGGTATTGTCGTCACAAACATATCGCGGCAATACTAGAATACTTAAGACGGCCGACATCGAAAACTCTCCTATACGGTTAGTGGCAAGATAACCCCGACATCACCCAGTACTGGGGAGGTAGTTCGGGAGTATTGCCATAGCTTGTATAGTGGATGTGTTTCGAAGGTCCGAGGTAGACGGTTTCCGAGAACAACTGGTTATGTGTTGAAGGATGGATACAGCTGGATGTAGGATTAGAGTTGATTGCGCGATGCTTCCCCTGTATCCCCAACACCTGATTGCCTAACTGGAAACTTTCAGAAATTAATAGGTGGGTTCATCCAGTAGACCGTAGGCATTCTTCTAACGAATGCAGGTTACGGAGTTCGGGGTTCTACATTGAGTGAAGTGGTTTTATGGCCGATGTTCCGATCGGGAGTTGCATCTTAAAGGGTCCTTGGCTATGCTGATCCGGGGATTGCAAAACCCTTTCGTAACACGTTCCATAAGCTTTCAGCACAAAGATGTCGAACGAAGCTCCTATCTTGTGTTTGTTCTATATGTACCTTGTGTTTTTCTTATTTACCTTTTGTCCCTAAGTGGCTTCTTGTCAAGATTGTTGTTATCATTGAACTGAGAATTTCATTCGTTCCTCTTGTTCGAATGATTCTTGTGAAGACTATGTTGCATTCTATCCGTTGTTTCAGCTTATACCTTCTTTCAATCAAATTGTTGATTGGTGGTCATCTATTTCAGGATGGCTCCGAAACGGGTTCCCAACGCTAACCCAGAGGGTGAAGAGGTTCCAGATCGTCCTCCTTCCCCTCCTCCTCCGTCTGAGGCCTGGAGAGCGATTATGCAAACTACAAACCAGAACACCCAGATGTTGATGCAGATGATGCAGCAGATGCAAGCAAATCAAGCAAATCAGGGTGCTGCAGGGAACCAAGGCAATTTCTTCAACCAACAGCACCATGCTATGCTCAACCAGTTCTTGGCTAATCAACCAAAGGCTTTCAGTTACTGTGTCGACCCTCTCGATGCGGAAGATTGGATTACTGATATCAAGAAGCATTTTGAGTGCAGTAACGTCAGGTCTGAGGACTATGTGAAGTTTGCAGCCTTCCAACTCAAGGACCAAGCAGCTGACTGGTGGCAGCAGTACAAAGACTCCAGAGAAGGGCGTGTGATCTCTTGGGATGATTTCTGCAAGGACTTTTGCTCTCACCACATTCCTACAAGTGTCATCGAGGGTATGTGTGAGAAATTCCGCAACCTGAAGCAAGGCTCTATGACTGTCTAACAGTATAATGTCAAGTTCCAAAACCTTGCCCGCTATGCTAAGCAAGACATTCCGGATGCCAAGAGCAAGATCTATCAGTTCCTCGGTGGTCTGAAGGATGAACTTCAACTTGCTCTCACCTTGTTCGAGCCTGATGAGTTTGACAAATTCTATAACATGGCACTTAAGCAAGAGGCAGCCCAGCTCAATATGGAGGCTTCGAAAAGGAGGATTCGAGATGCTGTTCACTCCTCCTCATCTTCTCAAGTGGTCGCGAAGCAACATAAATTTTGGCTTCCACCTCCTCCAGTGATCCGAGCTCCCTACAACAACAACAACAACAACATGAACGCTGGTGCTCGTGGTTTCTCCCACCCACACAACCAAGGCAATCAGTCCAAGTCGTAGTTCCATGCTTCCAAGTCAACTGTTCCTCCGACTCATCCACTTTCTGAGGTGACTTGCTACAAGTGTGGCCAGAAGGGTCATTATTCCAACAAGTGCAACAACCCAAGGCGCCTTCCGCCTCCTCCACCTGTCAGTACAGCTATTGTCAAGCATAATCCCAAGCATGAAAGGGTGAATCTAATGAATGCAGCTGAAGCGGAGAATTCTTCTGATGTGATCATTGGTAACCTTTCAGTGAACTCTTTTCTTGCTTAAGTATTATTTGATTCTGGTGCATCTCTCAGTTTCATTTCAAGGCCATTCTTCACCAAGCATAATTTCACTTCGGTTTTTCTGGATAAGAAGTTGTCAATTATCTCTCCGGGCAAACACATGACTTCCAATTTGAAGGCTACGAATGTATCTATTTGCATGGGTGATTATCGATTTCTGGCCTCTCCGGTGGTTCTCGGCAATTCCGACATTGACCTCATCCTCGGGATGGATTGGCTTTCTCAGCATGATGCTCACATTGATTGTGCAAACAAGGAAGTCAAGATTACTCATCCTGATGAAGATGTGATTATCTTCGCCTCTCGGGATAACGCAATCATGCTTTTCTCTCTCAATGACAAGGGCGAGATTAATGCCATCTCTCAAATTTCGGTGGTTAACGAATACGAAGACGTCTTTCCTGAAGAACTTCCTGGCATGCCTCCACACCGTCAAGTGGAGTTCGTCATTGAACTCGAGCCTGGTACTGAGCCAGCATGCTGGCGTCCATACAAGCTCTCTCCTGGAGAATTGAAGGAGTTGAAGAAGCAGCTGGATTAACAAGAACGTTTGGGTCTGATCAGGCCTAGTACGTCTCCTTGGGGCTGTGGTGTCTTATTTGTCAAGAAGAAGGATAGCACGGAGCGCCTTTGCATTGATTACCGGCCATTGATGTGGGGACCCCGACTCATAAGTCGTGATCACCGAATGTACGTGTACAGTGATCCCAGAGATCAATGCTCACTGAACACACAGAAGCTGAATAACAAGAGTCTTACATCCATACATACCGTATTACACAAATGGGACCATGAAGGTCAAGTCTTGAGTATATCATCGCAGCGGAAATCTTCAATGACAACATGGACCCATGCTATCTGCCTTAACCCTACAGGCATTCTGACTGGGAAGCGTCCTAGCTCGCATGCTCGTCACCAAGAAATCTCCATCATAACATGTTCTCTCATGCCTGGCCAATAAAATAACCAGTGGCAAGCCAATGAGTACTTTGAATGTACTCGCAAGCAACCCAAGTGTGATGACATAATAATTATGCAAGCTCTACTGCTACATTGGCAGTTTTGCGGAAAGCTAGTTTTTCATATGCAAGTATGATCAACATATAACATGGACATGCATGTGTCTGCAACAAGTATCAGGTGGTCACATACATCATTATAGCGAAAGATTTGTAATCAACTCATGCTCAAGCTCATTGTGACTTTCTCACAATCACATCATCAACATCTCTGAATCGTGTTGTTTCCCAGAAACTTATGGACATAGTCTAAGTAGCACCACCCAACTATCCTTGACCGCGGACACGGCTATTCGAATAGTTTGACACTCTGCAGAGGTTGCACACTTTACCCACAAGATCAGGGGAACTTCCGTGTCATCCACGACCTGCGGTACCTCAAGTACCCGGGGTAAGCACCCGATCACTATCTTTCCCTAGGCGACACTAATATGGAGTCCACTCGATTGGTAACAGCCCCGTGCCCCACATTTCACATCTCAAGATTTTTGGAGCCTTGCTCCGTATTCATCACATACCACAAGCACGGGGTACCAACGGTGTGTCCGATGCCCTATAAAGACAGTCATGGCCGCCTATCCAAGCGCGACCCCGTCCCGAGAGTGACCTCATGTCACCCCCGTCACTAGTAATGCGGGCACCATGCTAGTATCGACCTAGGTAATCAATAATGCCCTTTCCCATATAAGGGTAGAGTGGTTGCGCATGTTTGGTTGGGACGGTAGTCACACATAAATCTAATCCATCTCTGTAAACAACACTTTCGTCAAGCCTCGGCACACTACTTCTTCACCAAGTAGTGCCCTAGTTTCTCATCAACTCCCAGGGGCATTAGTGGCACCCACTGGGTCATTTGCAAGTATGTCAAACCACACTTGTTTCACTCAATGCATAACCCTGACCCATTTTGCGTAGCCAACTACTATAGTATACATCTATCTACTCCCACCCACATAACCCTCATAGGAAGGTAGGGTCATGTTTGATGCAGGTTTCAACAGTAAGTAACAAAGGTAGCAACCAAAGTGGTTTCCACCTCAACATGACTTCAATGCATCGATAATAAGGTGCTATGAGACATGCATAAAAAGGTTTCTCGAACATGGTCAAAGGGCTGCTTGCCTTATTCTTCCGAGTCTTCAAACCTTCTGGTCCATCTCCGAGTATTCTGTTTATTTCGTCAACTAACGATGGAAGCAACATAATAAGCAACACAATCAAAGCAAAAATAAAAGTGCTCTAAAAATAGGAGTTGGACTTTTCTAGGATACCTCTGGTCATATGAAAAATGACCAAGGTGGTTTCATAGGTGTTGGATCAATAGGTAGTTTGGAACGTTTCAATGTGATGGAACCAAGGGGTTTATGGATTTGGAAGAAGTATACAAAGATATTTCCCTGAATGATGAGCAAAGGCACCCATCAACAAGTCATGATTTTAGAAGCATCTAGGAGTTGGTTTCACTGGATTTGGAGTTCAAATGAATTTCCTAGGATTTTGCAAAGCTGATTAATATGAAGAAATGGCTCAATATTTGGTGGGGTACAGAAAGTATTAATAAAAATGTTCCAAAACTAAGTTTGGATATGACAAGCAGCTAGGAATTTGAACCACTGCATTTGGATCAAATTTGAGCCCTCTGTGATTTTCTAAAGTTCATCACAGAAAATGAAATATTGGCATTTGATAATTATTTGTGAAGGAAATGTTTCTGGAATAATGTGCATGTTGCACCATGTGATAGAGCATGATTTTAGAGACTACCAGAAATTTGAATCATGCAATTTGGAGTTCATTTGAATTAATAATGAATTTATGAAGTTGTCTGGAATAGAAAAAGAAAAAGGAATGATGGTTATACCCCTATACTGCATGCAGGGCGAGGGATAGCTTGTGGGCCGGCCCAGCGGCTCGGCTGTGCGGGCGAAGGTGGTGACGCCGAAGGCGTCATCTCCGAAGTGTGCTTCCGCCTGGGGAACACGGCTCCCGCCCACCCCGTCTCCAATTAAACTGCTGGGCCCTGCTAGCTGGGTCGCTGAAAGGTGGGGGCCCCCTGCAGGGTCATCTTCCTCCTCCCGCTCCAGCGACAGAGGGAAGGGAAGGCTCTGGCCGCGCGACGCCGGCGCCTACCCCCGGCGGCACAGGCCACCTCTGGCGAGGCCGAGGCCACCGGAGGGATCCTCGGGGAGCGGCGCATCCGGGAGGTGGGCTGAGGCCAGCGGACGGCGGCCGAGGCGGCCCCATCATGGGCCATGGCGGATGGCCATTCGGGCGCCTGCGAGAAGGGGAGGCACGGTGCCCCGGAGCATTGGGAGAAGAGGGGGATAGAGCCACCGGGCCCTAGCGCTTCTACTGGTGGGGAGAGGAGGAGCGGGGGAGTCCCCCTTTGCCCGAATCAGAGCGGAGGCCGGCGGCGGCACTCTTGTCATGGAGGGAGCAGGAGCGCACGAGAGGGAGAGGGGACATGTCTAGGAGATGCACGGGAGAGAGGAGGGTCCAGAAGAGGCAAGGGGTGCTCGGGGGAAGGCTTTATATAGGCGCAGCCGCGGTGCACCGTGAGCGACGTCCAGGGACGCGCTCGGGCGTGCTCGTGGAGAGAGGAGGAGGGCAGGGGAGGATAAGGCCGACAGCCCGGCAGGTTGCGGACATCGAGGAGACCTCGGGGGACACGAGGAGGAGGCCCGAGGTGGTCGGGGGCTCCTGGTTGGGCGAGGCTACAGTGCGCCAGGGCACTGTAGCGCGCTCCAGAGCACCCGTTTGGCTGGCATGGCCGTGCCCTCGCCGTGCTGGTCGTGTCCATCATGCCCAAAGATGTCTGGGGGTTGAGGGGGTAGTAAACAAATGCGCTGTGGCTTTGGATGCTCTGGGAAGCCACTGGAATGAGGAGGGAGGTGAAGAAGAGGGTGAAAGCTGCTGTCAGAAAAGTGAATTTGGGGTTTTACCCCCCTCCAATAATTGAGCTGAGGCAGAGGAGAGTTACTGGAGGTAGAATAGGACTAGGAGAAGCTGTCGTAAGTATTTGAGGTAAAGGGAAATAGTAAAAGGGGTCCAAACACTGGTTTTGGTAAATGGACAGAAGGTGTTTGATCAGGTTTTGGGGAGGCAAATGACTTCCAATTGGCATGGGACTTAACAGGATGGAATGTCACACACAATTAGGCCCCTACACCAAATTTGAGCTCATTTGGGCAAAGTTTCCGATGTAACTTTGGTGAACCCTAGAAATCAACAGAAATAGTTTCACCATGTTTGAGTTGAGCTAATCATCTCCCCTTGATGCACCACTTGGTGTAGTTTCATCATTTGGGGTACTGATCACGCCCACAAAGTTTGAAGCCCCAGGTAAAAAGTTGACAATGTAGAGTTGTTCGAATTTGAATTTGAACAGAAATGGTTTTGGGGTACTTAGACCAAGTTATGCTTCTCCAAAACTTGTGCCATTTGGCATAGATGCATAATTACATCATTTTAGCATGTGCACCAAGTTTGAGAGCATTTGGACAAGTTTGACAATGTAAAGTTGCTCAAACTTCAAAATGGACAGAAATGGTTTTGAGGGGATTAGATAATGTTCCCTTAATCTTCAAGGCATGAGGCTTTGCAAGATCATCAAATATGTCATATATGACATGATAGAATTTCCCTGGAATTTTTGGAGAATATTTCCTTTGTAAATATTTCAAAAGCTTGAAATATCCAGAAAGGGTTTTGGAAGGATTTGTCCAACATTTTGAACATGACCATGTGTTGAAACTCTTATATATGGACAATATATGTCCTATGAGTCTCCCTGAATTTTGTCAAATATTTTTGAAATAATTAAATAATTTTTCCCTATTAAAGACCATTTCTGGCCTTAAGAAAAAGCTTTTAAATAAAATATAAAAATAACTTTTAAAATTATAACTTTGTGGTTTCTAGGAGTCGTATACCTAATAGGATTCAAATATACTTTTTGAAAGATTTTTCACACCCTAAATAAGGTACTTGTAGTGCAAACCTCAATTCAGGGGTTTTTGGAAAACTAATTTTAGAAATTACTATTTGGCCAAAATATTTTTATAAGAAAATTCTATACTGGTCTATACACATGGCATGATCATTGGGAAAAGGTTTTGGGTCAAGAAGATGAAGTATAAGAGTTGGAGGATTTATTTGATTTTTAGAGCACTAGCAAACAGCAGACAAAAGTCAAATCAAGCAAAGTCAAAAACACACAAAAGTTTTTGCAAATCCACATTTTTAACATGATAATTAGCTTAAGCAATGTGGCATGAAAATCAGGGTGTGACAGACCTACCCCCTTACAAGAATCTCGTCACCGAGATTCCCAGACTAGGCGTGGAAAGAAAGGCGGAGTCTTGGATACGGGGTAGTCTTCACTTCTTCTTGTTGGTTCTGCTTCCGAGTGGTGCTCCTTGGAATCCTGAAGTGGTTGATGGTATGGCTTCGCGTCCGTCATTCTGCTTCGTCCAGAATGCGGATGGGCTTCTCGCGGTAGGTCAAATCAGGCTGCAGATCAATGGCTTGGTGATCAACATCCTTGTAGAGATTAGGCTTGTCTGGAACTTGGAGACATTTCCGGATTTGTGACACATGGAATACATTGTGCACACCGGATAGCTCGGGTGGTAGTTCCAACTGGTAAGCCACTACTCCTCGTCGTGCAGTGATCTCAAAGGGTCCATTGAACCTTGGTGCTAGCTTCTCCTTGACGTGGAAACGCTTGGTTCCCTTCAGAGGAGTTACCCGCAGGTACACACGGTCCCCGACATGGAAACTCATGTCCCGATGGTGAGTGTCAGCATAGCTCTTTTGCCTTGACTTGGCTGCCTTCAAACGTTCTCTGACTAGTTGGACTTGCTCTTCTGCTGCGTGGAGAATATCCGGTCCAAAAACTAGCCCTTCTCCAGTCTCTGACCAGTTGAGGGGTGTGCGTCATCTGCGTCCGTGCAACACCTCAAATGGTGCCATCTGAAGGCTCGACTGGTAACTGTGGTTATAGGAGAACTCGGCAAAAGGGAGACAATCTTCCCACTTGGCTCCATATGCCAAAACATAGGCTCGGAGCATGACTTCGAGAATCTGATTGACTCGCTCTATCTGACCTCCGGTCTGTGGGTGGGAAGCCGTGCTAAAAGATAACTTGGTTCCCAAGGCTTCTTGGAACTTCTTCCAGAACCTTGAGGTGAACTGGGTTCCTCGATCTGACACAATCTCCTTGGGAATGCCGTGAAGACTTACGATTCGGTCGGTGTAGAGAGCTGCCAGCCGGTTGCCATCATAAGTGGTCTTGACAGGAATGGAATGGACCACCTTGGTCAAATGATCGACTATGAGCCAAATGGAGTCATGTCCTCTATCCGACCTTGGTAATCCAGTGACGAAGTCCATTCCGACTTTATCCCACTTCCACTCAGGAACCTTGAGTGGTTGAGGCAATCCAACGGGTTGCTGGTGTTCAGCCTTGACCCTTTGGCACATATCACACTTTGCAACATAGGTTGCAATCTCTCTCTTCATCCTGTGCCACCAGAATCGTGCCTTCAAGTCTTGATACATCTTGGTGTGAGTGTTCCTTTGAGAGGAGTGGGTTGCAGATACGCCCGGTCTTCGACGCGGAAGTTTACTTCTTGATGACGGTGGTCGGTGTAGATCTTCCTTCTTGATAGGGTGGTCTTCAAATGTCTTCTATCTAGCTGTCCGTCTCTTCTTTGTCTTCGTGCAGACAAGTAGGCCATCAAATAATGATGTTACCCAACTTGTCCAATTACTCCATGAGGTCTATGGGGGTACGCAAGGTAAGCTGGGGTATTGGTGGTGGTCTCGGTTGAGTATATGTAGAGGCCTTCCTGACTTAGAGCGAAGGCCCGTGGTCAGGATCTGACCAGGTTGTGGCTTGGTGGGGCTTAAGGGTTTCGAGGGTTCTAGTGAGTGAGTGAACTTTTATCATCTTATCCTTAAGCACGGTTTCTGAGATGCCAATAGCTCTATCTAGTACTCCGAACGAAAAAGCAGCCTCTCGCATAGACCAACTTCAATCACCACTCATGCCATACATATCCTCATGATTCTCAAGAGACGGTCTAACAAAATTATACTTGTCTACGATCCCCAAATCCATATGTATGTCTACCTCTAAAATCCATGGGTAGGTCACACATGCAGCTAAGCTTAAATTAAACTCCATAATCCAAGCACTCAACCTATTCTTGCAAAGCTCACAATATTGCACCTCTATTCTAAGGAAACACGTCATATGCCACTCCAAGATTTTGTTTCCTTCCTATAAATCAACTCCAATAGCCCGGTCATTTCCATCAATCACCACATAATCCAACAATTCTACAAATCCGATGTCTGCGGTGTTCCACAAGATCTCAAGTCCCTATAATACCCAAATACTTGGAAGGACTATGCATTACGATAGTAAGTCCACCAAATTCTCATCATCCGGGTCAAGTAAACTCCAAGATCACGATTATATAGATCTCTAAATCAACTCCGACAAATAATCCAATCTCCTAGGTTATTGTCCACCGAGAAGCATGGTATCGTGATCAAGATCACTGGTCTAAATCCAATTTACTCCGAACCATGCAGACATATCCAGCATTAATACCAACCAGAATCACCTACATAAATCCAAATCTCATGCCCAACGGGTACTCCTACATGCTTCCCCAAAGTCATGATCCCACCAACATGAAAACCTCACAATCCATCAAGGTCTCAGATAATTCCTCGAAGTCACTGACATAAAGCCACCAAGTCATCTGTCCAATATCCTCGAACTGGTCTATCTATGGCATCGTCAGTTCTTGTGCTATATTAGGATGAAAATGTGCTCACTCACTGTGTCCACTAGCTCCTTTACGAACCCAGTGTTGTGCAAGGTTATAAAGGCTTAACTGGTTCTCTTGCTTTACCATGGGTTAGGCACATGGTTAAGGATTCGTGCTGGAGTGTCTCGTGAAGTCTCAAAGGGTCTAGGAATGGGTTACTGGTCTGGAGGGTTAAACATAATTCTACGGGGTTGCAATTGATCGTGGAGGTTGTAGCAGAAGTCTTCAGTGCCAGTTGGTTGCCGAGGTAGAATCCTTGGTGCATCTTGTCTTGCGGGTCTTCAGTTGGGGAGAGAGAGAATAGGGGGAAGAAGCAGCGTAGAGGAGGGGAATGCCTAAAGGGGGTTCTATAGTGCAGGTGCAACAAACAGGTGCAAAAAGGCCGAAACAAAAGAAACAAGGCAAGGAAGGTGATATAGCCATGCACTTGTTGCCTGGGGCAAAAGTGCGACTTATATAAAAAACACAAACAAATAAAAGCAAACAACACACAATCATGGTTCTATTCGAACCATCATACGGACTCGACTGCGCATAGGGGGTACACGACTCATCCTACCCTAGGGGTTCTCGGACTCAGTGTCGTGACTTGTGCCTCGTGCAGTCTCCTGAGTTTTCCTCAGGTATTGCTATGTCCCGTGTAGTTGCTTGATAAACGATCCGGGTTGAGCCTGAAGAATCTTCAACAACTTCTCGCCTGATGAGGTGATGTGGTGAAGGTGCTTCTGTGTAGCTGGCGTTGACTTGGTCTTCTCTTGTCTTCTTTAATCATGACGATCCCTTGTGCCTTTTGGGGCGTCGAGGGTACCAGGTAGGCAATCCATATGCAATGACAATAACAAGGCATAATAGAGGTCCAACATGTCGGTTTCGTTGATGAAAACATCAACACCAAGAGCGGGGGACGAAGAGAACCGTTTTCCTTCTCACTATAGTGAGGCGGACCAAATGGCAAGGTTCTCATCCACCGGTGGTTGTCGATACAACAACGGTAGTGACAGGATTACTCTATTAGCGATGCATATCATGATTTTGCATACCCTATACCATGGTCATCCTAGGTCAATGTTGCATCTTCTTGGGGCACTGTCAAAGGTGTCATCATCTTCTGAGTCTTCATGTCTTCATTCCTTGAGGATGGAATTTCCGTTGGTATCGTCTTGTCGTGGTGTCGCCAATCTTGTGTGCAGAAGTGGCGGGTGAGTGTTTGGCAAGGTGCACTCCACGAGGATTACAGAAAATCCAGTGGTCTGGGCATAAGGGTTCTAGCGACCAACAATTTTGAAGGGGGAAGAGATCAAGTATACCCTAGTTTTTGAAAAACTGAGAAGGGAAGAGAAGTATAGATAGTTTTGAAAACTACTAATAGTTTTGGAAATGGTTTTACCCTAACTAATGACCATGCTAACTAAGGCTTCCTACAGTCGGGATGGCTCTGATACCAGCTCTGTGGGGACCCCGACTCATAAGTCGTGATCACCGAATGTACGTGTACAGTGATCCCAGAGATCAATGCTCACTGAACACGCATAAGCTGAATAACAAGAGTCTTACATCCATACATATCGTATTACACAAATGGGACCATTAAGGTCAACTCTTGAGTATATCATCGCAGTGGAAATCTTCAATGACAACATGGACCCATGCTATCTGCCTTAACCCTACAAGCATTCTGACTGGGAAGCATCCTAGCTCGCATGCTCGTCACCAAGAAATCTCCATCATAACCTGTTCTCTCATGCCTGGCCAATAAAATAACCAGTGGCAAGCCAATGAGTACTTTGAATGTACTCGCAAGCAACCCAAGTGTGATGACAGAATAATTATGCAAGCTCTACTGCTACATTGGCAGTTTTGCGGAAAGCTAGTTTTTCATATGCAAGTATGATCAACATATAACATGGACATGCATGTGTCTGCAACAAGTATCAGGGGGTCACAGACATCATTATCGCGAAAGAGTTGTAATCAACTCATGCTCAAGCTCATTATGACTTTCTCACAATCACATCATCAACATATCTGAATCGTGTTGTTTCCCAGAAACTTATGGACATAGTCTAAGTAGCACCACCCAACTGTCCTTGACCGCGAACACGGCTATTCGAATAGTTTGACACTCTGCAGAGGTTGCACACTTTACCCACAAGATCCGGGGAACTTCCGTGTCATCCACGACCCGCGGTACCTCAAGTACCCGGGGTAAGTACCCGATCACTATCTTTCCCTAGGCGACACTAATATGGAGTCCACTCGATTGGTAACAGCCCCGTGCCCCACATTTCACATCTCAAGATTTTTGGACCCTTGCTCCGTATTCATCACATTCCACAAGCACGGGGTACCAATGGTGTGTCCGGTGCCCTGTAAAGCCAGTCATGGCCGCCTATCCAAGCGCGACCCCGTCCCGAGAGTGACCTCATGTCACCCCCATCACTAGTAATGCGGGCACCATGCTAGTATCGACCTAGGTAATCAATAATGCCCTTTCCCATATAAGGGTAGAGTGGTTGCGCATGTTTGGTTGGGACGGTAGTCACACATAAATCTAATCCATCTCTATAAACAACACTTTCGTCAAGCCTCGGCACACTACTTCTTCACCAAGTAGTGCCCTAGTTTCTCATCAACTCCCAGGGGCATTAGTGGCACCCACTGGGTCATTTGCAAGTATGTCAAACCACACTTGTTTCACTCAATGCATAACCCTGACCCATTTTGCGTAGCCAACTACTATAGTATACATCTATCTACTCCCACCCACATAACCCTCATAGGAAGGTAGGGTCATGTTTGATGCAGGTTTCAACAGTAAGTAATAAAGGTAGCAACCAAAGTGGTTTCCACCTCAACATGACTTCAATGCATCGATAATAAGGTGCTTTGAGACATGCATAAAAAGGTTTCTCGAACATGGTCAAAGGGCTGCTTGCCTTATTCTTCCGAGTCTTCAAACCTTCTGGTCCATCTCCGAGTATTCCGTTTATTTCGTCAACTAACTATGGAAGCAACATAATAAGCAACACAATCAAAGCAAAAATAAAAGTGCTCTAAAAATAGGAGTTGGACTTTTCTAGGATACCTCTGGTCATATGAAAAATGACCAAGGTGGTTTCATAGGTGTTGGATCAATAGGTAGTTTGGAACGTTTCAATGTGATGGAACCAAGGGGTTTATGGATTTGGAAGAAGTATACAGAGATATTTCCTTGAATGATGAGCAAAGGCACCCATCAACAAGTCATGATTTTAGAAGCATCTAGGAGTTGGTTTCACTGGATTTGTAGTTCAAATGAATTTCCTAGGATTTTGCAAAGCTGATAAATATGAAGAAATGACTCAATATTTGGTGGGGTACAGAAAGTATTAATAAAAATGTTGCAAAACTAAGTTTGGATATGACAAGCATCTAGGAATTTGAACCACTGCATTTGGATCAAATTGGAGCCCTCTGTGATTTTCTAAAGTTCATCACAGAAAATGAAATATTGGCATTTGATAATTATTTGTGAAGGAAATGTTTCTGGAATAATAGAGCATGATTTTAGAGACTACCAGAAATTTGAATCATGCAATTTGGAGTTCATTTGAATTAATAATGAATTTATGAAGTTGTCTGGAATAGAAAAAGAAAAAGGAATGAGGGTTATACCCCTATACTGCGTGCAGGGCGAGGGATAGCTTGTGGGCCGGCCCAGCGGCTCGGCTGTGCGGGCGAAGGTGGTGATGCCGAAGGCGTCATCTCCGAAGTGTGCTTCCGCTTGTGGAACACGGCTCCCGCCCGCCCCGTCTCCACTTAAACTGCTGGGCCCTGCTGGCCGGGTCGCTGACAGGTGGGGGCCCCCTGCAGGGTCATCTTCCTCCTCCCACTTCCGCGACAGAGGAGAGGGAAGGCTCTGGCCGCGCGACGCCGGCGCCTGCCCCCGGCGGCGCAGGCCACCTCTGTCCAGGCCGAGGCCACCGGAGGGATCCTCGGGGAGCGGCGCATCCGGGAGGTGGGCTGAGGCCAGCGGACGGCGGCCGAGGCGGCCCCAGCACGGGCCATGGCGGATGGCCATTCGGGCGCCTGCGAGAAGGGGAGGCACGGTGCCTCGTAGCATTGGGAGAAGAGGGGGATAGAGCCACTGGGCCCTGGCGCTTCTACTGGGTGGGAGAGGAAGAGTGGGGGAGTCCCCCTTTGCCCGAATCAGAGCGGAGGCCGGCGGCGGCACTCTTGTCATGGAGGGAGCAGGAGTGCATGAGAGGGAGAGGGGACATGTCTAGGAGATGCATGGGAGAGAGGAGGGTCCAGAAGAGGCAAGGGGTGCTCGGGGGGAGGCTTTATATAGGCGCAACCACGGTGCACCATGAGCGACGTCCATGGACGCGCTCGGGCGTGCTCGTGGAGAGAGGAGGAGGGCAGGGGAGGATAAGGCCGACAGCCCGGCAGGTTGCGGACGTCGAGGAGACCTCGGGGGACACGAGGAGGAGGCCCGAGGTGGTCGGGGGCTCCTGGTTGGGCGAGGCTACAGTGCGCTAGGGCACTGTAGCACGCTCCAGAGCACCCGTTTGGCTGGCATGGCCGTTCCCTCGCCGTGCTGGTCGTGTCCATCATGCCCAAAGCTGTCTGGGGGGTCGAGGGGGTAGTAAACAAATGCGCTGTGGCTTTGGATGCTCTGGGAAGCCACTGGAATGAGGAGGGAGGTGAAGAAGAGGGTGAAAGCTGCTGTCAGAAAAGTGAATTTGGGGTTTTAGCCCCCTCCAATAATTGAGCTGAGGCAGAGGAGAGTTACTGGAGGTAGAATAGGACTAGGAGAAGCTGTGGTAAGAATTTGAGGTAAAGGGAAATAGTAAAAGGGGTCCAAACACTGGTTTTGGTAAATGGAAAGAAGGTGTTTGATCAGGTTTTGGGGAGGCAAAATGACTTCCAATTGGCATGGGACTTAACAGGATGGAATGTCACACACAATTAGGCCCCTGCACCAAATTTGAGCTCATTTGGGCAAAGTTGCCAATGTAACTTTGGTGAACCCTAGAAATTAACAGAAATGGTTTCACCATGTTTGAGTTGAGCTAATCATCTCCCCTTGATGCACCACTTGGTGTAGTTTCATCATTTGGGGTACTGATCATGCCCACAAAGTTTGAAGCCCCAGGTAAAAAGTTGACAATGTAGAGTTGTTCAAATTTGAATTTGAACAGAAATGGTTTTGGGGTACTTAGACCAAGGTATGCTTCTCCAAAACTTGTGCCATTTGGCATAGATGCATAATTACATCATTTTAGCATGTGCACCAAGTTTGAGAGAATTTGGACAAGTTTGGCAATGTAAAGTTGCTCAAAATTCAAAATGGACAGAAATGGTTTTGAGGGGATTAGATGATGTTCCCTTGATCTTCAAGGCATGAGGCTTTGCAACATCATCAAATATGTCATATATGACATGATAGAATTTCCCTGGAATTTTTGGAGAATATTTCCTTTGTAAATATTTCAAAAGCTTGAAATATCCAGAAAGGGTTTTGGAAGGATTTGTCCAACATTTTGAACATGACCATGTGTTGAAACTCTTATATATGGACAATATATGTCCTATGAGTCTTATTGAATTTTGGCAAATATTTTTGAAATAATTAAATATTTTTCCCTATTGAAGACCATTTCTGGCTTTAAGAAAAAGCTTTTAAATAAAATATAAAAATAACTTTGAAAATTATAACTTTGTGGTTTCTGGGAGTCCTATACCTAATAGGATTCAAATATACTTTTTGAAAGATTTTTCACACCCTAAATAAGGTACTTGTAGTGCAAACCTCAATTCAGGGGTTTTTGGAAAACTAATTTTAGAAATTACTATTTGGCCAAAATATTTTTATAAGAAAATTCTATAGTGGTCTATACACATGGCATGATCATTGGGAAAAGGTTTTGGGTCAAGAAGATGAAGTATAAGACTTGGAGGATTTATTTGATTTTTAGAGCACTAGCAAACAACAGACAAAAGTGAAATCAAGCAAAGTCAAAAACACACAAAAGTTTTTGCAAATCCACATTTTTAACATAATAATTAGCTTAAGCAATGTGGCATGAAAATCAGGGTGTGACAATTGAACAAGAAGACAATAAAGAACAAGTATCCGCTCCCCAACATCAATGAACTGTTCGAGCAACTCAAAGGAGCTAAAGTGTTCTCAAAGCTCGATCTCCGAATGGGCTATCACCAAATTCGCATTCGCGAAGAAGATATTCACAAGACTGCCTTCAGAACGAGCTACGGCTCATATGAGTATACAGTCATGTCTTTCGGCCTCGCTAATGCTCCACCTACCTTCTCGAGAATGATGCACTACATTTTCAACCCCTACACCGGCGAGTTTGTGCTTGTGTATCTGGATGATATTTTGGTATTCTCCAAGAATGAAGAAGATCACGAAAAGCACCTCCGTCTGGTTCTCGACAGACTCCGTGAACATAAGTTCTATGCCAAGTTCTCCAAGTGCGAATTTTGGCTCGATAAGGTCTTATATCTGGGCCATATCATCTCCGCTGATGGTATTGCGGTAAACCCCGAGAAAGTTGAAGTAATTGTCAACTGGGAACCTCCTCGGAATGTCAAGCAACTCCGAAGCTTTCTTGGTCTTGCCAGCTATTGCAGATGGTTCGTTGAGAACTTCTCCAAGATTGCCAAGCCTCTTTCCAACTTGCTGCAGAAGAATGTCAAGTACTACTGGTCTCCAGATTGTGAAGTGGCATTCAAAACTCTCAAAGAAAAGCTCGTCTCTGCTTCAGTTCTTACTCCTCGAGATGAGTCCAAGCCCTACGAAGTATTCTGTGATGCTTCTCTTCAAGGACTTGGTGGTGTGCTTATGCAGGACAAGAGAATTGTGGCATATACTTGTCGTCAGCTGAAGCCAAGTGAGAAGAACTACCCCACACATGATCTTGAACTAGCAACTGTGGTACATGCTTTGATTACGTGGAGACACCTTCTGATGGGCAGAAAAGTCGACATCTTCACCGATCACAAGAGCTTGAAGTACATCTTCACACAGCCGAATCTGAACCTCCGCCAGACTCGTTGGGTCGAGATGATCCAAGAGTATGATTCGAGCATCGAATACACACCTGGCAAGGCGAATGTGATTGCAGATTCTTTGAGTAGAAAGGAATATTGCAACAGCCTCCTTATCAAGCCATTCTAGCCCGAGCTTTGTGAAGCATTCAGGAAGCTAAACCTCCAAGTTGTTCCGCAAGGTTTTCTTGCAAATCTTCAAGTTGCTCCTACCTTGGAAGATCAGATCCGTGAGGCCCAACTCAGTGACGCTATGGTGCAGAAAGTGAAACATGGTATTGCTAAGGGTACTCCCAAATACAAGTGATATCGCGTTGATGAGAGAGATACCTTGTTCTTCGAGGACAGACTTGTGGTTCCCAAAGGTGATCTCAGGAAGCTCACAATGGACGAAGCACATGATTCCCTCCTTTCCATTCATCCTGGCAGTTCCAAGATGTACCAAGATCTCAAGCAATCTTACTGGTGGACTCGCATGAAAAGGGAGATTGCCCAATTCGTGAATGAATGTGATGTCTGCAGAAGAGTGAAGGCAGAGCATCAACGTCCAACCGGTCTTCTCCAACCTCTTCCTATTCCTGAGTGGAAATTCGACCACATTGAAATGGATTTCGTCACTGGTTTTCCTAACTCCAAGAGAGGGAATGATTCTATCTTCGTGGTGATTGACAAGCTTACCAAAGTCGCTCACTTCCTTCCAGTCAAAGAATCCATCAATGCAGCTCAATTGGCAGAATTGTACACTTCCAGAATTGTGTCCTTACATGGCATTCCTCAAGTTATCTCCTCAGACCGTGGACGTTTGTTCACTTCTAAGTTCTGGGACTCCTTTCAGTCTGCCATGGGCACTAAGATTCGTTTCAGCACTTCATTTCACCCTCAGACTAGTGGTCAAGTCGAGCGAGTGAATCAGATTCTAGAAGACATGCTCAGAGCCTGTGTCATATATTTTGGCATGAAATGGGAAGATTGCCTTCCATTTGCCGAGTTCTCTTACAACAACAGCTTCCAAGCAAGTGCCGGCAAAGCTCCGTTTGAAATCCTCTATGGCAGAAAGTGCCGTACCCCTCTCAACTGGTCCGAGACTGGTGAACGTCAACTTCTTGGCAATGACTTGATCTCAGAAGCCGAAGAAATGTGCAAAGTAATACGTGAGAATCTCAAGGCCGCTCAGTCGCGTCAGAAGAGCTACTATGATGGCAAGCATCGTGATTTGGCCTTCAACATTGGGGATCATGTCTATCTCCGTGTTTCTCCTATGAAAGGCACCCAAAGATTCGGTATCAAAGGAAAGCTTGCTCCTAGATACGTCGGGCCTTTCAAGATCCTTGGCAAAAGAGGTGATCTAGTCTATCAAATTGAGCTCCCTTCCAATTTCGCTAATGTTCATGATGTGTTTCATGTGTCTCAACTCCGCAAGTGCTTCAAGACACCTGAACGCACCATTCCGTTTGAGGAGATTGATCTTCAACAAGACTTGTCTTACCGAGAGCACCCAGTTGCTATTCTCGAAGAAACCGAGCGCAAGACCCGCAACAAGTCCATCAAATTCTTGAAAGTCAAGTGGTCACACCATACCGACCGAGAAGCTACGTGGGAACGAGAAGATCACCTTCGTTCCGAGTACCCTTCCTTCTTCCAGTCCTAGATCTCGGGACGAGATCTTTTTGTAGTGGAGGAGAGTTTGTAATGCCCCGGATGTAATACTTTCCCTTTTGGGCAATATATATATCCTTGGCTTAATCAGTTCCATTCTGGGTTCTTCGTCTTTTCGGGTTTTTCGTCGTTTTGTCGTGTGCGTGTGTGCATTCATCCATATCATGTTGTCTTGTGCATTGCATTGCATGTGTGTTGTCGTTTGCATCCGGTCCCACTCGTTCCTTTCCGTTGTCCATTTCGAGTTCCGGAGCTCTCTCACGTATCCGTGGCATCCCCGAGGCCTACTTTGGTGTTTGGCCGTGTAACGTTTCCGGTTTGGCGTGAGACTTGTCGTGCGTTGTTGTTTTGGTGTGTGTAACCCGCCTGTCAAATCTCGTCGCGTTTGGAGTTCGGTTGGTACTCCAACAGTTATTCTCATGGGCTGAAAGTACCCCCTCTTTGAGGCCCAAGACACCCCTCCAACAGCCCACCAAACCAAGCCAAACCCCTCCCTTCATCTAGGCCATCCAATTGTGATCGCGTGGCCGAAAACCTCACCTCATTTGGACAACCCTAGCTCCTTGTGCCTATATAAACGTCCATCTCCCCCAATTTTCGCGTCCAGAAACCCTAATGCTTCCACAGTTCGCCGCCGGTGCTTCCACCGTTGAATCCCAGTGCTTCCACTGTGCTTCTGAAGTTCTTCGCCGTGCTTCCGAAGGCCGCCGGTTGTGCTTCCTGCCGCGTGGGCCCGCGCCGGTCATCTTCTTCCTCGCGCCGCCGCCGGAGCTTCTCCCGCCGCCGGCCGAAGCTCTCCTCGCCGGAGGAGCTCGCCGCCGCCGGCCCTTCTCCTCACCGCCCCGCATCCCGGCCAGGCCAGCCGCACCGCCCCGCATCTCGGCCATCTCCGCCGCCGGGCCACCGCGCCGCCGCGGCTCCCTTCGCCGGCCCCCTGCCTCTTCCCGCCGGCGGGCTCCCGAGGGAGGTCGAGGCCGCCGCGCCCTGTCCGCTCGGGGGATCGGGAGGATCCCCCCGAGTTAACGCCACCCCGATCCACCCCCGGGCCCGTTAAGCCTAGCGGGCCGAAGCCCGTTAGGCCGTTGACCCGATCCGTCGCCGCCGCCGTTGACTTTGACCAGATCTGAGGTTGCTCCAAATCCTCTTAGTCCCTGGCAGTTTTAAGTTCCTGATGCTGTTTTGTTTTGATGATAACTTTTTGTGTGGTTGTCCGATTTGAGCAAATGATATGTCAAAATGATCGTGGAGACATGTACTACGTTTTATTCCATTGTGACATGCATGTTTGAGGTCATCTAGATGTCTTAATATTCAGGAGAAGAGTGCTACTTGTTATAAACTGCTGTTAGTAGTTGTTTTCATGCCATCTTTGCAATGTGATATCTTGGTGCGTATTTATCCAAATGAAGCAAGTGATATGTTCACATGTTCATCATGAAATGCTCTACATGTTTTTGTTTTAGCTTGCATGATAGATTTCATCTTGCCATGTTTATCTCCTTTGCAAAGTGCTATGTGGCTGTTATGTTGTTAAACTTGTTACGAGATGCCTCGTTGAGGAGCTCGTTGCTATTGATGTGTTTGTCCCCTTGATGCATGCTTAGATGTTTTGGATTCACCATCATGTGTACTTTGCTGTGGTGCTTACCAGTTGCCATGATGTGCTTTGAGGTGACTTAAACTTGCTCTCAAAGATGCCATGATGTTACTACTGTTTTAACACAGTGAAATTTCACTAAGTCTGGAATCTGTAATTTCCAGATGCCATGTTTGCTTGTTGTTCTAGGCAAATCCATGATAGTTTTGGAGTGACTCTTGATGATTCCTTGTTGTATATATTGTTGGCTATCCATTCATGCTCTCACATGCTTATTTGAGTGGCTGTAGCATATTTAACTCTTGCTCCCAAGTTGCAACAAATTACTGCTGTCAGGATTTTGTTGTCAAGTTCAAAATGTCATAGCTTGTTGCTATTGATCCATGGCTCCTTTGGGGATGCTCCAATGGACTTGTTTACTGTAGGATATGTCTAGTTTATGTCCATGCTCATTGCCATGATGTTTGAGTGCTGTAGACCATTTATCTCTTGCTCCGAAGTTGCTATGTGGCTGTTATTTTCAGCTTGTGCATGTTTATTGTTTCGGGTGTATCTTTTAGCCCGTTGCTTCGTTTTGAGCAAGTCCTATATGTAACTTGTGTGTTTTTGCATGTAGATTCATAATATCCTATTGTTAGCATGATTTGAAGTATTTTGCTTGATTGCATATTGCCATGCCCCTTGTGCTGTAACACTGTGCTTCCTATGTAGACTTTCTGTGCTTCCTAAGTGCATGTGCATTGCTTCCATAGTGGATCAGCCATGCATCCAGTAGTTTTGTGCATTGCATCTTGTTGATTTCGTGCCTTGTGTGTTTGTGTTGAGTAGAGCCGGAAGCTGAGTACGAGTACGAGAACGAGGTTACTACCGAGGTTGAGAACGAGGAGCTCTCTTACGATCCCATCGACAACTCTTCAGGCAAGATGACTGAACCCCGATAACATTACTATCTTTGCCTATTGCTAGAAGTCTCGATCTATAGTGTTGCCTCGATGCCCATGTTTTCCTGTCAGCCTCCTATTGTAACCATGAACCTGTCTAACTACCCTACCTATGCAAACCATTGATTGGCTATATGTAGGCTTCGCTCAGCCCCTCTTATAGCATTGTTAGTTGCAGGAGAAGATTGAAGATTCTTGCTTCTTGTTGAAGGTTGCTGGGATATCACACTATATTAATTATTAAATGAAATCATCTATATATTGGTAATGGGTGGAAGGCTAAGTCTTTTGCTTGGTGTTTTGTTCCACTCATGCCGCCCTAGGAACCGTATAAACCGGTGTTATGTTCCTTGATTATGCGTTCCTCACACGGTTGGGGTTATGGGACCCCCTCGATAAACCGCTAAGTGCTAAGTCTTTTCCAGCAAGTCCCAACATTGGTACTATTTGCCTAATAACTAAAAAACTTGCATAGGGTCTTGCAAACCCAAGTTCTTAATTAACAACCCCCGGGCGAGTGCTCCACATGAGTGTTGGTCCAAACTGGGCAGACTGCGTGGCCACCACGAGGAAACTTGAGGATTGGTATATACCTGTAGGCTGACCTATCCGGTCGTGGCCTGAGACTAGATACGCGCGGCTACTGTCAGGGTGTCAGCACGCCGAGAGGATTTGCTGGATTAGCCTTACCTTAGTCGGAGTATCTTGAGCACGGGATTCCGAGGATACTCGGGCCTTCCCAATTTGGAGTTGCGACTCCGCGGATCGTGGGCTTGTCATGGGCCAAGTTGGAACACCCCTGCAGGGTTATGAACTTTCGAAAGACGTGCCCGCGGTTATGTGGCAGATGGGAATTTGTTAATATCCGGTTGTAGAAAACTTGACACCATGTTCCAAATACACTACCAGCGTGAGTACCGTGACGGTCATTTTCCGAAAAGGGATTAGGGAGATGAACACGATGGGGTTATGTTTGACTTTCTTTAGTTAGGATCACTTCGTGATCATCTCTCGACCGAGGCACTTCTCTTCTCGCTCTCTTTTACGTAAGCTAGTGCTAGTGCTACTGCAACCTCTTGTTCTTTCTTCAGCCTTGTTACACACCCTAGGCTTGGATAGTCGTGTTACCCGGGAACGGGATTGCTGAGTCCTCTGTGGCTCATAGTTACTTCAACACACCAGATGCAGGTACTATGGTGAGCTACACAGGCGATGGCACTGAGCTAGACTGGGAGTACGACGAGGAGCGTAGCCGTTACTATCTGAACTATCCGGTTGATCACTAGAGCTTCTACTAGGATTCGATCTAGACCTGTGGTTTAAGTTATGTTTGGTATCTTTCATTTGGATCTTACCCTTAGATGGGCTGTGATGTTTATTTGAATGATGTTTGAACATGTAATGAATTGGTGTGACGTGGCGAGTGTAAGCCAACTATCTTTTCAGCTTTCATCCCTATTTTTACATGAGATGTGCAAAGGTACCAAACTTGCGATCATTCCCAAATGGGCTTATATCTTTAAGTCGTGCCTCGACACGTAGGAGATATAGTCCCATCCTGGGCATTACACATCGCCATTAGTTGAGGCATCTCTGGGTCTTCGGGCAGAGGAGCCGAACACTTGATCCGCTCCGCCTTTTTCGTCCATGCCTGAATAGAACGTAAAAACTCCAACTCCTGTTATAATTGAAATATGGACGGGGTATATATTCGGCGGAAGTTCAGATTACCTCTGAAGCCGAGAACACGCTGCTGAAGCCCTTGTCCCCGGTCTCCGCCGGCCACCCCTTTTGAGCCTTGAAGAGCTGTTTCCAGATGTCTTCATGCGTGGTTGCTACCTCTTGAGCATGCGTTGGTTTTCCCTTGAATAGGAAAGGGTCATGCAACAAAGTAGCATAAGTATTTCAGCTCAGTTTTTGAGAACCAAGATATCAATCCAGTAGGAGATTACACTCAAATCCCTTGTACCTGCACAAACAAATAAGAACCTTGCAACAAACACGATAAAGGGGTTGTCAATCCCTTCACGACCACCTGCAAAACTGAGATCTGATAGCGATAATAAGATAAATATTTTTGGTATTTTTGCTGTATAGATTGAAAAGTAAAGATTGCAAAATAAAAGATAGCTAGTTGACTAAAGATTAATATGATGGAAAATAGACCAGGGGGCCATAGGTTTCACTAGTGGCTTCTCTCAAGATAGCAAATTCTAGGGTGGGTGAACAAATTACTGTCGAGCAATTGATCGAAAAGTGCATAGTTATGAGAATATCTAGGCATGATCATGTATATAGGCATCACGTCCGTGACAAGTAGACCAAAACGATTCTACATCTACTACTATTACTCCACACATCGACTGCTATCGAGCATGCTTCTAGAGTATTAAGTTCATAAGAAGAGAGTAACGCGTTAAGCAAGATGACATGATGTAGAGGGATAAACTCATGCAATATATATAAACCCCATCTTTTTATCCTCGATGGCAACAATACAATACTTGCCATGCTGCCCCTGCTGTCACTAGGAAAGGACACCGCAAGATTGAACCCAAAGCTAAGCACTTCTCCCATTGCACCAAAGATCAATCTAGTAGGCCAAACAAAACTGATAATTCGAAGAGACTTGCAAAGATATTTTAATCATGAATATAAGAATTCAGAGAAGAATCAAATATTGTTCATAGATAATCTAGATCATAAACCCACAATTCATTGGATATCGACAAACACACCGCAAAAAGTATTACATCGAATAGATCTCCAAGAAGATCAAGGAGAACTTTGTATTGAGATCCAAAGAGAGAGAAGAAGCCATCTAGCTAATAACTATGGACCCGAAGGTCTGTGGTAAACTATTCACAACTCATCGGAGAGGCTATGGTGTTGATGTAGAAGCCCTCCATGATCGATTCCCCCTCCGGTGGAGCTCCGAAAAAGCCCCAATATGGGATCTCATGGGTACAGAAGGTTGCGGCGGTGGAAATAGGGTTTCGTGGTGCTCTAAGATGTTTTTAGGGTATATGAGTATATATAGGCTGAAGAAGTATGTCGATGGAGCTACGAGGGGCCCACGAGGGTGGGGGGCGCTCCTACCTCCTAGGCGCACCCTCCTGCCTTGTGGCCACCTCGTGGCTTCGCTGGCATGTAAAAGTCTTTGGGGTTGCGTTTGTTCCAAAAACGATCCTCGCGAAGGTTTCATTCCATTTGGACTCCGTTTGATATTCCTTTTCTACGAAACACTGAAATAGGCAAAAAACAACAATTTGCATTGGGCCTTGGGTTAGTAGGTTAGTTCCAAAAATAATATAAAAGTGCATAATAAAGCCCATTAAACATCCAAAACAGATAATATAATAGCATGGAACACTAAAAAATTATAGATACATTGCAGACGTATCAAGCATCCCCAAACATAATTCATGCTCGTCCTCGAGTAGGTAAATGGTAAAAACAGAATTTTTGATGTGGAATGCTACCCAACATAATTCTCAATGTAATTTTCTTTATTGTGGCATGAATGTTCAGATCCGGAAGATTCAAGACAAAAGTTTAATATTGACATAAGAATAATAATACTTCAAGCATACTAACAAAGCAATTATGTCTTCTCAAAATAACATGGCCAAAGAAAGTTCATCCCTACAAAATCATATAGTTTGGTTATGCTCCATCTTCTCAACACAAGGTAATGATGCCCACCCCGGTGTCAGCCAAGCAATTGGTTCATACTTTTTAACGCGCTTTTTCATTTTTTTTCACGCAATATATGAGCGTGAGCCATGGATATATCACTATGGGTGGAATAAAAGGTTGTAATAGACAAAATGAGGGAGAAAGTCTCACATCAACTAGGCACATCAGTGAACTATGGAGATGTCCATCAATTGATATCAATGTCAGTGAGTAGGGATTGCCATATAACGGATGCACTAGAGCTATAATTGTATGAAATCTCAAAAGATAACTAGTGGGTGTGCATCAACTTCCTTGCTCACGAAGACCTAGGGCATTTGAGGAAGCCCATCGTTGGAATATACAATCCAAGTTCTATAACAAAAATTCCCACTAGTATATGAAAGTCACAACATAGCAGACTATCTATCATGAAGAACATGGTGCTACTTTGAAGCACAAGTGTGGAAAAAAAACATAGTAACATTGTCCCTTCTCTCTTATTCTCTCTTTTTTTATTTTGGGCTCTTTGACCTCTCTTTCTGGTGGTCTTCTTTGTCCTCTGTCGTTTATTTGGGCTTCATTGCCCTCTTTTATTTTTGATAACCTCACATGGTACAATGTTCTAATAATGATGATCATCACACTTTTATTTACTTACAACTCGATATTACAACTCGATACTAGAACAAAGATATGACTGTATATGAATGCATCCGACGGTGTACCGGGATGTGCAATGATCAAGAGTGACATGTATAAAAGATATGAACGGTGGCCTTGCCACAAATACTATGTCAACTACATGACCATGCAAAGCAATATGAAAATGAAGATGCGTGTCATAATATAACGGAACGGTGGAGTTACATGGCAATATATCCCGGAATGGCTATGGAAATGCCATAATAGGTAGGTATGGTGGCTGTTTTGAGGAAAGGTATAAGGATGGTTTTATGCACCGGCGAAAGTTGCGCGGCACTAGAGTGGCTAGCAAGGTGGAAGGGTGAGGGTGCGTATAATCCATGGACTCAACATTAGTCATAAAGAACTCACATACTTATTGCAAACAAGTTATTAGCCCTAGAAGAAAAGTACTACTACGCATGCCCCTAGGGCGGAGGTTGGTAGGAGTTAACCATCGCGTGCCCCCGACCTTCACACAAAGGTAAACAATCAAGACACAAGCATTTCATTGTGGTTACACATTTGGAGACCATACGTGCATCCTACGGGAATTGCGACCTTGACACAATTATTTTCACTACCCTACAATTTACTACTAGCATGATTCTAATATTACCATCCTCATATCTCAAAACGACCACACTTATCATATGGTAGTTTTTATTATACATCCTTTGGATGTCTACCGAATTAGGACTAAATTCATAACCCAAGCTAATTACCATGCGTTTTTAGAGACTCTCAAAATAATATAAGTGAAGCAAGGGAGTTCAACAATTTCTATAAAATAAAGCCACCGCCGTGCTCTAAAAAGATATAAGTGAAGCACTAGAGCAAAATTGCCTAGCTCAGAAGATATAAGTGAAGCACATAGAGTATTCTAATCACGATTGAACTTTTTCTCTCATAAAAGGTGTGTACGGCAAGGATTATTGTGACAAACTAAAAATAAAAGACGCATATCATACAATATGCTCCAAGCAAAACACATATCATGTAGTGAATAAAAATATAGCCTCAAGTAAAGTTACCGATGGATGAAGACGAAAGAGGGGATGCCATCCCAGGGCATCCACAAGCTTAGGATCTTGGCCGTCCATGAATTTTACCTTGGGGTGCCTTGGGAATCCCCAAGCTTATGCTTTTTCCACTCCTTATTCCATAGTCCATCAAATCCTTACCCGAAACTTGAAAACTTCACAACACAAAACTCAATAGAAATCTCGTGAGCTTCGTTAGTAAAACAAAGCAAATAACCACTCAAGGTACTGTTGTGATATTATTCTTATTTTATACTGGTGTAATATCTTATGTATTCCAACTTTTCCATGGTTCATACCCCAATATTAGCCATAGATTCATCAAAATAAGCAAGCAACACAAAGAAAACAGAATCTGTCAAAAACAGAATAGTTTGTAGCAATCGGAAAACTTCGCATACTTCCATAACACTAAAAATTCTGAAAATTTTGGAAGACGTGGGGAATTTGTATGTGAATTTTGTGTGAAAATTTCATAAGGTTTTCACGTTCCAGATAATTATTGAATTTTCTGCACTGGGCGCAAAAGTTTCTGTTTTTCAGCGAAATCAAATCAACGATCACCGTAAGCCATCCCAAAGGTCTTACTTGGCTCAAACACTAATTAAACACCAAAACACAATTACTTCACAAGTAATAATGTGTGAAACTTGAAAAACAAAACCAATAAGCAAAAATAAAATTTGGTTGCCTCCCAACAAGCGCTATTGTTTAATGCCCTTAGCTAGGCATTCATAATTTTAATGATGCTCACATGAAAGATAAGACTTGAAGCACAAAAAAATAGCATCATATATCATGTGAAAATTACATCTAAGTCTAACATACTTCCTGTGCATAGGCATTTTATAGGAAAACAAATCAAGAAAACAATATCTAGCATATGCAAGGAAGAAAAAGAAAACAAGAACAATCTCAACATGAAGAGAGGTAATTTAGTAACTTGAAGATTTCTACAACCATATTTTCCTCTAACATAATAATTGCATGTAGGATCATAAAAAAATTCAACAACATAACTATCACAAAACATATTCTCAACATGATCCACATGCATGCAAAGTTCACACTCTACCAAAATAGTGGGATCAACATTAACTCAAGTCATGACCTCTCCAAACCCACTTTTATCAAAAAATTCATAAGATTGAACATCCTCCAAATATGTGGGATCTAAAGTTGAAACTCTTCCAAACCCACTTTCAATATTTTGGCTAACATTATTATCAATCTCATATTCATCATGGGTTTTAAATAAATTTTCAAGACGGTAAGAAGCATCACACCAATCATGATCATTGCAACAAGTAGTGGGCATAGCAAAATAAGCATCCCCAAGCTTAGGGTTTTGCATATCATTAGCACAACTGATATTAATAGAATTTATAATAACATCATTGCAATCAGGTTTTTCATTCAAAGAGCTATCGTGAATCAGTTCATAAATTTCTTCTTTCAACAATTCATCACAATTTTTAGATTCACGAATTTCAAGCAAAAACTCATAAAGATAATATAGTGCACTCAATTCACTAGCAATTTGTTCATCATAATTGGATCTTTTAAAAAGATTAGCAAGCAGATGAGGATCCATAAATAGTTTTTTAGCAAGCAAAGATGCAAGCAAATAGAAGGCATATGGCAACACAAGCAAACATAAGATCGAACGAGAAAAAGGCAAACGAAAAGAGGGCAAATATTTTTGTGTTTTTCTGAAAATGTTTTAGAAGTGGGGGAGATAAAAATGAGAGGTGAATGGCAAATAATGTAAGTGCGAGAGATGAGAGTTTTATGAAGGGTACTTGGTATGTCTTGACATGGCGTAGATCTCCCCGGCTACGCCGCTAGAAATTCTTCCTGCTACCTCTTGAGCTTGCGTTGGTTTTTCCCTTGAAGAGGAAAGGGTGATGTAGCAAAGTAGAGTAAGTATTTCCCTCAGCTTCAGAACCAATGTATAAATCCAGTAGGAGATTACACACAAATGACCAAAGAATCAAACAACTTGCACCCAACACAAAAAGGGGTTTTCAATCCCTTCACGGTTATTTGTAAAAGTGAGATCTGATAGTGATGGATAAACTGTAAAGTATATATTTTTGGGGTTTTTTGGTTTATAGATTGGAAAGTAAAAGATTACAAAATAGTAGATCGGAAACTTATAAGATGTAAAATAGAACCGGGGGCCATAGGTTTCACTAGAGGCTTCTCTCATGATAGCAAATATTATGGTGGGTGAACAAATTACTGCCAAACAATTGATAGAAAAGCGCAAAGTTATGCCAATATCTAAGGCAATGATCATGAATATAGGCTTCACGTCCGTATCAAGGACCGACTCCTGCCTGCATCTACTACTATTACTTCACATATCGACCAAAACAATTCTGCATCTAGAGTATTAAGTTCATAAGAACAGAGTAACGCAATAAGTAAGATGATATGTTGTAGCGGAATTAACTCAGGCAATATGATGAAAACACATCTTGTTATCCTCGATGGAGAGAATACAATACGTGTCATGTACCTTTCTGTCACTGGGATTGACCACCGCAAGATTCAACCCAAAGCAAAACACTTCTCCCATTCCAAGAAAAACCAATCTGGTTGTCCAAACCAAACCGATAGTTCGAAGAGAATAATGAAGATATCAAATCATGCATATAAGAATTCAGAAGAGACTCAAATAATACTCATAGATAATCTGATCATAAATCCCCGAATCATCGAATCTTGCCAAACACACCACAAAAGAAGATTACATCTAATAGATCTCCAAGAACAACGAGGAGAACATGGTATTGAGGTTCAAAGAGAGAGAAGAAGATATTTAGCTACTAGTTATGGACCCGTAGGCCTGAGGTAAACTACTCAGACTTCATCGGAAGGGCAATAGGGTTGATGTAGGTGCCCTCTGTGGTCGAATCCCCTTCCGGTAGAGTACCGGAAAAGGCCTCCAGATGGGATCGCGTGGAAACAGAAGGTTACGGCGGCAGAAAAGTAGTTTCGATGGATGTTCTCATGTTTCTGTAATATTTGAGAATATATAGGCGGGAGAATTTGGTCAGGGGATGCTCGAAGGGCCCATAATGTAAGGAGCGCGCCCTCCACCCTTGTGGCCGCCTCGTGGCTCCCCTGGCGTGTACTAGAAGGCCTCTGAATGTATTCTGGTCCAAGAAAAATCCTTGTAAAGTTTCGTTCTGTTTGGACTCTTTTTGATATTAAATTTCTACGAAACTCAAAAACAAGGAAAAACAGAAACTAGCACTCGGCTCTGGGTTAATACGTTAGTCCCAAAAATAATATAAAATAACATATTAATGCATATAAAAAAAATCCAAAATAGATAATATAATAGCATGGAACAATAAAAAATTATAGATACGTTGGAAACGTATCGGTATGCAATTCCCTTTGTCCGGAGATATGTTACTTGCCCGAGATTCGATCGTCGGTATCCCCATACCTAGTTCAATCTTGTTTCCGGCAAGTCTCTTTACTCACTGTGTAGTACAAGATCTCATGACTAACTTATTAGGCACATTTCTTGAAAGCTCTTAACGATATTGTATTACCGAGAGGGCCAAGAGATATCTCTCCATCATACGGAGTGAGAAATCCCAGTCTTGTCCATGCAACTCAACAGACACCTTCGGAAATACATATAGAGCACCTTTATGACCACCCAGTTATGAAGTAACGTTTGATAGCACACAAGGCATTACTCCGATATCCGGGAGTGACGTGATCTCATGGTCTAAGGAACTGACACTTGACATGAAGAAAGTTATAGCAAATAACTAAATGATCTGATGCTAAGCTTACGGTTGGCTCTTATCCATCACAACATTCTCCTAATGATGTGATCGCATTATCAAATGACAACTCATGTGTATGGTTAGGAAAGCTTACCATATTTGATCAATGAGCTAGTCTAGTAGAGGCTCACTAGGGACATCGTATATGTTTATGTATTCACACATGTATTTAAGTTTCCAGTCAATACAATTCTAGCATGAATAATAATCCTTTATCGTGAATAAGGAAATATGGTAATAACCAATTTATTATTGCCTCTAGGGAATATTCCAACAATCAAACCCTCTCTTCTAGGAGCATGATAAAACAAATGACTATGTTACCGAGGGTCACCCCTTTGGCGTTCAACGAGCTCTACATCAGGAAAGTTAAGCTTTGGGCGACCACATCGAACAACTTTCCACCGAGTTATGCCAATCTGAAGCATGAAACCAGAACTATCTTGACACCAAGGTATCCACAGAAATGGAAGAAATCTACCATGATGGTCAATTGTGCCTCTTCCACATCTTCGTCATCAAGAAGGCGACACTCCAGTCATCATTCTTCAGACGCATGTATTCCACGTCCTTGCTCTCATCTTTGCAATGCCCACCATGATCACCAAGCTATACAAAATCTATTCCATGGCAATGGTTTGCAAGACCGCATTCGCAAGTGCAAGCAACATCATCGACAAGACCAAGATACCATTGACGAAGAGCAAGAACAACAACGCCAACAAGAGAAGGACGCTCACACTCTACGACAATAACAACAATGTCGTGAGGAGCAAGCTCTTGAAGTACAACGTGCCCACCAAGAAGCCACTCGCGCCTTTAATGAGCGTACTCGCCAAGTGCTCAAACAAGAAGATGCGCTACGTCAAGAGCGACAAGATAAAGATGCATGCGTGGAGGAGCGCCAAGAAAGGAGGAACCGTGCACAAATCCCTTGCCCACAACTGCAAGCAAATCATGAGGCGCAAGACAATGATGACCCTCTTCCAGGCCCGAACTATCATGAGGAACAACGCTACAACAAGCTCAAGTTTGACATGCCCAAGTTCTCTGGAAGCACCGACCCCGAAGACTACCTCTCACGACCCTGAACTTTATATTGAGATCCAAAAAGAGAGAAGAAGCCATCTAGCTAATAACTATGGACCCGAAGGTCTGTGGTAAACTACTCACAACTCATTGGTGAGGCTATGGTGTTGATGTAGAAGCACTCCATGAAGGTTTCAGTGGTGGAATTAGGGTTTTCTCTGTTGCCTCGATGTTTCCAGGGTACAAGGATATATATACGAGGAAGGAGGGCATCGGGGGAGCCAGAGGGGACCCACGAGGGTGGGGGCGCCTACCCCCCTGGGCGCCTCTCTCGTTCCCTCGCGTGTACTCCAAATTTTCTGGGTAGATACGGTTCCAAAAATAACTCTCCCGAAGGTTTCATTCCGTTTGGACTCCATTTGATACCCCTTTTCTGCGAAACTCTGAAATAGGCAAAAAACAACCATTTGCACTCGGCCTTGGGTTAGTAGGTTAGTCCCAAAAATAATATAAAAATAATAATAAATCCCATTAAACATCCAAAACAGAATATATAATAGTATGGAACAATCAAAATTATAGATACATTGGAGACGTATCAACCATCCCCAAGCTTAATTCCTGCTCGTCCTCAAGTAGGCAAATGATAAAAACAGATTTTTTGATGTGGAATGCTAACCAACATAATTCTCAATGTAATTTCTTTATTGTGGCATGAATGTGCAGATACGAAAGATTCAGGACAAAAGTATATATTGACATAATAATAATAATACTTCAAGCATACTAACAAAGCAATCGTGTCTTCTCAAAATAACATGGCCAAAGAAAGTTATCCCTACAAAATCATATAGTCTGGCTATGCTCCCTCTTCATCACACAAAATATTCATATCATGCACAACCCCGGTTTCAGCCAACCAATTGTTTCATACTCAATTTTTTTCAAACCTTTCATCTTTCACGCAATACATGAGCATGAGCCATGGATATAGCACTATAGGTGGAATAGAGTGGTGGTTGTGGACAAGACATAAGAAGAAGATAGTCTCACATCAACTAGGCGTATCAATGGGCTATGGAGATGCCCATCAATAGATATCAATGTGAGTGAGTAGGGATTGCCATGCAACAGATGCACTAGAGCTATAAGTGTATGAAAGCTCATCAAAAGAAACTAAGTGGGTGTGCATCCAACTTGCTTGCTCATGAAGACCTAGGGCATTTGAGGAAGCCCATCGTTGGAATAGACAAGCCAAGTTCTATAATGAAAATTCCCTCTAGTATATGAACGTGACAAAACAAGAGACTCTCTATCATGAAGATCATGGTGCTACTTTGAAGCACAAGTGTGGAAAAGGATCGTAGCATTGTCCCTTCTCTCTTTTCTCTCATTTTTTGGAGGGGCTTTCTCTTTTTTTTATTAGCCCCTCTCTATATTTTTTTTGGGCCATATTTTTTTTTGGCCTTTCCTCACATGGGACAATGCTCTAATAATGAAGATCATCACACTTTTATTGACTTACAACTCAAAGATTACAACTCGAAGCTAGAACAAAATATGACTCTATGTGAATGATGATGAAGCATGTCATATTAACGGAACGGTGGAAAGTTGCATGGCAATATATCTCGGAATGGCTATTGTCGTGGAATTAGCACGGCAGATGTCCGGATCAACGGACTTAGTGTTGAGGCGCGCATCTATGTGGTAGCGTGAAGGGGTTGAGCGGAATCGAGAGATGCGATGCAAGACACGGATTTAGACAGCTTCGGGCCCCGGGAAACATCATCCGGTAATAACCCTACGTGCTGTTTGAGGCTAGATCTCATTATGATCCTCGTGGTGTCGCCGGTAAACCGACTCTTTGTGTCTAGCCCTAGAGATTGTTTCTTCTAACCTGTCCCTCTTTGGGGAGCCCTGCCCCTCCTTATATATGTTGAAGGGGCGGGTTACATGACTAGTCCTAGTAGGACCAGGATTGATCTATTACAAGGAGTCCTAGTCTTGCTTCCTTTATGGAGAATATTCCTTGCGCTTTATTATTAAACCGGCCCACTATTAATATGAACCGGCCTTCTGGGCCTTGGGCCTTGTCATCCGTGATCCGCCTGCCGGGTTACAAGTAACTTGCCAAATGTAAACCGTCTTAAGTAAACCGCCAAGTCCGGCTGGATTATAATTCCGGCCGGTTCATACCGCGGGGGTATATCCCCGACATTAGCCCCCAAGTTTAGCTTGGATGTGTCCATGGTAAACTTATGCTGCAAAATAAACATAGTAGCAAATCTGACAGGTTGTGCTCCGGGTTATGAATTTCTTGTAATCCGGCATCTGACCATCCTTAAGTCCTTGTCTTTCCTTCTTCTAGAAAATCCGGGTCAACAAACCAGCTTCATATTCAACTTGCTTGCATCAGAAATATTGTAAATAAAGAATCCATTTGAATCGGCCTTCCAATGTTCTGACTTGACAAAAATATTGGTCTTTGAAATATTCATTTGATATCCAGCCGGCTTGAAGATATAAAGCTTGCCGGTTTATGATTGCCAAAATTACCGGGTCACACAACTAATCTGATTGCCAGAACTGAAAATTTGAAGATGTTCCTCCTTTATATGCATATTACCTATAGCCCCAAGTGCCGGGTCATTATGTAATAATGAGCAGGGACTTTGTATATACTCCATTGAAAATAGTCTTGTATAATCTTGAAGAAATCCGGATTGTTCATCCCAATCACTATGAACTGAATATACCATATCACGTAGCCCCCAAGTGCCGGGTCATTATGCAATAATGAGCAGGGACTTTGAAAATATGATCATGTAAACTTGAATAGCAACATATAGCCCCCAAGTGCCGGTTTATCTGCTTTATTGAAGGTAAGCCGGAACTTTGTAGTTTTGAACTGCTGATCCATACATTAGCCCCCAAGTATCAAGTAGATAACTTGATTATGTAGTTGATACTTGTAAAAATTGTCTCTGATGCATTGCTTCAACTGCCATTAGCCCCCAAGTGTCAAGTATACAACTTGGTTGTGTGCTTGAGACTTGTATTTTCAAATCGTCTTTGCTGGATTACTTCAACTGCCATTAGCCCCCAAGTGTCAAGTAGACAACTTGGTTGTGTGCTTGAGACTTGTAATTTTTAACCTTGCTTTTGAACTTTTGTCTACAGGCTGAGCTGAACCGGAACGCTATAGAAATCAGTGAACTTCGAACCCGGCTTATACAGACTGAGTCAGCCGCTTCAAAAGCGAAGAAAGAACTTCAAGTGAGCTTAAAGACTGCTGAAGATTTAAAGAAGTTCTTTGATGAGGAACGGACTACTTTTGAAGTCCAGAGAAAGGATCTTGAAAAACGTGTTCAGGATGCCGAAGGAGCACTCAACCCGGTTACTGAAGAATTGACCGGGTTAAAGTGCCAAATTGATTTGATGACTTCTGCTATCTTTGGTAAGCATAACCTGAACTCTTGTCTGTTATCTTTGCAACCTGTGACCTGTACCGGTTTAACTTTCATTGTTGTATGTAGGACGCCGTGTCTCCCATCTTGGGGATGATGTACGGAAGAAACTGAAGGCTTGTTATACCTTAGTTGAACAACTATACTCTGGAGCACAAAGGATTATAAGTGCTACTTCCTTTGGTAAACCGGCTCCTTCAACCATCAAGGCTACTTTGAACAGTTTGTCCATTCTGCCAACTCGTCTTGAAGAGGTGAAGAAATCGGCTGCTCGAGGAGGTGCTCTTCTGGCCCTTACAAGGGCTAAAGCTTGGGTTCCAGATATTGATCCGGCAGAAGTGTTAACCGGATTTCCTGACACCAAGGAAGACGGTTCAGCATTTGATGAGAAGGATCTGTACGCTCTGACAAAGGAAATGCGTCCACTTGCTAGCAAGATTGCGGTGGAAGCTGACTTGTCTCGATATCATCCAGCATATGACCTGCAAAACGAGCGGGTGGAACGACCGGTTTACGATGTTGCAAACTTAACTCCGCCGGTTCGTCCTCACACTTTTGCTCCTGATATTGATCCTGCTGAGTTGATCAACGATGAAGTATATTTCCGTGCCTTGGCCAAGATTGATTGGCGTGCACCAGATTTCCCGCCGCTTCACGAGGAGGAAGATGTTCCGGAACAAGATGGTGGCCAATCATCCCGGCAAGGAGAAGCAGAATCTTGAATGTTACTGCTGTAATCATAATTGTTATTCCGTAAACAATGCTTCCAACTATTTGGCTTTTATGCCTTGTAATAGGTTTAGCTGAAACTTAATGCACTGTGCTCCGGCTTTTGGTCTTTATAAAGTACTCGTTCGCTGACTTGTTGATTGATGCGGATTCCTTGCTCTGTCCATAAAAAAGATGGAAAATATGTCCTAGTGGTTTTACCACTGGACGGATTAACTTGTTCTCTTGGTATAACTAATAAGCATATCTTTAACAAATAACTGTGATACCTGAATTGCATGTAGCCAAAATACCTTAAACCGACAGGATGTTTAAAATTACCTTAATCAATCTTCATCAATTCTAATAAACCCTTGAAACTCTTCAGCTCAATTTGTCCATAAATCTTTCTCTTCTCGGTTCAGCAATTTGTAACTTGTATCTGATTATGTGCTGCCAATTGTCAGCTCATCATGAAGTAGAGCCGGGTTACGATGAACGCCGGTTTAACTTGTATCTCGCTGGTGTTCATGACCCAGACTTATAACACTAGATAAACGGTCAACTTCTAGAGCTGTTCCCCTTGGTTAAAAAGGTTATGAAACACAAAAAACATCAAGAAACACATAATTATTGTAAATCAAACTATGCAATCGAGGCTTTTTCGAAGAGCTGCCAGGCTCAACACAAAGTTTAGCCATTCATGGGGATGTGGGCGAACCCGACTGTCCCCAGGGGCCGGGTCATCATTTGAACGTGGGCGTACCACCTGTTCAGGGAGCCCAAATATTCGTAACATAGCCATTCAAGGGGATGTGGGCGAACCCGACTGTCCCCAGGGGCCGGGCCATCATTTGAACGTGGGCGTCCCCACTGTTCAGGGAACCCAAATATTCGTAACA